>CM076973.1:3120535-3305535 GCA_039105355.1 Benthosema pterotum | reverse complement strand
TCGATATCGGCCGATATATCGGTACGGCCGAGATATTGGTCGGGCTCTAGCAAAAAACAAAAACATTCCTCTTTTTTAACCTGCACCTACACACGAACACACGAACACGCACGCGCGCGTGTACACACAAGCACACTCCCGCGGGACAGGCAGCAAATTGGAGGACATGAAGTGGAAAGCGACTATGAGGCACCGAGTCGAACGGGAGACACAGAGTCTCTTTCTCCCTTCAGAACTCTGTAGCTACGCCTGAGTAACTCCAACGCTCACCTTGTCCTCTGAAACAGCTTCACACACACGCGTACAGTGGTGCATGCACACACACACACACACACACACACACACACACACACACACACACACACACACACACACACACACACACACACACACACACACACACACACACACACACACACACACACACACACACACACACACACACGCGTACAATGGTGCATGTACACACACATAGATGCAGACTACAGTATACTGTACTGCAGCACTCTATACTGTAGTGTAGTGTAGTTTAGGCTATGTTGTACAATGGTTTTTGGGTCATGGTCTAAAAACTTGGGGAACCACTGCTGTCCCAGAAGCAAAAAATGGTTTGCTCTAATGTTTGACCTGTAAGAGCATAAGTGTTGGCCCAAACAAAACAATTGGACAAAATGAGGATCAAATATCAAAAAAGGTCCAGGTCATTCTGTGACCTCACAAATCATATTGTTCCTTCAAATTCCTTCATGGGCACAACGAGTAGCCTATAGTACAAAGTTGACTAAACCTAAACATGGCTAAAACTTGACAGATAACAACTAAAACTAAAACAACAAAAAGTGCTGTGTGTGTGTGTGTGTGTGTGTGTGTGTGTGTGTGTGTGTGTGTGTGTGTGTGTGTGTGTGTGTGTGTGTGTGTGTGTGTGTGTGTGTGTGTGTGTGTGTGTGTGTGTGTGGGTTTGAACCCATTTGTTGTATCAGAACAGGTTAACAGCATAACACTTTGACGCATGCTGCAAAGACGCACATAATGACGTATTTTCAATGCAGTGATTTGTGCGACTGCTCCCAAACGTATTCCCCATCCTGGGCCTGATATCCAACCAGGGGCGGATCTAGGCATGGGCATGGGGGGGCAATGCCCGCCTAGATGCCCAGTCTGCCCCATCAAACATGCAAAACAATCCAAGACATTTCAAATTGCTTATATTTGAAAATGATTTGAAACACTACTACTACTGCTACTAACTAACTACAGCTGTGTCAGCACTAAACCAACAGCATTTCATCACTGAAAACAGAAAACTCTCTGAGTCAGACCTTTAGCTTTATGCATGCTGTGTGTCTGCTGCAACTTCAACAACAACTGATGTGATTAATCGATGCTTTACTTGGCTACTAAAATTCCTGTAACTAAAAATGGTATGGTTGAGGCTTCATGAAGTCGCGCACCCATACCATTTTCTCCTGCCCCCCCCAATTGGGGAATGTTATATCCGCCCCTGTATCCAACTAATGGCTCCAACCAAGCATGCGTCTCTCTGTGTAATGGTTCGTGAGAATCACGCATTAGTTTGGAAAATGTTGTTCTGTTTGCAGATCTAAGTCATTTCTATCTCTGCCAAGCTGAAGTGAACAGGCTGGAGTTTGAAACTACAGCAGGATTCTAACTACCGTAATTTCTGGACTATAAGCCGCACCTGGATATAAGCTGCACCAGCTACATTTGGGACAAAATACTGATTTTTCCTTGTATAAGCCGCACCTGACTATAAGCCGCACCAGGCAATAAGCTTCATGTTGGAGCAGTGGTTTTCAACCTTATTGATACCAGAGCCCACTATTTATTAAACATCTTCACCCCACAGACCCCAAAACTACAGATTTCTTTTGGTTTTGTCCACAATTCCAGGATGGATTTTCGCAAACAAAAGAGGCAAAACATCAAAATGAACATGACTTGACTTATTAATTAAGTGGAGCTAATTTAAATGGTGAATATCATAACTCTTAAGAGTGTAAACATGAAATCAAAAGGACCCGCAAGGGTCCATTTGGTTTCATTGTTGCGCTCTCTAAGAGTTACATCTGGTTAACCAACTTTCCATCATTTAGTCTGGGGACCACCTGGAACCCTATGGGACCACCTGTTACCTGTAAAAATCCATAGATTGGCCGCACTGTTGTATAAGCCGCAGGGTCAAAAGCATGTGAAAAAAGTAGCGGCTTATAGTCCGGAAATTACGGTATCGTGATGCTGCTGTGTTGTGTTGGATCGGTGAGTCATTTGAAGACCCCCTGTACGAGATGTTGTGTGGACATAAAAAAAAAGGTCCCCTAGAAATGGAGGTCTGAAAAAAAAGAACATTAACATGGTAACACAATTTGATGTCATTAAGTTGTGTTTCACCATGTTTATGATTTTTCTTTTACGATCCATTTTTCTGAGAGCGCACAACTAACCAAATGGACTATTTTATCCATATTTGTCTCATTATCCTTTAAAGTCAAAACTTGGAGGTGTGGCAAAGCTGTTTGGCCCCTCAATACAGCCGAAAACAGCCAAAAGCCTCCAAGTTTTGACTTAAGTCATGATACCTGATAATTAAGACATTCAATTAAGGGCCCTACATTTTTAAACCCTGAATCACAGGATATGTTTAGTGATGGCCTACCGCGCATTTGCAACTACTTTCATCATTTTAAGTTATTTGTAAACCGCACTGTATTGGTTTTTATGAAGGTAAAAAAATAAATTACATGTTGGTGCTCCTTACATTTTGGTGGGTGCTCCACATCATTTTCCCCCAGATGCTCCTTAATTTTGGAATCTGACTTCAGGCCACTTCACACAAGGATTGATAAAACACGTTATTCTAGTTCATTTTCAATGGGGCAAGCGTTTTGTTCTGAGAAGACACTGTGCAATAATCAGTGTAGTGGGACTTTTAGAAGTGGGGTGGACACCTCTTAAAGGGGAATTCCACCCATTTTCATTTTTTTCTGAGAGCGTACAAATGTGAACCAAATGGACCCTAGCGGGTCCATTCGGTTCCAATTGTACGCTCTCAGAAAAAGGGAAGGTGAAACACACCTTGATGATGTCATCAAGATGTATTTCACCATGCTAATGATTTTTTCCAGACCTCCATTTCTAGAAAAGACAGAATGGGGGAACTTTTTTTTTATCATGTCCACACAACATCTCTAAGGTATATTAATGACATAAACGTAAAATATTGAAAATGAGTGGAATTCCCTTTGAAGACACGTGCATGCACACTTGCATTTGCATGCACCTGTGCAACACACGCAGACACGCTATTAAAACAAGTATAGCATATTGAGAAAGATTGTTTACAATGCCTAACTGTATCCATGTTAAAGTACAAGACAAAAAACATAGGTCTACTTTTGCCCCAAAAATATTTTAGATGTGAGAAGTGGAGGGACGCCGCCCCCCCGCGTCCACCTTCACTACACCCCTGGCAATAATGTTTACGTGAGTTGCTTGTTTCGTGCAGCGTTTTTCCACAAAACGCCGGTCCCAAAATGTAAGGTGATCTACTCAGCACTGTAATGTCTGGGCTACCGGTATAATTTGTTGTGACCAAGACCAATTAGATGCTGAGCTTGTAGGTAAGCATTTTTTGGGGGGAAAACCACAGCTATCTCCTGAACGAGGGTTTGCACACCTGGCAAATTCGTTTGAATTAATCCCCGTGTGGACCTTTGTGCTGTTGGTTTATAGACCAAAATGTGTCTGGGGCCATTTTCTACAGAGAACAGCAAAAATCTATAAGGCAAATTGCATTAATGCATCACTGAAAATACAAGCTCATAGCTCATTGAGCTTGAACGGTGCTATTGTGGACTTTTTTTTTTTTTTTAACTAACAGCAGTCTTATCCCCTGGGGTTTCCCTGGCCTTTTGAACAATTATTTTTGGTCAAATTCATATCAGCTTGGTGGTCCTTGACTTGAAAATGATTGAAAAACACTGTTGGGCTCAAGCTGTCTATCCGGAACATGCACCATAGCAGGGGTTTTCAACAGGTGGTCCGAGGACCACCAGTGGTCCCTGAGAGGATAAAGTGAATGAGTGTAAAGATGAAACCAAATGGACCCGTGATCTACTGGTAGATCTCAATCTACCTTTTGGGTACCCCTGCCCCGCTTCTACCGTTATCAAGCAATAATTCCCAGTAGGCTGCTTATCAGCACCATTTTATTGGGGAGGCCTTGATTTCCATGAGTGGCAGAGCATTAAATGATTGAGATAAAATCCTTTGTAAAAAAAAAAAAAAAAAAAAAAAAAAAAGAAGAAAAAAAAAGATATGTAATATGTGAATACAGTAAGGCATTTTTGTAATTTATTGTGGGGCAGACTGGGCATTTAGGGTGGCATTGCCCCCCATGCCCATACCTAGATCCGCCCCTGCTTTTCCTCCTTGGGGTTAGTCCTATATTTGAAGTGACTCCACAGACTCTGCAGAGCGGATCCCCTGGGTGTTCTACCGTACCGTACGCTCTTGAGACTTCATAAAGTACCACGGTAGTGGGACCTTATAGCAGCCCTGTAGTAATGCTTACATAGAATGTTTCCCAGGCAAAGTTCACTCAAAGTCAGCGTGATAAACGAGAGCTTTTATTAAGCCAAACTACGCTTCATCATGAAAAATACCTCCAGATACAAAGGGCACCAGGGTGCATTCATCAAGGGCAAACAGTGTTTATGGCTGCCCATACAGCCAGACAGGACAGTTATGATTAACTGCTGCTAGCGCACCTAAGTCAATTTAGCATTTTTACGGGACTTATTTTTATATTTGAAAAGACTGAAGGGTTGGGCTTTTGGAGGCAAGCCAGCCAGCTACCCCGGCGACGTGCCGTGGGTTCAATTCCAGTGTTGCAGTACGTGACTCTGTCCCTCTTTCGCTACCTCTCTGCCTAGTATAACCTTAGCTTTGATCTCCAAGCTTCCCTCCGCGCTGCGAGATGAGAGCCTGGAATCACGGTACCCCAAAACGACTGAAAAAGTCGAGACTTCCGGTTAGTTAACTTCCGCCGGATGTTGTAATTTTTCAGCCAATCAATACCACGCGGAAACATTTTATTTCTCCCTTTGCTGTTGTAAATGTTTTAAAGATGAAATCATGTGCACTTTGCAGACTTCAGTAACTGCTTTGTTCGTTGGAATCCTTTTTGAGTGAACAAGTCAAGTCGCTATAGTGAGGACTGAACAGGGTTGTTTCTCTGGGGACTGTGAATACAGTAACTTCCGCAACTAACGTTCACAGTCTCAAAAGCGCACCGTTTGCCCAGCGTGGTATAACCTATACCGAGCTTCTATACCACACATGTCAAACTCAAGGCTCAATTATTAGACACAATTATAAGAAACCATTGCAAATTATTTCATTGACCTTCTCCTTTTACTATGAAAGCAGTGCATGGTGAGGATCATAGCACAGGAAACAGTCCAGTTTTTAATGCATGCGGTTTCATGTTTATAGTACCTATTCTGCTATGAAGGGACATTGACTATTGAAGGAAAATTGCTTTTTTGCTGTTTGACTGGAGCTAGTCCTGATGTTTTGGCCCGCTGCTGTATTTGAGTCTGACATCCCTGCTCTAAACTGTATGAAAAGAAAAGAAAAGAAAAGAAAAGAAAAGAAAAGAAAAGAAAAGAAAAGAAAAGAAAAGAAAAGAAAAGAAAAGAAAAGAAAAGAAAAGAAAAGAAAAGAAAAGAAAAAGCTTCGGACGGCATTTACTTATTAGAGTGGAATAAATGCTTGGTTCCATGACAGCAAGTAAACATCTTGAGTAATCAAACCAATTATTAAAAAAAAAAAAAAAAAAATCACCATGCTGAGCATTAGTTACGCCAGCTAATTCAGGAAGACGCATGCATGCCAGTCACATTCTTGTGGGTGGCTGTCAATATGTCTGACAATATTCAGGCACAGTATATGAAAATGTGACTTACTCCCTGGCTTACCCTTGGCCCCGCTAAACTCACCCAGTGGACTGCTTCTGTCAGATAAGCCAGGGGGGCTTCAACCAGTGGTCCTTAAATAACTAAATAAAAAAATAACGTACAGTAAAAGATGCTTGTGTTGTCAGACACACGCACACACCTTAAACATCAGGCACCGCTGACCGCTCAGTGTCTTTTAATGCCTATTAGCAGTACAAACAACCAATAATGACTGAGGAAAGTCAGCAAAAAAAACAACAACAAAATCAATCAACGATTCAGTTGGTTGAATCTGAAGTCATGGGGTCAGCATCCAATCAGCGTTTAAAGGAGAAAGCGGTTGGCCAGATGACCTGCTTGTTGCAGGACAGCCCAGCCTATCACCCATGCAGCAGCCGACCGTTCCAGCCAGTCAGTCAGTCAGACGTTCAGTCATTCAGGCCTTGCCCTGGGGGTCACACTAACAAGCTCAAAAGGTTAATGACGTGATCCGGACTCCCATTTAGTGGTCCGAATACACAGCGGTTCACTTTGCAGTGGCCTCTTCCTCCCCCGTCCTCCTCCTCCTGACCCGGCAGGTGTCAACATGGTTCTGACTCTTCAACTGATCAGGGTACAGGTGAACGCTAACAAGCTTGAGTTTCTGTATGACACATTGGTCTAGATTTTCGTCACCGCTAAACCCCTTATCCCTCAACTTCTTTGCCTTTTTAAACTATTAAAAAAAAACATTTTTCAATAGTTAAAATGGCCATAATGGCCAAACATATTCATAGTAAAATGGCTTCTATTAGCTAAACAAATCAAGAGGGATTCCACTTTATCAATTATTCTTTATCCCACCAACCAACTCTCGTGGGATTTGCTAGGAGTCAGGAAGAGTCCCTTTGTAATCTGTAATTTGACATACGACAGATAGGGGGCTCTGAGTATCTTAGTATGTTTTAGTATTTTTAGTATGTCTTAGTATGTTTTAGTATGTTAGATGTATAGTTTTAGTCTTAGTTTTCAACTCTCACTACTTGCCACTTTATTATTATTATTATAATTATACCTGGTTGTAGCTTAGCACCTTCACCCCACTTTATACTGCTACAGTTGCACCTTAATACTCTAGTCCAGTGGTGTCAAAGTCATTTGGGGTGGGGGCCGCATTGGACTTGATGTGACTTCATGGGGGCCGGAGCACCGCGGTGCAACCAGTTGCAGACCGCAAGCATGCACGGCACACGCATGTTTATGTACACAGCCGTTACTTCTATACAGTATATCACACAAGTCATATTTATTATTAAGACTAGCTATTAATATATATTAATGACTTTCATTATTGATTTTATACTTGTAGCCTAGATTAAGACATTTGCTATGAAAGATGCTATTTTTATTTACAGAGCATCAATAAACCATACGAAAATAGTATTTAAATTTCAAATGCTAAATTTAAGTAAGTATGTGTAGTTAACTAAGTATAGTTCTCGCTTATTCACCCTTGTACTGCTGAAGTATAGTTCTCGGTTACCCACCCTTGTACTGCTGAAGTATAGTTCTCGGTTATACACCCTTGTACTGCTGAAGTATAGTTCTCGGTTACACACCCTTGTACTGCTGAAGTATAGTTCTCGGTTACACACCCATGTACTGCTAAAGTATAGCTCTCTCGGTTACACACGCTTGTACTGCTGAAGTATAGTTCTCTCGATTACACAACCTTGTACTGCTGAAGTATAGTTCTCTCGGTTACACACCCTTGTACTGCTGAACTATAGTTCTCACTTTGTAGTGCCAGCAGCCTAGCCTGGGTAAACGCCTCCCCCTGCTGGACAACATGCATTACATGCCGTTCAGAAGAGAGCTCAAAGGCATTTCTTTAAACGATCATAACTTTTGATAGGAACGTGCTAGAGACTTACTTTTTTTTTTGATAGACTCAGAATTTTTTGCTCTACAAGCCTGGGGCCGGATTAAATCATCTCGCGGGCCGGATCCGGCCCGCGGGCCTTGACTTTGACATATGTGCTCTAGTCTGTTGCACTACGTCACTTACTGTTCTTTGTTTGTAGTCGTCATTTTTTTTATTGCACTGTCTATTGTCTATTGTCTTATTGCACTGGGGAACAAATGGAAACGTTATTTCATCCCTGTTTATGTCCTGACATACACTGGAGTGACAAATAAAGAAACTTGGGCTCTGAGAGGGGAAATTAGGAGACCATTTGTAGGCTTTGTAGTCCATGTTGCCTATAGTGGCGCCAATGGAATGTTGCAGATCTTCGTACATAGAGTATCTTTGATTAATATACTTCGCTCTTGACTGGATGTGGCCATCCATAGGCGTGCATAGATAGACGTCAAGGGGGGTTTGAGCACCCCCTAGTGGCCCTCTCTGGACCAACATGCCCTTTTTAAAAGAGCAAAAAAATGTACATTTGAGAGAACAGCGCTTGTGCGCTTTTTTATGGCCCCTCAATGTCGCAACTCTGCTACTAGAGTTGGCTCGAATGCCCCTCCAAGTGGAAGAGTGGTGAGTGCCACTCACCACTCTTCTACTAGGAGGGGAATTCGAGTCCTGTCCAGTGCAGTAGGTTTGCAACACTACCACTTTGTGTCAGAAGATGGCACGGTTGTCCACAAGAGTCATGGCCTGTTTTAAAGGGAAGGGGATCTGCTTTTATTCTGAGGGACAGGAGCTTGAAATTCAGTTTTTAAGAACAGTCATTGGAGAAGCCATTATTTTCTTCAAACCATTTTATATAGCAGTAGCCTAATGCGTTTGTATAGTTGTACATGTAGATGCTGAAATGCTGTTTTCTATGCGCTATTAACCCCCCAAAACTAAAAAAACACACAAAAAAACACAAAAAACAAAAAAAAACACAAAAAAAAAAATCCGCCGCCGGGCGGCTAGAGTGTCCTCCTGGTTACATTTGAGACCTGCCCTTGAAACTCTCTGTGCACGCCACTGTGGCCATCCCTTCCAGGGGTGGATGCACCACAGTGATGGTAGCATCTAGGGTGCCCCGCCATGTATGTGTGTGTGTGCGCGCGCGTGTCCGTGTGCGTGCACGTGCAAGTAAGTGTTCATGTGTCTTCCATCCCTCTCGCTACTTTTTTGTGTGTGTGCTCCCGGTCATGGAAAACAAATTGCTTTTGAAAAGTATGAAGTATCAGAGCATCCAACAGCCATCCATGCCCTGACAGAACAAACAACAAGCCAGTGATTCATGAGAGCAGCAGCAACAGTGAGATGTTAACTGAGGTGACAAATCCCTGGGAATATTGATGGGGCCTGTAAATGTGAATTACAGAGGAGAGGAGGAGGAGGTGTGCAGGGGCGGATGTAACATTTAACAATTGGGGGGGTCAGGAGAAAATGTTATGGGTGCGGCTTCATCGCCCATGTCGCTTCGCGCCACGGTCGATGAAGCCGCACCCATACCATTTTCGGTTACAGGACTTGTATTAGGCAATTAACAGTTTTTGTGCCTTTGCAGTAGAGCTACGTCACGCTTATTATCATCAAATAATAGTTATGACCGATGTCATTTAGGTTGCTCTACATCACACCATGTTGCTCACTGTCACCGGTTTGGTACGAATCCAATGATAACGGCAGCGAGCAGCGATCGCATCCTCCATTCAGAACGGACCAAAATAAGAGACGGACCAATCCGGAACCGGAAGTGTGTCGCCAACTAACTTGTCCGACGGGAAACATGGACCGAAATATGAAATATGATTGAAGATGAAAATTGCTGGCACTGGCTACCTCAAAAAATATGGAAAAGTGTGGCACTGAGAGTCAATAACAACATCAGTTGTTGTTGAAGTTGCAACAGACACGCAGCATGCATAAAGCTAAAGGTCTGACTCAGAGAGTTTTCTGTTTCAATGATGAAATGCTGTTGGTTTAGTGGTGACACAGCTGTAGTTAGTAGCAGTAGCCGTGTTTCAATTTGATATATAGACACTTTAATTTGAAACATCTTGTGTTGTTTTGCATGCTATCGTGTTTGGTGGAGCAGACTAACTGGGCATTTAAGGGGGACATTGCCCCCCCCATGCCCATGCCTAGCTAGATCCGCCCCTGGGTGTGTGGACAGCAGCAAGGTTGTAGCTGTGCTGCGGTGTTTACGTGTCGCAGATTGAAGCTTTCACAACAACACTGCACCTCTCCGAGCCTGTAGTAGTAGTAGTAGTACCCCGTCATCACCTTCTCCCAGAGGAAAACGTCGACTTTCACCCACCGATGCTGACGTACAGTAAATAACACTGACTCAGTCTTTGATGCGCTTCTTTGTTTGTCTGCCTACCTTTTCTGCATGACACGAACACAGTACAGTGTCTCTACCCACTCTACCCCTGAGCCACCGCAGTGTACAGTACCATTCTGTGAAATCCAGTGTTGCCAACTGCCAAAATCCAAAATGCACTAGTGTCACTTCCAAAATGCACTAGAACGCGGTAGAGCAGTGGTTGTTCAACCATTTTCATACCAGGGCCCACTATTTATTCTGCATTTTAGCCACAGAGGACCACCGTTTGATGTTGAGTTTAGTCTCTGATTTAGATCTAATTTAGAAGAGATAACTGCCAAAATGTTGGTCAAAATAACAATTCTTCTACATTTTCTAAATGTGTAGATTTTTGAAAATTAGTAAGTAAGTAATTCATAATTAATTGAATACTCTTGAGAGCGTTAAATGGACCCATTTTCATTTTACGATCTCAGTTACAGATTCATAAGGGTCCATTTGGTTACAAAGGTCCTTTCTAGGAAAGGAGGACTCTATCATAGGAGGAAAAATGGTGGAAAAACAAGGGTTTTATCTCTGGCGCCTGTCAACCAATTTCTCCCCAATTCACCAGCAAAAGGCACTAGAGTTTTTTTTTACTAATTTTGGCACTAGGGAAGTCTGGAAAAAAGCCAAATATTGCGACAAATGCACCAATTTCGCAATACTGGGCCCGCAAGGGTCCATTTGGTTTCATGTTTACACTCTCAAGAGTTAAAATGTTCATCATCTGAATTAGGCCAAGTCTACACAACTAGAGTCGAGAATGTAGAAGATTAATGGTCATCCATGTTTGCCCCTTTTCCCTGAAATCCAGACTGGAATTGTGGACAAAGCAAAAGAAATCTTTAGTTTTGGGTTCTGTGGGGTGAAATTCCATCAATTGGTGGTCCGTGGCTCAGATGCTGAATAGATAGTGGGCCCTGATATCAAAACGGTTGAAAACCACTGCTCTACATGCTTCCACAAAAGACAAGGCTGGCTTCTACACTGTGTGGTCCAATATTATGTTGTCTTCCAGGAACTCTGACCATCAACAACTTCATTTAAACTTTGTTCACAGAACAGAACATATTTGAACTCTTGAAAGTTGCACCGTTCATAAAAGAGAATAAAGTTAATATAAGATCCATATCAGGAGTGTTTTTGCCATTAGGCAGACTAGGCAGTTACCTAGGGCGCCATGGGGGGGGGGGGGGGGGCATTAGGCAGACTAGGCCACCAGACATGCTTTAAAAGGATCCCAGGCTAATAAGCCTCATAGGGATGAATAAATTATCCCTAGGGGGCGCATTTTTACAGGAGATTTTCCCTGGAGCCCCCCCTTACAAAATTTGGTAAGGGGGGCTCCAGGGAAAATCTTGCCTAGGGCTCCAAATTGCTTAGAAACGCCACTGAGTGAAACATATATGAAACATATTTAATTTTGTGATTTATAAGAATTATATATCACATTCACAAAAAAGATATAAGATCCATAGTTATTTTTGTAAAGTGAAACATATATAATTTTGTAATTTATATAAAAAAAGATATTTTTCCCCATATGGGTATGTACTGTACTATGGGAGTTCTGAATAATCCCAACTGCACTTTTTGCACCTCAAGCAGTCAGTATTGGTAGCTTCTTCCATATGGTTTGGGAGTGTCCAGGTGTTCACACATTTTGGAATATGGTTGCTTCTAAGCTCTCAGCACTTTTGCAAATTAATGTCGCCCCTTCTCCATCTTTATTCATGTTAAATTATACCTCACAAGTTTAAATTAAATAACATTGGTAAACGTGTCTTCTTTGCTGGTGTATCAGCAAAGAAAATGGTTGCTACACATTGGAAAACTCATTCGTTGTCATTTTGCTTGTGGGCTTTAACCTTTTTAGATAACACTGTATATTGTATGGCAATGTCAACGGCAGGGTTACATGGAGCAAAGGAGGAGAACATTAATATTTGGCCTGGCATTGCAGATACAGTCAACAACATGCTATAGGTTGTGTTATCTCTATTGTGCCAGGAGAGGGTTGGATGTATTGTTTTTTTCTGCCTGTTTTTCATTCTTGTGTTTTGTTGTGTGTGTTTGTGTTTCATTCATAATTAGCATATTTGGTTGTATGTCTCATCTTAAATAAAAAAAATACATTTTTTAGGATTTCAATGATGTCACACCATGGATGCAAAAGTTGCCTAGCAAGATCGAGGCATATATAGTGGCTCATAGCGCACCCGTGAACATCTGCTAATTTTGAAAAAAACTTAAAACACCCCTTACAGAATCGATAAAAAACAAACAAACAAAAAAGCACTGAAATATCCACAACATTTTTTTTTTTTTTTTTTTTTTCAAAATGGTTATTTGTAGAACCAGGGTCTGAGGCATATAGGTATAGGTCGATTAATCATGTACACTACTGCAGAACAAAAAGCTCCACAATCACAATTTACCCTGCAAACCCAGCGGAGCCCCAGCTGTGCCACTACTTCCTATCTGGTTTGTCACACAGAGAGGCACTTGACACGTCCTGCTTGGCCAGGCACTGTGCTCTGATAAGTATCCCTGTTCTGTCTGTACAGCTGACAGGCCTGGTGGTCAGAGGGTTGTGTGTGTGTGTGTGTGTGTGTGTGTGTGTGTGTGTGTGTGTGTGTGTGTGTGTGTGTGTGTGTGTGTTCGTGTGTGTTCGTGTGTGTTCGTGTGTGTTCGTGTGTGTGTGTGTGTGTGTGTGTGTGTGTGTGTGTGTGTGTGTGTGTGTGTGTGTGTGTGTGTGTGTGTGTGTGTGCATGCGGATATTACTACATTATGCGGCAGCATATTTATCTACAGTATGTTTCTGCAACTCCACTCCACTTTTCTTTTACCCTCCCTAATAGTGAGCAATGCAAAACGCTCAAGGCATATGTGCAATGAAATGTTGAAAGGTTACCTTTGGAAGCCATTAAAAGGTATAGTCACAAATAGAGAACACATTTTTGGAATGTTATGTGCTTAATTCCAGCTTAAAAATCTGTCCCGATCCACTTTTTTCAATTCCGATCCGATACCACAATTTCTGTGTTAGCCAATACCAATAGCAAATTCCGATACCAGAAAATAATATATATAACACAAAATATAAAAAAAAAAGATCTTAGCTGAAATCCATCAAATAGCAGAATAATAGAATAATAATAGCAGACTAGAATAGCAGACTCCTCACTGAAATGTGCACTTGGGTAACTCTAAAACAAATTCCACAACATTTTATTTACCTGCCATAGTGTCAACCCCTTACCTCTGTGTCTGATCTCTGGTTATACTGGTATATTCACCATAGTGTCAACCCCTTACCCCTGTGTCTGATCGCTGGTTAGACTGGTATATTCACCATAGTGTCAACCCCTTACCCCTGTGTCTGATCACTGGTTAGACTGGTATATTCACCATAGTGTCAACCCCTTACCCCTGTGTCTGATCGCTGGTTAGACTGGTATATTCACCATAGTGTCAACCCCTTACCCCTGTGTCTGATCGCTGGTTAGACTGGTATATTCACCATAGTGTCAACCCCTTACCCGTGTCTGATCGCTGGTTAGACTGGTATATTCACCACAGTGTCAACCCCTTACCCCTGTGTCTGATCACTGGTTAGACTGGTATATTCACCATAGTGTCAACCCCTTACCCCTGTGTCTGATCGCTGGTTAGACTGGTATATTCACCATAGTGTCAACCCCTTACCCCTGTGTCTGATCGCTGGTTAGACTGGTATATTCACCATAGTGTCAACCCCTTACCCCTGTGTCTGATCTCTGGTTAGACTGGTATATTCACCATAGTGTCAACCCCTTACCCGTGTCTGATCGCTGGTTAGACTGGTATATTCACCACAGTGTCAACCCCTTACCCCTGTGTCTGATCGCTGGTTAGACTGGTATATTCACCATAGTGTCAACCCCTTACCCCTGTGTCTGATCGCTGGTTAGACTGGTATATTCACCATAGTGTCAACTCCTTACCCCTGTGTCTGATCGCTGGTTAGACTGGTATATTCACCATAGTGTCAACCCCTTACCCCTGTGTCTGATCACTGGTTAGACTGGTATATTCACCATAGTGTCAACCCCTTACCCCTGTGTCTGATCACTGGTTAGACTGGTATATTCACCATAGTGTCAACCCCTTACCCCTGTGTCTGATCACTGGTTAGACTGGTATATTCACCATAGTGTCAACCCCTTACCCGTGTCTGATCGCTGGTTAGACTGGTATATTCACCATAGTGTCAACCCCTTACCCCTGTGTCTGATCACTGGTTAGACTGGTATATTCACCATAGTGTCAACTCCTTACCCCTGTGTCTGATCGCTGGTTAGACTGGTATATTCACCATAGTGTCAACCCCTTACCCCTGTGTCTGATCGCTGGTTAGACTGGTATATTCACCATAGTGTCAACCCCTTACCCCTGTGTCTGATCACTGGTTAGACTGGTATATTCACCATAGTGTCAACTCCTTACCCCTGTGTCTGATCGCTGGTTAGACTGGTATATTCACCATAGTGTCAACCCCTTACCCCTGTGTCTGATCACTGGTTAGACTGGTATATTCACCATAGTGTCAACCCCTTACCCCTGTGTCTGATCACTGAATGGTCTGACAATGACAAATGAGGACCAATACTGATAGATACAGTATTGCCAATACAGTTATTAACCGATATGACAAAAAAGGGCCTATCCGATACCGATACAGTATTGGGACATCCCTACTCTTTAACAATCACTAGATTTTCTGTAGTTATGTGGTTTTATGGCTCAAACAAGTGTCTAGAGACCAGGATTACGGCACATTTTTGTGGGGCCACGGGGAAACACCACACAGAAAGGTCATTCCACCAACATCTGCCTGAGCACCATATTAGATTTTGACCACTATAATGATTATTGTATACTTTGGCTATTCAAAGAATAGCACATATACAACCTCCCAAGCTTGTAGATGTGACGTCTTTGAGAAATACCCTATTGGCCAGAATATAAGAGTGTTTTTTGTTTGTTTGTTTGTTTGTTTGTTTTTTCAATAAAATATCCTAAAAAATGAGGTGTCTTTTTTGGGGGACTATATTAATTGACATTCAGTGCTCTTTTTACACAAATAGGTCTTGGTCATCATATAACCAGAGTCATCTTATATTCAGGACAATACGGTAGACAAAGTGAACATCTTAAACTCAAATCTCTGCTTCAGAGGGTCCCTAGATTTTGAGACGAGGGTCCGTGGCGAAATGCATTTGGGGGTCCTTAATAATAGGCTCTTTAAGCTGCCGTATTTTCAGAACGGCACCCCTTACAGGAAGTATGTCTGCTATGACGCAATCGCCATAGCTGTCAAAATCATTAGGTACAGAGCCATCCGCAACGGCGACGGGTTACCATGGTGGTGCGTCAAACAGGCGTTGTGGACACTACGTTAAAGTGTAGGTTCTGTCGTAGTAGGAACGGCTGCTACAGCAAGCAGGTTTGTCCATCGAGCATGGATCAAGTTCCTGTTGCTGTAGTAGAGAGACTTGCCATCATACAGCTTAAAGTCCCTATTAAAAGGATCCCTGACTAATAAGACAAACATCGCTTAAAACATTAGCTGTGGTCTAGCTCTAACTCTATTTATGAAAGAAATAAAGTATTGAAGGTGTTTTTATCTGTATGTTTTATTTATAGAAGGCAAGTATAGTGTTTTAAGGCATGTTTGTCTTATTAGCCAGGGATCCTTTTAAGGATGGAGTGCCATGATTTTTTCTACCCTAAAACATGATCATCATGTATTAAGGTTATATGAAAAGTAAGATTTTTTTTCCCAAAAAGTGTACAGTGTTTGTTAAACTGTCATTTTCATGATTCCACCCTACCAGTTCATTAAGTATGCCTGGTTTGCCTGGTGGATGGTGATGGGTGGAGATCCACCTGAACTGAAGCCACACCCACAGCTTTAGTTGCATCATAAAGGGGGAAGAGTTAGGGGAGGGGCTGAACACGTGATCTCACTATATTGAAGTTTTCACTTTGAAATACAAAGGGAAGACATCATTGCACATAAAAAAAACACACAAAGGAGTCTATTTACATACTGTCACCTCTTAAACATGTACAAAATTGGAAAAAATACAAAAATCACGGCGCATGGCCCCCTCTTTAAAGCATTTGAGAGCCTCCGATGTGGAAACATGCGTTTTTCAGCGGAAAAAAAGACTTCAAAGATATGTTTTATAATCAGCCTCAGTGGGTTAACGTCCAAAGTTCAGGAACAGACCATGACTGCAATACTTGTACCTTATAAAATATCTACCCCTCAGGCTGCAATGAGATATCTTCCATCAAGCTTGCCTCTCTTGTCCTTAGCCTCCGCCATATTGCTTCCCTTCTTCTCTACACGTGCACGTAGTGCACACACTCGCAGACGCACAGACACAAACAATAATACAAAAAACACACACATGAACTAACAGGCAACAACACAACATCCCCCAGGGGCATGATGAAGTATCTATTTCTCTATATCTATCTCCCAAGTACTTTTCCCCTCATATCTATAACCCAGGCATTGACGATTTTCTGTTTATTGTAGGTTCTGTTTAATGGCTACAGACTCCGATGGCGCCACTGTTTTGTCTCATACCAATAAAGCTGGATCGAATTGAGTAGAAGCGACAGGCAAAGAGAGGAAGTGCAGGGACATGTGGATGATGGAGGGATGGATGGATGGATGGAGGGAGGGATGGATGGAGAGAGAGAGAGAAGGATGAGAGGAAGTCAGGGACATGTGGATGATGGATGGATGGAGAGAGAGAGAACGAGAAGGATGAGGAAGTCAGGGACGCATAGATGATGGAGGGATGGTTGGATGGAGAGAGAGAGAAGGATGAGAGGAAGTCGGGGACGCATGGATGATGGAGGGATGGAGAGGAGAGAGAGAGAGAGGCGCGGGTGTATGTGGGGTCAGGGCTAAATGACCCTGAAGCAACACCAAGTCCACTACTTTGGGGCTATTAAAAGGCCAGTGTGCAGGTGTGGGATTGCACTCTGCCTGAACAATGGATAAACTACATAGACATGGCAAGAAAAACATTTGTTCTCGTGTGCTGACCACACCAGGGCCGGATGTAACATTTCCCAATTGGGGGTGGGGGGGGGGGGCAGGTGAAAATGGTATGGCCGCACCCATACCATTTTACAGGACTTATTAGGCAAGTAAAGCATCAATAATAACATCAGTTGTTGAAGTTGCAACAGGCACACAGCATGCATAAAGCTAAAGGTCTGACTCAGCATGCGTGCGTGCGTGCGTGTGTGTGTCTGTCTGTCTGTGTCTTTCTATCCAGCCGTCCATCTATCTGGTTATCCGTCCGTCAAGCTGTCTATCATGTAAATCTAGCCTCAGGCGATGTTTGCTACTACGGGTCACACTGATTGATACATTGACACATGACAGGTTTGGCCGCACCAAGCACAACAGCAACTCGAGGGAACGCAGCGTGCTGTGATGATGTTGGTGGTTTGGCTACTTTTCAAGAAAGAGGTCTAGCCTGACCTCAGTCTGAATTGTCATTTTGTTTCACTCCATTACAGCAGGGGTTTTCAACCTTTTTCATCCCAGGGACCACCATTTATGCAGGATTTGAGCCACGGACCACCATTTGATGACATTTTAGCCCCACAGACCCCAAATCTAAAGATTTATTTTGCTTTTGTCCACAATACCAGGCTGGATTTGCAAAACAAAACAGGCAAATTAACATACAGATTGTGTAGACTTGGGCTAATTAGGATGATGAATATTTTAACTCTTGAGAGCGTAGAAATGAAACCAAATGGACCCGCAGGGGTCCATTTGGTTTCATTTTTACGTTCTCAAGAGTTACATCTGGTTAACCAACTTAGCTGGGGACCACCTGGAACCCCCTCAAGGACCACTGGTGGTCCCTGGACCACCTGTTGAAAACCCCTGCATTACAGCATTCAGACTGAGCTACCTCTCACAGCCAAAGCAGTTTCTGGGATGGGCGTTATCAAAGCGGCAGTCTTCACTGGTGATTGGTTCATACCAATCCATAAGAATATTGGGAAAGCAGACAACGTTGTTGTCATTATTATGGCTATAATGTGTTAGCCTGGTTGCTGACAAAACAAACAGCCGATGAGTGTTACTAGCATGTGAACAAAAGCA
Source organism: Benthosema pterotum (assembly GCA_039105355.1). Lineage (NCBI taxonomy): Eukaryota > Metazoa > Chordata > Actinopteri > Myctophiformes > Myctophidae > Benthosema > Benthosema pterotum. Next base: position 3,287,068 of record CM076973.1, on the reverse strand, counting down.
GTAAAATATGTCGGATGATTATGTTTATATAACCTAAAACCTGACGCTTCTTTAAAGAATAATGAAGTGAAAAGAAGTGAGTGACAGGGTTGTTGGCCAATCAGGTGCTGTGCTCGGATTTTCAACTGGCACCAACGACCCCAGAGGCAGGGAAACCAGTTTATGAATCACAGGGAAAAATTAAGGTAGTATTTTTTAAGGTGCTGATTCAGCTCTTGAGAGCTTAAAAATGAAACCAAATGGACGCGCAAGGGTCCATTTGGTTTCATTTTACGCTCTTAAGAGTTACATCTGGTTAACCAACTTAGCTGGGGACCACCTGGAACCCTCTCAGGGACCACTGGTGGACCACCTCGGAGACCTTAGTATCAACCCCTGCACGGAGACTTCAGGCAGTCATACAAGCCAAGGGGGCAGCCACAAAATACTGAGAAAGTGATGATTCTAATTATAATAAAAAATATTCTAATTCAATGAAACGGTTTCTCCATTAGTCTAATTCAATGAAACAACAGTGTCACAGTTAAATGGCCTAAATGGGCCTTTTGGAAAGCTCAGCTGAGCAAATCTTTTACAGGTAACGAGTTCTGTGATTACTCTAACGAGTACGACAGGCGCGGTGAACACCTGATTTGCTTTCTGCGCAAGAAATGCATTCAAAGAATTTAATGATTGCACTGTTCAAATTATTCTAATTCGTTGGCCAGCACCTATATTTGTCTTGAAGGTGGTCATTGTGCTCTGCTCTGTGTCTTTCTCTGCTTTCTAGCCATCTCTCCTATCTCTCACTCAGCCTCAGGTCCATTTGGTTCCAAACTATCATTTTGCTGGGATCACGGACCTTTGAGTCTGTGACCACTGTGGAACCCCTGATCCCCTGATTTACAGTGGCTGATTGTGACAGTCTTTGACTGTGAAAGGAAATGTTTAAAGCACCCAAGTAGAAAGTAAACTTAAATGCAAAATTTACGATATATTTAGGGCAGCAAGTGACCATGACCTGAGGGCAAGTAGAACCTGACTTGCACTTGCCCGATGGGCAAGTGCCTCTGAGACTTTAGTAAGGTCTCCGAGGCGCTTAAGTTTACTTTCTACTTGGGTGCTTTAAACATTTCCTTTCGCAGTCAAAGACTATGTTTTGTTTAAGTCACAATCGGCTACAGTAAATATTCAACTTGTAAATCAGTGTTTCCCACAGTGGTTCCCATAGTTTGGTCACAGACTCGGGGGTCCATGATGCCAGCAAAATGATAGTTTGGAACCAAATGGACCTGGGAGAGAGACAGGAGATATGGGTAGAAAGCAGGGAAAGACGCAGAGGCAGAGCGCAATGACCACCTTTAAGACAAATACTGTATATCTCGTGTTGTGTTATAGCGAACTAAGTTGCACACTTGCCCGATCGGGCAACCAGGTAGCAGTCTTCACTTGCCCTACCATTTTTTTTACTTGCCCCGGGCAAGCGGGCAAGTATTAGTGTCAAGCCCTGCAGTTGCCCCAACGGTGCTGCCCCACAGTGGCCAGTCTATGACCCCAAGGGCTCCATTTTCGTTACATGCTAAACCCCTTATGCCATATCCCTTATTTCATATTTCACTATTTTGAAAAACTTTTTTGGACTATTTCAACATGTCAATCTATTAACACGTTGTGAGCTTGTAGACTGGCCATTTGAACTACTGAGAAATGTTTTTTTTAATAGTTTAAAAAGGCAAAGAAGTTAAGGGATAAGGGGTATAGCGGTAACGAAAATCTCACCCCAAGTGTCCTCCAGCAGTAGACACTTAACTCCTCCGCCGATAACGCGGGGCTCGTGGACCTCCCGTGGAGTCCCCTCCGCCAGTCACGCGGACGGCTCGTATCACGACGAGATGTAGATTTCATTCTTTAATCCAACTATTAGTCCGTGCGCATCGTCTGATGATCATCCCGTTGCTGACTTTCATTTGGGACAGAATTGGCGACAACTTTTTTTTTTCCCCTCCCATTGACTTGCATTCAACCCAATGCATTCAAACGGCTCTCCTCCGGTTTGCCCCCTCAATGTCGCTGGCGCATGGGTTAAGCAGCCAGGGCTACGCAGCTCTTCCTGACTTAGGACCGGATGTTTCTGGGCAGATCGCCAGATGATCGATTAGGCAAGACAACAGACACAGCATAACAGAAACAGCACATCCTGTTTAGGAGATCTGAGCTTCAAAATAAGGGCTTTTTTACCGATCGAACTGGTTTGAGCCGCGGCAATGGAGAGGAAACAAGGAAAATCCGATCGCGCTGAAGTAGTTAACTCCTCCGCAGGCACCGCTTTAACCCATTAAAAAGGGGAAAAGCATCCGTGAATTTTACATCTTATCTATATATAGCAACTTCAGTTTCTCAGAAAACGTAGAACAGTGGTTTAGAACAGTGCTTCTCAAAAAAAAAAAAAAAACAGAGATATACAAGCTCACAGATTGTGCTGCAATGTGTCTGCATCTGCTGTTTTCTTTTGTTTTGTTTTTTATCTGGCAAATGTATTTTGAGCACATCTGCTAGTTTAAATTTTTTTTTTTTTTTCCTTCTGGCAAATGTTGTCTGGCACAAATGTTCTCCGGTCAGGTACAAAAGGTATTCAAATGGGTGGGTCGATGGCCAAATAGGTTTTGGGGTCCTTGTGGCATGAGTTTGAGTTGAGTTGAAATCTACTGATTTAGAAGGAATTTGAAGTTGAGTTTGAAAACTACCGATTTAGGAATTTGTCATATTGGCTTCAGGTCTAACCACACAAGTCCTAATAGCTAAGAAGAGGACATATCCTACATTCAAAGAACACATCCAACAGATACAAAGAACAAATCGTTTGCATTAATAAAGCGACACGGGCGTGAAGCAACACAGGCGATTCAGATTCAGTCTAAATATAATTCAGATTCAGATCTAAATATAATTTAACTCTTGAGAGCCTAACGGCTCAATTTGGTTTTATTTTACGATCTCAAGAGTTACATATTCATAAGGGTCCATTTGGTTACCAATTGTTCTAGGAAAGGACAATAGAAAGGAGGACTCTATCATAGGAGGAAAAATGGTGAAAAACGAGGGTTTTATCTCTGGCGCCTGTCAACCAATTTCGCCCCAACTGACCAGTAAAAAAAGCACTAGATTTTCCGCCAGGAGTTTTTCACTAATTTTGGCACTAGGGGGGTCTGGAAAAAACAGCTAAATATAGCAACAACAAATGTGCAAAGTTGGCAACACTGTGTGTGGGTTTTGTTTTATATTATTCTCTAGTGCAGATTCAATTCATTCAAGATTGCTCAAATATACTGCACGTAATGCAATTTGACAATTTATTTGACCTAATACACAGAAAAAAAAAAAAACATTAGTAAGGTGTTCTGCTACCATGGGTTGCTGCTTGAGTGCACTTCTTGCGCATGGCATAAATTGTCCAAGTTGCTGGAAGTCTTCCAGGGATTGACATTAAGCGGGGTTTGCCCTCTGGGCCAGTGCTTTTTTCAGGATCACTGGCCCCACCATTTGTAACCACTGGCCCAGGAACATTCATTCTGATTCAGCAAATAACGGTCAAGAACTGACCCTCGTAATGAAGAAAATTAACCTGATCTGACGCAATAGTCCTTTTTCCGACCTAACAACTTAATTCTAAGTTGAACATATCGTAGATTCCATATATATTATCTATTATATGGGATCTATTTCACAATTGACATGTACCCCATCATACAGCATTTGGTTCATTCTGCCTTGTGCAGAAATGTTAAGTAAAACTCATTTCATCCTCCATTTAGCATAATGAGAAAGTCAGAATGTCTCATTTTCAAACATATGCTTGCACGTCTTACTTGTAAAAATCTACAGTAAAAAGAAACTGGTAAGTATAGTTTTCAAGCAATTGTACAGGAGTAAAGGTACAATATCTGCTGTGTTACTCAAGTTGAGTACAAATGTCTCAAAATTGTACTTAAAAGGATCCCTGGCTAATAAGACAAATATGCCTTAAAACACTATACTTGCCTTCTATAACTAAAACATGCAGATAAAAACACCTTCAATACTTTATTTCTTTCATAAATAATCTTTCACTCAACAGGAAGTGCTTCTGTCGCAGGATGATGATCTCACATGAGCATGTGCATTGCGTATATTCCATTGAGCTAGACCACACACAGACATCATTATCATCATTATGACATCATCATTCTGCGACAGGAGCAATTCCTGTTGAGTGAAATATTCTCTATTTATGAAAGAAATAAGATGCCAGTGGTGTTTTGATTTGCTTATTTTAGTTATATAGGGAAAGTATAATGTTTTAATCAGTGATGGGCAGTAGCTTGTTACAAGTAGCTAAGCTACATAGCTTAACTACATTTTCCTGTAACTTGTAGTGTAGCTTACTACATTTATTCTGGGAATAGCTTGTAGTGAAGCTACACTACTTGTTTCGAGTAGCTTGTAGTGAAGCTACACTACTTATTTTGAGTAGCAAAGATTGTATCTTACTACATTTTCCCACACACATTTTCAAATTCCGCCCACTTTAATGGGTAGAAAACCTCAAATATACATCCCTCTAATGTACATAATACACATGTATTAATATTATTTTATTATTATGAGTATTATTTACAAAGTTGTACATTAAGTTGAGATATATATTTATATTATGTAGTGTTGATGTAGCAAGCTACATCAAGCTACTTTTGTCGTGTAGCTTGTAGTGTGACTTGCTACAATGTTCTGGGGATAGCTTGTAGTGTAGCTTAGGTACATTTTATCGAGAGTAGCAAGTAGTGTAGGTTACTACATTTTCCCAGTAACTTGCCCATCACTGGTTTTAATCAATGTTTGTCTTGTTAGTCAGGGATCCTTTTAATAGGATGTAATACGTGTAAGACAGTATTTTCTCGAGGGTCGAACCCTGTGGAGCGTTCTGCTTCCTGCTGGAGTATGCCTTCAAAAAAACCACCATGCATTGCAAGTGACTCATAATAACTGCTGCCTAGTAGAGCCTACTCCACAGGAGTGCCATGACGTTTGCATTTTTCTGTTTCGTGAGTTTATGGAGTTGACAATCGAACAGTGTGCATGCTCGACATTGTCTGGATATAAGGCTTAGATATGCAAACCTATTAGCATTGCGGATGATAGCATACAACCATGATAGGAATCAGGATATCGAAGTGTTGTGAACATACGTTGTACTGCTATGACATTACCTTAACAGGAATACAATATCTTTTTTAGAGCTTCACAATTAATCAAATTCGAAACAAGGTTTCCCCTTTTTTAGCACATTTACGGTATAACTGTGTCAATCAGGTACACTCTATATCATGGGTCTCCAACGCGTCGCTCGCGAGCGACCGGTCGCTCGTTGGTTGTTTTTGGGTCGCTCGCAAAGGAGTTGCAAAATTCGGCTATGAATGATATGAAAAGCATGACCTGAAATGCACTGCAACTCTCCGGCTCCTCTAATAGACTTGTATTGGATAGTGACAACAGATAGTGACAGCCGGAAGTTACTGAATGCATTGGAGCCTATGGGCTCGCGCGAGTACTAGAACCACGTGACCAGACTATTTTCTGCCCCCTCAATGTCGCAACTCTGTCTGCTTCAGATCAAATCAAATCCAATCAAATCCATTGTTGTGGTGACAGTGACACAGCGCGCAGAAGGCCCTGACAGTGCGTGTCGAAATTCAGCTCGCTAGCGACTGTGTGGCTAATAGCTAGATAACAAGCCTCTGTCACAGCCAGATTATGGATGAAGGGCCATCTAAGAAAAAAAAGAAGACCTACTATTTTCATGAAGAATGGGAAAACGAATTTTTTTTCACAAGTGTGAAAGACAAATGTGTTTGTCTCATCTGTGGTGTGAGCGTGTCCGTTGGGAGGAGATGCAACGTCGAGCGCCATCACACTCAAGTCCACAGCAAGTTTTCGAGAGACTTTCCGTTGGGTAGTGGACTACGAACTAACAAACTGGCCGAACTTAAATCAACTTTGAAAAGGCAGCAATCTTTTTTCAAAGCTCCAGCGAAGAAGGCCGCAGCGTCAACCGAAGCATCATTCAAAGTTGCACACATATTGACGAAGCACAAAAAGCCTTTCACGGATGCAGGGATGGTGAAGGAAGCTATGACCTCGGTGGCTGAAACAATATTTGCGGATCATAAAAGCAAGGCCGAAATTATGTCTGCTATCGCTGACGTGCAGCTTGGTGCAAATACGATGACAAGGCGAGTTTCTGCTCTTTCGGCCGATGCAATGGGGCAGTTGGAACGGGACATGGCGAGGTGCGAATGGTTTTCAATCCAGTGTGATGAGTCTACCGACGCGAGTGATACTGCCCAGCTGGCTGTGTTCGTTCGTATGGTATTTGATGACTTTTCTACCAAAGAGGAGTTTTTGACACTGCTTCCACTGAAAACGACAACCCGGGGAGTTGACATTTACAACGCATTGAAGGCCTACTTTGTGGAGAAGAACGTGCCCCTGGAAAAGCTTGTGTCGATGACAACAGACGGAGCACCAGCAATGACAGGACGACATGCTGGATTTACTGCTAATTGTCGGGCAGACCCGGACTTTCCAAAGTTCCTGAGCTATCATTGCATCATTCATCAGCAGGTGGGTCTCATCCTTTCATTTTGTTTTATATATAAAAAAAATCCGACTGTCTCAGTCGGTGGGACAAAAAAAAATCCTGTCCGAAAACTTTTCGTTATATATATTTATTAGTGATCGTATATTAATGTGTCCTCTTTTGTTTCGAGTGGTCGCCAACATTGTGCCAACACTAGATTAGGCTACCCAGAATCGCTAGCAGCCCAGTGTCAGAAAGTACGCTAAAACATGCTACAGGGCAGGATGTTTTATGATCCGAGGTGCAGTTCACTGCATTATTATTTTCGCCGCCGCATCCTCCTCCTCCGCCGGGTCGAGGCAGGGGAAAGAGCGGATCGCCTTCTTTCTTGCTTTCTTTTCTTTTCGCTCGTGTTTGCAGAGCCGGATATAAATCTGTGCACAGTGGCCAGGGGGGGAATGCCCCCCTACTTTATGCGGGGCGTTTATAAACGCCCCGCATAAAGTTTTCGCCTGCCCCCCCAATTGTGAAATGAGCTGGGCCCTGGTTAGTGTGTGACTGTGTGCTACTGGTGCCGTCTAGTGGCCTTACAAAAAAACAGCAAAGAGGATTTAGCTTTGGATTGAATTAAAAGCAACTATCAATAATAATACATTTTTTGTTTCACAATATCACAAGTTAATTTCATTATAACTGTAATCTACATGTATCCTACTGTAATATGACAACACTAATGCCCAATATCATTTCAACAGGTGATCTGTGCAAAAGTGCTGGGTCTTGACCATGTGATGACACCTGTTGTGAAGATTATCAACTCCATTCGGGCAAAGGCTAAACAACACAGAAGCTTCAAAGTGTTTCTTGATGAACTCTCTGCTGAATATGGGGACCTCCTTCTCCACACAGACATTCGATGGCTGAGCAGGGGTAAGGTGCTCCAGCGCTTTTTCTCCTTACTCAACGAGATCAAAGCATTCATGGAATCGAGAGACGAGGACACAACCCTGTTGTCTGATGCAGAGTGGCTGCTGGATCTTGCATTCCTTACAGATGTGACAGAGAAACTCAATCAGCTCAACTTATGTTTGCAAGGCAAAGACAAATCTGTCAGTGACATGATCAGTGCTGTGAAGGGCTTCAAAGCAAAAGTCTCATTTTACATGCAACAGGTAAAAAACAAGAGACTGCAGCATTTTCCTTCAATGAGGAAGGTGTTGGAAAACAATGCAGAGGCAGTTGATGTGTTGGATGTGAATAAATATTGTGATCTACTGTCCAAGCTTGGGCAGGAATTTGAGGACAGGTTCAAAGATTTTGGTGAACTGGAGCCCTGTGTGGCATTCATTGCTAACCCTTTCATGGAGGATGTGGATGTGAGTGTAATATCAGGGCAGATGGCTGAAATGTTCAATGTCAATGCATTTGAAATGGAAATGGAGATTATTGATCTCCAAAATGATGTGCAGCTAAAAGCACAACAGAATTCTCAACATTTCTGGGCGTTGGTGGACCCAGAAAAATATAATAATATTCACCAAGCAGCCCTGAAAGTGAGTGCTTTATTTGGCTCTACTTATCTGTGTGAATCTGCATTCTCTGATATGAATGTGATCAAATCCAAATTCAGAACTAGGCTGACTGATGATCATTTGAATGACTGTATAAGAGTGAACCTGAGTGGATACACCCCAGCGTACAAGTGTCTTGCAGGGGCCATGCAGTGCCAGGCATCTCATTAGAAGAGAATGCAAAATGTGAATGGACTTTTAAGTGAACAGAGTTAGTGCCTGGCCTAATTAAAATAAAAATGCAGTTTGTTAATGTTGTTGAATAAGGCATCTGAATATGCAGTGATTGTTAATTGTTAATGTTGAAGAATAAGACCTCTGAATGAATATCGAGCCTCTGTGAATGAACAATATGAATATTGTTGATTCTGTTAAATAAATGAAAGCAAAAAGTGAAGTAGCTCTCGGCCCCTCAGATTTTTTCAAAGTAGCTCTTAGATGAAAAAACGTTGGAGACACCTGGTCTATACCTTACCATAAAACGTGTTCTGTTAAATAAGAAAAGAAAAATGCAATGTGTTCTGCTGTTTACTTTAAGAAAATGCAGTCCAAGGTTCCAATAAGAGAAAGAGAAAAAATGAGGTTTTAATTTTAGGCAAAATTGTGGAGCCCTAATCTTTTCTATACTATTTTTCTGCCTACTGGTATGACATCTCTGCAGTGATCTGCAGAACTAACAAGAAAAATCATTCTTACTGTAACTCTAGCGGTCACACCAGCAGTGACTCACCTACACTTGTAAATTATTGCACCCCCAGGTGCCACTCTCCCACAAATCTTCCAGCGACTTTCATTTCTTTAAAACTGCCTCCTGCCAGCCATTTGGCCAGTGACTGGTGATTTTAAGAACACTTTACCACACAAAGCAACTTGAGAGAAACAGCGCACCGTGCCGCTGCAGATGCCTGTGGACTCGCGAGAGCGTGCGAGCAACGAGCTCTGTGCTCCGCGCTCTGCACCAGGACAGACGGAGCATCCATCTGCCTTCCAACCAGCTGAGACATGGGGCCCACAACACGTCAACATGAACATGAAATATATTTAAGGTCATCTTTTAACAGGCCCAAGTGGCAAGTGGAAGCATGTCGTCTGCAGAGTCTGCTGTGCTGTTAATAATGTTACACTTTCTGACTACAGAAATAATGGAATACCCTGGATGGCGATGGTTGAGACTAGCACAACATCCGTCCAAAATCTCACACAACCAGGTTAACGGAATGATCTGGTGAGTGTGTGAAGGTCATAGCATAATGACTCACATCATTTTCGTACTCATCGTCAAACCGTCAGACTTGGCAGTGGACAGGTTGCCCAGGCAGCAGGCAGCCCTCCCAAGAAGTTGAGACTGAGACACACACACTGAGCCCCAAGATCCAGAATGTCGTAATGTAATGTATATTCTTACCGGAAATAAATCATCTCAACCTGTCACAGCTAAGCTTGTGGCCCGACGTAAGCAGCTGGGGGAAAAAAACAAAACAAAACTGTCTCTGGACACATTATCCTGTGCTGACAATCTCAGTCAGCCACCAGAGTTCCTGTTTCCACTTTTCATATCACATAAATGTACAGTATGGTACGTTATTCAATGTGTGCTTTCCTGATGCCTTCTCCATAGACAGAAATGCAGATAGCTAACAATCATCATCATCTCCAGACATGGGGCTCCATTTTCGTTACATGCTAAACCCCTTATCTCAAATCCCTTATCCTTTCTTTACTATTTTGAAGAACGTTTTGGAATAGTTCAACATGCCAATCTATTGACAGGTTGTGAGCTTGTAGACTGGCCCTATTAACTATAGAATTTTTTAATAGTTTAAAAAGGCAAAGAAGTTAAGGGATAAGGGGTTTAGCGGTGATGAAAATCTATGCCTTAGTGTACTATCAGAGTACTTTACTTGGTACTCAAATGAGCTTCACATAGCAGAAATGTAGATGTTGGTTAGTTTCCTGTTGACCTGACGTAACCTGGAGGCATCTGGCCAGGGAGAGGGGCGGGGACCGACTCAGATAGGCAGCTGCCCTGATTGGATCTCACAGATCTGCTCAGCCCCCAGCCGCGTCTAGGCCACACTGGCCAGTGATTTACAGGGGTTGACACTAAGGTCTCCGAGGCACTTGCCCATCGGGCAAGTGCAAGTCAGGTTCTACTTGCCCTCAGGTCATGGTCACTTGCCCCCCAGGTTCCAGGTGGTCCCCAGTTAAGTTGGTTAACCAGATGTAACTCTTGAGAGTGTAAAAATGAAACCAAATGGACCCGCAAGGGTCCATTTGGTTTCATTTTTACGTTTAAAATTCATCGTCTTAATTAGCCCAGGTCTACACTGTAGAAGATTAATGGTCATTTTGATGTGTGTGTTAATTTGCCTGTTTTGTTTCCCAAATCCTGCCTGGAATTGTGGATAGCTAGAAAGCAGGGAAAGACACAGAGGCAGAGTGCAATGACTGCCTTCAAAACAAATTTATCTTGTGTTGTTATAGTGGACTAAGTTGCACACTTGCCCGATCGGGCAACCAGGTAGCAGTCTTCACTTGCCCCACCATTTTTTTTACTTGCCCCGGGCAACCGGGCAAGTGTTAGTGTCAAGCCCTGTGGCCAGTGATTTAGTCCAGGATTTCACGTTTTGTGCATCGGGGAGACGAAAACGAAAGCCTGATTATGGAGACTATACAGCTGCCCTGTTCTGTTCCCTCCACCGCAGACACACGCATCTGCTTTACAATGACTCAAGAAAAGTCAAACAGTTTTGACTGCATTTCCCTACCAGTGGTGGCGGTGCGCGGGGCATTTGGATGAAAGCACATCCGCCTTATTTGTGCTGCGGCGACTGATTAAAATGAATGAATTATGATTTGCAGTATATTTTGTGTTTATACTGGTAGTGATGGATTGCACTCCACAGTCAGTATTGATTGTGTAAATCATCTTTAGTTTTGGGGTCTGTGGGGCTAAAATTTCATCAATCGGTTTGTCCGTGGCACAGATGCTAAATAGATAGTGGGCCCTGATATCAAATAGGTTGAGAACCACTGGTCTAGAACGTACGTTTCAAGCTCAAGAGTATTGTAAAGCTGTAAGTGTAAAGCATTGAATAAAACACTGAACCAATGTGAATGGTACAGTGGTTAAAGGGGAATTCCACCCATTTTCTTTTCTTTTTTTTTTCTGAGAGTGTACAAATGGAACCCGTTAGGGTTCATTTGGTTCAATTTGTACACTCTCATAAAAAAGAAGCATCTAAAGAAATCCATTAACATGGTGAAGTCTTGATGATGTCATCAAGTTGTTTCACTAAGTTAGTGGTTTTCTTCAGACCTCCATTTCTTGGGAACACAGAATGGGGGAACTTTTTATCATGTCCACCCAACACCTCTAGGGTATGCTAATGACATATTAGAATGTTGAAAATGGGTGGACTTCCCCTTTAATGGTCTTTTTTTAAATCTATGTTTGACTTTTTTCACTGAAATCCAGCCTGGAATTGTGTACAAAGCAAAAGAAATTTTCACCCAGTGGTGTCAGATGCTGAATAGATAGTGGGCCCTGATATCAAATAGGTTGAGAACCACTGGTCTCGAAAGTACGTTTAAAGCTCAAGAGTATTGTAAAGCTGTAAGTGTAAACCATTGAATAAAACACTGAACGGTACAGTGGTTAATACAATGGACTTGGCTCAGATCTACAATAAGTAGCACATTATGATCTGCAGGCTATGCAGATGGAACACTGGGCCCTCGAGGACGCTGGGCACAATTTATTTACTTTAAAAATAAGCTTATTATTGACTGCCAAACACATATGCAAAATCACAAATGGATTGTATTACGTTTTATGGCCAAATATTTCTACAAATGCTGCCACTAAACGAGTGGTTATCGCTGATAGCCACTCATTTTGGGGATAAAGAAGAAGTCAAGGAAAAATGCTGGCCTGAATGATGCCATGTTAAAACTTGAGATCATTTCTGACCATTTTCCAAAGCATAGCATCATAGGCGGATCTAGAAATGATGGGCCCCTGCCACTCAAAGGGCTCCCCTTACATTGGAGCATCGCGCGCACACACACACACACACACACACACACACACACACACACACACACACACACACACACACACACACACACACACACACACACACACACACACACACACACACACACACACACACACACACACACACACACACACACACACACACACACACACACACACCACACACACACAGCCTGTGAAATTCACCTGCATTTCAGCAGGAATTACAGCAAGGGATTGCTACAAAAACAGACAGAATGACTAACTCGCAGTAATGGACCGTTTCATGATGGTTGAGGACAATTGACATTTCCTAATCTGGGAGAGCAGGAGTGGGAGTGAACTACAGTACAGTACAGTGAACTACAGGGCCGTGGCTTCCCTCCACTGATTTCTACCAGGGAGGGGAGGGCCGGAGGGGGCCGGCTTCCTTTTTGCACTGGACAAGTTCTTTTGCACCGGACAAGATGACGGATGCAACGACACCCTACGTCAATATGCGCTGCACATGGGCTCATAGTAGAAGAGTTGCGACAATTGAGGGGTCAGAAACTGGGCGCTCCGAACATCCGGCCCTCAACCTAGCCTCACAGACCTGACGGTCTGTGAGGTTAGGTTGAAGGTCGGATGTTTAGGATTAGGGTTACGGTTGGAGGGGTCTAGGGTTTTGCGTCTCGTAAATTCGGAACAATGGGAGGTCGCAACAATGGCAGTGCGGAATTGTGGAATTGCACCGGGCCGGCGCATGTTACTGACGTAGAGTGTCGTTGCGACCGTCATTTTCTCCAGGGCAAAAAAACGTGTCCAGTGCAGAACGTCAGCTGGCCCGGAGGGGGGCAGGGTTGAGGCTCTTTCCTTTCCTTTCCCTTCTACGAAATGTAATCTCTCAGGCATAGCCACGGATACTAGACATAATAGTGAACCTCTTCCGGCTCAGGGGCAGATGCTTTCAAGAGAGGCAAAACTTCAGGCGTTGATGCCAAGGATAGTTTAAAAGGTAGGGTAAGTGATTTGAAATTCATTGTGTAGTACCAGCCTCTTACTAGGGGCGCCCAAAAGTAGCTACACTATGTGAACCTGCTGCTCGATCCTGATTGCAGGAGAATTCACCCTCCACCTGGGGAACTTTTATTAGCTCCTCTGCTAACGTGGGGGAGGGGGAAACTCCATATATGGTCTGCACACCTTATAATAGAGCATTTTAACAGAAAATATATATTTTTTGGGTGATATCTGACAAAAGTGAAATCACTTCCCCTACCTTTAAAGGAGGATGGTAAGTGAAGGCCCCTATGGTGAAGTGCATAGTGGTTCAAGGAAGGAAACAAACATGTGCAGGGAGACCAAGGATGGTTGGTCTCCACTGTGCATGTCCGTTTCCTTCCATGAAGCACTATGGACTCCGCCATAGGGGCGTTCCCTCCCCATCCTCTTTAAACTATCCTTGGTTGATGCCAAGGAACGTAATGAAAGGACGAGATGTGAGTCACGTGACTGGAAGCCATAATGACACTTATTGTCCATATCACCCTCTTGGCTTGGGTACTGTACTTGGCAGTGACGTCACATCCTAGTTTTTTTTTTTTTTTTTTTTTTTAATGGGAGTCAATAAACACTTCCGGCTTGTCCCGGCTTGTATTTTTGGCAGTGGCAGGCTTTTCCTGCAAGCTGGCAGCGACCGAAATGCAGGTCGGAACAAGCCGGAAGTGCCCATTTACACCCATTCAAAAAAAAAAAGCAGGACATGATGTCACAGCTCGGCAAGTGTAGAGAAACACCCCCCTATATGGCTGCCTCTACATTGAATTTTGCAGTGTCCGTGTTTCGGCCAAGGTGTTACATCCTCCTTTTTTGAATGGGTTTCAATGGGCACTTCCGACTAGTTCCTGTCTGGACAGTGGTCAGGCAGCAGGAAAGTAATTCAGACCGGAACAAGCCGGAAGTGTCATTGACACCCATTTGAAAATGCAGGACGTGACGTCACAGCTTGGCCGAAACTTGGACTGTGCAGTCTGCAGTGGCTCTGAGAGTGCCTCCACACCTTCCTTGTGTACTGCTCGTGTTTTCGGCCGACAGCACCCAATGATGCATCTATTGTTTTAAGATCTATAGATCCATGGGTCTCTCCTGTGCTAGATTCGAGGTGCCGGTAACTTAGTAAACATAAAGTGAAGTTGGTGTATGTACGTAGCCTATAGCACAGTTTCACATTGTTTTCTCTAGTCATCTACTTGGTAGGCAGTATGTAGGAAATGTGCATCATCATATTCAATCATCAGACCAGTTCTAGGAGGGTGAGTGGAGGTCGTGCCCACCTGCCCACCTTGTCAACGACAGTTTTTATTTTTGGCAAATATAAAATATATACTGCATATATATCTGACAAAATTTAAATCATTTCCGATTGGATGATGGGCAGAATGTTTTGAGAGATTTAGGCCCAAGTGATGTAAATTAGGTTACTGCTGGAAATTGGGTTTGCTATTGTTCAAACGAGGAGACAATAAACAGATGATGGACAGATAAACTGATTTTGAAGGTTTGCAGGGATTTTACCGCCAGAAAGAATTTGCCAGGCGCACGCACACGCACACGCGGGCACGCGCACACACACACACACACACACACACACACACACACACACACACACACACACACACACACACACACACACACACACACACACACACACACACACACACACACACACACACACACACACACACACACACACACACACACACACACACTCTCTCTCACTCTCTCTCTCTCTCTCTCTCTCTCCTCTCTCTCTCTCTCTCTTCTCTCTCTCTCTCTCTCTCTCTCTCTCTCTCTCTCTCTCTCTCTCTCTCTCTCTCTCTCTCTCTCTCTCTCTCTTACACTTTATGGCTCAGTGTATGAATATATTTAACATAATTATTGTTTCATCCATAGTGTGCAGGTTCTAGGTAAGCTATACTCGAACCGACTGTGAAAACAACTTGATCAAGTTGTGTTTGGCCATGTTAATGTTTTTTTTCAGACCTCCATTTCTAGGAAACACTGAATGGGGGGGGGGGGGGGGGGGGGCTTTTTTATCATGTCCACACAACATCTCTACAAGGTATATTCAGAGATGTTGTGTGGACATTTTAGAAATGTTGTGAGGAGATTCCCTTTAAATAGGTTGCCAACAAACAACTACAACAGCAGCCTATTATAAACCTTGCAAAGCGGTGGGTCTTACCTGGCTGTTAGGCGCTGTGCTGGAAGAACAAGAAGGGAAGAACAATGAGCCTTGACTTTTCGGAAGATCCTCCGGACAGGGACAGGTCGCTACTATGGAGCAGCAGCAGCAGCGGCGGCGCACCTGCCGTCTGGCTGCGGCCGCAGAACAGAGCACGGTGAGCACCGCACCGGTGCTGGTGGTGGGACCGAGAGAGCCGGGTGAAACGGCCGCAGAACAGAGCACCACCGCGGTGCTGCCGGGACTGGGAGACCGTCTGGCTGCGGCCGGAGGAGAACAGAGCACCGCACCGGTGGTGGTGCTGCTGGTGGGACTGAGAGAGCCGGATGAAACGTCCACGTCCGCCGGAGGAGGAGCAGAGGACAACTCCATGTTCACACCGAGAAGAACATCCCGCGAAGAAGTGCTTTTCTTCACCGGGGCTGAACAGTCAGCAGCTGCATTATTACATTATACATTTACATGACTGGACGAAATAAGAAAGAAAGGCACGCAGACAGTCATACTAAAAAAAAAGTAACCGCGGTCAATGACAGAAAACAACTACTAACTGCTCCTCACCATGTTAATTCATAGATTGGCTACGCGGTTGCACTCGTGCAGAGCATATTGCTGTGTGTGTGTGAGAGTGTGTGTGAGTGTGTGTGTGTGTGTGTGCGCGCGCGCGCGCGCTCTGACTGGGGCTGCTACTGCTGGACGCTCGTGCGCGTCATTCCGTGCCGTGCCGTGCCGTGCCGCGCTCTGCCCCAGGTTGAGTGAGTACATGGGCTTTGGAGTGGCGTCTTTTAGTGTGACTGGGCGAGTATTAGACCCAGGGCCGGATATAGGCATGGGCATGGGGGGGCAATGCCCCTGTTGATGCCCTTCATGACTGCCCCACCAAACATGATGGCAGCATGCAAAACAAACCCAATATTCAAAGATATTTTAAATGAAAGTGCTTATAATTCTAATGATTTGAGACACCACTACTGCTACTAACTAACTACTTCATTAAACCAACAGCATTTCATCATTGAAAACAGACCTTTAACTTTAGTCAGACCTTTAACTTTATGCATGCTGCGTTATTATTGATGCTTATAGGCTACTTGACTAATTACCGGTACAACAGTTCTGCAACAGAAAATGCCGCCCAAATTGGGATGTTATATCCGGGTCTGCCTCAAGGAAGTTCTCTCTCTCTCCCCCCCTCTCTCTCTCTCTCTCTCTCTCTCTCTCTCTCTCTCTCTCTCTCTCTCTCTCTCTCTCTCTCTCTCTCTCTCTCTCTCTCTCTCTCTCTCTCTCCACACGCACGCACTGTGTGTGTGGAGAGAGAGAGCAGGACAATTCTCATCAATCAATGTTGGTTGCTCCTGGCCTGTCATGCATTTTAGCCTATGATGTAGGCTACTTTACACAGGCTACCGTGAAGTTTGCGCAGAGCATTTAAAATCATTCATTCATTCATTCATTCATTCATTCATTCACAGTAAGCAGGCTAGATTATGAGCGTCCATTCTTGATAAAAAGCCACACCAGTGACACCCTGAAAGTGAAACCCCCACAAGATGGCGCCATCGGTTCCTCAAGTCAACTTTAGTGGTAGAAGGTCATAGTGACACACAGCTATTTGGTGATTTACAGTAGGCATTGTAAGTTGTAACGCATTATGTGCAGTGCCAGGGGTGGTATTTTTTTTAGGCTTTGTTTTATAGTTTCTGCACCGTGACTACAAAAAGTAGCCTATTCATGGCTCTCATCTGTAGTCCTTAAAGGCAATTCCACCCATTTTCATAAATTTCAAAGGAGTCCCCAGCTAAATGGACCCTAGCAGGTCCATTTGGTTCACATTTGTATCCTCTCAGGAAAAAGGGGTCTAAAAGATAAATCATTAACATGGTGAAATACATGATTTTTTTCAGACCTCCATTTTTAGGAAATACAGAATTGGTGGAACTTTTTTATCATCTCTAAGGTATATTAATGAAATTGGAGGCGAATTCACCCTCCACCTGGGGAACTTTTATTAGCTCCTCTGCTAACGTGGGGGGGGGACTCCATATATGGTCTGCACACCTTATAATAGAGCATTTTAACAGATTTTTTGGGGGTGATATGATATCTGACAAAAGTGAAATCACTTCCCCTACCTTTAATACCATACTTTTGGCCAGTTTGGAGTTATACTTAAAGGTAGGGGAAG
The DNA here is from genome assembly GCA_039105355.1 of Benthosema pterotum. Lineage (NCBI taxonomy): Eukaryota > Metazoa > Chordata > Actinopteri > Myctophiformes > Myctophidae > Benthosema > Benthosema pterotum. The sequence continues at coordinate 3,269,455 of CM076973.1, read as the reverse complement.
TGATTTCACTTTTGTCAGATATCACCCCAAAAAAAAAAAAAAATCTGTTAAAATGCTCCTATTATAAGGTGTGGAAACCATATATGGAGTTTCCCCCTCCCCCACGTTAGCAGAGGAGCTAATAAAAGTTCCCCAGGTGGTGGCGAATTCTCCTCCAATCAGGATCGAGCAGCAGGCTCACATAGTGTAGCTACTGTTTGGCGCCCCTAGTGCACCAGGCTGGTACTACAGGATGAATTTCAAATCACTTACCCTACCTTTATTAAGTACAGTTCTATTCTTTTTACATTGCAGTATTGATACTTGAAACCTTTTTCAGTGCCATGGATGTCCAAGTGCCGTGAAAATGCATTATGCCAGGGACAAAGTGACACGCTGAGTGATCTTGTAGGCATATACTGTACAATTGCAATGTAATTTGCTATTTAATATCCAGCATGGATAGTGGTGGTGGTTGAATTGACTGATGCTGAAAACTACTTTAGCTGGGGACTCCTTTGATTATTATTTGACATTTTGGCAGATTTAAAAATCAGCAATATTCAGAATCATGCATGATCTTAATTTAAAATATTCTTATTTTCCGGACTTATGTTTTTCATTTTCTCAGAAAACATCAGTGAGCCTTATAATCCAGTGTGCCTTATCTATGGATCGTTTGACTGCAGTAGGTTCCAAATCTATCTATGCGGTTAACATAACTGCAGTAGCTTCTATTCTATATAATCTATTCTGTATAATCCGGTGTGCCTTATATATGAAAACAGTTCTATAGTAGGCTTTTCATTGAAGATGCGCCTTATAATCCGGTGTGCCTTATAGTGCGGAAAATACAGTAATTATCAGTGTTGGTCTATATTACTTAGGAAAGTAACTTCTTTACTTTACTCGTTACCCCTTAGACAAAGTAATATCATTACTTTACTTATTACTGGATTTGAAGAGTAATATATTACATATTACGTTATTACTTTCCCAAGTTCTCAACACCGCTTTTGAAAAATTAGAGAAGTACAACATAATCCGTTTATTACAAAATAAAGCAGCAAGCGATTTGTAGTGTACATAACTGTGCAGGGTGCAGTGTGTGGACTGGATCTACAATCTACTGCACATCTCTGTTGTTACAGTACCTGTCAATAGCTTGTACATCTGTTCTATTTTTGCATGCAACAACAAGCTCATTTTAAAAAAGTAACTTGGCGTTACTTGCAAAGTAATGCGTTACTTATTACCCATTTTTGCAGAGTAATCTCGTTACTTTACTTTTTGGAGCAAAAGTAATAATATTACAGTAATATGTAATCTAAAATTAGTTACTGCCCAACACTGGTAATTATATTGGAACATGGGAATAAAACTAAAGAACTAAGGTGTGCGTGTGTGTGTGTGTGTGTGTGTGTGTGTGTGTGTGTGTGTGTGTGTGTGTGTGTGTGTGTGCGTGCGTGCGTACGTGCGTGCGTGCGTGCGTGCATGCATGCATGGTCGGTCCATTGACAGACTAATGATGGTGGACCTCCAAGTCAGCATTACTAAGGGTGATGATGCTGGCAAAGCGGAGGATTGACAACCCTGGATTGGTCTACAAATTACACGCACACATGCACACACAATGTAAAATCAATGTGAACCAGTTTAACTGGTGTGAAAACCCTCTGAGGTCTCACCATCTGAGTAAATATACTAGTATAGGGGCTCACAGTATACAAAAGGTGCATGCTCAAACTTACAAGAAAAACGTATACTACAATACAGGAATACGAGAATTCCACCAAAGATCTGAAAAAAAAAAAAAAAAAAAACATTTTTCTTTTAGGACCTTATTTCCAGAGGGTACAAATGTGAACCAAATGAGGGGGTCCATTTGGACACTACCGTGAAACTCTTTAATAATGGAGTGCGTAAGACATGGTAACTTGGAACTTTTTTCTAATGAATCGTGATTGTATTGCTAGAGTATGTTGTAGTATGTTGATCATGCCCACCCACCTAACAAATTTTGACCCAATGGTCAAGATTCAAGTTCTCTCCTGATCTGTCTGGCATCCAGGCTTCCTCAAACCAACTGCTTGTTGGACTAACAGGGAATTTAAGTTCCCATCTCTTGGACACAATGAGAACGGTAAGCGTGGTCCGTCGCAGTTGCAAGCCCAACATACAACCCTAATTCCGTTGAAGTTGGGATGTTGTGTAAAATGTAAATAAAAACAGAATGCATTGATTTGCAAATCGTTTTCAACCTCTATCCAGTTGAATACACCACAAAGACAATATATTTAATGTTCAAACTGATAAACTTTATTGTTTTTTGAAATTATACAATCTTTTGTAAATTGATCCCTGCAACACGTACCAAAAAAGTTGGGACGGGGGCAACAAAAGACTGGGAAAGGTCATGAATGCACAAATATGGAACATTCCACAGGTAAACAGGTTAATCTTAAACAGTTTAATATCGTGATTGGGTATAACAGGACCATCCCAGTCGTTCACAATCAAAGATGGGGCGAGGTTCACCACTTTGTGAACAATTCTGTGAGAAAATCATCCAACGGTTTAAAAACAATGTTTCTCAACATTCAATTGCAAGGAATTTGGTGATTTCATCATCTACAGTCCATAATATAATCAAAACGTTCAAAAAATCTGAAGAACTTGCTATACTAAAGCGACAAGGCTGAAAACCAACACAGAATACTTGTGACCTTTGATCCCTCAGGTGGCTCTGCATTAAAAACTGACGTCATTGTGTAAAGGATATTACTGTGAGGACTCAGGAACACTCAGAAAACCATTGTCAGTTTACATAATTTGTCGCTACACCTGTGAGTGCAAGTTAAAACTCTACCATGCAAAGCAAAGCCATACATCAGAAAGGTTGGTTTGAAAAACAACCAGAAATGCCTTCTCTGGGTCCACTATCATTAGAAATGTGGACTCATCAGACCACAGCACACTTTTCCACTTTGTGTCTAACCATTTCAAATGATATTGTACCCAGTGAAGGCATTTCTGGTTGTTTTTCTGGTTGTTTTTTCAAACCAACCTTTCTGATGTATGGCTTTGCTTTGCATGGTAGAGTTTTAACTTGCAATCGCAGGTGTAGCGACAAATTATGTAAACTGACAATGGTTTTCTGAGTGTTCCTGAGTCCTCACAGTAATATCCTTTACACAATGATGTCAGATTTTAATGCAGAGCCACCTGAGGGATCAAAGGTCACAAGTGTTCGGTGTTGGTTTTCGGCCTTGTCGCTTTAGTATAGCAAGTTCTTCAGATTCTTTGAATGTTTTGATTATATTATGGTCTGTAGATGATGAAATCACCAAATTCCTTGCAATTGAATGTTGAGAAACATTGTTTTTAAACCGTTGGATGATTTTCTCACAGAATTGTTCACAAAGTGGTGAACATCGCCCCATCTATGATTGTGAACGACTGGGATGGTCCTGTTATACCCAATCACGATATTAAACTGTTTAAGATTAACCTGTTTACCAGTGGAATGTTCCAAACAGGCGTTATTTGTGGATTCATGACCTTTCCCAGTCTTTTGTTGCCCCCGTCCCAACTTTTTTGGTACGTGTTGCAGGGATCAATTTACAAAAAATTTTATAATTTCAAAAAACAATAAAGTTTATCAGTTTGAACATTAAATAGATTGTCTTTGTGGTGTATTCAACTGAATAGAGGTTGAAAACGATTTGCAAATCAATGCATTCTGTTTTTATTTACATTTTACACAACGTCACAACTTCAACGGAATTGGGGTTGTAGTTAAGAAAGCATCAATTAATAGCCTATTTAAGATTGGTCCAACGTGCGACCTACGACGTCAGTAATGAATCGCTCTGTGCTCAGTATACTGTATAAGCCTTGTGGCCGTCCGAACCTCTCCTCGGACGGCAGGACGCAGCTTTTGGCGTCGTGTTAACAACGTGGACGAGAGCTACGCTGTAGAGGAGCGCCATCATGGAAACCAGAGACGCCAGTGTAAGAGGTGGATACTGTTGGCGTTCCCTGCTTTCTTAACTATGTTGGGCTTCTGTTGCAACTGCGACGAACAACGCCTACTGTTCTCATCGTGCCCAAGGCCTAGAGACGGAAACATAAATTCCCTACTATGAGCAGACACCACAGAGAGGAGACCTGGGTTCAAACCCAGCGTGAAAGAATAAAGGAAAGTTACATTATCCAAAGCTCTCATGTCTCACGCACTGAGCGTGTGACACACTCTTCAGAGTGTATTCACACGCACACACGCCACACATGCGTCTTCACACGCACGTCAAAATAACTCGCCAAATAGTGCAGCGGTTAAGCAAACCAATTGTGCACTTTATGACTAAAGCATGAAACTTTCCACAGTGTTTCTACACACCATGAAGTTTGTTTTGAGATGTGGAAACACTTCTGAGCATGAATGTTTCTATATGCCAGAGGCTGTACAAATACCGGGTTGTCAAAAACATGTATTTTTTACTTTTCTGCAGACACATTGATAAGATATCAACAACAAGAGTTCTGGAACCCACTAATTATCATCAAATTTCTTCAATGGGTTATATCACCAGTATAAGATGTGTCATTTGTGTTTCAGGGTCCATTAGGTCACACAAACTTACCTCACATGACCAAAGACAAAAAACGGATTTTCAACAATTTGTGTTAAATTGGATTGAGCATTTCACATCTCTTCTAGACATTTCCTAGTTAGAGTAAAGTGTCTCCTAGTTGCAATAAAGAGTGTCTATAATGCAATGACACTGTTAGTGAGGCCTAACAGTCTCCTGAGTAGGGATGACACGGTATGAGATTTTGGAAACCTATACCTCAGTGTTTCATGATTTTTGAAAATGAATAAATACATACTAATATAGTATGTATTTATTAATTTTTAAATACCATAGGTATGTGCTATAACCTACAGCAGAACTGCACTGTGCATGTTCAGAACGGCATGCCCGGAACTGTTAACACTGTCAGACTGACATCTGGAGACCTTGAGTCACCGAGAGTCATTGACTTCAGAATTGCTTTCTGACATGTGCCAGTCTCCATTAAATGGAGGTTTTGTTCTAAGGAATCACAACAGCAATACAATATAGAAAAAACATAATTGACAGGTGCTCTTCATACAAGACACCCTGGGGAACCCTGTATCACCCAGCATCGGGGCATTACTGCACGTAGAAGATAGCAGTACAGAGGATGAGATTAGCTGGACACTGACACCGATACCAAGAACAACCAACCAAAGGTACTGTGTTCCAGGACTCTTCTTATTGATATACTGTCTGTATGCCTGCAAAAAGTGAAAAATCCATGTTTTTGACCACCTTACATTTGTACAGCCTCTAACACATGAAAGCACTTCAACTGAGAAGTGTTTCCACACCTGAAAATAAACTTCATGGTGTATAGAAACACTATAGAAAGTTTCATGCTTTAGTCATAAAATGCACAATACCTTCCATTTAATGAGCTTAACCGCTGCACTAAAAGTCATTTTTTTTGCCCCTGGCAGCTTTCTAGAGTTTGCTAAGGGTGTAGGTAGACCCCTGCAGGCCCTGGCGTGCAAGACACGTTTAAAATCTAAGTTGAATGCATTAACCTAGAGGTGTTGTGCGCCCTTTCATAACAATGGTGACAACTCTTTAAAATATAAATAAACCCATCCACCCCAACATCGCAATCATAAACTGTTCAAAATAATATCCCCAGTATATTTACACCCACAGTACATTATTAAACATTCACAAACACACTTTAAAACCATAAACAGTAATAATTTATAGAATTTACACCCATTCAAAATGTGTGCATTTAGTTTATTAAAAAAGAAAGAATTCACTTCTTTGTCCATGTGTTCATATATCTGTATGTCGTGCAGTATTTCACTGGAAATATAATAATTAATGAAGAAATGTCAGTGCCAGCACCCATCTTTTGCATGGGCCTTTGGGTTTCTCAAGCTAACTTGGTTGTTTTGAAAGGCAATATATAAAATTATTATTATTATTATTATTACCCCTAACACACACAAAATAGTCAACATATTTTCGTTTTCTTTACTAGATGGAACAAATGTCTTAACTAGGCCTATTAGTGCTACTCTGTTATTGTTGTTGTGATAACCAGCCGATGGGCCGGTTCGGTGGTGCCCCCCCGGCCCCCCCGGCGCCCCCGACCCATCCAATCTCACACTCCCAACAAACTTCAAAAGTTGAGAGCCCTGCATTATCTATTAACTTTGTTAAGTTACTTTGCATATTTGAATTAGTACAAATCATACTGTACATTAGCCAGCTTCTGACCCATTTAAATGTTGGCTATTTTCCAATCTATAAGGTGCAATATGTTTTGAGCTTATAGATCTAGGCCTAGATTTTCGTCACCGCTAAACCCCTTATCCCTTAACTTCTTTGCCTTTTTAAACTATTTAAAAAACATTTTCCAAAAGTTCAAATGGCCAGTCTACATTCTCACGACGTGTCAATAGATTGGCACATTGAACTATTCACAAAAGTTCTTAAAAATAGTTAAAAGGGTATGAGGGGCTTGGGATAGGGGGTTTAGCATGTAACAAAAATGGAGCCCTTAGTCTATATTTAATACACCTGAAATTAATTTTATACACATCACACTGTGAAGCAGGACCTTCTGCTTTCATTCATTTTGCCACGAATTATGTCAATGGTATACTTTTGTATTGTTACTTAAGTAACAATTACAACAGGAACGTGTTGGCATACATTATATACATTACAGTATTGGTACTGTTACTAGCGCTGCTTTTAACTGACTTTAAACTCAACTGATCTTTAGAGCAAGTTGTCTTTCATGTATGGTCAGTGTATGATGCATTCCAACGTATAACTCAATCACTTTGACTACAGTTGATTCCAGATATGATTATAAAACTGAAAATAATTCTTGATGTTTAATGTCCCTGTAACTCACAAGAGAGGCTGTACTATAGTGGAAACAAACAAAAAATCACAGGCAACATTCAGCATCATTTGTTTCCTTGTAATTTCCCACCCTCATACAGTGCTGGCATGTACTGTATGAACCAGTCTTCAAATAAAATGCAGTCGACAAAAGCCTGACTCAATAATTTATCTTGTCACGGATAAGAGTGATCAACTGCAAAAAGCAGTGATTTTGCTGGACACAGTCTGTCCTCCGATTGTTTCACTACTAAGTGTGACCGTAGCTGTGATTTTTACTGCCATGTTATAAATGGGCAGGTTGGCAAAGCCACCACAGGCACTTACCTTTATTTGTTTCAGCTGACTGTTTTAGTGCCATATGGTTTAAATCATTTTGTACTCTTAACACATTTTGGTGTTTTAAGCATTGCGTTATACTTTAGCTATTGAAAAATATCAGATCGACAAGCTCATAGTGCACCACCGAGTGGCGATCTGATATTTTTGAAAAAATGTTAAAATGCGCACCTGAATGTAGTTTCTGACATTATGGATTCTACTTTCTGACACTAGATTCTATTTTTTCTAAAAATAATAATAATAATAATAAAAATAAATAAAAATATGTTCCTGTGTCAGTGATTGTTAACATATTTCATGCCAAGGACCATCAGAATTGTCTACATTTGGCTGAGGACCCCCATTTGAAAAGATGTCCTATAGGATCCCCCAGAAGCAAAGATTTGAGTCAGAAACATTTGCTTCTGAAATAAAACACATATTCAAAGATTTGCGCCACATTTTCACAAATTTTCAAAAATATCAGACCTACAAGCTCATAGCGCGCCACTCGGTGGCGCGCTATGAGCTTGTGGGTCTGATATTTTTCAATAGCTTAAGTATAACACAATGCTTAGAACACCAAAACGCGATAACAGTACAGCAAGGGTTAAATGTTTCATTGGTCTCCCTACATTATTGATGCCAATCTTTTTCACCTGCCCCTCTGCTCTCCAGTCTCCACAGGTACGGGTACGGCATGCGTCTTGCTCAAGGACACAGCTGCACACTTGGCTCAAGTTATGGTACTGTACTAGTGTAGAAATACTGTACCTATATCGTAAAAAACTGCGATAAATCCAGATGGATTTCTGAGGCACAGCAGACTTCTGAGCAGTGTTAACTTCTGCTTTTAAATAACATTTCATTTTGTCATGTGAAATCGCTTAGTTTTAGTCTTATATTCATAATCCCCAACCACACAAGAGGGCTGACTAAATCAACTGAGTGTCAAAATGCCTTTTTAGTCTTAATTTTGACAGCAAATTCCTATGTAGTCTTATTTCTTCCCCCCAACATACCGTTTATTTTTAGTCTGATTTAGCAAACGGAAATGGTTTAGTCTTAGTTGACTAGCATCATCTTATTCTTGTAGTTCTAGTCAAAGTGTAACATTGCTCCTGTGCTGAGCCTTCTCATTTCTTGATTGATTACTCACTCATTTGTAACACCATTATGCCCTCTAGTGTTAAAAACGGGGAGGATATGAAACAAAAACAACAGCAGCAGCAGTGGCCCTGTTCGGTTTTGACAGTTTGCTGCCGGTGTGTGGACAGGCCCAACCATGGTGAATAGGTTTGCTGAATAGATTAGATTTAATTAAAAAATTCCTCCCACCCTCCACCCACTGACCTTAAGATCTACATTCGCTGCAAAAAACTGTGACATTTCATTTTTTAATATCCAAATTACGCACGTCGCTGCCGATCGGCGAGGATAACTGCTGACGCAGACAAATTCAATATCCTCTCTCCTACGATAGCAATCGTCAACAAAACAACCGAGAGTGCAAAACTCAAAAAGCTACAAAAGGGATCCATGAAGGAAGGAAGGCATTTTTGTCGCCTTTCAAGAAATGGTCAAGTTGGCGTTTTGAAGTAAAACTTAAATTGGTGCGAATACAGGGGAAATGGGGAGAGTAGCTTGCTGAAATGGTGGCGGTGCTGGCTCTGTTCCCAGCGACACTAGTGTCCTGTCTATGCAGACAGAGCACCTGCAGGTTTCAGAGGAGGAGGAGGACACTAAATCAGCTTTAGGCTGACTACCTACTCCCTCTCTTACTTTCATCAGCACACACACACACGCGCACGCACACACACACACGTATATACAGTATATATATTTTCACCCTGAGCAGAAATGATGATCCCATTAACTATCATCAAAACGTATTGAGCATCAGTTACATAGATAAACAAAAGCCATCATAATCATTTTTAAAACAATACATATTTATTTTGACAACCTGCAGTGGAAAACAAAAAAAAACTAATGAGTAAAACAGCCCCAAGAAAAAGAAGAGAAGATTTGTGGTTTTTAAAGAAAAGAGATGATGAACATAATAAAGTAGTGGGAAGACCGTTTCATCTCTTCTTTCCAGGTTAATGTCCTCTGTCCATTTCTCTTTTATCATCAACAATGACCCTCCCTCCCGTCCCTGTTAGTCATCTCGTCTCCCACTCCTGTCCAAACTGTACTCTGACCGGTCCATGGTTACCAGGGCGGAGACATTGGCTGGGGGTTCTGGAGGTATGACATTACAACTGCGGAGATGGACAGCCTGCGGACATTAGGGGAGACACACAAAAAGAGAGGAGTAAGTAAGTAAACTTTATTTGTAGCACTTCTCACAAAGAAAGCTCACAAAGTGCTTTACATGCAATAAAAATAAAACACAAGATAAATAAACACAGTATTGCAGAAATTATGGTGTTGGGACAGGTCAATATACATAGAAACTAAGGCCGGGACTTTAGCGCGTTAATTGAGACTAATTAATTACAGAAAATATAGCGCGTTATAAAAAATAACGCATTTATTCGCACCTTTTCTTTATCCACCATTGGAACGGAACGTTTGTCACTGATGGCCCATTCACACCATTGAAGTGGAACGTTTCTCACTGTATCACCGTTTCACACCTACCCAATATGCTAACGCACACGGAAGCGGCAGCCCACCCGGAATCACGACATTGAGGAGTCAGAAACTGAGCGCTAGAGCGCTGTTCAAATGGCCTGAATAGGGACAAACTGCAGTTGAAGTCAATGTAGAAGAATCGCCATTGGTCTACTAGCTCTATGGAGTAAACGTAACTCAGTCTATACTCTAAAGCTCCGTCCGCCTCCTCTTCCCCCGCAGCAAAAACAAAACAAAACAACTCACAACATGAACGACAAACCAGATGAGCAAGCATTACTCGGCCCCGTTGATGGCAAATTTAGATTTAAGCAAAGAACGGATGGAAGCGTGGACAAAAAGGCAGTTTATGCAACAAAGAATGTGCATACCATCGCAGCAGTTCGAGCCTCAAATCACATCCAACATGTTGGAGCTAGTGTATTTACTGTCCCCGTTTCGTAGAAATCTATGTAGAAGAGCCACCATTGGACTGACCCCGTGAAGAGAAGGGAGCTTGGGTAAGTCTTTCTGCATTCTGGCTAGTACCAGAGCGACGTTGAGGTGTCCGACATTCAATGGCTTGAATAGGGACAAACTGGAGTTGGCGACCGGCGCTCATCAGTGCAGCTGGAGTCGAGTTCATATTGGCTGTAGCCGTGTGTGTGTGTGTGTGTGTGTGTGTGTGTGTGTGTGTGTGTGTGTGTGTGTGTGTGTGTGTGTGTGTGTGTGTGTGTGTGTGTGTGTCTGCTAAATGTACGCAAATGTATGCTCCAGAACAATCAGCGCTGTGTGTGTGGCACTGCCTTTCTTACCAGCTAGTCTTCCAAGTACCAGTATTTTATTTATTTTGCCCCAGAGTCAATTATTGTACTGGACTGACTGAGAAATGCTAACGTTTGTACTTGAATTTGGTAAATAAGAAGAAGAAAAAAAGAAAAGAGGAAAGCTTTGGAATTGGGGAATCTTTTTGAATCGAGAATTAAAAAAAAATCTAGAAATCTAGTTTTTGGATCGAATCGTGACCCAGAAAATTGATACTGAATTGTATCGTGGGACACCCACAGATTCACAGGCCTAGTATTCAGTTCATTGCTTCACTCATTCAGTTCATTGCTTCACTCATAATATAATAATAATAAATTCAGTTCAAAAATGTGCTTTCTCACTTTTCTCAGGTAAATAATAATATGCGATTAAAATGAGATTAATTGAGATTAATTAATTATTGAGCCTCTAATTAATTAGATCAAAATTTTTAATCGAGTCCCACCCCTACTTAGAAACATATTAGCAGGGAGAAATAATTAAATAAATGAATAAAAATAAATAAAGTAGAAAGACATAATGACAATAAAATCATGAGACCACAGGAAAAGCTTGTGGAAAAAGAAATGTTTTAAGTTTGTTTTTAAAAATGTCCACGGAATCTGCAGATCGTACGGTCAGTGGCAAAGTAGGAGCAGGGTATGTCCTGAATTAATCCATGGGTCAAATAAAATGGGCACATTTTGAATGTGATGCTAAACTGTTTGGACAGCTAATCTACAGATTCTACCAGTTAACTTCCGCGGACTAAACTTAAATGAAAAGGAGACAAAGCTTTTTCTGTTGCCGCCCCAAAACTGTGGAACAGTCTCCTGTTTTTAAATCAGATCTGCTCCCTCACCTGTTCTTTTTAAAATCCTTTTATGATTTTTTTTATGGGCCTGAAGTGGCCTTCGTCAGGTATACCTGACGAAGGCCACTTCAGGCCGAAACGTTGTATTTTTTTACCGCTCTGTTGTGAATAAAATCAGGGGTCGACATTATAAATGGCCCGACTGGCCCCAATGGCTTGCAATACACGTTCGGGCCACCAGATGGCGCCCTCTACTGGCCCTATGGGCCAGTAGAGACATACCTCCTAAAAATAAATTAATAATAAATACATTTTTATTTCACAATATATATATATTTTAATTTATTTAACAAGTCAATGTCCATGAAGAAAAACTTATCCTAACTCATAAACACTTTAAAATAGCTGTTTTTTGCGCTCTGACACAGACGCTCTATTCCAGTTTTTCCCTCTTTCATGCGCTGGACAGATGGCTCTCTCCATAGATATAAGAAAGCTAGATGGCTCGCCCGCGCTGGCCGCCGTGAACGACGTCAGAGGCTCCACCTCAAGCCATCTAGCTTTCTTATATATCTATGGCTCTGTCCAGGGGCGGATTGGCACATATTTTCCCACCGGGACAATTTTGCCTTTGACAGGCCGCCCTGGGGGGACAGCTGGTTAACCAAATGTAACTCTTTCAGAGCGTAAAAAAGAAACCAAATGGACCCCTGCGGATCCATTTGGTTTCATTTTTTTTTGCCACTAGTGCATTTTGGATCTTGTCCAGGATATTAGGTGGCGCAGGCCACCGGGGAAACTCCCTGTACTCCAGATGGCCAATCCGCCCCTGTCTACTGAACCGCTGTGGCTGGCTGCTGCCAGACCTCGCTCGGCGCTTAGCCTCGATCTCCAGGCTTACATCCACGCTGTGAAATGAACTGCCGTGCACGTCGCTTGTCAAAACTAAAACCGAGTCATAGTGGGACAACGTGTTTGACATTTTTAGCGCTATAAACTCCGCCGCCGCGTCCTCCTCTGTCAACACTAGCATGGCTATTGGGCGAAGTTTGCCATGCGCTAACGTATCCTCCTCCTCCTCCTCTTCCTCATCATCATAAATCATAATACCAGACGAACTTAAAGGGGGTTCTCCGCCGCGAAAAGTCACAGATCATGCAAGTTCATCTTCTTTCTTAATAATAAAAACAGCCAGTTGATTGTTCAGATCAGAAGTGGAAACGACGAGTGTTGTAGATTATGCGTGCGTGCACGCATGTAGAGCCATGCGTGCAGACCACGACGCGTTGTTTATTGATTATTAAGTCTAATATTTATTTGCATTGCCTTTTTAAAAGGAGCATACATAAATGTATAGGATAGGTATCATTTGTCTACCAATATGAATGTAGGCCCATATTAAATTTACGGTAGGCCTATTAAAAAAATACTGGAGAGGCTAGTTAAAAATAAATAAATAAATATCCAGTTAACCTCCGGTTAGTCCTGTCAGCTAGTCGGCAACAAAATTAACCGTTACTGACATCCCTAATAAAAATGCAAAATAAAAGGAAAAAGGGCGATTCCCCTGGGCCAGTGATTTTAATGGTGGGGCCAGTGATTTGGACAATCCACTGGCCCGAAGGGCCAGTGCCAAATTTCCCTTAATGTCGACCCCTGAAAATGTTTGGAGCTTTTAAAACGGTGTGCGGATCTCCTCTCTCTACTTCATGTTACTACGTTGGATCCAGCACCCGTTGAAATCTGTGGATGTGCGTGCACCCTTTGCTTTCTGCTTTCTGGTGATTACCCCTGTTGTTCGCATGCTCCCTTTCTTATTGCCTTGTTGTTTTTTTTACTTCAATTTTGCTAGAGACTAAACTCAACATCAAACTGTCAACTCAAACCCCAAATACTGTTTTCAAACGTCAGTAGTAGCATATACAAGAAAACCTTCCAATTCTCCACCTCTATTTTTCATTATAATTGCATCCTTCTTAAACACTATAATAGTAAGTAACACCATCACCTCACCACTATTTCTTAAGTTTCTTGGGGGCCTTGAAATGGATTTTTTTTTATGTGTAGATCTTGTTGAGTCGGTCATTTTGAAAGTAGATCTCAAGTCAAAAAAAGTGTGGGCACCCCTGCTTTAAAACATAGACCGAGGACTGTGTCAAAAAACAAAAAACAAAGAGACACAGGGACACATTGACACACTGTAGTCCCAGTAGATGTCTTTACACTGCAGTCTCAGTTTGTTTCTCTCATACTGTAGGTCAGCATCCAAAGTGTCAAATCTGCTTTCTGAGGGATCTTGACTCTGCAGTTCAATATTCGCCTCGCCAACGCTCAAAAGTTTTCCATAGCTTCAGCTTATCGGCTTGATGCTGAATTTGACATTATAAATTAAAGTTATGAGCGATATGATGGCAAAGGTTATATACTTGCTATATGTTTTAAAGCAATTTATCGAAATCAATCACTAAAGTCTTGTTCCCAAAATCCTGGAATTGTGGACAAAAGCAAAATAAAGTTTTGAGTCTGTAAGGCTAAAATGTCATCAAATGGTGGTCAAATTAGGAATAAATAGTGAGCCCTGGTATCAAAAAGGTTGAAAACCATTGATTTACGAGATGTTTTTAGAATCTGCCTCATCCAAAATGGGTTCAATAAGAAAAATGCATCCGTTTTGCAGGCGGAATATGTCAGTCTCTATGTCTAGTGTCTACCATTTCATCATGATATTTTTCAAGCGGTGTGTGTAGGCATACATAGCCACCATCCATCCAGGCATCTGCTATGGGATTGTGTGCCGTTCCCAGGCCCCAACGACACACACCGTCTATCCCACCTCCTCTACCATCTGTTCCAGTGCATATCACTTCATGCAGTGTTGCCAACTGCCAAAATCCAAAATGCACCAGCGGCACTTCCAAAATGCACTAGAATGCGCTAGAGGCAGTGGTTTTCTGCATTTTAGCCACGGAGGAAGACCACCATTTGATGTTGAGTTTAGTCTACCAGACTAATTTAGGAAATAACTGGTAAAACGTTGGCCAAAATAGCAATTCTTCTACATTTTCTAAATGTGTAGATTCTTGAAAATTAGGTAATTGAGTTGGTTAAATATGATTTAACTCTTGAGAGCGTAAAATGAAACCAAACGGACCCTTTCGGGTCCGTTTGGTTTCATTTTTCGCGCTCAAGAGTTACAGATCTATAAGGGTCCATTTGGTTACCAATGGTCCTTTCTAGGAACGAAGGAGGACTCTTATCATAGGAGGATTTATTTATTTATTTATTTTTTATCTCTGGCGCCTGTCAACCAATTTCGCCCCAAACTCATCAGCAAAATAGCACTAGTTTTTCCGTCAGGAATTTTTCACTAACTTTGGCGCTATAGGGTGGGGCAGGGGTCGGCAACCCAAGATGTTGAAAGTGCCATTTTCGACCCAAAATTAAATTCAAAATCTGTCTGGAGCCGCATTTTATTATTATTTTTTTCCTGGGTGTGTGCAAATGGAATCAAATGGACCTGCCAGGGTCCATTTGGTTCACATTTGCACACACCGAAAAAAAAGGTCCTCAAAGAAAAAACATTAACATGGTGAAACACAACCTTCTTCAGAAATGGAGTTTCTAAAAAAAATAAAGGAGTTTTACAGAACTCCATTTCTAGTCCACACAACATCTCTAAGGCATATTAATGACATAGTAAACTGAGTAAACCGTTGAAAATGGGTGGTTCAGATTGAAAGCTCCACCTCTGATAACTGCTGGGCTTTTTTTGACATGACCAAGTGCTACTTTAACTGGCAACTGTCAGACAGCGCAACACGTTTTGGATGACTGAAATGTTTATATTATTTTGGTGCGGATCACCCCAGTGTGTATGTAATAATGCTACAGCCACTGAGCCACTAGGGCTGTGTTCTGGAGCCGCATGCGGCTCCTGAGCCGCAGGTTGCTGAACCCTGGGGTGGGGTCTGGAAAAGAGCTAAATCTAGTGACAAATGCGCCAGGTTGGCAACACTGACTTGATGTACAGTATGTATAGGTGTGCATGTTAGTGTTAACACATCGGTTCCCATGCACACTAGTACAGTACATGTCTCTGGACTGACCTTGAAGCAATATGTACCATTATGCACAGGAGGCAGAACCCTGGAGGCACATTGGACTCACTAGGACTGGGTTTCTGCTGAGGCAAACATTTTTTTTTTTACTTTAAAATACTACGGCCTCAGGCCTTGTCATTAATACAACCTCATCTAGCCAATGGACTAGGGAATCATTTCCTGGGAAACATATCTGTCAGATGGGCCATGCTTTGCTCCTCCCCTGGATAGGGTGCCCTTCTACACACAGTGTAATGTTTTATGAGCAAATGCAAATACAGTGAGTGTATACCGCCGCCCTTGGAGGTCGCACAGTTTAAAAGCTTCTGTACATTAAAGGTCGTCTCCGTCTAATGTCACACGACGACAAACCAAACTCCGTGCACCTGACATGTTTATGGGAAGCTATTACAAAACCATCCGAGAGCTTTCTTTGCACGTGTCAGACGTTTGTAAAACATAAACATATAATAATGAATATTTCTCCAACACACACACGCAAGAGGGCAACTCAACCGCACCGGTTTCACTTTCAAATGTTAGAAGTGCTAATAATCAACTACCGTACTATAAGGCGCACCGGATTATAAGGCACACCTTCAATGAATGGCCTATTTTAGAACTGTTTCCATATATAAGGCGCACCGGATTATAAGGCACACAGAATCAAAGCTACTGCAGTCAACATACTGTAGAATCCAGGGATTAAAGTAAAAAATCTTTTGCAAATAAGCACTGAGCTAATTAAATGACCCCTGAAATCAGTACCCAGTACTGAGAACTTTAATCCCTGAGAATAGAAGCTACTGCAGTCAAACAATCCATATATATATATAAGGCGCACAGGATTATAAGGTGCACCGTTGTTTTTTGAGAAAATTAAAGGCTTTTAAGTGCGCCTTATAGTCCGGAAAATACGGTATTTCATTAAGCGAAAGAGATTTAAGGAAAATGTGCTGAAGATTAGAAGCTTGGTGGATCACTTAGTTCAATCCCTTCAAATTGTTCAAATAATAGACAGCAAATCAGTTATATGTTCACCCGGAGAAATGTTTTGAATTGAATATGTAATAATATTTTCATGAAATGTAGCCGTAAGGTTAATTGAATCAGCCTGAATCATTGATGTCTTGGTTCACTAAGTCATTCAGAAGAATCATATATATTTCTAATCGTGTCGTTATAAAGCTAGGTATTTATTGTATAAAGCAGGGTGGGCAATTATTTTTCCCCAAGGGGCAAAATGAGATACATAAAATATTGTGGAGGGCCAAGACTAAAGGCTGAACTAAAGTCTGCGTAGTATTAAATCAATTTTCAAGATAAAAGTAAGAGTAAGATCAACCATTTTGACACCAGAGCCTCTATTTATTCAGTATTTGAGCCACAGAGCACCATTTGATGACATTTTAGCCCCACAGACCACAAAACTAAAGATTTCTTTTGCTTTTGCCCACAATACCAGGCTGGATTTGGGAAACAAAACAGGCAAACAAAGATAAAAATGACCATTCTTTTACATTCTCTGGCTAATTCAGATGATGAATATTTTTAACTCTTGAGAGCGTAAAAATGAAACCAAATGGACCCTTGTGGGTCCATTTGGTTTCATGTTTACAAAGAGTTACATCTGGTTAACCAACCTTCCATATTTAACTGGAACTCTCTCAAGGACCACTGGTGGTCCCCGGGCCACTGGTTGAAAACCACAGTAACCCTTTCACGGGCCGGTCAGAGTCAGCCAAAGGGCCGTATTTGGCCCCCGGGCCACATAATGCCCAGGTATAAAGCCTCATCATCATACTCACATGAAACTGCTCATCATCTGTTTGGTGTCTTCTGAGCTTCTGGAGTTGGCGAAACTGATGAAAGAGCAGTAAACGGCGATCCACGCACACCACTTCAACTGAAACACAAACCAACAGACAGAGAGAACACCATCAGCGCACAATGCATACATTGTGCCATTTTTGTTTAGAAATAAATGTTATAAGGTACGCAAACCCCAAAACACCCTGTATGTTCCAGAGGTAACATTTCCCTGCAGGATAGATCATGTACAAGCTCTGACAGCATTATTACAATAGCATTATCTGCTATTTCTGGCAAAGAGATTTGGAAGTAAACATCAAACCTAGTACAACTGAAACAGGTCCATTTCATTAAGAAGTAAGAACACTGTGGGCCCTATTTTGAGTTTACTAAAGCATCAGGTCTTAAGTCTAAGCCAAAACTTGGAGGTGTGGCGGCTGTGGCTCAGGAGGTAGAGCAGGTCGTCCAATGACCCGTGGGTCGGCGGTTGGAATCCCGGCTCCTCCTGTCTACGTGTTGAAGTGTCCTTGGGCAAGACACTGAACTGAACCCCAAATTGCCTCCAATGAGTTGGTCGGTGTGAGCCTGTTGCCACCATTGGTGTGGGTAGTGGGGACGCTGGCATTGACTGTTCGCCGCTCTACTTCCCAATGTATGAATGAATGGACCATTGTAAAGCGCTATAAAGATGCAATCCATTATTATTACTCAAAACAGCCAAACAGCTTTGCCACACCTCCAGGTTTTTCACTTAAGACCCAATACTTTAGAAACTCAAAATAGGTCCCTGTATGTTTTAAGTGGATACGGTTTAGAGTAGCTCCTGGGTATCGATAATACACAGTACATGAAATGTGGACACTCAGAATCCTCCAAAAACTGCTTTTAAAGAGAACTTATGGATGGCTGCAATTCTAAACTGGCTCCTGTAAAAACATTAGCCCTCCTTCCCCAGCCCTGCTTATAATAATTTCATTGACACACTTCGGCTCAGAATAAGATTGACCATAGACCATTTATTGCAAAGCTTTTGCATGTTTGTATGGCGGCATGGCTCTTGCTCATGTGATATCAGACGATCTATGAACTTAGTCATAGGTCTGATATCACATTTGATATCTCCGATTATCTGTGCATCAAGACACAGCTTGAGATATCAACAACCCCCCTGAGCAGAGCCAAGGTACAGTAAAATACAAGACATTAACATGTGAGCATCGTATCCAGTGCAGACTGACATGAGACATTACAACATTTATCCAAAATGCATGAACTACATGGATACAGAAATATCATAGTCCACAGTAAACACGGATACCATAACAGAACTAGATACCACAATAGTTACAACCCTTAAATCATGATTAATCAGAGACTCATGTACTCGGAACTGGTGCCACAGGGAGGAGGCCGGGGATGGGGAGGAAATTTGAACACATATCTGATCAACAGGACAGAGTCAGCTTAGCAGGAAGAGACAGAGAGGAGAGGGAGAAAGAATAGACTGCTTATATAGGGCACATGATTGAATGTGGGTGTGACTGACTAGCTGACAGCCAATGACAGTGAGGGGAGTGGACATGGTGACGCCAATGAGAGTGAGGGGAGTTGACATGGAGAGACTGCAGATTTAAAGGAACAGAATGAATTACTGATTGAAAATAAGGGGAATTAAATAAACCTTCTGCCCTCCGTGCCTCAATGAACTAAGGCTTCGCTGTATATACAGTACTCCTTTGTTTCTAGCTACATATGGTGCCTTTTTGTGAATAGTGTATATTTGTATGTACTGTATATAAATGTTCTGATAAATTAAAAATGGAGGATACTTATTTAATAAACAAGTCTTGGTAGTTTCTGTGTTTTCCTTGAACTGCACTCATTCTGTAAACTCTTAAAAATAATAAAAATCACCCTTGGAAGTGAGGGGCGTTCTTACATCAAATATTACATTCCTCAAAACATTCAATCAATCACACATTTTTGGGAATATTACTACTAATAATGACATAGCACTCATGTCCCAAATAATCTCTGATACTGGATGCTACACAGTGGCCCAGAAATGACATTTCCTCACAGATCCTTCGTTTCATTGAGATGGATGTATTATTATTAAGTCATAGAATTGATACTGGCGTCTCGAGTTCAAGCCACACATACAGGCTAGCGAGTCGCTGCAAAATTAATGATTAGCTCGTCTCCAAACAGATTATACAATCTCTATTCTGTCACAAAGGACCAAACATGTTTATCTGTAGTGCTGACAGGCTTCAGAAGCCCTTCAGTTCAGCCTGCCATCTCTAAGGCCAATTTCACCTTTAATCTTCTAAATGGAACGGAGTGGGCAGGGCTCTGATCCACCCTGGGGGCAGCACACGCGCACACGCACACACACACACACACACACACACACACACACACACACACACAGGAGCAATGGGGGGAGGGGGACATGGAGATTGGCAGAACTTCACAGAGGAGGAGGAGGAGGTGATGTTGATGATGAGTGTGTGTGTGTGTGTGTGTGTGTGTGTGTGTGTGTGTGTGTGTGTGTGTGTGTGTGTGTGTGTGTGTGTGTGTGTGTACGCGTGCACACATGCAGGGGTCACCTTGAGCACTGTTCCAAAACAGTGTGTCAGGACCCCATTGTGACACATGGACTGATTTCAACATTTTAATATGCCATTAATATACCTTAGAGATGTTGTGTGGACATGATAAAAACATTCCCCCAATTCTGTATTTCCTAAAAATGGAGGTCTGATAAAAATCATTAAGTTGGTGAAATACATCTGATGACATCATCATGGTATTTCACCATGTTAATGATTTTTCTTTCAGACCCCTTTTTTCCTCTCAGGAAAATTTTGAAAATGGGTTGAATTCCCGTTTAATAGAAAAAATACTTTTTTTCTCCATAAAGTAATCCAAACAATTTGTCAATAATAATATGAATGAATATAAAGAAAAAGCTCAAATCTATTTTTTGACAGAGCCATTACTAGGCAACAACTTGCGCTGAGCTGAGCACCATGTTTTACGCATGCATGCATGCAGCCGTTGACTTCCATGCTATAGACCTGCGCAGTGACGTCACCGCCCCTGTTCCAGAAGTGGATTCCCCATTCATTTTCCTCATAGACTTTTCGAAAATGGTTAATAAAAAACACGATTGCACCGTGGACAAAACCAACTCGGGTCGAGACAAATCATGACAACAAACACAATATTATCATATGATATCTAATTAACAAGTAGAAAACGGCAGGATAAAACACTTTTTGTTTCATTTTTCATCTTAGAAATGATTTGATTGTCCCAAAAGATTGTGTGTGTGTCATCATGATTTATCACGACCCGAGTTGGCTTTGTTGGCCACGGCGTAATCGTCTTTATATGAATCATTTTTGAAAGGTCTATGAGAAAAATGAATCCACTTCTGGAACAGGGGCGGTGACGTCACTGCGCAGGTCTGTGGCCCGACAAAGCTGTCTATTCCATTCTAAATCTACGTTGCCATCCATGGTTTTGATCAGAAAAAGTTGTAGCACACTGGAAGTGTTTTAAAGTGAAATGCAATGCTATTTTTATTTGTTTCGGTCCCTTCACGTTACTCTGCTTGCTGGATCTAAAACGTTCTGAAGCAACCACTGACCTTCAGCATCAGTCCACACATGCTGAAGATCATGCCCAGCAGGTTCATGTAGTCTGGGGTTGGGTCTTCCAGTGTGGGGTTGGACTCTGTACTGGGGGCTTTGTACCTAGAGGAACAAGAGGGATGGCAACAATTAGGTGTTGACTCTGACTCTTGTACTTGTGGGCTTTATACTTAGGGCTACATTTTCGCTACACGCTAAGGGCTCCATTTTCGTTACCGCTAAACCCCTTATCCCTTAACTTCTTTGCCTTTTTAAACTATTTAAAAATATCATTTTTCAGTAGTTCAAATGGCCAGTCTACAAGCTCACAACGTGTTAATAGATTGACATGTTGAAATATTCCAAAAAGTTTTTCAAAATAGTAAAAACAAAATAAGGGATTTAGGATAAGGGGTTTAGCATGTAACGAAAATGGAGCCCTAAACCCCTTATCCCAAATCCCTTATCTTTTTTTTTTTTTTTTTACCATTTTGATAAGCTTTTTGGAATAGTTCAACATGACAATCTATTGACACATTGTGAGCTTGGGGAAGGGCCTTTTTAACTATTGAAAAATGCTTTTTAGAATAGTTTAAAAGGCAAAGAAGCTAAGGGGTGTAGTGGTGACGGAAATCTAGGCCTTAGAGTAGTCTCTAAAGACAGACTGTTAAGGAAAAGATGGTGCCATGTTTCCTTTTTCTTGTTTGCCGTCGCCCAACAGGTTTAATGTTCTGTTCATGCACTTGTCCGCTGGGCAAGTGCAGGTCATGTTCTACTTGCCTAAAGGTCGGTCCTACCACTTGCCCAAAAAGTAAATAAATTATAAAATGATAGGTAAATGTTGCAGTTGTTTAAATTAATGCTAGATCCAATCAATAACTGTCGCGTGGCAAAACACTTGACTCTGATTCATGATTATGAATGTTACCTAGTTTTGTGTCATACAAGGCCACAATGTCCATAATGTGCGTTCTGTTCATGGAGAGCCAATATTTAATGAAGACGGAATGCCCATCAGAAAAACCCGAAGCAAATTCCACTTGCCCAAACGCTTTATTTACTTGCCACAGGTGCAGTAAGGCAACGGGGATGGAATTATTACTTCAACATTCAATAGTACAGACTAGAGTTCTATAACAGCAGCCCAATGGTTGAACGTCCATTTGGTTACATTTGTACAATCTTAACGAGTTACAGACCTGACATTACATTACTCTCTAGACTATAGTCTAGATGTAGATATTTAGGTAGATCCAGTCATAATGTGCAATTGTGCATATAACAATAGCTTAAGATTTAGACTTCACATCATCATATATTTGAAATGTCAGAATGGATGAACATCTACTAGAATCTAAATCTCAGCACACTTATAGAATACAACATGAAGTTTTTTTTTTTCAATAATAAGTAATAATGTGATGTTCAGATGAAAATGAAGGCAATTATTATAGCAACGATCCTTGACAAATCCTTGATATAAAAACAGTGGTTTTAAAACTGCTGGTTCCCAGCTAAATGATCGAGAGTTAGTAACCAAATGGACCCTCATGGAATAGATCTTTAACACGTAAAAATGAAATGTTAAATGGCCCCACTGTGCTATTAACGGTCTATAATCGCATTAGCCCTGTAGTAGTGACACTGAGCTTAATGAATGAAGGGAGTATAAGCTACGTTAGCTTTAGCCAGAGCCTTGGAAATAGACAGAGTTACGCCAACTCCGTTCACTTCATGGGGCCAGTCCCTCTACATAGACTTCTGTTGGATAGTGACATGAATAGTGACAGCCGGAAGTTACTGAACGCATTGAAGCCTATGGACTCGCGCGAGTACATGAACCACGTGACCAGGCTGTTTTCTGACCCCTCAATGTCGCAACTCTTCTACTAGATGGCTCTGGCTTTAGCTGCCTAGTAGCTCTGGTGAAACATGACAGCCATGGAGCAGCCTAGCTAAAGTAACCAGACACAACTTTACTTTCAAATAAAACACTCACCGCAAAATCTTATTCGATCTCCTTGGGTCCGCCATATTGTTTGTAGACATGTTAAGATTAATTCGTAATGTCAGCACGATGTAAACTGCTTTAAAACGTTTAAACCCAAGAGTATTTGAAGACACAGCTGCCAACCGGCGACCCCCTCTCTTCTCTCTTTTTCTGTTCTGACAGCGACTCAGTGTTGCCAACTGACAAAATCCAAAATGCACTGACACTTCCAAAACGCACTAGAATGCACCAGAGCAGTGGTTTTTCAACCACTTTCATACCAGGACCCACTAAGTTATTCTGTATTTTAGCCACGGACCACCAACTAACTGGCAAAATGTTGGTCAAACTAGCAATTCTTCAGCATTCTCCAAATGTGTATATCATTGAAAATTAGGTCATTCAGATGTTTAAATATAATTTAACTCTTGAGAGCGTAAAAATGAAACCCAATGGACCATTGGGTTTCATTTTTACGTTTTCAAGAGTTACAGATCTATAAGGGTCCATTTGGTTACCCATGGTCCTTTCTAGGAAGGAAGGAGGACTCCATTATAGGAGGAAAAATTGTGAAAAACAAGGGTTTTATCTCTGGCGCCTGTCAACAAATTTTGGCACTAGGGGGGTCTGGAAAAGTATAGTGACAAATGCGCCAAGTTGGCAACACTGCAGCGACTACTATTGAGCTGGGCAGTCCCGCCCCTTTCATGACGTCACCCGTGTTCCAGAAATGGAATCCTTCATTCATTTTCTTCATGGGACTTTTCGAAAATGGTTAATAAACACGATTACGCCGCGGACAATGCCAACTCGGGTCGTGACAAATCATGACAACAAACACAATATTATCATAAAATATCTAATTAGCAAGAAGTAGAAAACGGCAGGATACAATACTTTTTGTTTCGTTTTTCATCTTAGAAATGATTTGATTGTCCCAGAAGATTGTTTGTGTCATCGTGATTTGTCACGACCCGAGTTGGCTTTGTCCGCGGTGTAATCGTCTTTATATGAATTATTTTCAAAAAGTCTATGAGAAAAATGAATGGGGAATTCGTTTCTGGAACAAGGCGCCTCACGAGGGGGCGGGACTGCTTAGCTCTATTATCTCTACGTAGAGGAGCGCTTTTCCGGTTTTAATTTCAAAATAAAAGGTTAGCGTATAGGCGGTGTATTGGCGATTGTGGAATGGAGAGCGTCTTAAACCTTTATTCTGAAATCTATATTGTCACCCGGCATGCAACGCGTGGCGATGTGTATGTTGTAAACACAGCACAACGTTACACATGTTTATTCTTTATCGTTGATAACTCCGTGCTAATTATGTTGCTTTATTCAATGCAGGTGAAATGATGTTTTCAGCTTCTGAGAAACAAGGCTGAAAAAAGAAAAGAAAAATATGGATCACTCATAAACTACAGCCACAGCTCATAGAAATAGTACTTACAGTAAGTATTCACAACCATAGATACAATTCAACACCATTAAAGCTAGTGTAGTGGGTAGTATAGTAGCCTACACATAATTATTGGAAAATTAGCCTACTGCGCAAAAAAAAAAAAAAAAAAAAAAAAAAAAAAACATCCCCTTATGATGAGTTTGTTCCAGTAGTTCATACGAGTAGAAAGTCGAAAATATTTATTTTATATCTCTTTAGTTAGAAAAACAAGGAATATCCAAATACTAGAGCAGTGGTTTTCAACCAGTGGTCCAGGGGCCACCAGTTGTCCTTGAGAGGGTTCCAGGTGGTCCCCCAGCTAAATTGGTTAACCAGATGAATAGTTGGTTAGCCAAATGTAACTCTTGAGAGGGTAAAACAGTTTTGTTCCAGCCTGGAATTGTGGATAAAAACCAAAATAAATCTTTAGTTTTGGGTCTGTGGTGTGAAAATGGCATCAAGTAGTGATCTGTGGCTCGAATACTGAATAAATAGTGGGCCCTGGTATCACAAACGTTGAAAACCACTGAAATAGAACACATGTGGCTTACAGTACGTAATTGTTTCTGAAAGTGGACCCCCCCCCCCTGGCCAGGGAGATGGTGGTTATTTCAAATATTCCAACTTCCAAGTGACCAAACTGAAAAGCCATATTGGTTAGGCTGCCTCCACAGTGGTTTTTGCACAGTCCGTGTTTTGGCTGGGGTGTGACGTCACGTCACATTGTATAGCAAAATTAAGATCTGTGCTAAAATTACTGGCAGGCCGGTCGAGGCCGTGCTACACTCATTCAAAGGAGCCCACAATAAGAGCATGCTCAGACTGGCAAATAGTATTTCTTCTGACCCCTCACATGTCCTGAATGAAGAATACCAGCTGTTGCCATCCATGAGGCGGTTCAGAGTTCCTAAATTTAGGAAAAACAGACTAAAGAACTCTTTTGTACATCAGTCTGTCCTACTTCTAAACCAGAATCGTTAAATCCAAGGTCTTGTTCGTCATGTCCTGCTCTTTGTTTTGTTTCCGTTTTTGTTTTGTTTTTCTGTCGGTGTCTGTAATGTATTGTATGTTGCACTTGTATGTTGTCTTATTTGTGAACGCTGTCGCCAGGGGTGGACTGACAGTCTGGCATACAGGGCATTTTCCCGGTGGGCCGACCCCCCCGGGGCCGTTAATGTCGTGTTTTAATTTAAAAAAAAAAATCTGCACAAAACCGGCCCACGAATCAGTGCTGGCGGCCCTCTGTCCTCTTCAAATGAGACTGCCTATTGCAGGGTTTTTATAGTTAACTAAAACTAACTAACTAACATTATAAGGGTCTTCAGAGGGCCGCTCTGAGACAAAATTGCCCGGTACGTTTTGAGCTCCCAGTCCACCCCTGGCTGTCGCCATGGAGGCAGGACAAATTTCAGTGCAAACTGACAATAAAGCCGTATCGTATCGTATCGTATCGTATCGTATCGTATTGTGACGTCACATCCTCCTTTTTTGAATGGATTTCAATGGGCACTTTCGAATAGTTCCTGTCTGCATTTTGGACAGCGGTCGGTCAGGCAGCAGGAAAGACCCGTCCGCTTTCGAAATTTAGACCGGAACAAGCCGGAAGTTTCATTGACACCCATTCAAAAATGCAGGACGTGACATCACAGCTTGGCCGAAACATGGACTGTGCACTTTGCAGTCTGTAGGCCCTGACAGGGACTGGGGGCTTACTGTACATAATGTGCATATTTCCACAGACTATGGCCTTCCCCCAGCCTAGACTCCAAGCTCCTCAACTTCCTCGACATCTGATCAGGTCCATAGACTGTCTGCAAGGAGCAGTAAGAGCTGTGCGCTTCAACGGTAAGAACTGCTGTTCTTTTAGATGGAATTGTAAATATTCATTGACTCCCAGAAGCACGTTGAAGTGTTGCAGGAGCCAGGGTTCAGATTGACCATTGGGCGTACAGGGAGGTCTCCCGGTGGGCCATGACCCGTAGGGGGGCGCTGGTATCATGGTATGATTAAAAGCACTGGTTTAAGTGGTTTTCAACCTTTTTGATCCCAGGCCCACTATAAATTCAGAATTTTGAGCCACGGAGCACCACCATTTGATTTTAGCCCCCCCCCCCCCCGGTTAACCAACTATTCCAGGTAGAATAGGTCCATCACACGCTGGTTGTGGTGGGCTGGTCTAGGCCAAATCACGCTAAAAATGTCCGGGACGATGTTTTTGCCCAATCCAGCACTGGCAGGAGCCAAGAGGATACAACATGTAGTGGCTGAAAATGATCCCCAATAGATCACTCATGCCGGCAGGCTAAGCCTGGGAGTTAAACAAACTGTATGATGCGCAATACAATAGACTAAAACACCAATGATAAAAACGATTCAGACAAGGAAATAAGTTTGAACTGTTTAGTGTAATCAGTGCACCAATCATTACAATACTTCAACAAGATAAATAAGATTGTAATAAATATGTGCAAAGATACAACAGTGAAAAATACTAGTGAATCAAATTATCAAAGTGCAAAGTGCTAAAGTGCTTGCGGTCAACAAATTATGTAGCCTCCCAGCTCACCCTGCCTCCAAGAATCCAAACCAGCCTTGGAGTGAGCTGGGAAAGACCATGCACTTATAGCCTACTGGTGGCCACCCACAGAGGCGCTTCAACCAATCAATGAAGCTCCAATGCGGCGCTCACCTCACCAATCCCGTGAAACATATGATATAAGTGAACTATATAGAACGCCATTTTGGCTCCAAGAGTATACAACACATGGTGCATGACTGTAAAACAAGTTCAAAACAGTAAAAGTATAAGTTTAAAACTGGACAATAGATAGATAGATACCATGTAAAAAAGAGTGATTCGTTTACTTTAAAACAAGGGCAGCCGCAAACATCAAAACGTCTTGTCACTTGATCAGAATCTTTTACATAGAAATATGTGTTATTTGGATAACGTATTTGTCTTTAAGACTTCATTCCTCCCTTCCCCCTTCCTTGTAGCGATGTTGAGGAGGATTTAGAGTAGGCGTTTGTTGCACTGCCTGTACATGGACAATCATCACTATACCACGGATAGTATGCTGTTCTGCCATGTCAAAATCTTCTCCCCACAAAAAAGTGGGGAGGCCTTTGCGACACCAATATGATGATGTGTTGGTTGCCCCAGCAAAGCGAGCAGGGAAGTAGAGAGTACAGTAGAGTTATGCATACACACTAGTCTGTGACATACATAGAGTACTACCGTAATTTCCGGACTATGAGCCTTACCTGAATATAAGCCGCATCAGCTAAATTTGCGAAAAAATACTGATTTTTCGTTGTATAAGCCGCACCTGACAATAAGCTTCATGTTAGAGCACCGAAGCACCGTTGGTGGCCCTTATAGTCGATAGATTGACTGCACCGTTGTATAAGCCACAGGGTGCAAAGCATGTGAAAAAAAGTAGCGGCTTATAGTCCGGAAATTACGGGATATGTTATTGTTGTATCAAATATTGATGGAATGATCAACAGTCAGAATTCAGAATAATGTCTCTCTGTGTCTCCTCCCCTGTCAGCTGATGGTAACTACATGCTCTGTGTCTCTTCCCCTGTCAGCTGATGGTAACTACATCCTGTCCTGTGGCAGTGACAAGTCTCTGAAGCTGTGGAGTGGCAGCAGAGGCACCCTGCTGAAGACTTACAGCGGCCATGGATACGAGGTCCTAGACGCAGATGGGTACGGGGCGTTCACATCGTTGCTGCCGGTCATCCCCATACATTTAACTTTGTCTTTTTGCGTACATTTACATTCGATCCCCACTCATATTACAGCGTCAACACAAAAGCGTCAAAGGTAGCAGATGCACAAGCTTGCATCACAGCACAAAGCGACATGTTCTGAGTTTGTGGATCTGCTACTTTTGTTACTTTGGGATTTTGATCCTGAAAGTAACATTTTGGAACAGGTGGAATAGTTTAAATGGCCAGTCTACAAGCTCACAATGTGTCAATAGATTTGGCACGTTGAACTATTCCAAAAGGTTTTTCAAAATAGTAAAAAAAAAAAATGATAAGGGGTTTAGATGGTAACGAAAATGGAGCCCTTAATCCCTTATCCCAAACCCCTTATCCCTCTTTTACAATTTTGATACACTTTTTGGACCAGTTCAACATGCCAATCTGCTGACACATTGTGAGCTTGTAAACTGGCCATTTTGACTATTGAAAAAATGTTTTTTAAATTAGTTTAAAAAGGCAAAGAAGTTAACGCATAAGGGGTTTAGAGGTGACGAAAATCTAGGCCTAGAACTTAATGCAAACCTGCATTGTCCAACATTGACATTGATGTTTTTTTTTTACCCTGTTAATTAATGTCTCTGTATTGTTGCTCTCACCCACAGTTCCTTTGACAACAGTCAGCTGTGTTCCTGTAGCTCTGACAAGACGGTGATCCTGTGGGATGTGGCGACTGGACAGGTCTCACGCAAACTCAGGGGACATGCTGGGGTGAGTGCTTCTGTGCGGGTGTCAGGGGCGGATCTAGGGTGGGGGCATGGGGGGGCAATGCCCCCATAAAGGCCCACACTGCCCCATCAAACACGATGGCATGCAAAACAACCCAAGATATTTCAGTGCTTATATTCATAAGCACTGAAATAAGCACTATTTACAAGTATTTGAAACACTACTACTGCTGCTAACTACAATCGTCTCACCACTAAACCACCACTAAAACAGAAAACTCTCTGTGTCAGACCTTTAGCTTTATGCATGCTGCGTGTCTGTTGCAACTGATGTTCTTATTGATGCTTTACTTGCCTAATAGAAGTCCTGTAACTGAAAATGGTATGGGTGCGACTTCATCGCCCGTGGTGCAAAGCGACACGGGCGATGTAGTCGCACCCATACCATTTTCTCCTGCCCCCCCCCCCCCCCCCCCCCCCCCCCCCCATTAGGAAATGTTAATGTTAATAATAATACATACATACATAAGGTTTACATAGCGCTTTTCAAGATACCCAAAGTCGCTTTACATAGAAAAAGATAAAAATAAAAACAATTTTATTTGAGAAAATAAGA
Source organism: Benthosema pterotum (assembly GCA_039105355.1). NCBI lineage: Eukaryota > Metazoa > Chordata > Actinopteri > Myctophiformes > Myctophidae > Benthosema > Benthosema pterotum. The sequence continues at coordinate 3,239,902 of CM076973.1, read as the reverse complement.
ATGAAAGAATAAAATGATTAAAAACGAGGGATCAGAGAAGAGGGAGCAGGTTATGTAGGGAAGGCCAGTCTAAAGAGGTGGGTTTTGAGTGAGTTTTTGAAAAGACTAATTTTAAAAACTTTAATTTCTTCACAGAAAGTCAATTGTGTCCAATTCAATGAAGAGGCAACTGTCATTTTATCCGGTGAGTTCTGGTGACTACCATCTGATTAGGTAGACAGTCATATTGCACATGCTGTAAATAGTACCTTGCCACAAAGATCTTTCTAACCACCTGCCCCTTATACCAAGACATCAGAGACACATACTTCCCACAAATCGCACACACTCAACGCGAGTTCGAAACTATGACCAACGAGGGAAAACTTCCATACCTATTGGGAGAAATACAACAATGTGCAAACACAGCAGCAAGATTTGTGCACTGTTGCGACGTAAGAAGATTGGCCAATGGAATTCAACCACCCTAAGGACTACGATCTGTACTATCCAGACTTTTCCATGTAAACAGAGCTGCTACATTTAAACAGATAGTGAATCTGTTTGTTTTCTTCTTATTCTGCATGATCTGTCTTGAAGTAGCAATAAAAATGTTGTTATAATGTGCTATAACCTTTTATAAAACAATGCAATGTAGCATAACTCTGTCTACAAAAATCTGTACCCCCCTCCAACTGTATATATTTGTCCCCATTTTCAACTGTTTTTATTGTATTGTTTTGTGACTCTTGCTTTGGCAATGTAAATGTCTGTTTTATCATGCCAATAAAGCTCCTTTGAATTGAATTGAATTGAATTGAATTGAATTGAATTGAATTGAATTGAATTGAATTGAATTGAATTGAATTGATCTGACAGATCTGTTTCTTCTAACTCTTCCAGGGTCCATCGACGGGACGGTGCGCTGCTGGGACACCAGGTCCCGACGGTTCGAGCCCATTCAGGTTCTAGATGAGGCTTCGGACGGCATCAGCAGTCTGAAGGTGGTCCAACACGAGCTCCTGACCGGGTCAGTGCCAACATGCTTATTAGACCAGTGGTTTTCAACCTTTTTCAGACCAGGGCCATTTATTCGGTATTTGAGCCACGGACCACCATTTGAGGACCCCACAGACCTTCCCCACAGCTTTTGTCCACAATTACAGGCTATATTTGGGAAACAAAACATACAGACCAAAATGACCATTAATCTTCAAGTGTAGACTTGGGCTAATTCACATGATGAATATTTTAACTCTTGAGAGTGTAAAAATGAAACCAAATGGACCCACAAGGGTCCATTTGGTTTCATTTTTACATTCTCAAGAGTTACATCTGGTAAACCAACTTAGCTGGGGACCAACTGTTGAAAACCACCACCAGGTGGTCCCCGGACCACCTGTTGAAAACCCCCGTATTATACCATTAAGTCCTGAGGCTGGTTCAACAAATGTCTTCAAAACACAGTTTATATATACAGTTTACAAAATACAGCTTTCTGAAAAACATTTTATTTCTATCGCAGTTTTGCTCAGACCTTTTCTTGTCAAATTTCTTTTCATCCCAAAATCATGTATTTGGCCACAGAGCCACAACTGAAAACATTTTGTCCTCTTTAAACACAGATTATGGTTTGATTTTTCTTGTGTTTTTTGCTTTTCTTCTCTTCAGGTCAGTGGATGGTAGACTGCGGCGCTATGACCTGAGAATGGGACAACTACATGTAGACTTCATCCACAGTCAGTAACTCCTGTCGCCAGAAGAACATTCATGAAAGCGGATTAAATGACATAACATTGTGGCCTAGTTTTTCGTCACCGCAAAACCCCTTATCCCTTAACTTCTTTGGCTTTTTAAACTATAAAAAAAAACATTTTTCAATAATTAAAATGGCCAGTCTACATGCTCACATCATGTCAATAGATTGGCACATTGAACTATTCCCAAAGATTTTTAAAAATGGTAAAAAAAAAAAAAAAAAAGGTAAGGGGTTTGGGATAAGGGGATTAGCCACGTAACGAAAATGGAGCCCTGTATGTTTAATATACTCGAGGCATGATGTCTGATTAGTGTTAGACTCAAGAATTATGATATTGGTCTGTGTTTCGGGCTCTGTGTGCAAAGATGGTGAATTCTTTTGCATTCTTTTTTTCGTGTGTGTGTGTGCGTGCATGTGTGTGCGTGCGTGTGTGTCTTTCAGGCCCCATCACATGCGTGTGTTTCAGTCAGGATGGCCAGTGCACCCTGAGCTCCAGTCTGGACTCTGCAGTCAGACTACTGGACAAGAGCACCGGAGAGATGCTGGGAGAGTGAGTCACCACCACTCAGTTTAACTCTCATAGGAAGTACATTTTCTACTGTATTTCAGGGGTTTTCAATGTTTTTGATTCCAGGGCCCACTATTTATTCACTAGTTGGGCCACGGACCACCAGGACAATTTAGCCCCACAGACCCCAAAACTGTAGATTTCTTTTGCTTTTGTCCACAATATGGATTTGGGAACAAAACAGTCAAACATACAGATCAGAATGACCATTAATCTTCTAGTTGTGTAGACTTGGGCTAATTCGGATAATTAATATTTTAACTCTTGAGAGTGTAAAAATGAAACCAAATGGACCCGCAAGGGTCCATTTGGTTTCATTTTTAGACCTTAACCAACTTAGCTGGGGACCACCTGGAACCTTCTCAAGGACCACTGGTGGTCCCCGGACCGCCTGTTGAAAACCCCTGTTCTATTCATTCAAAAATAGATTCATTCCTGTTTCATTATTTTCACTATTTGGAAAACAGATATTCTTCTATTTTATGGTAAATGCTGATGTTGAGAATAGATTCTTTGCTCTTAAAAAAACCTTTGAATAGAATAGCAGTTTTACATGAATTTGCATATATAGAACATATACAGTATGACACACACAACTTACCTCCTAGAGATACTAGTGATCATATCAAACAGGGCCTGTGTAATTATTTTTTATCACATACAGGCTCTGTGAAATAAGAATCAAGGTTGAGTATCTTGCTTATACTTGGTACCACCAAACCATGTTCTAAAGCAGGGGAGCCCACACTTTTTTGACTTGAGAGCTACTTTCAACGAGATCTACACATCAGAAATGTGATTATCCCATTGCTGAAAACACCATTTCAAGGCTCCTTATGCAGTGCAAAGAAAAAATGGAAGGTTTTTTCTTGTATATGCTACTACTGACGTTTGAGTTGAAAGTTATAAGTTTTAGGGGACTGTTATGTATTCTACCTGCACAGCCTGTGTGATCTACTGTTAGATCACGATCTACGTTTTGGGGCACCCCCCTGTTGTAAAGTTCCAGTTGTGAACACGGTGTGTATTGCTGCGGTGTGCCCAGGTACACAGGACATAAGATGTGAACACGGTGTGTATTGCTGCGGTGTGTCCAGGTACACAGGACACAAGATGAAGGGCTACAAGCTGGACTGCTGCCTCTCCAGCAAAGACACTCACGTTCTCAGCTGTTCTGAGGACGGTCATGTATACTGCTGGGACCTGGTGGAGGTGAGGACCTTTTTCTATAAACTAAACTCTGCAGGGGTGGGCAATTATTTTTCCCAAGGGGCCAAATGAGATGCATAAAATATTGTGGATGGCCAAGACTAAAGACTGAACTAAGGTCTGTGTAATATTAATTTAATTTCAGATAAAAGTAAGAGTTACACCAACCATTTTGGGTTGGTTTTACTCAAGACCAGGGCTTACTATTTATTCCTTATTTGAGCTACAGAAGACCACCATTTGATGACATTTTAGCCCCACAGACCCCAAAACTAAAGATTTATTTTGGATTTTACAAACAGGATAACATACGTAGATCAAAATGACCATTCTTTTACCTTCTCTGATTGTGTACACTTTGGGCTAATTCAGATGATGAACATTTTAACTCTTGAGAGCGTAAAAATGATTTTTTTTTAACGCTCTCAAAGAGTTACATCTGGTTAACCAACTTTCTATATTTACCTGGAACTCTCTCAAGGACCACTGGTGGTCCCCGGGCCGGTTAGAGTCAGCCAAAGTCAGCCGGGCCGCATAATGCCCAGGTATGCTCTAATGCCTGACTCATATTTAGCTGTGTGCGAGCGTTGCTCACCCAGAATAGCAGGACTTGTAAGATATGCAGTATATCTGGATACTGACAATGCATGAGTATGTAAATCAGGCATTCCTCTAATATAGCAGTGGTTTTCAACCTTTTTTCATACCTGGGACCACTATTTATTCATAATTTGAGCCACAGACCACTATTTGATGACATTTTAGCCCCACGGATCCAAAAGCTAAAGATTTCTTTTGGTTTCGTCCACAATTCCAGGCTGGATTTCGGAGAAAACGAAACAGGCAAATATGCAGATCAAAATGACCATTAATCTTGTGTGGACTAATTCAAATGATGAATATTTTAACTCTCGAGAGTTAAAATATTTGGAACCACAAGGGTCCAAATGGACCCTTGCGGGTCCATTTAGTTTCATGTTTACACACTCAAAGAGTTACATCTGGTTAATCAACTTTCCATCATTTAGCCTGGCGGACCACCCAGAATCCTCTCAGGGACCACTAGCGGTCCCCAGACCACTTACTTACTACTTTACAAAGTGCCCACAGATTGTGTATCTGGGGCTTGTGAGTTTATCAGAGGATTGGTTGATTTGGTTATAACAACTAACCGTAAATACCATATGCCTGTTTCGTTCTTTTCTGTTTAAAAAAATAGTGAAGAAAGAAAACGTGGAAGTGACAGTTTTAACTCATTTTATGTTAACCATTGCAGCTTTTGATGCTAGATTCTACAGTAGTTTCCGACCCTAGATTCTAGTTATTGACAATAAATTATAGTTTGTGATGCTAGGATCTACTTTTTGACACTAGAATCTAGTTTCTGACGCTAGAATCGAGTTTTTGACACTAGATTCTAGTTTTTCTGTCACAGGATTCTAGTTTTTCTGTCAGTATTTCTGTCAGTATTGCCAACATATTTCAAGCCAAGGACCACCAGAATTATCTATATTGGCTGCTGACCCCCATCTGAAAACATGTTTTCCCCCAGAAGCAAACATTTAGTTAGTTAAAAATGTTTGCTTCCGAAATAATGTATTCAAAGATTTGCACCATATTTTCACAATTTTTCAAAAATAGCAGAACTACAAGCTCATATCGCGCCACTCGGTGGCGCGATATGAGCTTGTAGATCTGCTATTTTTCAACAGCTAAAACACCAAAACGCGTTCAGTTAAGTTAACATGAACCTTCCTCCTTCCTTCCTCTCAGGGCTCTTTGACACTGAAGCTCCCGGTGGGGAAGGCTGTCGTCCAATCACTGGCCTTCCACCCCTCAGAGACACGCCTCCTGACGGCCATGGAGGGGCGTGTCCAGGTGTGGGCCGCGGAGCCGGAGGAGGCAGACGAAGAGGAGGACGCAGTGGTGACATCGTAGATCAGGGGCTGCCCAAAAGGTAGATGGTGATCTACCAGTAGATCACACAGGCTGTGCAGGTAGATCACATGACAGTCCCCTAAAATATACAGTCATGGAAAAAAATATTAAAGCACCCTTGTGACACAATCTGGTGCTTTCAGGCTTCAAGTAGGCCAAGGTAGACTTTCTATTTTTTACAGATTATTGAAGTATGCAATGTAAGCTTTCATATGATGCACCACTCAAGGAAATTGGAGCATTTTGGAGTAGTTATGAGCATTTAAATCTGAGTGTCCCAAAATAGAGAAAAAGCCACTCAGAGTTCCAGAGGTTTTTCACACCTACAGTAGGTAGATATTTTTGAGCTATTTTTGTTGTTCATTATCATTATCAATTATCATTATAATTGTCCAAAAAATGCATTAAAATTAACAAGAACTTGAAGAAAACAATGGTGGTCTAATAATTTTGTCCATGACTGTACATACAGTACAGGTAAATGTCAACTCAAACTTCAAATACTTTGTTTTCAAACGCCAATGGAAGCATGTACAAGAAAACCATTCCAATTCTCCACCTCTATTTCTCATTTTAAGTGCATTATTCTTTAACACTGTCTAACAGTAAGTAACACCATCATCACTATTTCAAAGCTCCTACTGTCTAGGAACCTTGAAATGGATTTTCAGTAATGGGATAATGACATTTATGATGTGTAGATCTTGTTGAGTCGATCCTTTTGAAAGTAGCTCAAGTCAAAAAAGTGTGGACTGGACACCCCTGCTGTAGATATGCGTGGCAGCAGTCAGTGCAACCAAGTAGGCGTGTGTAAACCATATGTATAGACCAGGGGTCAGCAACCTGCGGCTCCAGAACACAGCCCTAGTGGCTCAGTGGCTGTAGCATTTTTATTACATACACACACACTGGGGTGATCCACACCAAAATAATAATAACATTTCAGTCACCCAAATCGTGTTGCGCTGTCTGACAGTTGCCTGTTAAAGTAGCACTTGGCCATGTCAAAAAGCCCAGCAGTTATCAGAGGTGGAGCTTTCAATCTGAACCACCCATTTTCTACAGTTTACTCAGTTTACTATGTCATTAATATACCTTAGAGATGTTGTGTGGACTAGAAATGGAGTTCTGTAAAACTCCTTTATTGATTTTTTTACAAACTCCATTTCTGAAGAAAGGTTGTGTTTCAATGTGTTAATGATTTTTCTTTGAGGACCTTTTTTTCTGAGAGTGTGCAAATGGAACCAAATGGACCCGCCAGGGTCCATTTGGTTCACATTTGCACACTCTCAGGAAAAAAATAATAAAATGCGTCTCCAGACAGATTTTGAATTTAATTTTGGGTCGAAAATGGCTCTTTCAACATCTTGGGTTGCCGACCCCTGGTATAGACATTGTGTTGATGCTTCACAACATGTGGAGAAAGTATGCCTATTTTTTTAGGTGACCCAAATGAACTGATTGAGTGTAAGCAGCAGTTACACCTATACTGGATGTTTGGCCAAACATTTGGCCAAACCTTTTTTTTTTTTTTTTTTTTACTTTTTGTACATAACCGTGAATAAACATTTTGTAATCACACTTGATCTTTATTGTCTCATGCCTTCAACACGTTATTTTAAAAGAAATGAATTTATGTACAAGCTTGTCTTTCTTACCTGTATATACATACATACGTACATGGCACATCACAAAATAAGTTAAAAAAAATACCACAAAGGAATGCTGTCAAATAAATAAATAACTTATTTTACATAAATACATTGTTCATCGATGATCACTGTGAACTTTTGTTTGTTTGGCAAAGCAAATTCAAATTCATAGTGAATTTGTGTCAAATAATGTCCTCCTCGAGGACAAATAAAATATATCTGATTGGCAAATGACTTTAAAGTAGTTTCTTTTTAAACAGTATAAACAGTATAGTCCATATTAGCTCTGAGCTTATTCAATATCAAAGTCAAGTAATTACTGTAACATTGTGTAACATTCAATTCTTGTCATTCTCATCCACACTATAGCATTAAAGCAAGATTTGGGGTCAAAAAGCCTTTACAAAACAGTTACAGACATTAGAAAAGTTCTGCCCCTTTGCCTCTCAGAGTACTGTCCAAAGCGATGGTATGGGTCTCTACCCCTCTCTCTCTCTCTCTAGGCTCTAGCCCACACAGCTGCATCCGGCAGCAGAGAGTTTCTCCACCTTGTGCCAGCGGTGGGAGTTGTCCAGGAAGGCCATGTCCTCGTGGTGGGTGGGCCGGCAGCACGGCGCGCTGCGGCCCAGGTCCTCGGGGGCCGGCTCGGGGAGGACCCCCGTCTGCAGCAGGTTGCTGAGGGTCAGGTCGTGGTTGGAGCGCACGCGGGGACACGTTCCGCCGCAGTACTTAAAGGGGATGGTCTCGTCCGAGTCGTAGCCCAGCCCCAGGTCTCGGACCCGCAGCAGGACAGAGCGCAGGCTGCAGTGCGTGTTGTCCGTGTGGGACGCCGAGCGCCGCGACCGGGCGGCAGCTGTGGGGCCGTGGTGGGCCGATGGTTCGATCCCGGAGCTCTGCCCCTGATTTGTGTCGTCCCCGGGGGCCCGGCTACGCCTCGTTTCATCCCCGTCTGGAGAGCCCGTCGTAAATGCTGCTTCTCTCCGTTGTTCTAGAATAGAATAGAAATGGGAAGAGTTAAATATTTTTTTACATATGAATTGACAGTTTTCAAAAGCAGCAACTTTCTGATTTTCTTCCACATTTGGTTCACTGATGGAACGTTAATGTCAACGCTTAGTTCAGAAGTAAAACACATCACAGAGACCTTTTAGGCAGATATTCAGTCTCTCTTTCAGAATAAAGCGCAAGTCAAAATTCTAGATCCGGAGTTACATGACAACTATGTAAATCTAAAATGAAGTAGGAAGAAATAAATTCACTTTCGCCGTTATCCCCCAAAGATCACGACCCCCGACTTACCAAGCAGTGATCTTATCCAGTGACTGGTTCCTCTCTGAACACAGAACAGCAACACAATCAGCTTCAGCAAGAAGGACCTCATCTTCAGTGTCTGCTCTTCGTCTGCCTTCGTCCGTCGCTTGGGAAATGTTCACGTTTAGTACCGCGAGTGATGCTGAGATGTAGACGAGTCACGACCTCCAATATATAGCCCTCCGAGAAGGGGGGTGGGGGTGGTGGTGGTGGTGGTGTGAGGGGGTGTATGGGGGAGAGGTGCTAACCCGTTCCTTGCCAACCGCCACCCTCACCCCCTCACCCCTCACCTGAGCGTGTGGGAGGGCAGGCGGGTGTTTTGATGCGGCGTTTTGATTTGTCATGATAGATCGGTCTAATTGGTGTAAATCACATACTTGAGTAGCTTGAACCCCAGATGTTTTTCCAGTGGCTTTTTGGCCCATGCAAGATGGATTCCAACAGTAGGGCGGGGGCTCTGGACCATTATGATGCTCAGGTTAGGTTGGCACTGATAACAGTCACAGCTAATTGTGTTATAATGTACAGTTACATACCATCAGAGTATACAGATTATGTGCTAGACAGGCTGGCAGACTGGTCACTGGAGGACACACAAAAGCATAGGCGTAAAACCGGTAGACATTTTGGAGCGGGTGGTAAGAAGGGGGAAGAGACAGAATGAGAACAATGAAGGAAAAAAAAAAACCTCAACAGGGCCTAGTTCAGTTTCTGCAGACATTCCTCCATTCCAATAGGTGACTTAACCTTCAGAAGGAGGCAGCAGTGCAGTAGCTCCGTCCATAAATTGGGGGATTTTCATCAGACATGTAGGATATGTAGAATATGTGTTATGTAACATGTATACGACTGAAGTAAAGTAGGTAAAGAATTCAATGACGGAGATGATTTAGGGCTTACTATTTGTGCACTGTACTTTTCCACGGCGCAGTGCTGTGTAAAAGTGAGTTGGTCAAACAGCAGGACGATGACGTGTTTTTAATAAATGACTAACAATTAGCTCAGACTGTTTTTTTCCTTCTTCTGACCATATCTGGAAATATTGTGACAATAGCTGACTTACAAAACTACACAAAGAATTCATATTCTGTGGCCTCAAATGAGAATAGACCTTTAAAATAATGTTTTATCATACAGGAAAGCTATTGGTGGAGAGGTTTGTCTATCACATGTTATGCTTAGCTGTGATTGGACCATAGCATTTTGGGGAGGGGCTTACCTAAAGGTCTATAGGCTATTCTAACCAGTCATTTCCCAGATAAGCAGTGGAGCTTTCCGTGGCTAGACTAGTTCTAGTGGTATGCTCGACAAATTGTAATTCTGTATCCACAGTATATTATGTGGTTGTTATGCACTTATTTTCGTTTATTTTGTATTTATACCAACCACAAAGACGTGGCTTTTTAACTCCCTTTGTGTGAGAATCTGTCAACAGCCTTCTACAGCTGTGTGTCTGGGCTACCGTTGGAGGCCTGACCGACCGCCAGTGAGGCGTGAAGCTGCTTACTGTGGTACGTTGTCAGGTGAGTTTGATGTATTCCTTCTGTATGAAGTACATTAGAGGTCAGGTTAGCCATAGACCTTCCTTTAGTAGCACACTGGGGGGGGGGGGACCCGTAAGGTTCCTGCTTCAATCCCAAGACCCCCGGTTAGTGTCAAGTAGTCCTTGAGCAAAACAACTGAGCCGCTACTTGTTCCCGGTGAACAGGATGGTGCCTTGCATGGTTGCCTGCCTGTTCCTCTGCCGTTGATGTATGAATGTGCATGTGTGTGTGAACGAGCGCTTTGGAATAAATGTGCCATTTAGGCCTACCATTTAGACTGACATGTTCAGTCCTTCACTGGACTTTAATCCTTAAAGGAAGTAGTGTCAATCTACAATCGAATCAAGCCATGATTTGAGTGCTCTTCATGCGTGAGGCACACTGAACTGTTAAACTAACTGTTAAAAACAACATATTATGTCGCCAAATAACTGATCTTGTGATCTGTAAGCTTGTAGATCTGCTATGTTCACTGGATGTCTGCCTATTTTCACTAAACGATTGCCTATATACTGTATTTTTGTGGAAGCTTTGTCTATTACGACGGGGTCAAAACAGAAAAGCTAGGGCATGAGTAATTTCTTGTTTTTTCCCACACACTCTTTGAGGGAGTATGCCCTTGAGCAAGGTACTTAACCCATTTAGGCCTAACCTAAGTTTTCTGTAAAACCTTCAAATATTTATATAGCAGCACCAAAACATTTTAATGTTTGGATACTGTACATGATCCAAGAATGGATTCCGGGCCTGAATTTAGTAAAGCTCCGTAATTGCCCCCATGTTTTAACCACTTTTGTTTTTCTACTCTCTTGGTTTTAATTGTTTTACTTTTTTTTTTTTTTTTTTTTTCGTATACTATGTAGCACTTTGAGGTTCTTGCGAATGTAAAGTGCATTATAAATAAAATGTATTATTATTATTATTGAATGGGTTAAGTTGAGCAAGGTTCTATGACACAGACCCTCCCCCTCCTTTTGGAATTGGTCATCACATTTTACTGATGAGCACGCGGTAGCAAAAAAAATGACCACTGCGTGATTCTCATATGAGAGGCAGGCATGACAAAGGGTCTCAGGGATCTTCTCTGGAACTCACATACTGACCTTCCAGTAATCCTCACAGACAACGGGAGCATGTCTGTGTGGGAGGGGGGTGAGGGCCCTACTGACACATTCCTTCCAGCTCCCATAAGACAGGTGAAGGATGATGGGAACGGGGAAAAGATGAAACAGAAGAAAGAGGAGAGAGAGAGGGAGGAATACAGTGTAATGCAGACATGCCGTTGCTCTCGGAATTTGGCAACCAGGAAACCTAGCTGCCCGGGAATTTAGAGTTGTCAGAAGTGAAGAATGGAAAGAATTCTTCATCATTTATGGTAAAATGATAAGGAATGTTAAACAGCACGTTTCTTACTTTGCTTTTTTTCCCCCCTGTCTACCGTGGAAGTGCTGTCCAGCCAGGGATGCCTATCGTTGCTGACAGGTGGTCCAATGTAGTTTATTATTTTTGTTCAATGTTAACATTTGTGAAAGCCCATAGACAGACCATGAGACGACAGGCCTGTCTCCCTTAAGATACAGTATAGAGACGCAGATTAAGATTGGTCATGTATTGCGGATGTGACTGTCCAATGAAAGGTTACCCAAGGCTGCCTTGACATGGACCCCAGTTGGGAAAATAAAGACGGGCAGACCGAAGAGCAGCTGGTGAAGGACACTGATGATAGAGCTGAAGGAGATGTGTCTCATCTGGGACGAAGCACAGGCCAAAACACCAGAGATGGGTCTCATCTGGGACAAAGCACAGGCCAAAACACCAGACAGGATTCACTGGCAGTGCGTGACTGACTGAGGCCTTACAGTATGTCCTGCAACCAGGACCAAGAGGATGAGTGAGTATAATCACTCCTATCCCATAACATTACTACAGTAAAGAACCTGGGGGTTAAACTTATTTTTAATTTTAATGCATATCATATTACCAAGATTGCAAGTTATTTGTGTTACCCTGTGCTCATCTCTCATTGGATGATCCAACAATGTTGATCCACACGTCGGTTTTCTCTTGTCTTGACTTGAATACAAATACTACAGAAAACAACTGACAAACTACAACATGTTAAAAATGCGAGTTTTAGATGAACTAAAACTAATATGAGAGAAAATAAAACATTTAAAGAAGCTAAAACTCAAGTAATATACTTGAGTTTTAGCTTCTTTAAATGTTTTATTTTGATAATTTTTTAACTTTTTTAAAGATGGAGTGCCATGATTTTTTCTACCCTAAAACATGATCATCAGGTATTATTGTAATATGAAGAGTAAGAAGTTTTTCAAAAAAGTGTACAGTGTTTGTTAAACTGTCATTTTTATGATTCCACCCAGCCAGTTCATTAAGTATGCCTGGTTTGCCTGGTGGGTGGTGATGGGTGGAGATCCACCTGAACTGAAGCCACACCCACAGCTATAGTTGCATGATAAAGGGGGAGGAGTTAGGGGAGGGGCTGAGCATGTGATGTCACTGTAATGGAGTTTTTTTTTATTGGCATGTTTGCCTGGACAGGTTCAGCCCCCAGGAAGAAACCCTAAATACAAAGGGAAGACATCATTGCACATAAAAAAGACACCAAGGGGTATATTTATATACTGTCACCTCTCAAACATGTACAAAATTGGAAAAAATACAAAAATCACGGCACCCCCACTTTAAAAAATATACATGTTTTGCTTATACTGTATATGTATATATATTTTACTTCCATTGTTCATTATTTCATTTTTCATGTTTTATTACTTTTTTTAAACTTAGATACTAAAGATAAATATTGTATTATTAATACAATTATTTAATCAGACAATGAATACGGTAGAATTGGTTTATTACCGTTATCAGCCTAACAACGACAGTCCTTTACAATGAAATAAACACTTGTACCGGAAGAAGGATTGCTGGTGTGGAGCAGCATATATTTACTCTCAGCTGATCATTTACCACAATTCAGGCCAAGGATGCATTTTATGATTACAGTATGTTATATTTGTTAGTATTATACAATATTCAAATATTGTTATTTTTTGAAAATGTTCAGAAAACTTTAGGCCAAGCCTAAATTTGTTATACAGACTGTGCTTTTCCTCTTCTTTTAAATAAAAATATTTACTCATAGTGTGTCACAAATGTCTCCAACATAGTGAACTAGCAATGTCAAATAATGCATTCTATGAGGAAAAACGTATTCCCAATAGCATCCCTACGACAGAAATTTGACACCCAATGTACACATTGGACAGCAACTCACCAAGGGACAATGAACTGAAACCCTAAAAGTTAGAGAAGCATCTCCTGTTCAGTAGCCTAAGCCTATATATAATATACAGGTACATCATTCCCCAGACAGACTGAGAACGTCTAGACAGGTAAAGTCAATTACAAAAATAGAAATAGCAGTACCAGAATATCCCTCACCTTGTGTGAATGTATAGCTAGGAAGGTCAGGAAGGTACAATGATACTCAGCAAAGTATTCCAAGTCAAGTTATCTAAATATATATGTGAGATTTATTATATTATAGCCAGCGATATACTGATGATTCAGGATTTCTCACCCATGCACAGCACAACACTATAAGGAATGTTTGGTATGCTCTGTGCTCTAAATCCTGACCCATCTTAAGTCACTGTGAATAACATGTCACTCAGACTGGTTTATTCCTGCATGAAGTGAAAAAGATGTAGTACCATACATTGTCATGTAACCCAGGGCCCAGTATGCAAATATTTGGTGGGATATGGCAGAATAAATCTAATACTGAGAGGAACAAGACATGTATATGCACAGTGTGATATTAGTATTGGATAATGTCATGCTCTTGCAGTTACAAACATGATTCAAATATATAATCATTCCTTAACTCCAGTATAAACAGGTATTATTTCTAATAGAAATCTCCCATAGCCCACTCACGATATGTGTGCAATACCACTGCCTATAAATGGCAGAGGTTGGATCAGGAGTGGAGACTGTGCTAAAAATAAAGAAGAGTTATAATGTGTAGACTTGGCAGTATAGCTCTCTTTGATGGTGAAGAATTCCGTTTGTCTCCTCAGAGAGGCAGCGCAGTGCTTGGATCTAGGCAGACATCCAGGTAGGGCTAAATGTAGACCAACAAGAGGCCAAACATTACACTTATTGGTAAAAATAGACATGAAATGTATTTATTTTTTTGAAAATGACAAAGCCGCTGTAGGAACTAGAGCTGGGAACAATATCCGCATTGTGATGTGAGACTACTGTAGGCATCGTGGGGATTGCCCATCGCTCTGTTTCTCAAACATTTGATTTAAAATGATTACATGTTAAGTGGACTGTGGGGTACAGATGGATTCCAGGATACAGCAAATAAAGTACTATGTTGACCAAAACATTGCACAACAATTTTAAGGCCAATTCAGACATTCTGATGCGCATATTAAAAATACCATATTTTTAAAATACACGGGGCTCCATTTTCGTCACACGCTAAACCCCTCATCCTTTTTTGTACTATTTTGATAAACATTTTGGAATTGCTCAACATGCTAATCTATTGACACGTTGCGAGTTTGTAGACTGGCCATTTTAACTATTGAAAAATAATATTTTTTAAATAGTTTGAAAAAGCCAAAGAAGTTAAGGGATAAGGGGTTTAGCTGTGACAAAAATCTAGGCCAAAGAGTCATACTTGATTTTGATTTTGCCATCTTTGTACTTGTGTGATGAAGTGAGATGCCAACATCACTGGCTGCAACCGTCTCAAATTCCTTTGCATTCATTTTGCCCAATTCATATACTATGCCTTTTAAAAGAACAAATATGCATATTATATACCATACAATCATCCTGTAAGTATTGATTATATGATGTCTACTGTGCATTCAGAGGTAAGCCTCCAGTCCATATAGGGTTTGTCTGAGCTGCTCTGGTGCAAGAATGTTGAGACCAGACTTCCTGTAAGGCGAAGCATTCTGAGGGGATTTAGCCTCGGAATCCCAAACTCGCCCCGAGTGTTTACACCGTGAATCATAACACAAGCACCTCTGTCCTTCCATGTTACATCACCTAGCCTAGATCAGTTGCATTTTTGAAAGACACCCGTTATGAATTGGGCCAGGTACCCCATTTTAGTTTTTTTTTAAATAATGGACAAAGTAAAACCTCAGAGTTCACATTAACTTTAGTGTGAACAAATGCAATGAACTCCATAAGCTCCACCATGAACCATTGCATTATTAGACCCATTTTTTTTTATCCAATGTATAATTTTAATGTAATTTGTGTTATTCGCAAGAAATGTGGCAAATGGCTAGAACATTCTGTGAAAATATACTATGTTTTAAATAAAGAACAACTCTGGACAAGGTGATATTTCCAAACGTAGATATTACATACGGTATACCAAGCCATCTCAGTCCATTGACTTGACAAATTCAAACAAAAACAAATGCCAACATGTGCTCTGACATGAAGCATCATGGGTGCTTCAATACATAATCACTCCATTTTAGTCTTTTTTAAGGTTTGCATTCACTGAATCAAGCTTAATTTACGCCACTGCACAAGCGGCAATTGACCATAATAAGTTCATACATTTCGGTCAACAGCCGTCTGATATTTCCCAGATATGCAGTTAAAGCTCAAGGACTTTAAGCGTCTCTATCTCATACAATTGTGCAAATATTCATTTATATTAAAAAACAAAAAAAAAGAAACAATCTAGAATAGATCATGAGGCACAAGACAGCAGTTACAGAGACTCCACACAGTCTAAACAACTGAACTCAATAGACCTCCCTTCCCCATTCATTTTTCTCATAGACTTTTCGAAAATAATTTATATAAAAACGATTACCCTGGACAATGCCAACTCGGACAAATCATGATGACACACACCACAAATCATTTCTAAGATGAAAAACGAAACAAAAAGTCTTAAAGTATTATGCCGTTTTCTACTTCTTCCTAATTATATATTATATGACGATATTGTGTTTGTTGTCATGATTTAAGTAGAAAACAGCATGATACAAGACTTTTTGTTTCGTTTTTTCATCTTAGAAATGATTTGATTGTCCCAAAAGTTTGTGTGTGTCATCATGATTCGTCACGACTCGAGTTGGCTTTGGCCGCGGCGCAATCGTGTTTTCATTAACCATTTTGGAAAAGTCTATGAGGAAAATGGAGAGCCAGCGAAATCCAAAAGCGACCTCGCCCGCGGGAGCCCGGTTTCAAAAGCGGGCGCCCGTTTTCAAAAGCGGGCGCCCGTTTTCAAAAGCGGGCGCCCGTTTTCACAAACTAGGCTATGCCTAAACCTAACTCTAACCCTAAACTTAACCTCAGTAAACCTATGCCTAAACCTAACCTAACCCTGACCATAACATTTTGAAAAGGGCGCCCGTTTGTGAAAAACGGGCGCCCGGTTTCACGAAAACGGGCGCCCGCTTTTGAAAACGGGCGCCCGTTTTTGTGAAAGCGGGCGCCCGCTTTTGAAACCGGGCGCCCGCGGGCGAGGTCGCTTTTGGATTTCGCCCCTGCTGGGAAAATGAATGAGGAATCCACTAGTGGAACAGGGTTGGTGATGTCACTGCGCAGGTCTATAATACTGTAGGTCAAGAACATTGCTTCAGGTCCATAGAACACACACACACAAAAAACATGCTCTACACAGGAACCGCTGCACTAAGTCCGTGACGTGTAGGACGTGTCATGTAGCAGAGACACCAGTTCAACAGCCCCAGGTGGACGCGTCTTCGTGCTTTGTGGTTTGGTTGCTGCTGGGTCTGAGTCATGGCCGCTTTTTTTAGACTTGTTGTCGCCAGCCGCCACTTTCTTTTTCGGAGGTTTGTATCCACTGATCCTGGACGCCAGAGATCTTTTGGCCCGGGGCTTTTTCAGCTTCTTCCGCTCGGGGTCGTGGACGACGCTGTGGCGCTGCAGGCTCTGCTTCATGGCGAAGCTTTTCCCGCAGCCTAGGTGGGAGCAGGGGAAGACGCGCAGCTCCTCGTGGAAGGAGCTGATGTGGCTCTGCAGGTTGAAGGACGTGGTGAAGGACCTGTCGCACCCCTCCCTGGGACACTTCAGCACCCGTCTCACCTCAGAGTGGACCCGCTGGTGCTGCTGCAGGAACCAGGTGTCACGGAACACCTTGTCACACTGGCTGCACTGCAGGAAGTCCCTGTGCAGGTCCTTCCTGTGCTTCTGGTACTCACTCCAAGTCTTCCCCTGGACGTGGGGGTGGGCAAAATAAATAAATAATACATAAATCGATACGCCAATATATCGCAATTTTTAATGTCATGATATCAATATCGAATAGACAGGTTCAAAATCGATTTGATATTTATGTAGGCCCTATTCATTAAAAGGATCCCTGCCTAATTAAGACGAATATGCCTTAAAACACTATACATGCATTCTATAACTAAAAAAAAATACAGATAAAATGCCTCCAATACTTTTATTTAATTCATAGATAGAGAATATTTCACTCCATAGGGACTGCTCCTGTCGCAGGTTGATGATGTCACACGAGACTATGTGGTTCAGCCCTATGGAATATGTGCAATGCACATGCTAATGAACATATTTAAAAGATTGCTTTGGTGCTCATATTACAGTTACAAAGTGTAAGTTGTTGTAAGTTAACATAAGTTGTTTTTTGTTAGCATATGCATTCCATATATTCCATAGGGCTAAACGACACATGCTCGTGTGACATCAAACTGCAACAAGAGCAATCCCTGTTGAGTGAAAGATTCTACAGCAGGGGTGGCCAACCTGTGGCTCGCGAGCCGCATGTGGCTCTTCAGCTGGTTAAATGCGGCTCTTAAGGGGCTTCCACATGAAGCCGTCAAAAACACTTGGCCTCATGGGGCAGTCATTCATTCCCTATACCAGTGGTTTTCAACCTTTTTTTTCTACCAGGGCCCACCATTTATTCAGAATTTGAGCCACAGACCACCATTTTAGCTCCATAGACCCCAAAGCTAAAGATTTTGTTTACTTGTGTCAACAATTCCACGCTGAATTTCAGAGAAAACAAAGCAATCAAACATACGGATCAAAATGACCATTAATCTTCCACATTCTCTAGTAGTGTCTCTAATTCACATGATGCATATTTTAACTCTTGAGAGTGTCATATACTTTTTTGGACTGTAAACCCTGTTTCAAAATACATGTCTATATGTTTTAATAGTGTGTCTTTGCATTGCGCACCTGCACACAAATGCACATGTCTTATGGCAGGAGAGGGGGAATCTATTTGCGACCGTGACGGCCGTCGCGGCGGTTTTCTAACCGTTGTGACCATTTGATGTGGCTCTTTGCACAGTGAAAAACGTGGCTCTTAGTCTGTGACCGGTTGGCCACCCCTGTTCTACAGTATATTTATGGAAGAACTAAGATACTGTATTACTGACAGTGTTTTTTATTTGTTTATTTTAGTTATATATGGCAAGTATAATGTTTTAAGTCATATATTTTTCTCATTAGACAGGGATCCTTTAAGATGTTGTAGCATAATAAAAGCAGTTACAATGGGGGAAATAAGTATTTGACACGCTGATGATTTTGTAAGTTTTCATGGTTAGAATGAAATGAGCACTCTGTCATTTTTATGGTACTTTTATTTGAACAAATAGAGGCAGAATATCAACAAAAATGTCCACAAGAAAACATTTTTTAAAGGTTATGAATTAATTTGCGTTAGATCTGGTGAAATAAGTATTGGACACCCAAGCACAGTCTGACTTCGTACTTGGTGGAGAAACCTTTGTGGGCAAGCACAGTAGTCAGAAGTTTCTTGTAGTTGGTCACCAAGTTTGCGCACATCTCAGGAGGGGTTTTGGTCCACTCCTTTTTAGAGATCCTCCCCAAATCCTCAAGTTTTTGAGGGTGTTGCTTTCCAACTCGAAGCTTCAGCATCCTCCATAGATTTTCCATAGGATTAAGGTCTGGAGACTGGTTAGAACACTCCATAACCTTAATAGGCTTCTTCTTGAGTCACTCCTTTTGTTGCCTTGATGTATGTTTTGGTTTGTTGTCATGCTGGAAGACCCAGCCACGACCCATCTTCAGTCCTCTGGCTGAGGGAAGGAGGTTCTTGTCCAAGATCCTGCGGTACATGGCCACATCCATTGGCCACACAATGCGGTGAAGTTGCCCTGTACCCTTAGCAGAGAAACAGCCCCAAAGAATAATGTTTCCACCTCCATGCTTGATGGTGGGGATGGTGGTGTTGGGTTTGTATTCAGCATTTCTCTTCCTCCAAACACAATGAGTCAAATTGATGCGAAAGAGTTCAATTTTGGTCTTATTTGACCACATCACATGACCCCCAGCCTGCTTTGAATCATTTAGGTGTTCATTGGCAAACTTTAGACAGGCCTCTATGTGGGTTCTTGAGCAAGGGGACATTGCGGGCAGTGCAGGATTTCAATATGTAGTGTGTTGCCTTCAAATCATTAACACCATCATCCCCACTGTCAGGCATGGATTTGGAAACATTGTGCTTTGAAGCTGTTTCTCTGCTAAGGGTACAGGGCAACTTTACCGCATTGTGAGGTCGATGGATGGGGGCAACATCTTGGACAAGAACCTCCTTTCCTCAGCCAGACCACTGAAGATGGGTCGTGGCTCGGTCTTCCAGCATGACAACGAACCAAAACATACAGTCAAGGCAACAAAGGAGTGACTCAAGAAGAAGAATATTAAGGTTATGGAGTGGTCTAACCAGTCTCCAGACCTTAATCCTATGGAAAATCTATGGAGGGTGCTGAAGCTTCGAGTTGGAATGCAACACCCTCGAAAACTTGAGGATTTGGAGAGGATCTCTAAAAAGGAGTGGACCAAAACCCCTCCTGAGATGTGCGCAAACTTGGTGACCAACTACAAGAAACTTCTGACTACTGTGCTTGCCCACAAAGGTTTCTCCACCAAGTACGAAGTCAGACTGTGCTTGGGTGTCCAATACTTATTTCACCAGATCTAACGCAAATTAATTCATAACCTTTAAAAAATGTTTTCTTGTGGACATTTTTGTTGATATTCTGCCTCTATTTGTTCAAATAAAAGTACCATAAAAATGACAGAGTGCTCATTTCATTCTAACCATGAAAACTTACAAAATCATCAGCGTGTCAAATACTTATTTCCCCCATTGTATATGTGGCAAAAATCTGGGCAAATACAATATATCAAATTGAATCACAGCATAATTAAGAATCGCAACGTAAATCAATTCAGAACCCTAAATATCAATATCGTATTGTAAATCGTGAGGTTAAGTGAATCGCCCCACCCCTTACCTGGAAGGTGCAGCCTTGCTCCGTACAAGGATATCCCCGGTGCACCTTCTCATGGCGTTTCAGCTTGCTGGGGAAGGTGAAGCGCATCTGGCAGCCTTCGAAGGTGCACTGATACGGAGGCTCCTGGGTGTGCTGCTCGCACTTGTGAGACTTGAGCTGCTTGTGCTTCCTGAACACCAGGCCGCAGCCGGTGAAGTTGCACGCGTACGTCTTCTGTTCCCGGTCGCTGCTGCTGCCGCCGCCGCCGTGGCTGCGATCGATGTGCCTCTGCAGGTTGGAGTTGGTGGTGAAGGCGTCGGTACAGCCGTCGTGGGTGCACTTGAAAGGTCTCTCGCCGCTGTGGCTGAGCTGGTGCCTGGCCAGGTGGTATTTGGTACAGAAGGACTTGCCGCAGCCGCTCACCATCTGTTGGATTGAATTGAAAAGGTATAGTAACAGAACAGTACGTTTTAACAGCGGGCGATGGAGGAATCGGCCGACATCAGCGACGCGGGTGGTCATTATCGTATATTCTCGCTTCGAATGGCATGCAAAATGAGTACCATAAACAACGATGTTGTGGTGCACTGAAAAAAAAGGAGGGTGAAGGAGAAAGTGGGGCGGAACTAGGAACCAAACTGGTCGACGGGGGGAAAAAGCAGCACTTGACAGGGATTGGTTATCCCCGGGCGAACATCAGCCGATTTGGCCAAAAGGTCGCCCCACCCACTTTTCCGACCGCCGCCCGTTCTGCTGCTATCGCCGGAATCGAGGCTCTCATAGACAAATAATGGATCTCGGCCGATGTCGTTTGTCCATCGCCTCCTGTTAACTGCAAGTGATTTTGCTTCCTTCTTGGTTCCTCACTACCAGAGCCTTCTAGTGGGAGTCAGTTAGGATATTTGTGTACCGGAAGCAGAGGCCGGAAGCATAGCGGAGCAGCCAGGTCACGTGACTATACAGAGCCTCTTTGAGTCCTAACTGAGCATAACGCTCACTACTCCTGCAGTCTCAGATGTATACAGTAGTGTACGAGACAATACGAGACTTTGCCGGTCCCTATTAAATCCCATTCATTTCATCAACTTCCGGCTTGAGAGTGGACTCACAGGGCTCCTCCATGCTCCTCCAGTAACGGCTGCGCTACCCTGGCGCATAGGAGTGAACGGGAATATCCTAACTCTCCCACTAGAAGGCTCTGCTCACTACTATATAAGGAGTTCCTTCCTGCCCCAGTGAGACCCTGGGGTAAAAAAAAAAAAAAAAAAAAAAAAGACACAGTTCAGTTTGGGCTTCTGGGAGAAAGTCCTTTCATCCAACCAGGATGAGAGGTCTTCCTCCAATCAGGATCGAGTGGGCGTTGGTGTATGTGCTGTTGGCCTGTTGCGCACATCACCCCGCTGTAGAGTGTGTGCATGTGCACATCTTTACCGGTGGGTTTTCCAAATCACCCAAAACACTGACTGCTCCTTTAATACTTTATTATATTAGTCAGTCAGACAGACAGACAGATCTGTTGCCCTCAAGGATAAACCCAAGACAATTCCAAAGCTCGTTTGGGATTCTGTGTATTCAGTTCATCGAAACCATTTAAAGAAAAACAACAATGTAAAACAGGGGTTTTCAACAGGTGGTCCGGGGACCACCAGTGGTCCTTGAGAGGGTTCCAGGTGGTCCCCAGCTAAGTTGTTTAACCAGATGTAACTCTTGAGAACGTAAAAATGAAACCAAATGGACCCTGGCGGGTCCATTTGGTTTCATTTTTACACTCTCAAGAGTTAAAATATTCATCATGTGAATGATGAGAGAAGATTGATGGTCATGGACAGGAGCAAAGGAAATGTTTAGTTTGGGGGGGGTCTGCGGGGCTAAAATATTCTCAAATGGTGGTCCGTGGCTCAAATCCTGAATAAATGGTGGTCCCTGAGAAGAAAAAGGTTGAAAACCCCTGATGTAAAAGACCCACCTCACACGTGTATGGTTTCACCCCGGTGTGTTTGCACATGTGCGCGTCCAGCTTCCACTGTTTGTTGTAGGCCGCCTTGCACTCTGGGAACGAGCAGATGTAGCGTTTATGCTGTTCTTCTGGTCGCGCGGCCATCGTTGTGAGGCGATAACAACCATATATATATATATTCTATGGTAACAACTCTTATTTTGATCAAAAGATCGTTAGATTTTAAACTCCTGTGTCTCAGCTGTCCTTTGGCCACGCTGCGTACACTACAGCGACAGCATCACAACTTCCGTTCAGTAAAGCAACTCCTCTGTCACGTGACCAGTGCAGAGTCATCTGATGCCAGAGATCCGACATTGTGGGGGCAGAAACTGAGCGCTCGAGCGCTGTTCATGACATGCAGCCTGAATAATAGGGACAAATTGGAGTTGGAAATACCCTATGGAAATTCCTTGTCAACGAGCGCAGCGCAAAAGAGCTATTTTAGGCAACATGTAAAGTACTTGTTGTCCCCATTCATTAGAAGTCTATGTAGAAGAGCCGCCCTTGCACTGGCCCCATGAAGTGAACGGAGTTTGCACAACTCTTATGGCTCTGGACCAGGGTTGCCAGTTTTTGCGAGAGAAATAATCAACCGGGCTATCCTTTTTTTTTTTCTTTTTTAATTTCATGGAATAATAATGTGAGGAAAGTATCGATTGTATTATAAGTCGTGCCCATGGGCTGAGCCAGGCTAACAGGTTACCGCTTTCTGCACGCAATATATGTGATGTGATGTGGTGTGACATAAAAATGTGGGGAACTTAGATTAGAGGAACCATAAGGAGGAACCAGTGTCAAAATAATGTGGGGGGAATAATAACAGTGACGCACAGACCGGATGCATTGCGTTCCAGTGAGGAAGACGAAGGTTGTTGTTTGTTTTCAAGACCATAAGATCATTTGTAAGTACGGTATTTTGTATTTTGTTTGTGATTGAGCCAGCATGTGGGAGCCATAACTACTTTCTGATCACATACATGCACCTGACGTGACATTTAAACTAAAGTGTGCGAGAGATGTACCGTTATATGGTGTTAGACATTGTTGCTTGCTGCACACAGGAGGGCACAAGTTAGCCCTAGAACGGAATGGAATGGCTGGCGTTTTACCAGGGCTGCTGGAGTAGCTGTGATATTACATGATAATACGTTTAATGCAGGGCTTTTCAACCTTTTTGATACCAGGGCGCAGAGCGGTTAGTGATTTATCGTAGAGCTCTGGGGTAAAAAGGAGCGCTTGTTTTATCCGCCGGCTACTACTAGTAGGGCGGGGCGAAGGAAGTTTTACTGAGGTTATGGTTAGGGTTAGGTTAGGTTTAGGCATAGGTTTACTGAGGTTAAGTTTAGGGTTATGATTAGGTATAGGCATAGCTTAGGTTTACTGGGGTTATGTTTAGGGTTAGAGTTAGGTTAGGGTGAGAGTTAGACGGTGCTTTATGCGGTAACTAACCCTAAACATAACCTCAGTAAAACTATGCTTCGCCCCGCCCTACTAGTAGTAGCCGGCGGATAAAACAAGCGCTCCTTTTTACCCCAGAGCTCTACGATAAATCACTAACCATATCAGGGCCCACCATTTATTCAGCATTTGAGCCACGGACACTCAAGGACACTTTAGCCCCACAGGCCCCAAAACTAAAGATTTCTCTTGCTTTTGTCCACAATTCCAGGCTGGATTTGGGGAAACAAAACAGTCAAACATACAGATCAAAATGACCATTAATCTTCTTGTTGGTTAGACCTGGGCTAATTAAGATGATGAATTTTAACTCTTGAGAACGTAAAAATGAAACCAAATGGACCCGCAAGGGTTTGGTTTCATTTACGTCCTCAAGAGTTATATCTGGACCACCTGTTGAAAACCGCTGGTTTAATGTATCATTTAATGTAATTCACACATTGATTGACTGAATATGTATTTACAGTTTGCAGAAGGGCCGACACATTTCCAATCATCAAAGAATATCGATAGAAATGTATCCAACACAAGTTCATGTCCTACTGTCTTCTACAACAGTGGTTTTCAACCATTTTGATCCCAGGGACCACTATTTATTCAACCTTTGAGCCACGGACCACCATTTGCTGACATTTTAGCCCCCAAAAGTAAAGATTTCTTTTGCTTTTGTTCCAGGCTGGATGTTGCAAACAAAACAGTCCAACATGCAGATCAAAATGGTCATTTCTTATACATTCTCTAATTGTATAGACATATTATGTGGGCTAATTCAGATGATGAATATTAACGCTTGAGAGTGTAAAATGAAACGCTTGCAAGAGTTACATCTGTTTAACCAACTTTCCATCATTCACACTGGTTGAAAACCACTGTTCTAGAACCAGAATCTTAATGTGATCATTTTTCTGTTTCATCAGGTTGAAAGAATCCACCGCTAGTGTGTGGACAAACAGGCGTCAAAATGGTGAGTAAAATAACCCTAATAATCATTTGGGATATGTTATACAGTATTCTGTTGATGAATTACTTAGGACCACAATGGATACAAGTCGCTAGGAGTTTTTTGTGTTATTATTTGTCTTATAAAAATGTGCGCGTGTTTACATTTCTGATTGATTGATGTGGCCCAATGACCTCATAAGATGCCACTTTGGGAGACCTGTTTAATTATTTTCAATCAACCATGCAATGTACGTCTACTTTACAATGCAATCTGCATCAAATGATCATCTCTTCACTTTTTTTAACAGGGTGAAAGAAAGGGAACAAACCACTACTACCCTCCAGATTTTGATCCGGTTAAGGTGAGTGTCATCATTCATACTATATAGGCCAGAAGAGCTGATCATTAGGCAAACGTCTTTTTAATGATTAAAAAAAAACCCTATTGCTGTCACCTCTAGCATGGCTCTCTCAACGGATACCATGGAACCCATGCTCTTCGAGAGAGGGCGAGGAAGCTGTCACAGGGCATCCTTATTATCAGGTCAGTAAAACACATGCTTACTGTATCACAGTTGGCACCACAGCGAAATAATAAGAGCCCAATGACGTTATGAAACGAAAGTGAATCATAATTCATAGAAATGTACCACTTGTACAACAAGGCAGAATGCAAATACAGTGTCAGTGGAAATTAGAAGCATATAAGTGGGGCTTTAATTTAGTTTTAAAAATAGTTAAGGGAATTGCAAACCTAAGGTCCAATGGGAGGCTGTTAGCCCCTACTTGCAAAAGCTTGGTCTTAGGAACCTCTAGTATTAGATACAGTGGTTTTGCCCCACAGACCCCAAAACTAAAGATTTGTTGTTGTTTTTGTCTAGAATTCCAGGCTGGATTTTGTAAACCAAACAGTCAAACATAGATCAAAATCTCAATTTCTTATACATTATCTAATTGTGTAGACTTATTAATCAAGTGGGGTAATCCAGATGATGAATATTAACTTACAGCCTTTGTCACCAGCTTGGTCTTAGGAACCCCTAGTAGGGCTAGAGTAGAAGATCTCAAAGGCAACTAGACAATATATATATTTATATTATTGTCTCTAATATAAGATGCCCCCCATTTTCAAGCTCATTTGTGTCAAAAGAACATTGAATGTCAAATAATATAGTCCCCAAACTCATTTTTTTAGGATATTTCCATTGGAGAAAAAAAAACACTGCCTTACTGAATATTCAGAACCTGACACATTGGAAATAAAGCACACAAATAACATGTGGCATTTAGAAAGTATTAATTATACTAATCTAGGGGTGGGCATTTTTTTTTTATATGATTCGAGTCAGCACCCAGGCCTAGGTACTCTAAGTGCCTCTAGGCCTATAGTTAATATTTTGATCTGATCTGAACAGCCTTAATTTAATGTTCTGTTTGCATTTAGGTTTGAGATGCCCTACAACATCTGGTGTGACGGCTGTAAGAATCACATTGGCATGGGTATGTTGTTAAAAAATGTTGTTAAAAATTGCCTATGTTGTTAAAAAGAAGTGTGACCTACACACCCCACATCGAATCTTTGACTCTGTTTTATACCACGCCTTGAAAGAATTTCATCAAATTTTGCACGAGCATCGACTTGAGAAGCCTCACTGTGACACAATTTCTTCTTGTTAACCTTTATTGTGGCATCTCATCGTGCATTGTCACATAAACATTTCATAGTCATAACGCTTGTTTTTTTCCTCTCTTTTAAAGGGGTGCGATACAATGCCGAGAAGAAGAAAGTGGGGAACTACTACTCCACGCCAATTTATAGGTAATCGACTGAATGAGTTAGATCTCCAGCAAAATAGTTGTTCCATTCAAGTTCTTTTCATGTGTGTAACATGAAAATTGTTTGTATGGTTACAATTAAAAGTCTCATTGCTCATATTTGAATAGAATACAGTATAATGTCGGTATGTACAATATTCGGTATTCGATATTTTTTATAGACCCAACAATATTACTCGGTATTCAGTTCCAATATCACGATAAACGGTAATACCGGTATATTGCCCAAGACTAGGCCCACCTGCTTAGATCATCGCTTCCTTCTGTTTGCTGTACACCAGATTCAGGATGAAGTGCCACCTGTGTGTCAACTACATTGAGATGCAGACGGATCCGGCCACCTGCGACTACGTCATAGTGAGCGGAGCCAACAGGAAGGAGGAGCGATGGGACATGGCCGACAACGAGCAGATCCTCACCACAGGTGCATGTCTACGTCTCGCACTTCTTTCACTCTTTTTGCCTGTCTGAGTTTAACGGGCTTACGGGTACATGCCCAGCTTAGTGTTGTTCTGTTGAAAAGGCCAAGCCATGCTGCGCACAAAATAGATCTGCCATTTTATGGCCTTATATTTGTATTGGGAGTTGTGAAGAATCGGATAAACCTAAAGGAGGCAAAGCAGGGCTTTTATTCAACCAAAGTATTTTTCTCAAGTACACAAACCGTGTCTGTGTAAAAACTCCTGATCCTATGGATTCTACACTCTATCCTGGCCAGACTCAATAGTAGATGGCAGGGGAGAGAAGAGACCTCTTCTGACAAAAGATTGGTGTAGAATCCACGCGGTGGCACATTTCCCTCACAGCTAGAACGTCCCAGGTTCTATTGCCGCATGGCTTGCTGTGGACACTCTGGGCATGTTCTCACATACACCTTGTTGGAGTTCTTGCAAGGGTCTCTGTGGTCTTGCGTGTTCTTCCCGTGTCCCCTAGAATAGGTACCATAAGAAAAACATGCAGTCTATCTCTGGTCAGCTTGATGGAGGGTTACAGAACTGGTTTGGAATAACATGTAACATCCACGCACTACATGCAAAGCAGGGAACTCGTCCCCTGTGACTGTCTGGTGATAAAAGTAGCAGCCTGATAACTCACTCCTCATAATGAGCTCAGTTTGTAGGTCTCCCCAGATTGGCAGAAGGAGAGTAGCCCCCAGTATTACTTACAGCTTAGGCAACTGGCACAGGGGGTGCAAAATGGGCTACAACAGGGGTGGATATACAGTACCGTAACCTTTCCCCAATTGGTGGGGCAGGAGAAAATGGTACAGGCGATGAAGTCGCCCCCATACCATTTTCAATTACAGGACTTTTATTAGTCAAGTAAGCATCAATAATAACATCAGTTGTTGTTGAAGTTGCAACAGACACGCAGCATGCATAAAGCTAAAGGTCTGACTCAGAGAGTTTTCTGTTTTCAATGATGAAATGCTGTTGGTTTAGTGGTGCCACAGCTGTAGTTAGTTAGTAGCAGTAGTAGTGTTTCATCATTTTAAATATATGCGCTTTAATTTGAAATATCTTGGGTTGTTTTGAATGCTGTCATGTTTGGTGGGGCAGTCTGGGCATTGTGGAAAATGTGGTGCAAATCTTTGAATATGTTATTTTGGAAGCAAACATTTTTAACTCAAATCTTTTCTTCTGGGGGATCCCTAGAACAACATGTTTTTAGATGAGGTTCTGCAGCTAAATAATAGATATTTCTGGGGGTCCTTCCTATGAAATATGTTAAGCATCACTGACACAGAAATGAGATTATTCCAGAAAAACTAGAACCTCGCGCCAGGGACTACAATTTAGTGTCACAAACTAGAATTTAGTGTCATGGACAAGAATCTAGTGTCGGGAACTAGAATCTAGTGTCAGAACCTGGAATCTAACTTCAGAAACTACAATCTACTGAGAGGAACTAGAATCTACCGTGGGGGGACTAGAATCTAGCTTGAGGAACTAGAATCTAGCGTCAGAATCTAGAATCTAGCATGATCAGCAACTAGAATCTAGCACTGTGAACTAGAATCTAGCTTCAGAAACTAGAATCTAGTGCTTTGAACTAGAATCTAGCATCTGAAATGTATTGCGGCTTAGGCAACTGGCACAGGGGGTGCAAAATGGGCTCATTCTCTCATTTAATTCTTGTGTTTATCCTTCATATCTCCCTCCCTCTGCTGTCTCTCTGTGTGCAGAGAGAGCAGAGAAAGAGAAGCTGGAGACAGATGCTATGTACAAGCTGGACCACGGTGGGAAGGACAAGGAGAAGCTGAAGAAGGCTCTGCCATCTCTGTCAGAGATCCAGGACCACAGGTCTGCATGGAAGGAGGACTTCCAGCTCAACAGCACCCTCCGCAGGAAGTTTAGGGTAATGATTCATTAGTTATTGTAAGAAGTAAATCCTGATAAAGAATATCCATACATATTAAGCCTAAAAAGAGGTTACTGAAGAAGGTATTGTCTGCAAAAACATTATATTAATGTTAACACATTGATGGGTCTTTTAATCTTTTTTCTTTTATTATTTATTCAAAATGAATATCAACAATGTAACAGTGACCGTAACATTTACCACCCATTGTGTTTTGAAAATACTATTTAAGATGAGGGGAGGGGAATTCAGGGATCTTTTTTTCCCCCAAGCTAACCACCCCATAGCTGAAAGACGCATAACCCCCACTATAATGAATAAAACTATGCTGCAAGTTTATTTATTTCATTGATAGATTGAGCTTCATAGACCCACTTACAGCACTGTCATTGTGTTGGATTCATGTTAATGTGTATTTTCAAAAATGGAAACACTACACCCTCATTTCATTATACCTATATCTTTTTCCCGCTACACCAAATCTTTTTGCTGAAAATCGTTGTGTCAAGGACATTGGAATATACAGTATATTAAGTTGTAATATAAGGAAATCAATGATTCACTCAGCAGGTTTCTGGGCATTTGTTATCTTTGTTGACCTGGACTGAGGGAAGGATCTTCCCCCTTTTGTTTACACTGATGTTAAGGTCCAATTACTCCATTTTAAATGTTTGCTGTCCCCGTATTCAAATTCTATATTTTCTAATACTTTAAAAGTCTGAGCTGTGCTTGTCTCATTTGTTATTTAACCCTTTTGTGTACTGAACGCGTTTTGGTGTTTTAGCTGTTGAAAAATAGCAGATCTACAAGCTCATATCGCGCCACCGAGTGGCGCGATATGAGCTTGTAGTTCTGCTATTTTTGAAAAATTGTGAAAATACAGTGCAAGTCTTTGAATACATTATTTTGGAAGCAAACATTTTCATCTCAAATTTTTGCTTCTGGGGGATCACCTAGAAACAACATGTTTTTAGATGAGGTTCTGCAGCTAAATAATATTTATATGATATTTCTGGGGGACCTTCCTGTGTCACAAACTAGAATCTAGTGTCATGGACTAGAATATAGTGTCAGGAACTAGAATCTAGCATGAGGACTAGAATCTAATCAGGTTAACTATGACTGTCTGTCGTTGCAGACAGAGAAGAAGGTCCAGTTGGAGCAGGAGGAGTTGGACACAGCGGTGAGGAAGAGAACCAACCTGTCCATCCCTCTGCTGCCGGAGAAGGACGAGGACAAGAGACTGGCTGCTCTGTTAACATACCAGGCTCCTGACTGTAAGGACACACACACACACACACACACACACACACACACACACACACACAGGCAGCACTGTTAACCCACCGGACTGTAAGGAAGTTGCAATCGTTCCAGCACCAAAATATACATGTGAAGTTGTTTACAAACATCAGCGCTTGTCCTCAGCGCTATGAGTTTACAATAAAAGCGCTCGTGGCTGTCGGGGCACGCTGGACTATTCCAATTTCATCCACATTATTACCATACTAGCCAGAGAGGCACTGAGCATTCACTAAACTTTGGTCAAATAACTATCATTGTATGTATTTAAGCCTATAGTTTTATTTCATGGATGTCAGTAAGGCCATTGTGCTGTCTGTCTGTCAACTATCGGATCTCTGTGAGTGATTGAATCTCAATCAGTCACGGAGATAAGATAGTTGTGTTACAAAGAGCACCTTTATTTATCGTTGATTAAGAACGAAAAAATAAAAATAAAATAAAACACTATTAACCGGTTTTGTGGATTTCAGAATAATGTTTCTGTTCTGGAACAGTTGAAAACTTTTCGTTTCCGTTCCTTGAAAAATCCCCTGGAATTCCGTTTGTTTCGGTTTTCGTTCCTTGAACCGGTTCGAAGCCCTTGTTCTTTCAGAGTGAATGTTTTGTAGAATCTACAATGTCAGGACGAAACTGGTTTTAACCTTTCTCTGCTTCTCCTTCGCCCTCCAGCCTACGAGGACAAGAAGCATCTCAAACGGAAGGAGATCTCCTCTCGCTCCTGGTTTACGTCTCCCTCCTCCACGGCCCTCCAGGGCAGTGCCAGCACCAGCACCGCCACCAGCGGTCTCCTCCACAAGCTGGGCCTGCAGGGTAAAGAAGCAGCCGTGGCCAAAGCCCTCGGCCCATCGCCCACCTCTTCTCCCCTGATCCGCAGACGCACCGAAAACCACGGGAGTAACAACAACAACAACACCAACAGACCCCAGACCTGCCTTGAGGCCGCCGTTCGCCGGAAGTCTGCCCCCGGAGCCGTGGGGCCAGCGGCGGGTGTCCCGGCCCCTGAGGCCCCAGGACAGAAAGACAGAGGAGCGAGTACAGGCATTGCACGGCCTGTCCACCCCGGACAGGAAGCCACGGACACAGCTAATGGTGTAGATAATAAAGAGACACAAGAGAACACCGCAGCAGGAGAGAGCGACGGAGGACTTGACAGAACGCAGGATGCCGCGACATCAAAGGAGCTGAACAACGGCAGTTTGGGCAGCCTTACATCGCTGGTGGCATACTGCAGTGACTCTGACTCAGACTCAAGTCAATAAAGTCAAATCAGATCGCATTTATTTATATAGCACATTTAAAAAAACAACAACGAAAGTACCAAAGTGCTTCACAGAAAAGCAGAAAAGGTAATTCAGTACAGTGTAGCCTGGTCTACACTAAAGTAGCACACTATTTTCAATGGTCATAATAATGGTGTGGTCTCCCTAACGTGTAGCTGATTTGTGAAATGTGAACGAAGTGATGTAAATCGCAATACACAAACTCAAAAAGATCCGGATGGTGTCGTCAGTGACAGCATGCTGTGGTCATGTCTCCTTTAGTCAAGTAGAAATGTTCTTACATGCATAATACTGCTACTTAACTCCTGCATAATGTACAACAAAAGCCATGGTGCTTTATTAAGAAGTAATCTGATTGTAAGGACTGTCTTAGAGGCTTCTATAGCATGGCACTGTCGACCGTGAGACCTAGCCCCAGAAAACTGTGTGTCTGTTCGTGTCCATCGGATCAGCACCACATGACTTGTGCATTCTGCAAAGAGCGTCAAAGGAATTGACTCCAAATGTTTTCTTTTTTCACATTTTTTTTTACCGGTAATTACTTTTAGAAATATATTTAACTTTTTAAAACTTTAATTTAATAGCCGTTTTACATGAGTAGGCCATGGCCTTCGCTTAAAGGGGAATTTCACCCATTTTCAACATTTCACTGACATTATATACCTTTACAGGTGTGTGGACATGATAAAAAGTTTCCCCCATTCTGTGTTTCCTAGAAATGGACATCTGAAAAAAAAAATCATTAACATGGTGAAACACAGATTGATGACGTCATCAGGTTGTGTTTCACCATGTTAATGATTTTTCTGAGTGTATACAAATGGAACCAAATTTGGTTCCCATTTCATAAGCTGTCAAACTGAGGAGATAACATGTCAGTGAGTTGATTATTATAACATCATTGAATACGGTAGTTCATGATGGATGTCTCAATACCATTATAACCACCACTGAGGAATGCTTTTCCAACAGAATCTACTGAACGTTTTTCCAGTTGTGACTAGAACGCTGGAACTCATTTTGGGAAAAGGTCTATATATTTAGTCAAAAGGAAATAAACTTTTGACTCATAGTGACTGTATGTTTGTAGGAGTTTGTTTTGCAGTTGACTTGGGGAACACTTACAAAGAGCGACCACAAGGTGTCATCACTGTGCTGTGGATCTTCTTGTCTAACAACTGAAGCTTCCCAAACCTTTTCATTCAGAACCCCCCCGGGGCGGGGCGCCATTCCGAAACACCGCCACTTAGAAACACCTCCATTTCGAAGCATCCCCATTCCGAAGCCCCCCCATTTCGAAATAATGTGATTTCGGAATGGTGATGTTTTCCCATTTTACTAAAGACATCGCCATTCCGACCCCCCCCCCCCCCCCCCCCCCGCAACCAATCAATAGCGCACGCTCTCTCTCGCCCCCCCCCCCTTGCCCAAACGCGCGCGCCCCTTCTCTCTCTCTGCTGCTCTATCGCCCCGCGACCGAACGCCCCCCCCCCCTCCCTCTGTGTTTATTTATTCATTTCGTAAAGTCTACAGATATAGCCTAGCCTTAGAGTCTTAGAGCCTTATTAAAGTTGCACATAGGCTCCTCACTGTAGGCTATGTCACGCTATGTATGTATAGGCCTATAACATAAAGCATCGGCATGGGCACATGTAATGTTCCCGACATGAAGCTGTGTCCGTAATGTGTTCAGTACAGTGTCCAACAACACACAGCCACGTGTTGCTGTTTACAGCTGAGCTGACAGACAGGCAGGCAGGCAGGCGGACGGACGGACGCACAGACCTAAAATCGAGATCTAAAATGCACGCGCGGCTGTGCCAACGCTCAGTTACACGCGTCTTTTCACACCAGGGCCCAATATTTTTTCTGTCACGGACCACCATTTGCCACGGACCACCATTTGGTGTCGACTTCAGTCTCTCATTCTCTCTGACCCAAAACTAAGGATTTTCAAGTTTTGGTCCACATCTTAGGAAATAACTGGTAAAACGTTGGTCAAAATGACAATTCTACTGCATTTTGTTCTTGAAAATTAATTAGGCCTAATTCAGATGTTTAAATAGCCTATAATTTCACTCTTGAGAGCGTGAAGAGTACAGATCTATAAGTGTGTCCATTTGGCAACTGTCCATCATTTAGCTGGGGACCACCTGGAATCCTCTCAGGGACCACTGGTGGTCCCCGGGCCCGGACAACTCGTTGAAAACCACCGCACTAACGGATCGCATTTCGTTAAGGCTGTAGCGCGCGGCACTGCTCCCTCTCCCTCTCCCCCTCTCTCCCTCTCCCCCTCTCCCTCTCTCTCTCTCTCTCTCTCTCTCTCTCTCTCTCTCTCTCTCTCCAAGCTCTTAATAAAACAGAACTACTATGTTGAATGAATGTCTGAGTCTAGGCTATAATATTTCAGAAATATTAGATTCACAAATAAATAGAACTACTCTGTCATTCAACATAGTAGCCTAGTTCTATTTTATCACTGCGCTGTGAGAGGATAAGGTCCCTGGTCTGTGGCTCAAATAGTAGGCATTATTTGGAGGCCTATTGGCTATTATTTGGAGATTTTTTTTTCTTCTCAATATTGGGGTGGCACTCATATAGGCTCGCTATAATAATGATCAATCAGAATATTCACACCTTATGAGGATCGGATTCTTATTACATTTGTCCGAGGAGAGCAGAGCGTTTTCTCCTGCTCAGTGCACTGACAGCACGCATTCGGCTACCTATCAGCATGTTGTATTAGGCCTAATTCAATTATTGGCAAAAGCCGTTGTGTAACTTTACATCGAGACCCCAGGCCCAGGTGGGATAAATAGCCTACCTTTATATATCCTGTAGGCATATTCTTCTTCTTCATACCGGTACAATTTTGTCATGAAATGAAAGTAGCTGTCGATCTTTTTCCATAATGCAGGTGCAATCAATCTGTATAATGAGCCGTCCATCAGTGTTGCGCACCAACGGCTATATCATATAGGCTAAGACGCTCGCATCCCCTGTGTGAGTTTTAACGTGGTCAACGGTTCTTCCAGCTATGCCCATTTGTGAGCCCAGTCTGTCTCAGACAGACTCCTACACTAGGCCTACATGCATGATTATGAGTGCAGTGCATCCAGGGACTGATGTTGCATATGGGGCTATGTTCGTTGCTGTCGCTGCGCTGCTTACCAGGTCCAGAGAAAGCGGCGGTGGTGGTGGTGCTGCTGCTGCTTACAGTACAGTCTAGCCGCATTGTTTTCTATTTATTCCCATTTACTTTATTTTCTACATAATTTGGCAGGCCGCGGTTCTCAAACTTTTTTAGTGTCTTTTATCCACATGTGGGATTGAGAAGGATACGCTTTACGCTCAAGACATTTCCAAAATGAGCGCGCACGCACGCACACAGCTAGAGGAAAAGGAAAATGCGATCATGGGCCAACAGAGTAGACAAACAGACAGACAAAATAGCTGTTAAAACAGCATCGATTTTCAACCGATATTCTTCTTCGCTCGGCCCTGCTTTGCGCTATTTGATTGTGGCGCGCGTAGACGAGGGTGAGAGAGAGAGAGAGAGGGAGAGAGAGAGAGAGAGAGAGAGAGAGAGAGAGAGAGAGAGAGAGAGAGAGAGAGAGAGAGCGACTGGCGAGACAGAGTAATGATAAAAAGGCAATGAATAATAATATATTCGGAATGGCGTGGTCTTTAAAAAAAAAGAAAAAACATCGCCATTTCGAAGTGGTATTCTTCGAAATAGCAGTGTTTCGGAATGGTGATGTGTGGCCTTCGGAAAGGCAGTGTCTTTTTTTCCACGGAGAAACCCCGCCATTCCGATTAATGGAAGTGAACGATCGGAATGGCGGGGCTTCGGAATGGCGACGTGTAACCGGACCCCCCCCCCCCCCCCAAAATTGACACTAAAGAGCCTGTGTACCCCCATTTGAAAAGCAACCTCAGTTTGACATGCATGTCTACAGGCCTTATCTACAGGCTTAATATTGTGAAACCCAGAGTGTGCAAATGGAACCAAATTGACCATTTTGTGCCCTAGGAACTCCCTAAAGCAGTGGTTTTCAACCCATGGTCTGGGGACCACCAGTGGTCCTTGAAAGGGTTCCAGGTGGTCCCCTCCCTAGGCTAAATGATGGAAAGTTGGTTAATCAGATGTAACTCTTTGAAAGTGTAAAAATGAAACCAAATGGACCCTTGCGGCTCCATTTGGTTGCATTTTTGAGTAGCCCAAGTCTACTCAACGAGAGAATGTAGAAGACTAATGGTCATTTTGATCTGTATGTTGGACTGTTTGGTTTTCCCCCCAAAAAAATGCCTGCCCTAAAGGACCCCTGGGCAGTGTTGGGCAATATTACTTAGGAAAGTAATATATTGCCCAACACTGCTCCTGGGGTCTCCAGACCACACCTTGTGAACCAGTGGCGTTTCTAAGCAATTTGGAGCCCTAGGCAAGATTTTCCCTGGGGCTCCAGGGAAAATCTCCTGTAAAGGGGATAAAATTATTATTTTTAAACTATTTTTAAACTAAATAACATTATGTGTTTGAAATGTTCAATTCTAGTTATAGAGGACAAGTATAATGTATTGATCCATATTATCAGGGGTGCACATAAGTGGTGCTCAGGAGCAC
This sequence comes from Benthosema pterotum, assembly GCA_039105355.1. NCBI lineage: Eukaryota > Metazoa > Chordata > Actinopteri > Myctophiformes > Myctophidae > Benthosema > Benthosema pterotum. Next base: position 3,203,815 of record CM076973.1, on the reverse strand, counting down.
CAAAAATCCTACAATGAGCTGTCAATCCAGGGGTGGAAAGCTCCTTTGAGCACCACACAGCTGGGGCTCATAATGACTGGCCGACTGGGCCAGTAAAAAAAGCCTTGAAAATGAAATATTTCTAACTAAAGTCTAAAATATTGCTAGTATTTTTAATGGATGTAGAATACATGTAGTAGTACTACTACTAGCCACTGTTGCAACACCCAAACTATCGCCCTGTACTGTAATACTGTACATTGATTGGGCTGTATGGAGTGGAAAAAAGGGGTCCCAGGGCCCGGCGATGAGGGTCGGTGCATTTTAGGAGCACCAAGTAACATCTCCAGGTGCTCCTCTGAGTACTGGACCAAAATACTTATGTGCACCCCTGCATATTATGCTTATTAGCCTGGGATCCTTTTAAAGCATGTCTGGTGTTCGCCCTCACCCATCTCCAATCATGGTCGCCCCCCCTCCTCTCATGGTGCCCTAGACAACTGCCTAGTCTGCCTAATGGCAAAAACGCTCCTGTTGTGAACAACTGAACTACTGCTACATAATCCTTCTGTCCTAATTTGCATCCTGCTTGGTCTAGCTCCTGTGCTTAAATCAATGTGTGGTGTGGATTGGGTAAGCGGGGGAGGGGGGTGGGGGGGGTCAGTATATTAGCAGAGTGTTTGTCAGTGTCCATAGTTCACATTAACAGCAGATCACCATGATGTGGTGGGTGCTACAGATCCTGCTGCTGCTCTGCTGTATGGCCCAGGCCCAAGACTGGCGTTCAAGGTAGGGAGAAAACTCAAAACTCTGAAATTTTACACTCTTGTCACGCAATTCTGGATCTATAATGTAAAGTTAAATGGAACAATGTCTAAATGTCCTTTCCAGATTTGTGTCCTTTAATGAATACATTGACTTGCATGAGTAAGTAGAAAAAATGAACGTTTTTTTTTTTTTTTTTTTTTTTTCGTTTTGAAGTGGGAGCGATTGCCGACCTTCAAATAACTGAATACTAATGGTCTATCTTTTATTTTATTTTTTTATATGTAGACGTCAGGCCCCAGTCATCGACAACACTAAACCAAGGTACAGTGCTGCTTCTTGCTTGTTACACATTGTAGTGTTGCACATACTCTGTAGCCTATTGTTTAGGACACAATGAACACTCATTTGCTTATTTTGGGGAGCAAACATTTGGCTAGAATTGCAGATGATCCTATAGTATCATATAGAGTCCTTGAGATTCTGGTCAATTAAATATGAAGTGGTTCATTTGTTTTACCTACTATTTTACTTATATTTTTATACCCTAAATCTAAGGCTGATTCTAAAAACACCTTCTAACACCTAACTTAAGGTTTCTGGGGCAAAAAAATAGAAAATAGAGCATGAGAGAGACATTGTGAGACACAAACAGTCATGTAAATTACTTGATTCCAATCTCAAAGGGTACGTATGGGCGGACTGAATTACGTTGTAGAAACTGAACCCGTAAAAATATTATTTACCCACCCACCGCCTTTTCCCCCCACTGTATATTTTCCCTTGGCTGTACAGAAGTGTATATTTGTACGACATTTTACTGAAATGAAAAGATTGTGCTAGGAATCTACTGTAATTTGGCAAACTATTGATACATATTTCAATCACAGGTATCACCTTTATTGAAATATGTATTTATGTATTACTATTTATCATATGCTGTACAATCTGTCCATCCTTCCACTCCATTATATATATTTTTTGTCAATAGCTGATTTATGTCTGTGTAGCAAGTGGCTACGGCCTCTGTCGTGGCCCCCAGACCAAGGGGATGTCCCTTTGGACTAGTGGTTAAGACGTTGGACTTTCACGTGGGAGACCCAGGTTCAAATCCCGGGTGTTGCATTGGTGCCTGGATCGGGGTTTTCTCGTGGAAGGAGCTCAAAAGGGAGGTGACAGGTGGCAGCAGGTGGCTACAGCCTCTGTCGTGATGGCCTCCAAAGTCTAGTATCTTCCCCCTTTCGCCTAGTGGCTAAGATGTTGGACTTTCACGCGGGAGACCCAGGTTCGAATCCCGGGCGTTACATCTGGCTGTGGCCAGGTTACAACTCCATATAACACTGTTTGATATCCCACCCCCATACCCCCGTCCACCCCCTGTCCCTTCCTCCTATCCAGCTTCAACCTGGTGGCTCCCAACGTTCTGAGAGCAGACAGTGAGGAGAACATCTACCTGGAGGCCAGTGGTTTGAGATCTGATGTCAGTGCCACCATCCAGGTCCAGGACTTCGTTAGCAGAAGTCCCATTATCACAGAAAGTGTGCTCCTCAGTAGCAGTAATAACTACCACGCACTCAAGAAGATCCGGGTGAGATGTTTACAACCATGGTTAGACAATTGTATGTGCTTAAAGGGGAATTCCACCCATTTTCAACATTCTAATATGTCATTAGTATACCCTAGAGGTGCTGGGTGGACATGATAAAACGTTTCCCCATTCTGTGTTCCCAAGAAATGGAGGTCTGAAGAAAACCACTAACATGGTGAAACATCTTGATGACATTATCATTATCATGTGTATTTTCACCATGTTAATGGATTTCTTTAGACGCTTCTTTTTTATGAGAGTGTACAAATGGAACCAAATGACCCCGTTAGGGTTCATTTGGTTGCATTTGTACACTCTCAAAAAAAAAAAAGATGAAAATGGGTGGAATTCCCCTTTAATTGAGGTTCAGCAGCACCAAATACTCAGTACTGCAGTGGTTTTCAACATTTCTTTGAGCCCATGGACTACCATTTGATGACATTTTAGCCCCACAGAGCCAAAGCACTAAAGATTTATTTTGTTTTTCTCCACAGTACCAGGCTGGATTGAGTACACAGACATACAGATCAAAATGACCTACATTCTACATTCTCTAATTATGTAGACTTGGGGTGATGAATATTTTACCTCTTGAGAGTGTAAACATGAAAGCAAAGGGACCATCATTTTTCCATCATTTAGCCTACACTGTTAATTTTACTTAAGGCTGAATGTTATGTTTTCTAAAGAGCTGGAGTTGCATAGTGGGATCATAGTGGGATCAGGCCCATATTGATTTATCAAACACTGCAATACTTGCTAGAGCTTTGTGTTTACAATAGGGTGACACAATGCCCCCCTTTGCTGTTACGTCATTAACTTCTAAGACTTTTTAGGTAACAAATTGAGTCCTTGCTCCACATTGTGACCGACAGGCAGTCAGTGTTCAAATACCCTAACAGTTGGCTTTCTGTGATGTGTTTTTAAGTCTGTTCAAAATAACTAGAGTATTCCCTTGGTGTAGCTATATTTCCACACACACTCCAGAGGGGCTACTGCGGCTACAACATGCATGCCATGAAAAATCAAAAATACCCGATCTACAAGCTCAAAGCGTGTTGCAGCATGGCACATTTCAAGCTTGTAGATCAGACGTTTTTTGCAATATTTTAATCAAAATCTGTTGTTATCCTTTGAATATGACATTAAGGTCATATTGCCCACACTGTCCCACACGTGCAATACTTCTGCCCCCCAAATCAGGGGTTTTCAACCGGTGGTCCCGGGACCACCAGTGGTCCCTGAGAGGATTCCAGGTGGTCCCCAGGCTAAATGATGTTAAGTTGTTTAACCAGATGTAACTCTTTGAGAGTGTAAACATGTTTACACTCTCAAGAGTCAAAATATTCATCATCTGAATTAGCCCAAATCTACACAACTAGAGATCTAGGTTTGCCCTGTTATGTTTCCGAAATCCAGCCTGGAATTGTAGATGAAAACAGAAGACATCTTTGGGTTTTGGGTCTGTGGGGATCTTGGTCACCCCTATAGTTTACAATAATAATAACAATCTCATTCCAGGTGCCGTCCGGTCAGCTGGGTCGGAGCGGCGACCAGAACAAGTTTGTGCGGCTGAAGGTGCAGTTTGGTGTCTACCATGAGGACGAGAGGAGCATCGTGCTGCCGGTGTCCTTTCACTCCGGATACATCTTCATCCAGACGGACAAGCCTGTCTACAACCCTGGAGATACCGGTGAGTTTGAAGAAGGACACCGGATGGAGGAAACCACGGTTCAATTTGCATTGGATGTCAGGGTGCCTCTACACTTGGCTTGTGCACAGTCTGTGGTTTCGGCCGACCTGTCACAACCTGCTTTTTTAAATGGGTGTCAATGAAACACCCATCTTGTTCTGGTCTGCGTTTTCGGCAGTGGCCTGCTTGCAGGAAAAGCCTGCAGTTGCCGGAAAAAAACAAAACAAAACAAAAAAAACCAAACAGAAGTGTCATTGACCCCAATCCAAAAAAGGAGGATGTGACTTCACAGCTTGCCGAAAACATGGACAGTACACAAGCAAGGTCTGTTGGGGCTCTCACCCTCTCTGGTGATTTGTTTCCTTTGGTTTGGGGGAACTGATATGTTTGATATTTAATTTTAAGATATACAGTATATTAACCACATTAAAATATTTAGATCTGATATCTATAGCTGGTCTGCAAGCCCAAATGCATCATAGTGTGTGTGATGTGTTGTGAGCTTGTAGATTGGACCGCTTCGCTATTTGTTGTACAAGGAAAGATCTAGGGATCTGTTTCATCTCGTAGAAACTGAACCCTGGAAAAATGTTAATGGCAAAAAAAAAAGTTTACACCTGTATACCCACAAGTTTTCTCTGTTTTTGTCTCTCTCCAGTGCGCTGCAGGGCCTTTGTATCGACACACACCTTCAAGCCTGACAACGGTACCATCACCATGGAGTTTAAGGTGACTGACTCTGATGAGAAATCACATTTTTAACCTTTATATCACAGTTTTTCACAGCTTTTTTCAGTTCTCTTGTTCCTCGATCGATAGAGACAACAAACAATGGCTGGTATTCTCGAGCAGCTATGGTGTAGCCAGATATGGTGGTCATGTCATTGGCTGCATGGCAGCAAATGAATGTCTGGGGGCTTGTGGTAGGCCAAAAGCCTGTACCACCAGACCTGGGCCTGGGCTCACCAAATACTTACCCAGAATAATTAAAACCAGCCATCAAGAGCTTCAACTCATAATGAACAAAGCAGAAGAGTGCTGTAATATTAATTGGGGGGGGGGGGTCAGGTGATTTCTGGTCTTTTATGAATTATTATGGATAAGTATTTTTGTGGTGTAGGCATTTGGCCTACTACAAGGCCCAGACCTGAATTGCTGCCATGCAGCCAATGTAAAGATGTACACCACACCTGGCGACACCATAAGGTTTAAGAATACCAGCCAATGTGAGAATGGAAAGTGTTATATAATCTATGCTTGTTTTTTTTAATCTGTCAGAATGCAGAAGGCATGGTGATTAAACAGAGCTCCAGGATCTCCATCGGAGGAGTCCTCATTGAAACTCTACAACTCTCTGAACTGGTCAAGTAAGATGAACGCTTCCAAATGTCTTGATGTCGGTTCCTTTGACAATAATACACTGCAATGGCAAAATGTGACCTTCACAGTTTTTTTTTAAACATTTTTGTTAACATTTACCACATTTTACCACTCGCATGGTTTTCTACTTGTAATCCGTTTGACTTTTTTTTTTTTTTTTTTTCACAGTGAAGGAATGTGGTCAGTAATCGCTAAGTTTGACCACTGGCCACAGAACACCTTCAGCTCCCAGTTTGAAGTGAAGAAATACGGTAGGCCACCGTGTTCATTCCACAGAATAATACTATGATAAATTGTTTTGATAAAATGTTTTTTTCACTGATGAAAACTAAATACAAGTAAAAAAATAAACTATGATGATATTTCCTGATGGAAATCCTTGATCTAAGTCAACAAATCAAACCTTTGATGGGGAAAAACTGTTTGATTTTGTTGTTTGTACTGTATGTACCATGTGTCAATTACAGGGTTATTATAGTTATGGATTTTTCATTTTGGTTTAGTTTTAGTTAGTTTTGACATTTTATTTTCTAATTCAGTTAGTTTTAGTTAGTGTTATGGAACTCACTAGTGGATAGAATATCTAGAAGCATCTCCTCCTCATGCCGGTCAGCAAAACATTTTGGATTTAAAAGCTTTATAAAAACTAAAACTAAGGGTATTTTGGGTATAATTCAGTTAGTTTTAGTTAGTTTTCTGAATCCATATTGCAGTTTTTTTGCATTCATTTTTATTTTGGATTAGTTTCAGTTAAGTCAAATGTTTTTGCAATTTTAGTTTTCTGTTTTTTTTGTTAGTTTGAGTTAACTATTATAACCCAGGGTGCCAAATGCTGTTGTAATAGACGATATCGATCCATATCGTGTGTGCGTGCGTGTGCGTGTGTGTGCGTGTGTGTGCGTGCGTGTGTGTGCGTGTGTGTGCGTGTGTGTGCGTGTGTGTGCGTGTGTGTGTGTGTGTTTCAGTACTCCCTGCCTTCAACCTTACTCTGACTCCCAGACAGTCTTACTTCAGTCTGGACAACACTGAGTTGGAGGTGGAGATCCAAGCCAGGTCTGTCTGACACACTCACACAGCCGCGTTATTTCTGTGGGGGCTCCGGGGCCCGAGCCCCCATGAGAAATTAAGGCATCAGGGGCTCTGGGGCTCGAGCTCCCCGGGCCCCCCGACACCCACCCCCACCCCACAGATTCTCTGCGCTTGTTCACACATCGGGGCCTAGGTTTCGGGGTTGGAGACTTGCCTATTGTGCATTGACGTCACCTATAGGCAACAGGGCCATCAATGCTAATCAGTCTTTTGTTTACCTGTAGGGTATAGTGTATACATTTAAGCTAGGGCACAGTGTTGTGCTTATATTTTCACAATGAAGTCTCCTCCTGCCAAGAAACGTTTCATCCAGGGGACTCTCCAGTTCACTGCCAAGACCAAGATCACCACGACGGCCGAGAACAGTGATGCTGCTGCCGGCCTGGGGCTGGAACCTGCCGCCACTAAAGTATAGTGGTGTATTGCAGGGTTTTTATAGTTAACTAAAACTAACTAATTTTAGTTATCGTTTTTTCGTTAGTTTTAGTTAACTAAAAAAAAACTGCAATACGCCAGTGTACTTTTGTTATGTATTTTAAACTTTAAAATGTAGCCTATTTTAAACTTTAAAGTATACTGGTGCATTGCAGGGTTTTATAGTTAACTGGAACTAACGAAAAAAAACTCTATGTTAATTATGTGTTCTAACTAATTGCTTCAAAATTGAAAGCAAGTAGTTAGAACACATAATTAACATAGAGAGTTGTTGTTGGGGGGGGGGGGGGGGGGGAGTCGCGGGGAGGCGGGGTTGATGTTTTTTTTTTTTTTTTTTGAGCCCCCATGAGGACGGACGCAGGATAACGCCCTTGCACACACACACACACACACACACACACACACACACACACACACACACACACACACACTCACTCACACGCCAATAAAACAAAGCTATGGCGAGGAAGAGGAAGTTGAACAGGAAACGGTTATGCCACTTTTCGGACCACATTTCTGCTCGCATACATCCATACTGATCCTGCACTGAAACACTACCGGTAAGTGTGACACTAAGGCTCTGTCTTGTTACTCTGCGTTTTACAGGTACCTGTTTGGACAGCCAGTGCAGGGGACAGCCTACGTGGTGTTTGGGGTGCAGATGAACAAGGAGATGAAACGGTTGCCATCTGTCAAGCAGGTCACTGATGTACGTGAGTCTCAGTTTAGCACCTATGATGAACCACAACCAGGGTAGCAACGGTTAAAGCAGCCTCTAGTTTGGGGGATCGGTGTGCACTTTTGGCATGTTGTACATGACATGACGGCCAACCAGCCAACCTCTTTGGCTTCACCTAACAGTCTCCAGATGGTCCGTTGAGGACATGCTGTGGTTGGCCAGTCTCCTGTCTTGACTGGCATTCATGCCTTGCATTGCCATGGCAAGTGCTGGTCTTGTAACTTTATAATTTTGTGGAACGTTTTAAAGCAGTGCTGCTTTGATATGGGGGGGAAAAAAAACTTGAGAGCAGATTTCCCATAAAAGTGAAGCAATTACTCTGCCAAAACATGCCCCTTTACCTTTACTATTACTTTTGAGCTTGTTGTTACATCTGAAAATACACTGTGTTCCAAATTATTATGCAAATCATGTTTTTGTTTGAATTTCCAACATATTTGATGAAAATGATGATCCGCATAATTTTCAAGTCATTAGCTGTCAATTTATATTTCAAGCGTTATTGAACAAACCTCATAATGAAAACAGAATTTAGAAAATAAATTAAAAACTTGGAACAGTGCGTTTCGCACTGTTCCAGATTATTATGCACATCATAGTTTCAAGACATTTTCTAGTTTGTAAAGAACTGAAAATAGTAATTTGTTGAATTCATAGCAATAATGAGGTCATATGTACTGGAAAAAAAGCTATTTCAATCCATAACATCTTAACAGGTCAAGTTACATGTTAACATAGGACCCCTTGTTTGATAGCAGCTTGCGTCCATAAAACTTGTGAGTTTATGGAGAGTTTCTGCTTGAATGTCTTTGCAGGATGTCAGAACAGCCTCCCAGAGTTGCTGTTCGGATGTGAACTGCCTCCCACCCTCATACTGTACATGAAGACCATTTTTCAAAACAGTCTTGTTCACTGATGAGTGCTGTGCAACCCTGGATGGTCCAGATGGATGGAGTAGTGGATGGTTGGTGCTTGGCCACCATGTCCCAACAAGGCTGCGACATCAGCAAGGAGGTGGCAGAGTCATGTTTTGGGCCGGAGTCCTAGGGAAAGACCTGGTCGGCCCGGGGGGGGGCTTTAGATCTTTCGCTCGAGGATGCTCCAGACATTCTCAATAGGATTGAGGTCAGGGGGGGGATGGGGGCCACACCATGATTTTTTTTTCTCCCTTTTATGCCCATAGCAGCCAATGAAGCTGAGGTATTCCTTGCAGCATGAGATGGTGCATTGTCGTGCTTGAAGATGATTTTGTTTCAAAAAGCATGATTCTTCCCTTTTGTACCGTGGAAGAAAGTTTTCAGTCAGAAACTTATCATACTTTGCAGAAGTCATTTTCACACCTTCGGGGACCCTAAAGGGGCCGACCAGATCTTTCCCCTAGGATTCGGGCCCAAAACATGACTCCACCACCTCCTTGCTGACGTCGCAGCCTTGTTGGACGGCACTCATCAGTGAACACGACTGTTTGAAAATTGGTCTTCATGTACAGTATGAGGGTGGGAGGCAGTTCACATCCAAACAGTAACTCTGGGAGGCTGTTCTGACATCCTGCAAAGACATTCAAGCAGAAACTCTCCATTAACTCACAAATTTTATGGACGCAAGCTGCTATCAAACAAGGGGTCCCATGTTAACATGTAACTGGACCTGTTAACATGTTTTGGATTGAAATAGCTTTTTTTTCCAGTACATATGACCTCATTATTGCTATGAATTCAATAAATTACTATTTTCAGTTCTTTACAAACTAGAAAATGTCTTGAAACTATGATGTGCATAATAATCTGGAACAGTGCGAAACGCACTGTTCCAAGTTTTTAATTTATTTTCTAAATTCTGTTTTCATTATGAGGTTTGTTCAATAACGCTTGAAATATAAATTGACAGCTAATGACTTGAAAATTATGCGGATCATCATTTGCATCAAATATTTTGGAAAATCAAACAAAAACATGATTTGCATAATAATTTGGAACACACTGTAGAACAGATTTACTATCAGATCTATCAACAGATCACAACAGAGATGCACTGTAGTTTGTAGATCATAATCCACCACAGCATTCTGCACACATGACCTACACTAAAAGTTATCACAGTTATCGCAAGTTGTCACTAAACAGATTCTATTGTACATCTCTATCTCTAATTGGGAAGTAATATTGTAATATGTAATATATTATTTGATTCAAGTAATAAGTAAAGTAATATTAGTATTTTTTCGAAGCGGTCATTAGTCTTGGGCGGTATTGATTTTTTAATATCGGTATTGATAATGTCTTAATTAGCTCGATATTCGATATTACCGGTATTGACGGCAATCAGAGTTGGAACGCTCCACCAGTCACCTAGTTCTCAGAATTTGCGACTTTGAGGGGTCAGAAACTGAGCGCTCTGCTGTTAAAGCAGCCTAAATAGGGAAAAACTGGAGTTGGAAATACATTGTTTCCAAAAAGCCTAGCCCAAATAAGGGCTAGTTTAGGCAAGTGTGTAACATGAAAATTGTTTGTATAGTTACAATTAAGTGTCATTGCTCATATTTTAATAGAATACAGTATAATGTCGGTATTTGACGATATTCGGTATTCGATATTTTTCACAGACCCAACGATATTACTCGGTATTGATTTCCAATATCGCGATAAACGGTAATACCGGTATATTGCCCAAGACTAGCGGTCATAAGTAAAGTAAAGATTACTCTCATAAGTAATATTGCCCAACGCTGATTAGCAATAGAATGGTGTACGCTGGCTATAGGGTTCATGTGGTTGCTTGGTTAATGATAATATCCTGGTCTGCAGCTGAATGGTGGAGTGGCCAGACTGAGCATTGATGAGCTCAAGGCAGCGTACCCCAACATCGGAACACTGGTGGGAAACAGCATCTATGTCAAGGCCTCTGTCCTCACCACAGCAGGTAGGAGCATATACTCACCTTGTTTAAATGTGGCCTTGTGTTTTCTCCACACTGTATGTGCATCAGCGTTATGACATTCAATGGTGGTTCAAGGATTCCTTGAGGGAGGGTTCCAATAATAGATGGATCCTTTTACGTGTCTGTGGCACTTGAGAGTGTACACGTGGAACCATGGCTCGGGGGGCTGGAGCACCCCCCTTTTGTAGGCATAGTCCCCCCTCAGACTAAGGGGGAAAATAACAGTAATTCTATTCAAAACAGACTGTTAATAAGTCTCAGAGGCTCAGAAGCTTATTCTGGTAAAGTGCCTGTGTCAGTTTACTCATGCATGTGGAGAGGGAAGGTAAAAGGCACTTTTTCGTGTTTGAATGCAGGAAAATGTGCATGAACGAGGCACGTGCACGCACATTTTACAGCACCCCATAGTGAACGTCCAGCACCACTTACTGTAAATATCTTCCTGCGGCCATGCATGGAACCAAGTCCTTGAGATCACAGTTTGAGAACCACTAAAATTAAGGAATATTTTGACTTTTGCTTTCTTTGTTTTTTTATGAATATATAACTTAATTTACCAGTCAAAAAGTAGCCTGGGAGAACCCGCAGGCGTTTTAACCATCACACATATCTTTAATATGTGTGATGGTCCCGCATATACATTAGTGTGGAGTGTCCTCGCGATCGCTGGGCCCACGTGTTGGTTCCCACAGGACCATCCTCTTCCTCCTAGCTGCTACCTTCTTGCTGAGCCTCGGCAGTTGCCTGTACACTGTGTACAGGTCCTTGTTGGTAAATGTGGATGTTCTGGTCCACATTGGGAACAGCTCGTAGCATTCTAGTGTAGCACCCATCATCAGTGGCATGAAATAAGCTGAGCCTTATGTGTCGGAGGGGAGATTCGAGCACCACACTCTTGACGTTACCGTTCAGGACCCCTCCTTCACGCTAGTGCCTTCCTGACCTTAAGGTCCTGCTCCATAGAGTTCATCCAGGAACCCATAAGGATTTGAAGTCATTGACCTCTTGCAGAGCGTTGCCGTCTGATGTTGTAATTGACGGATGTTCCATGTGGATGTTATGGGTCATTGGTTTTCAACCAGTCGTCCGGGGGACCACCAGTGGTCCTTTGAGAGGTTTCCAGGTGGTCCCCAGTTAACTGATGGAAAGTTGGTTAAGCAGATGTAACTCTTGAGAGTGTAAAAATGAAACCAAATGGACCCGCAAGGGTCCATTTGGTTTCATATTTACACTCTCAAAGAGTTAACACTCTTTGAGAGTTAAAATATTCATCATCCGAAATAGCCCAAGTGTACACACCTAGAGAATGTAGCCTAGATGAAATGGCCATTTTGGTCTGTATGTTTGCCTGTTTTGTTTCCGAAATCCAGGACGGAATTGTGGACAAAAGCAAAAGCTATCTTTTTGGTTTTGAGGGCTGTGGGTGGGGCTAAATGTCATCAAATGGTGCAGGGTCACAGCTCAAAGTTTGAATAAATAGTGGGCCCTGGTGTCAAAAAGGCAGAAAAAGAAAAATTATAATATATAGGTGATTACTTCAGTCTTCTTTGCACCCAGTCTGAGGCCAACCTTACCATTCAATCTGCTGACTCTGTTCAGGTAATATAGCAAATAGATTTGTCAATTCTGTGCAGCCGCAAACAAGCAGGACAAGCACACCGTGTACAACAAAGGATGACTGTTGCTTTTTGTTTGTGGTGAGCAATAAATATTGTGCTGGTAGAGGATCGCGGTTCGAATCGACAACGCTTGTGATGTCATAAAGCAGGCTTCCCCAATAGGCGGCCCGCGGGCCATTTGCGGCCCCCGTAGCGCCCCCTAGTGGCCCGCGGAGGATTTTTTTTTTTTTTTTTTTAGAAAATACCTCCGCGGGCCACTAGGGGGCGCTGCCTATCCTTAATCATATTGCAGGCTGTCTGGCACTTTTGGAACCACATGGACCATGTCCATTCCAGATCGTTTTTTTGTTCCATTTGTACTCTCAGTTTCTAGCCCCCTAGTGGCAACAAATAAAACTTTATTATACTTTATTATACGAAATTGGGATAGCAGATATGAATAGCATTACATGGGGGTCTATGCCTCCCCTAGCCTATATGCAGGTCAAACTGGGCACCCTTCAAATTAAAATTACAAGAGTCACTGCTAGAACACTGTCATACATACAAGTGGGTTTTGCCCTGAAAATGAATTTATTTTCACTCTCAAGAATTAAAGATCTAGGAGGGTCCCTTTGGTTATCAACTCTCCATAATTTAGCAGGGGATCACCTGAAACCTCTCAAGGACCACTGGTGGTCCCAGGACCATTGGTTGAGAACCTGTTCTACATCTACCAGTAAATTAAGATATTTCACTTTCAAGATTTATTTTGGCCATTTTATCAACTATAAGGCTTATGTAAAGACCCCAAATAGTTTTTAAGTTGCTTGAGTCACTCTGTTTATGAAGGGGACAGGGCAGCTGAAATGATTCAAATTAATATCAACAAACTGTGTCTGGGGTGTTCAGAAAAGCCTAAGTAGATGTTAAAATGACCAAACCTTTTTTGGAAGTGAACTGTTTTAATTAATTAATGAAAAAATAAAACCTCAAATTTCCGCGCACATGGACTCGGCCCCCGGCCTGGTACCGCCGTCAAAATATGGCCCTCGAACAAAATTAATTGGGGAACCCTGTCATAAAGTGTGATTAGTAAATGATTGCTAAAATGGTCGGTTACTACTTTATCACTCATTGATCAGTGCTTGGTCCATTTACGGAAATCCATGGTTTTAGTCATACTGTCAAACTGTGTACACAGAGATGCATCAATATGCCCTTTCGCCCCATGGATAAATAAACACCAGCCTCCCAGCTGTTTGCACTTTGGGGACCTTGATTACGCAACGGTGACATATAGACCTGCGCAGTGACGTCACCGCGCCTCTTCCAGAAATGGATTCCGCATTCATTTTTCTCATAGACTTTTCGAAAATAATTGATATAAAGACGATTACGCCGCGGACAAAGCCAACAAAGGGTCGTGACGAATCATGATGACACACACACAAACTTTTGGGACAATCAAATCATTTCTAAGATGAAAAACGAAACTAAAAGTCTTGTATCATGCCGTTTTCTACTTCTTCCTAATTATGTATTATATGACGATATTGTGTTTGTTGTCATGATTCGTCGCGACCCGAGTTGGCTTTGGCCGCGGCGCAATAGAGGCCTTTCTGAGACCTATATATCCCATACTCTGAGGGGATGGCGGCCATCTTGATGGTAAGCCATAAGTTATATTCAATGGAATGTGGATGCAATGTCAGGCGGAGAGAAGATACTACTACTACTACTAGCACTACTACTACTACTAGCCATACCACTACTACTACTACTACTACTACTACTAGCAGTACTACTACTACTACTACTACTACTACTAATACTAGTACTAATAGCAGTAACTACACATGCCAGCAATGGATGTGATGACAGGCAGAGAGGAGATACTACTACTACTACTACTACTACTACTACTACTACTACTACTACTACTACTACTACTACTACTACTACTACTACTACTAGCAGACCTAGTACTACTAGCAGTACTACTATACTACTAGCACTACTACTACTACTACTACTACTGCTACCAATGCTAATGCTAGCAACATGCTAACATGCTAATGCTAACATTCTAACCCGAACATGCTAATGCTAACATGCTAATGCTAAAATACTAATGCTAACATGCTAATGCTAACATGCTAACATGCTAATGCTAACATGTCAATGCTAACATGCCAACATGCTAATGCTAACATGTCAATGCTAACATGCCAACATGCTAATGCTAACATGCTAATGCTAGCATTAGCACGTTGACATTAGCATGCTATCATTAGCATATTATCATTATCATGCTATTGTTAGCATGTAGTAGTAGTCTGCTAGTAGTAGTAGTAGTGCTAGTAGTAGTAGTACTGCTAGTAGTAGTAGTAGTAGTGCTAGTAGTAGTAGTAGTAGTGCTAGTAGTAGTAGTAGTAGTAGTAGTAGTAGTAGTAGTACTAGGTCTGCTAGTAGTAGTAGTAGTAGTAGTAGTAGTAGTAGTAGTAGTAGTGCTAGTAGTAGTAGTACTGCTAGTAGTAGTAGTAGTAGTAGTAGTAGTAGTAGTAGTGCTAGTAGTAGTAGTACTGCTAGTAGTAGTAGTAGTGCTAGTAGTATTGCCATTAGTAGTAGTAGTAGGAGTGATGCTAGTAGTAGTACTGCTAGTAGTAGTACTGCCAGTAGTAGTACTGCCAGTAGTCGTACTGCCAGTAGTAGTACTAGTACTGCCAGTAGTAGTACTGCTAGTAGTAGTGGTAGTACTGCCAGTAGTAGTACTATAGTGGTAGTACTGCTAGTAGTAGTAGTAGTACTGCCAGTAGTCGTACCGCTGGTAGTAGTACTAGTACTGCCAGTAGTAGTACTGCTAGTAGTAGTAGTAGTACTGCCAGTAGTCGTACCGCTGGTAGTAGTACTAGTACTGCCAGTAGTAGTACTGCTAGTAGTAGTGGTAGTACTGCCAGTAGTAGTACTGCTAGTAGTGGTAGTACTGCCTGTAGTAGTGGGGCTTGTAGTAGTAGTAGTACTACCACTAGTAGTACTGCCAGTAGTAGTAGTACTAGTAGTAGTAGTAGTATTAGTGGTAGTACTGTCAGCAGTAGTAGTAGGAGGAGGAGGAGGAGTGGTGCTAGTCGTAGTACTGCTAGTAGAAGTAGTTTTAGTAGAATGCATTCCATTGAACACTTCACACTTGTTTACCAACAAGATGGCCGCTCCTTTCTGAGTATGGGACTGAGAAAGGCCTCTATTGTGTTTTTATTAACCATTTTCGAAAAGTCTATGAGGAAAATGAATGAGGAATCCACTAGTGCAGGGGTTTTCAACAGGTGGTCCGGGGACCACCAGTGGTCCCTGAGAAGGTTCCAGGTGGTCCCCAGGCTAAATGATGGAAAGTTGGTTAACCAGATGTAACTCTTGAGAATGTAAAAATGAAACCAAATGGACCCTTGCGGGTCCATTTGGTTTCATTTTCACACTCTCAAGAGTTAATATATTCATCTGAATTAGCACTATTTAATTAAGAAGTTTACACTGTTTTGTTTGGAAAATCCAGCCTGGAATTGTGGACAATACCAAAAGAATTCTTTAATTTTAGGTCTTTGGTGTGAAAATGTAATCAAATGGTGGTCCGTGGCTCAAATGCTGAATAAATGGTGGTCCCTGGAATGAAAAAGGTTGAAAACCACTGCACTAGTGGAACAGGGCTGGTGATGTCACTGTGCAGGTCTATAGAGCGGAGCGGTGTGTTATAAGGACATATTTTACCGCTCACGTGACCAGAACTCTGGCTTCTGACTGGAGCATTCATTCAAGCCATGTAATAAATGTAAATAAATGTTTACCTACATTTGTTCCTTCTGCCTTTTTCCCTCTCCTGTGTGTAGGCAGTGATCTGGTAGAAGGACAAAAGACGGGGATAAAGATCGTACAGTCTCCTTACGCCATCTCCTTCAGAGGAACGCCAAAGTTCTTCAAGCCAGGCATGCCCCTTGACCTCACAGTAAGAGATTCCAGCATGAATCGGCTTTCAGCATGAATCGTCTTGTAAAGATGCCTGCACACTAGGGGTGGGAAAAAAACATGATATGCCAATATACTGTACATCACAATTCTTAATGCCACAATATCAATATCGAATCGCCAGGTTCAAAAGAGATTTTTTGGGAGGATATTCATGTAGGCCTATTCATTAATTTGTTCATGTCAGGAAGACTGGCTGAGAGATGTTGTGTGGATAATCAAAGCTCCCCACATTCTGTGTTTCCTAAAATGGAGGTCTGAAAAGAAATCATTAACATGGTGAAACACAACTTGATGACATCATTAAGTTGTGTTTGTTAACGATTTTTCTTTTAGAACCGTTGTTCTGAGGGTGTAAAAATGAAAGCAAATGAACCCGTTGGGGTCCAATTGGTTCCATTTCTACATTTGTTCCATTTGTACACTCAGAAAAAAGTCTTGAAAATGGATGGAATTCCCCTTTAAAATGTTCTAGTATAATAAAAGTCATTTTGCGGGAAAAAATGCGATAGATCGATATATCAAATCGAATCGCAAAAAATAATTCACAATCACAATATAACTCGATTGAGAACCCTAAATATCAATATTGTATCATATCATGAGATAAGTGAATTGTCCCACCCCTACTGCTACGTGTATTGGCTGCCTGTTTCTTCCCAGAAAGGAAACCTCACAATCTTTTCCCTCACATCTAGATCCAAGTGAGCAACCATGACGGTTCTCCGGCCCGCAACGTGCCGCTCAAGGTGACTCCCCTTGGCACGCCCATCGTTGGCACCTCTGGACCCTCTGGCACCTTTAAAACCTCCGTCAACATGCCCAAGGAGCTGACTAATCGCGACATCACGGTCGGTAACCATTACATTGTGTTACCAAATGGGCCAGCGGTCGGCAAATGGCAACCCAAGATGTTGGATGAGCCATTTTCGACCAAATATTAAATTCAAAATCTGTCTGGAGCTGCAAAAATGTAAGCCATTAGGCCAGGGGTCGGCAACCCAAGATGTTGAAAGAGCCATTTTCGATCCAAAATTTAATTCAAAATCTGTTTGGAGCCGCATTTTATTTATTTATTTTTTTCTGAGAGTGTGCAAATGTGAACCAAAGGGACCCTGGTGGGTCCATTTGGTTCCATTTGCACACACTCAGAAAAAAAGGTCCTCAAAGAAAAATATTTTTTTTCTAAAAAAAATAAAGGAGTTTTACAGAACCACACACAACATCTCTAAGGTATATTAATGACATAGTAAACTGAGTAAACCTTTGAAAAGGGGTGGTTCAGATTGAAAGCTCCACCTCTGATAACTGCTCGGCTTTTTTGACATGGCCAAGTGCTACTTTAACTGGCAACTGTCGGACAGCGCAACACGTTTTGGGTGACTGAAATGTTTATATTATTTTGGTGTGGATCACCCCAGTGTGTGTATTTAATAATGCTACAGCCACTGAGCCACTAGGGCTGTGTTCTGGAGCCGCATGCGGCTCCTGAGCCGCAGGTTGCTGACCCCTGCATTAGGCCTACAGGTGCTTAAAGGTGAATTCCACCCTTTATTTTTTCCTGAGAGTGTACAAATGTGAACCAAATGGACCCTGACGGGTCCATTTGGTTCCATTTGTACACTCTCAGGAAAAAAAAGGTCCTAAAAGTTAAAAAATAAAGGTGTTTTTCAGAACTCCGTTTCTAGTCCACATCTCTAAGGTATATTAACGACATAGTAAACTGTTGAAAATGGGTGGTTCAGATTGAAAGCTCCACCTCTGATAACTGCTGGGCTTTTTTGGCATGGCCAAAAAAGTATAATGCTATGTATGTATAATGCTGCTACATCCAGGGAGCCACTAGGGCTGTGTTCTAGAGCGGCATGTGGCTCCTAAGCCGCAGGTTGCTGACCCCTGAAATGGGCCCTTATAGATCTGTAACTCTTGAGTCTCCCGGGTAGGATGATTTGCACATGCACACACTCTATAGTGAGGAGAAGTACAACATGTCAACACGAGAACACATACATCAAGGCACACCCCCACTCGCTCCTGATTGGACGAAGGCTCGCTCATCCTGATTGGACAAAAGGCTTTCATCCCAAAGCCCAAAGTGAAATTAGGGTTTATTGACCCCAGGGGCTCACTGGGGACAGTGAGGAACTCCTTATATGGTCACTCTATAGTAGGGAGGATTACCCAAAGAAGAAGAAAAAAATAACAATATTTGAATTAAGTGAAATCACTTACTATACCTTTTCAAGAATGTTCATGCTTAGAAAAAGTAGAAGACTTGTGATTTTTGCCAACATTTTGCCAGTTATCTCTCCTAAATTGTGGACACAAACTGCAAAACAAAATAGTGGGCCCTGCTATGAAAAACGTTGAAAACCCCTGACATATATAATAAGATGAACATTTCATTCCCGTCTGTGTGAATCCACCTCTACAGGCTGAGACCACGGAGGAACATCTGAAGCCGGAGCAACAGGCCAGGAGTGTTTTCAGGGCGACTCACTTCCAGCCGTACAACCAACGCCACCAGAACTACCTGTACATCTCAGGGGGGACTGAGACCCTGCCTGTAGGGGGCAGCCTGGACCTGACCATGACCATCAGCACCGGAGACGCAGCACACAGGGCCCACGTCACACACCTCACCTACCTGGTGAGATCACATCCAGTCATCCTATCCTATCCTATTATACATTGGAGTTCTGGGATAAAGGTGTAACGCGTATATGTGGATATACTGTGTCTAGAGACTGTGTCTAGAGTGACAAACCTCTAGTCCTCCTATTATACATTTGAGTTCTGGGATAAACGTGTAAAGGCCTATTCAGAGATGGATTTTCGGTGCCCACCGCGACCACCGTTTCCTACAATATGACGTCATACCACCGCAACCACCGCACCTCCCAGCCCTCCGCTCGGATTTTACTAACCACCGCACCGCACCGGTTGCTTGTTTTTAACGGCTGGTTTAAAAAAAAAGAAAACACACAACAAACCACAGTGCGGTGCGGTGCTGACAGTGGACTATGGAATAGCGGTGGTCGCGGTGCTCTGAGCGGTGCTCGCGGTGGCCACCGAAATTCTAGACTGTGAAAGAGCCTTAACACGTAACACGTGCAACGCCGGGTGTAACGCTGTAGAAGTCCATATATAGGCATAGCTGAGTGAGGTCGGCAGAGCCGGCCGAACCTCTAGTTCTATACGAGCGTTTCTCGGTTTTGTCTGTTCGCTTTATGTTTAATTAGGCATTAGGGGAGCGGCAGGTGCTGATGATGTGATGTCACTACCGTGGTTAGTACCTTCATTTTTTTTTTGCTAGGCTGACACTTTGAGGTACGCCTAAAGGCCTGTCCATACTCTCTCCGACATCCGAACTTTTCGGAAAGTGACGACATCCGAAATGTCTGAAACGCATCCAAAATTTTGTTCTGAAAGCTGCAGCGTTGGATGTTGTGACTCCCCGACTCTCACTCTCTGTTTTGGAACCGCGAAACGGTGCAACAATCAGCATGCATGAACATTGTAGTGAGAGGATCAGTGGAGCCATTTGAAGAGAGGTTAGCAGAGTAGCTCGCGGGATCTGCGAGGTCCAATGTGTTTTGGTGTGGAATATCCCTTTAAACATGTGAAAAATTGTGGGGAGGGGAAAAAATCCCATCACTCTGTCTTCAACATGCAATGTTGTTGTTGTTCCAATTCCATCAGGTACTCAACAGGGGAAGGATCATGGAGGCAAAGCGTCTGGACGTCTCCGCTCAGCTCCTCACTACGGTCTCACTGACGGTCACCGCCGACATGATGCCGTCGTTCCGCGTGGTGGCGTTCTACGTCATACCCTGGACAGGGGGGGCAGAGGTGGTCTCTGACTCTGTCTGGGTGGATGTGGCCGACACCTGCATAGGAAAGGTGGGTCTCAAGAAGCAGGGGCGTTTTTGCCATTAGGCAGACTAGGCCCTAGTTGCCTAGGGCGCCATGAGGGGAGGGGGGCGACCACCAGACATGAGGGGAGGGGGCGCCATGAGGGGAAGGGGGCGACCACCAGACATGCTTTAAAAGGACACCAGGCTAATAAGCCTACTGTAGATAAATACATTATACTTACCCTCTATAACTAGAATTGATCAAACACATATATGTGATTTAGTTTAAAAATGGTTCATCATTTTATCCCTTGGGGGGCGCCATTTTACAGGAGATTTTCCCTGGAGCCCTCCCAAGGGAAAATCTTGCCTAGGACTCCAAATTGCTTAGAAACGTCACTGGTCGGAAGAAGCAGCAGCATGGTGGCACCTCACCACTAGTAATGGTAGAAGTATCCTACATCAGACCCATTTGACCCTGACATTGTAGATTCTACAATGTCAGGAAAGTACATACTGAAAGATTTGTGCTGCGTTCGATCACATTCTCCCCGAAAATAGCAGGCGTTCACCGCTCATATATAGCGTGCCACAGAGTGGCGAGTGGGTTCATTTTGTTCCATTTGTACACTCTCAGGAAAATGTTCCATTTCTAGAAAACACAGAATGGGGGGAACCATTTTTCATGTCCACTCCGCACTACAACTCTAAGGTATATTAATGACAGTAAAATGTTGAAAATGGGTGAAATTCTCATATTGAATAGAGACGACACCGGAAGTTCCTCTCTCATCCACTTGCATTAAGTTGCTCACCCAGAGCATGAGGCGATATCACTCCTCTTTGAGGAGGAAAAAACAGAGTGCATTCTGGGAAAATGGGCCAAGAACATGAACGTGAGGCGTCATGCACTAGTGGCGTGCGTGCGTAGAGCGCTGAAGGTTTCTGGAGGGGGCGGAGCCTATCGCACGTTCATGTTTCTGGCCCACTGTACTGAGCTCAAAACTGCATTCTCAACTTTGGCGACTATGTCCATTTCGCCTCGAGGTTTCCTCAGGACGTCGTGTCTATTGTATATATAGTCTAAGGTGAAATTCCCGTTTGATAACGGTAACAGGCCCTTCACTGATTTCAGGATCATTGACATTCCGTTGTATTGCGTCTCTCTTCCCAGTTGAGTGTGGAGCCAAACGATGACAGAGACGCCGGACACTACGCTCCTGGGAAGAGTCTGGTCATTAAGGTCAGGGGTGACCCGGGGGCAAAGGTCAACCTGGTGGCCGTGGACAACGCTGTGTATCTGCTGAGCAACCAGAGACTAACACAACGCAAGGTGTGTGTGTGTGTGTGTGTGCGTGTGTGTGTGTGTGTGTGCGCGTGTGTGAGTGTGAGTGCGCGTGCATGCGTGTGTGCAGTGATGGGCAAGTTAGTGGGAAAATGTAGTAAGCCACACTACTTGTTACTCTCGAAAAAATGTAGCCAAGCTACACTACAAGCTATCCCCAGAAAAATGTAGCATGCTGCCCTACATCTACACGACAAAAGTAGCTTGCTACATCAACACTACATATACACTCAACAAAAATATAAATGCAACACATTTTTTGCTCCCATTTTTCATGAGATGGACTTAAAGATCTAAAATTCATCTGCATCTTGATTTGGCACTCCTGTGAGGTGGGATGGATTATCTCAGCAAAGCAGAAGTGCTCATAATCACACATTTAGACAGATTTGTGAACAATGTTTGAGAGAAATGGTAATATTGTATATCTGGAATGAATTTTAGATCTTTAAGTCCATCTCATGAAAAATGGGATCAAGTTGTGTTTATATTTTTGTTGAGTGTATATACATATATATCTCAACATAATGTACAACTTTCTAAATAATAATCATAATAATAAAATAATAGAAATAAAAGGTTTTGCCCACAATTTATGAGGGATAAACTGGCAAAACGTTTGCTCCAAATACCAATTGTTTACAGTTTCTAAATTTGGTTAGCGACTGTCCATCACATAGCTGGGGACCACCTGGAATCCTCTCAGGGACCACTGGTGGTCCCCAGACCAGCTGTTTTAACGTGTTTGCGTTGTCTCCCACAGATGTGGGACGTGGTGGAGAAGGGTGACATCGGCTGCACGCGGGGAGGAGGCAAGGACGCCATGAACGTGTTCACGGACGCAGGGCTGATGTTTTTCTCCAGCTCCGGGGTCAAAACCCCAAACAGGAATGGTATATATACCTACAGTATCACTGCTCTGGCTCTGACAGTGTTGATTTTTATCATTTAGGCGATTAGCAGACACTCTCCTTCCCAAAGAGATGACCAATTGACCAACACATTAACACCGACTACATAGAAACAGCCAGCAAGAATCATGAGCAAGAAAAGCACTATAACACTTTGAGTACCGTAATTTCCGGACTATAAGCCGCTACTTTTTTCACATGCTTTTGACCCTGTGGCTTATACAACGGTGCGGCCAATCTATGGATTTTTACAGGTGGTATCCCAGTGTCTCTAGACTAAATGATGGAAAGTTGGTTAACCAGATGTAACTCTTTGAGAGCGTAAAAATGAAACCAAATGGACCCTTGCGGGTCCATTTGGTTTCATGTTTACACTCTCAAGAGTTTTGATATTCACCATCTAAATTAGCGCCACTTAATTAATAAGTCATGGTCATTTTGATCTCCATGTCCATTTTGATCCATCCATCCTGGAAAAGAAATCTCTAGTTTTGGGTTCTGTGGGGTGAAAATGTTGTCAAATGCTGAATAAATAGTGGGCCCTGGTATCAAAAAGGTTGAAAAACACTGCTCTAACATGAAGCTTATTGTCTGGTGCGGCTTATAGTCAGGTGCGGCTTATACAAGGAAAAATCAGTATTTTGTCCCAATTTTAGCTGGTGCGGCTTATATTCAGGTGCGGCTTATAGTCCAGAAATTACGGTAGTCCTACAGTATACACTAGAGTGCTATGTTACATGAAATGATATCTGAATTATATATGTTAATGCCTGTAAGGTATGGGAGTGAGTCTGTAGTTCTGATTGCAGTTCATTCTCGAGTTTTACAGCCAGAAGGGAGACTAGTCTTGGATGTGTGGAGCATTGACCAGACCAGACAGTGGGTTGGGTAACGTGTGTGACTAATTCTTATGTCTTTGATGTTGTTGTATCAGCTGCTTCACAGTGTTTAGCACAGCCTTGAGTCGTGATGGAACTCCCTACCTTCTACAAGAAATCACTTGTCTTTTAGTTCTACTGCTCTTTCTCCACAAGTCTATTACCCTATTGGCCTGAATATAAGACTATGCTTTTTTCCCAATGGAAATATCCCCAAAATGGAGTCGTCTTATATTCAGGGGCTATACTATTTGACATTCAATGTTCTTTTTTCTGTAAATGGGTCTTGAAAAATGAGGGTCGTCTTATAAACGAGTCGTCTTATATTCGGGACAATACGGTAGTTCAAATTTCTGATTGTGCTTTTGTGCTCGGACGGGGCCAGAGATCATGTGTACCTTGGTGAGATTTGGTCAAAATATGGAAGCGGAGGAGGCAAAAATGTATTCGGAAAGAAAATTCAAAGTGGCAGAAAATCTATCCTGGCGCAAATGGGTATGGCCTATTTGGGGGAGATGCTTACGACATACGCACAGATCAAGAGTTATAGGCCAAAAGTTATAAAGTGCGCTGTTGCAATTTCAGACTGTCCCCTGCAAAAAAGTTACCCTCTCTCCTCTCCTCTCCTCTCCTCTCCTCTCCTCTCCTCTCCTCTCCTCTCCTCTCCTCTCCTCTCCTCTCCTCTCCTCTCCTCTCCTCTCCTCTCCTCTCCTCTCCTCTCCTCTCCTCTCCTCTCCTCTCCTCTCCTCTCCTCTCCTCTCCCTCTCCTCTCCTCAGGCCTGCAGTGCCCAGTCAGTGCAAGAAGGAGACGAAATGCTGAGCTGTTGCAACGTAGAACTGCTCTGGGTGAGTGGCAGCAGTGCCAACCACTGCATTAGGGAGAAACTCGAGAGGCATCCTAAACAGATGCCTGATTTAACCACCCATACTAGCTCCTTTCCAAGTGAAGAAGAAGCAACTCATTCCCATGATTCCAGATTACAACAAAGCTTATGCAACATAACAACAAAGGTAGCTAGGAGGGCACATAATGTAGCCACAGAATGACCCAGGGGTTGACACTAAGGTCTCCGAGGCACTTGCCCATCGGGCAAGTGGAAGTCAGGTTCTACTTGCCCTCAGGTCATGGTCACTTGCCCCCCAAAAATATATTGTAAATTTTGCATTTAAGTTTACTTCCTACTAGGGTCCTTTAAACCAAGGGTTTTCAACAGGTGGTCCGGGGACCAACAGTGGTCCCTGAGAGGGTTCCAGGTTGTCCCCAGTTAAGTTTGTTAACCAGGTGTAACTCTTGAGAACGTAAAAATGAAACCAAATGGACCCTTGCGGGTCCATTTGGTTTCATTTTTACGCTCTCAAGAGTTAAAATTCATCATCTTAATTAGTCCAGGTCTACACAACTAGAGAATGTAGAAGATTAGGTCATTTTGATGTGTATGTGAATTTGGATGTTTTGTTTCCCAAATCCAGTTTTTCAAGTTGCACACTTGCCCGATCGGGCAACCAGGTAGCAGTCTTCACTTGCCCCACCATTTTTTTTACTTGCCCCGGGCAAGCGGGCAAGTGTTAGTGTCAAGCCCTGTCTGACCTGCTTTCAAATACCCCTCTCCCTCTCTCTCTCTCTCTCTCTCTCTCTCTCTCTCTCCCTCTCTCCCTCTCCCTCTCCCTCTCCCTCTCCCTCTCCCTCTCCCTCTCTCCTCTCTCCCTCTCCCTCTGTCTCTCTCTCTCTCTCTCTCTCTCTCTCTCTCTCTCTCCCTCTCCTCTCCCTCTCTCTCTCTCTCTCTCTCTCTCTCTCTCTCTCTCTCTCTCTCTCTCTCTCTCCCCCCCCAGAGGAGTACTACAAAGAGAAGCTGCAGCGTCGTTGCTGTAAGGACGGCATGCGTGACATCCCCATGCCGTACACCTGCACGCGGCGCTCCCTCTACATCAGCGAGGGCTGGGAGTGCATGCGGGCGTTCCGCTACTGCTGCTCCCAGTTCTACGGACAGGAGTTTGACAGCAGGAGGCCCACCGCCGAGCCCCCACTCAGGTAGTTAGATACTACTATACCAAATGGTATGAAAATGGTATGGGGATTTGGACTGATGACATTCACCATGTAAAATGAAGAAGAATATACCTGTTTGGGTGGGGATGCGGGATGGGGGGAGGGGGGAGAAAATCAGAAAAAAAAAAAATTGGGAGAGGCATCATTATTTATTTTTATATATGTGAGAAATGTTTTTTTTTTACTCTGTATTCTGCTTTTCTATTTAAAATAAACAATTAAAAAAAAAGAAAATGGTATGGGTGCGACTGTCTTCATCGTCCCGTGACGCTTCGCACCACGGGCGATGAAGTACAGGACTTTTATTAGGCAAGTAAAGCATCAATAATAACATCAGTTGTTGTTGAAGTTGCAACAGACACGCAGCATGCATAAAGCTAAAAGGTCTGACTCAGAGAGTTTTCTGTTTTCAATGATGAAATGCTGTTGGTTGCCAGTTGTGCCACAATTGTAGTTAAGTTAGTAGAGTTTAGTGTCTCAAATATTAAATTAAATAATATTTAATATTAAATAATATTTAATTTGAAATACCTTTGAAATTTGGGTTGTTTTGCATGCCATCATGTTTGGTGGGGCAGTCAGAGATGCTGAGATGATAAAAGCATGCATACACACCCAAAACTATTTAGGTGTGCCCTGACATTTTTGGGCTATGAAAAGTGTGCCTTGGGACAAAAAAGGTTGAGAAACACTGATGTAGTGTATTCTATGACTTTGGATTTTAAAATCAAACCATTTCAAGAGTTGGTTACATTTTAAGACAGGTTTGGTGAGAATTTTAAGTATTAACAGTTTGCAGAATACAGTATACTGTACATTTCAAGCACAAATGGATTTAAAAATACTTTTTACTTTTACTGTAAAAGTACTTTTGAGAGTCAGTACTTTTTACTTTTACTTGAGTTACTTTTTTCAATGGCTACTTTTACTTTCACAAAACTACTTTTTTACACAATTAATTGTACTTAAGTACAAAATATGGGTACTTTTCCCATCTCTGCCCATTTGAAAGGTTTGCTCCTGTCCTTAAAATGTCTGTGCTGAACACGTTTTGGTGTTTTAGCTGTTGAAAAATAGCAGATCTACAAGCTCATATCGCGCCACCGAGTGGCGCGATATGAGCTTGTAGGTCTGCTATTTTTGAAAAATCAGGACACAATGGGTTAAAATGTCTGTGCATTCCACTCCCCCTGACCAGCACCTCCTGCCCTCTGTCCTGTACAGGCGCCAGCGCCCACCTCCACCACCACCACCATCAGGACGAACACGAGGAGGTTTTGGAGGGTTTGGAGGGACCACCCTGCGTGGTCTACCAGGCCCACCTGACAATTCTGACAGAATCACGTGTAAGTAGTAAATGTATCACTAAAAAGCAGGACAGTCCGGGGACTATTATAATCCATTCTCTACTGTAACACGTCTTGCTGTTCTAAGCATACTGTATGCCACATGTGTCAAAGTGAGGCCCGCGGGCCAGATCCGGCCCGCGAGGTGATTTAATCCGGCCCCAGGCTTGTAGAGCAAAAATGTCTGAGTCTATTGAAAAAAAAAGTAAGTCTCTAGCACGTTCCTATCAAAAGTTATGATCGTTTAAAGAAATGCTTTTGAGCTCTCTTCTGAACGGCATGTAATGCATGTTGTCCAGCAGGGGGAGTCGTTTTACCAGGCTAGGCTGCTGGCACTGCAAAGTGAGAACTATACTTCAGCAGTACAAGGGTGTGTAACCGAGAACTATACTTCAGTAGTACAAGGGTGTGTAACCGAGAGAACTATACTTCAGCAGTACAAGGGTGTGTAACCGAGAGAACTATACTTCAGCAGTACAAGGGTGTGTAACCGAGAACTATACTTCAGCAGTACAAGGGTGTCTAACCGAGAGAACTATACTTCAGCAGTACAAGGGTGTATAACCGAGAACTATACTTAGTTAACTAGACATACTTACTTAAATTTAGTATTTGAAATTTAAATGCTATTTTTGTATGGTTTATTGATGCTCTGTAAATAAAGATAGCATCTTTCATAGCAAATGTCTTAATCTAGGCTACAAGTATAAAACCAATAATGAAAGTCATTAATATATATTAAAATAGCTATTCTTAATAATAAATATGACTTGTGTGATATACTGTAGTGTAGAAGTAACGGATGTGTACGTAAACATGCGTGTGCCGTGCATGCTTGCGGTCTGCGACTGGTTGCACCGCGGCGCTCCGGCCCCCATGAAGTCACATTAAGTCCAATGCGGCCCCCACCCCAAATGACTTTGACACCACTGCTGTATGCTATACCAGGGGGTTTCAACCTTTTTCATCCCAGGGCCCACCATTTATTCAGAATTTCGAGCCACGGACCACCATTTGAGGACAGTTTAGCCTCACTCACAGGCCCCAAAACTAAAGGTTTGTTTTGCTTTTGTCCACAATACAAGACTGGATATGGGCCACAAAACAGGCAAAACATACAGACCAAAATGACCATTCATCTTCTAGTTGTGTAGACTTATGGGCTAATTAAGATGACTCATATTTTAACTCTTGAGAGTGCAAAAATGAAACCAAATGGACAAGAGTTACATCTTGTTAACCAACTTAGCTGGGGACCACCTATGGAACCCTCTCAAGGACCACTGGTGGTCCCCGGACCACCTGTTGAAAACCCCTGTGCTATACTTTAGCTATTGAAAAAAATATCCGATCTACAAGCTCATAGCGCGCCACTGGGTGGCGCTATGAGCTTGTGGGTCAGAACTGTATGCGTTTTCTGTTCCAACCCTCACAGACACAAGGCGGCCGAGTCTGAGCACACATTCAGGAGATGTCAACTCGTTCCGTTTCACAACCATGGCAAGAGGAGGTTACGAGGAGAGTGATGATGTGGACGTGGACAGCATTGTGGAGCTGGAAGACGACGACGACGACGAAGACGACGAGTACATGGAGAAGGAGGAGGTGTATCTACGCTCCACGTTCTTCCAGTCCTGGCTGTGGAAGGACGTCAACCTGCCCAGCAGCGCAAACGAAAGAGACGGGTAAAAAAAAAAAAACTACACTGTAATTTCTGGACTATAAGCTGCACCTGGATATAAACCGCACCAGCTAAATTTGGGGCAAAATACTTTTCCTTGTATAAGCCGTCATCTGACTATAAGCCGCACCAGACAACAAGCTTCATGTTAGAGCAGTGGTTTTCAACCTTTTTGATCCCAGGGCCCACTATTTATTCAGCATTTGAGCTACACACCACCATTTGACAACGTTTTCTCCCCACAGAAGCCAAAACTAAAGATTTCTTTTGGTTTTGTCCACAATTCCAGGATGGATTTTCGCAAACAAAACAGGCAGAACATAAAGATCAAAATTACCATGACTTATTAATTAAGTGGTGCTAGTTTAGATGGTGAATGTCATAACTCTTGAGGGTGTAAACATGAAACCAAATGGACCCGCAAGGGTCCATTTGGTTTCATTTTTTTACGCTCTCAAAGAGTTACATCTGGTTAAACAACTTTCCATCATTTAGTCTGGAACCTGGAACCCTCTCAGGGACCACTGGTGGTCCACGGACCACCTGTTGAAAACCCCTGTTAAAAAAAACACCTGTAAAAATCCATAGATTGGCCGCACCGTTGTATAAGCCGCAGGGTCAAAAGCATGTGAAAAAAGTAGCGGCTTATATTCCGGAAATTACGGTAAACAAAAAAAATACAACATTTCACACTTTGAACCGCAGTGCTGCACGATTCTTGCTCTAATGAGCAAGAATTGAATAATTGAGCTCACTATTCTCGCACGTCTAAGTGGCAGTGGTGGACTGGCCCAGCACAACCAGCGTGTGATGGAACTATTCTACCTGGTATAGTTGGTTAACCAGAGGTAACTCCTTGAGAGTGTAGACATGAAACCAAATGGAATAAATCTTTAGTTTTGGGGGTCTCTTGGGGCTAAAATGTCATCAAATGGTGGTCCGTGGCTCAAAATTCTGAATGAATAGTGGGCCCTGGGATCAAAAAGGTTGAAAACCAGTGCTTTTAATCACACCGTGATACCACCGCCCCCCTACGGGTCGTGGCCCACCTGGAGACCTCCCTGTATGCCCAATGGTCAATCCGACCCTGCTAAGTGGTCATTGTGCAGAATATGCTGTGTAATATATTAAATGTATACACATCTTTTGTAGGTACCGGTAGCAGATGCCATGCGACTCAGAGCTGGTATATCTGCTATTTTCAAATAGCCAAAATCTATGCCTCTAATGCAGGGGAGTCAAACTCAAATACAGAGTGCGCCAAAATGTAAAACTGAACAAAGCCGTGGGGCCAAGGTTGAACAGATTAACCTTTCAATAGGGACCCAAGCAAGTTTTGCAATGAATATTGAACAAGCAAGGCTTATATAACTTTATAGTAACATGCAAAATCGAGGTAAAATTCTGAGGTAAATATTAATATAAACTTTTTCCACAGGCTAATAATTAATTTGAAAATAAAATAACAATAATAAATTCATCAAACATTCAAG
Organism: Benthosema pterotum; assembly: GCA_039105355.1. NCBI lineage: Eukaryota > Metazoa > Chordata > Actinopteri > Myctophiformes > Myctophidae > Benthosema > Benthosema pterotum. The sequence goes on along the minus strand of CM076973.1, from coordinate 3,174,037 downwards.
CCTTGAAGTAGCAATGCATGAATAAAACATTAATTATTGCTCAGTTTGTTACACTTATTACACTTATTCAACACTGAATATGCAACAAGCAACACTAACTTAATAGTGCAAAATCAACTTTCAAAAAAACTAAAAAACATCAATGGCATTTTAAATAAAATTTAAATAAAAATTGAATGCCTCTTTTTCTATTTGCAGCCTTCTGAGGTAAATATATTACAGATAGACAGCACAACAACAGCAGAGCATTGTAGGATTTGTAGTATTAGCAGTGAATGCAGTGTTACAGCGGCGCCACGGCTGTATAAAACCGGTGGGCCAGCTCTAATGTTAATTTGATATTGCCCCCACGGCCAAATGAAATTACATGATGGGCCAGAATTTGGCCCACGGGTCAGAGTTTGACACCTATGCTCTAATGCATGTTTTGTTATACAAATTACTAAAATTTTAACATAGTAAAAGTTTGTACAGTAGGTTGTTCCGGCAGCCAGCAGTAAAGCAACCTGGCTGACCTTATCTCGGGTCAAGGGGCAAAATGTGGAAAATAGAAACATTTTGCTGTGAGGGACAGTTCAAGAATCAGAGCAACAATCCATTAACATGCAAATATTTGGCATTGGGATTTTCCTGTGTTGCATCATCATGGCATATTACACTAGAGGTTTTCAACCTTTTTCATCCCAAGGCCCACCATTTATTCAGCATTTGAGCCACGGACCACCAATTGAGGATATTTTTAGACCCACAGACCCCAAAACTAAAGATTTCTTTTGCTTCTGTCCATGACCGTTAATCTTCCAATTGTGTAGATTTGGACTAATTCGCATGATGGATATTTTAACTCTTGAGAGTGTAAAAATGAAACCAAATGGACCCGTCAGGGTCCATTTGGTTTCATTTTTACGTTCTCAAGAGTTACATTTGGTTAAACACAACTTAGCTGGGGACCACCTGGAACCCTCTCAAGGACCACTGGTGGTCCCCGGACCACCGGTTGAAAACCCCTGTACTAGAGGTTTTGAACCCTTTTCACATCAAGGCTGTTATTTATTGGGTAAGCCATGGCATGGAAAGCCATTCGATGAGATTTTGATACAAAATGAACAAATATTTTATTTTTTTGTTGGAAAGGACTTTGTCCACAGTTCCATTCTGTATTGACGTTATGTTGGTGCCAGTAAATCCACTGGACTACAGTTATCAGCCTTGTACTTTTCCCCTTCCCCACAAAGACTGAGCCACAATCACTATTTAGTGTTTACCCTACTGACCTACTGTGTTGATTCATGCAAACTTACAGTACGTAAGATTAGTAGTCCAAGAGCATTAGCTCAAAATGTAGTCAAACCCGGAACAAATTAGTAACAAGCTGAAAATTTCAGGATATGTTCAGAATACCTTTAGGAATGACATACTAAAAGTCCCCGTGAATCCTCCTTGTGCTCTCTGAGATATTCAAGATGGCGTACAACTTGCCTATTAAATATAATGGCCCTAATCGGGGGTGAAAAAGGCAAAATTTTAAACTGAGAGATATTTCTACGAAAATTCACAGGTTGATCAATTATATAAATACAAGCATTTTTTGTATTGGAACTTTCCATGAAATCCAATATGGCTGCCCAATATGGCGACCGCAATATTAGTGTATTGGCTATTAGATATAATGGGGGCTGAATATTAAGAATGCCATATTGGGCGGACATATTGGATTTCATAGAAAGTTGCAATACAAAAAATGTTTGTATTCATATAATTGATCAACCTGTGAATTTTTGTAGAAATATCTCTCAGTTTAATTTTTTGCCCTATTCACCCCCCATTATATCTAATAGCCAATACACTAATATTGTGGTCGCCATATTGGGCAGCCATATTGGATTTCATGGAAAGTTACAATACAAAAAATGCTTGTATTTATATAATTGATCAACCTGTGAATTTTCGTAGAAATATCTCTCAGTTTAAAATTTTGCCTTTTTCACCCCCGATTAGGGCCATTATATCTAATAGGCAAGTTGTACGCCATCTTGAATATCTCAGAGAGCACAAGGGGGATTCACGGGGACTTTTAGTATGTCATTCCTAAAGGTATTCTGAACATATCCTGAAATTTTCAGCTTGTTACTAATTTGTTCCGGGTGTAACCCTATTACTACTGGACTATAGGTTAACCCTGTACCGTAACACAGTATGTTGTTCTAAGCATTATGCTATACTTTAGCTATTGAAAAATAGCAGATCTACAAGTCCATAGCACACTGTGTTTATGATCTGAGGCTATTTATTAAAGCGCAAATAACATGAATTCCTAAAGTTGTTTTTAATGCAGAATATCATATTGTATATGTCCATCAAGCTTATTCCTAATGGCCTCAATGACCACTCATATAGCCAGCCCTTGTCATTTCTTTATAGACAGTTTAGCTTTATAGTAGAGTCATTAAAATACTGATTCTAGATAAAACCAGGCTTGTTTAAATTCAGTGTCACTTGGAAAATCAATAATGGCGGACATTATAAACAAAGTGGAAATGCAAATTTAGAACTGAAGACTGAAGGACAGGAGGAATTATACAACGCAGGATGCATTATATGAAGCCGAACTCAAACAAGCCTTTCCTGAAAGCAATTTACATTAAAGCTCCTTGTATGATATGAAAGACTAGTGGGGATGCAAAACACAATGGTAACACCAAAAACACGGAAAAAAAGAGTTGAATTTCATGTTATTCACCCTTTTAAAAACAGGCCAATCCTGCCAACTTTGGAAGCCAATTAAAATACGAGGTTTGTCGTTGGCATTCAGAGAGTGCGTGTGTGCAAAGTTGCCATCGACCGGGTCAGCGGTGTCAGAGAAGAGTTCTTAACAGGTAGACAGACACCTGGACGAGGTGCAAAACATGCTCCATTCCCATACCTTTGGCTGGTGGAGACAACAATGTGTTCTAGAGATGAGTCTTATGTATATTTATTTTCTCAACAGGTTAGCATCTGCCCTGGTGCGGGACAGTTTTCCTGACAGCATCACAGAATGGGGCATTATGGCCATCAGTGCTTCACCGGACAAAGGTAGGGAGGGATGTGTGCTTTGTGCTTTGGTGATCTACAAGACCCCGATGCTTGTAGATCCCTCAAGCTATAGTCTACGGCTCTGGTTACAGGGAGACACACAGCTATACGTCTCTGTAAAACCCTGCTCAGAGGATTGAGTCAGTGAGCACGCGTTAATTGCGTTAAAAGTTCTAATCAGATTAAACAACAAAATAAATGAATGCAGTTTTTTTTTCAACAGCCTTAATTAATTTTTCAACAGCATTGATTAAATAGACATGCAAAATGTCCAATATTGATTTTTTACCGATATTCTAATATTGTCCAACTCTTAATGTCCAACTATTACCGATATATACAGGCTTTTGTGGTGGACAAAAAATACGTAATGGGAGCATTCAGTGATTTGGGTGATTTGGGAAACCCCCAAACGGACCAACAGCACGTGCACCAAGGCCTGCCACCACTCCATCATAATTGGAGGATGCATTTTTTCTGATTGTGTGGCTCTATACATATCTGTAACTGGTGCTTTACTAATTATATAAAAATATATAAAATAATCATGTTTTTATAATATTTTTCACGATACCGATATTTACCCATATTGATTTTTAAAGCCCTTATCAGTCGATAACATCTGTATGGCCGATATATCTGTCCATCCCTTATCAAAAGTAATTATAAATCTAATGTAATATTATGTATAACATGTGTAACAGAGGACAAAGCCAATAGTGACAAAGATCCCAAATGATCGTATAGAAAGCCCATGAAGTCCTAGCCTGGTTCAGCCAACAAAACCCGTTCACTCCGTTGGCTTCTCTGGCTCAGAGTCTGCTAATCAGGCTAATGAAGGCTATGTTCTCTGGACAGAGTGTGAATGCAGAATGTTCTTGATCTATGATGTCATTCTGTAGGGTTCTGTGTGGCTGAGCCTTTCAACATGTTGTCATTCCTGTAGGGTTCAACATGTTGTCATTCCTGTAGGGTTCTGTGTGTTTCAACATGTTGTCATTCCTGTAGGGTTCTGTGTGTTTCAACATGTTGTCATTCCTGTAGGGTTCTGTGTGTTTCAACATGTTGTCATTCCTGTAGGGTTCTGTGTGTTTCAACATGTTGTCATTCCTGTAGGGTTCAACATGTTGTCATTCTGTAGGGTTCTGTGTGTTTCAACATGTTGTCATTCCTGTAGGGTTCTGTGTGTTTCAACATGTTGTCATTCCTGTAGGGTTCTGTGTGTTTCAACATGTTGTCATTCCTGTAGGGTTCAACATGTTGTCATTCTGTAGGGTTCTGTGTGTTTCAACATGTTGTCATTCCTGTAGGGTTCTGTGTGTTTCAACATGTTGTCATTCCTGTAGGGTTCTGTGTGTTTCAACATGTTGTCATTCCTGTAGGGTTCTGTGTGTTTCAACATGTTGTCATTCCTGTAGGGTTCTGTGTGTTTCAACATGTTGTCATTCCTGTAGGGTTCTGTGTGTTTCAACATGTTGTCATTCCTGTAGGGTTCAACATGTTGTCATTCTGTAGGGTTCTGTGTGTTTCAACATGTTGTCATTCCTGTAGGGTTCTGTGTGTTTCAACATGTTGTCATTCTGTAGGGTTCTGTGTGTTTCAACATGTTGTCATTCTGTAGGGTTCTGTGTGTTTCAACATGTTGTCATTCCTGTAGGGTTCTGTGTGTTTCAACATGTTGTCATTCCTGTAGGGTTCTGTGTAGTGAGCCTTTCAACATGTTGTCATTCCTGTAGGGTTCTGTGTGGCTGAGCCTTTCAACATGTTGTCATTCCTGTAGGGTTCTGTGTGTTTCAACATGTTGTCATTCCTGTAGGGTTCTGTGTGTTTCAACATGTTGTCATTCCTGTAGGGCAGGGGTTTTCAACCTTTTTCATCCTAGCGCCCACCATTTATTCAGCATTTGAGCCACGGACCACCGTTTGATTACTTTTCACCCCAAAGACCTAAAACTAAAGAAATTTGGTTTCGTCCACAATTCCAGGCTGGATTTTCCAGACAAAACAGTGTAGACTTCTTAATTAAGTGGTGCTAATTCAGATGGTGAATATTTTAACTCTTGAGAGTGTGAAAATGAAACCAAATGGACCCGCAAGGGTCCATTTGGTTTCATTTTTACATTCTCAAGAGTTACATCTGGTTAACCAACTTTCCATCATTTAGCCTGGGGACCACCTGGAACCCTCTCAGGGACCACTGGTGGTCCCCGGACCACCTGTTGAAAACCCCTGCTGTAGGGTTCTGTGTGTTTCAACATGTTGTCATTCCTGTAGGGTTCTGCGTGGCCGAGCCTTTCAACGTGAAAACGTTTCAGCAAGTCTTTGTGGAGCTGAAGCTCCCGTATTCAGTGGCGAGGAACGAGCAGATCGAGATCAAGGCTGTGCTCCACAACTACGTCGACAGAGCCCTGCACGTAAGAACCACTTCAGAACAGGCCCCGATGTAACATTTCACAATGTGGTGGGCAGGTGGAAATGGTATGGGGTATGGCTTTATCGCCTGTGTCGCTTCGCGCCACGGGCGATGAACCCGCACCCATACCATTATCGGATACAGGACTTAAATTAGGCAAGTAAAGCATCAATAATAACACCAGTTGTTGTTGAAGTTGCAACAGACACGCAGCATGCATAAAGCTAAAGGTCTGACTGAGAGACTTTTCTGTTTTTGAATGATGAAATGCTGTTGGTTTAGTGGTGTGACTGGTGTCACAATTGTAGTCAGTTAGTAGCAGTAGTAGTGTTTCAAATCATTTCAATTCTGGGCACTTTTATTTGAAATATCTCTGAATTTTGGGTTGTTTTGCATGCCATTGTGTTTGGTGGGCCAGTCATGCGTAGATCCTACCCTGCTTCGGAACCTGACGCACATTCTGAGCTCCGTCAGGATTGTGCTCAAATCAGAACTGGCTCCATGTCCATGACATGGATAGATTTGAATTCTTCAAACATTTACCTTAAATTGAGTTAACCCGTTTTGTCCAGGCACTAGATTCTAGTGTCTGACATGAGATTCTAATTTCTGACTCTAGATTCTAGTATCTGACATGAGATTCTAATTTCTGACACTAGATTCTAGTATCTGACATGAGATTCTAATTTCTGACACTAGATTCTAGTATCTGACATGAGATTCTAATTTCTGACACTAGATTCTAGTTTCTGACATGAGATTCTAATTTCTGACTCTAGATTCTAGTATCTGACATGAGATTCTAATTTCTGACACTAGATTCTAATTTCTGACACTAGATTCTAATTTGTATCTGACACGAGATTCTAATTTCTGACACTAGATTCTAGTTTCTGACATGAAATTCTAATTTCTGACACTAGATTCTAGTATCTGACATCAGGTTCTAGTTTCTGACATGAGATTGTGGTTTCTGACGCTACATTCTAGTTTCTGACTCTAGATTATATTTTTTTCTGAAAAATGTATGTTCCTGTGTCAGCAAAGCACAACATATTTCATGCCAAGGACCACCAGAATTATCTATATTTGGCTGCAGACTCCCCCATCTGAAAACATGTTCTAGGGATCACCCCAGAAGCAAAGATTTGAGCTAAAAATGTTTGCTTCTGAAATAATATTATATTCAAAGATGTGCACCACATTATGACGATTTTTCAAAAAAAAAATAGCAGATCTACAAGCTCATAGCACGCCAATCGGGCGGCAGTGGCTCAGAGGTAGAGTAACCGGATGGTAACCACAAGGTTGCCGGTTCGATCCCGGGCTCCCGCAGAGTTAGTGTCGATGTGTCCCTGAGCAAGACACTTAACCCCTAATTGCTCCTGATGTGCTAGTAGGTACCTTGCATGGTTTCCACTGTCATCAGTGTATGAATGTGTGTGTGAATGGGTGAATGTGATGCACAATCTATGTAAAGCGCCTTGGATAAAGGCGCTATATAAATGCACCATTTACCATTTACCATTTACCAATCGGTGGCGCGCTATGAGCTCGTAGATCTGCTATTTTTCAATAACTAAAGTATGACAATGCTTTGAACACCAAAACGTGTTTTTGTACACGGTATAGAAAGGGTTTGTTTGTTTTACCTACCTATCCCGTCCAGGTGCGGGTGGACCTGATGAAGACAGAGGGCATGTGCAGCCTGGCCTTCAACGAACAGCACACCCAGGAGGTGGAGGTTCCTGCCCGCTCCACCGTGGCCGTGCCGTACACCGTCGTACCACACGTGGTGGGGAAGCTTCCTGTTCAGGTCATGGTGCGAGTCAGGGGAGGGATGGGAGGAGACCGCGTGCAGAAAGACCTGCGCGTGGTGGTGAGTGACCCCGCTTTTCACACATTATGGTATGATGAGACCCCACAGGCCGCGTTTACAAAATGTCTTCTAAATCGTGAACCTTTGTTTCTGAAAAATATGTGTGGCTCAATAGTGTGTGAACCTTTTTCTTGTTGACAACCTTCAAAATGATGTATTTGGCCTCTGCCCCTATAATTCTCAAATTATGTGGTTCTTGGAACGGCAAGATGCAACAATTTGAGTTTAAAATGTTTGTTTTAAATAATATATACAAGATGTGCATCTATTTTCACGATTAAAAAAGAAGAAGAAATACAGTAGCCAGGCATTGATGCCACTGCTGATATTTCAGCTACTGAGGTAATCCATAAATCCCATTTGGCTAGACGAGTTTAATCTAACATCACTAATTTTGATCTCGTAACTGATATTGTGAACTAGTAGCAGTCCTATTGACATCAGAATCTAGTAGCAAAGCTTTTATACTTAAAGTAAAAAGAACAAAATAACACGTTCTTTAACTGAACCAAATAAACAATAACTAATTGAAACTGTAATGTCTGTGTTTAGAATACCAGATTTAATCAAACATAATCAGCACTTAATAGGCTCTTGACCTGAATGTAAGACTATGTTTTTTTCCAATGGAAGGTTTAAGGTTCTTTATTGTCACACAGATGTACACGTACATAGTACACAATAAAATACCATAAATAGTAATATAAAAACTACATATAAAATACTTAAAAGAGCTTGAAAACAAAACGAAAACAAATATGGGGTTGTATTATATTCGGGGGCTATACTATTTTTCCTCAAGTCTTCAGAGATGGGTGTCACCTATAACCAGTCATCTTATATTCGGGACACTACGGTAAATGTTGGCCAACTTTTACTGTGGCCAGTTGGGCTTTTCTGCTCATCGTACAAGTCCAAGAGGTAACACACGTTGTTATTATTACAGTATATTGTGTGCACAAAAGCATTTATTTGTTTTGGCCTCAACAGGTGGAAGGAGTTCAAAAGACTGAAGTTCAGAGCTTTGTGTTGAACCCGTCTGCTGCAGATGGTAAGAACACTGTATACTGACCTGCTGCTCTCTGGTCAGTGGATGGATGATGGGAGACATGTCATTACTGTAAAATAAAACAGAGCTGCGCAGTGACGTCACCGCCCCTGTTCCGGAAGTCTTTTCCCAATTCATTTTTCTCATAGACTTTTCGAAAATAATTTATATCAAGACGATATAGACGCCGCGGACAAGGCCAACTCGAGTCGTGGCGAATCATGATGACACACACAAACCTTTGGGACAATAAAATAATTTCTAAGATGAAAAACGAAACAAAAAGTCTTGTATCATGCCGTTTTCTACTTCTTCCCAATTATATATTATATGACGATATTGTGTTTGTTGTCATGATTTGTCACGACCTGAGTTGGCTTTGGCCGCGGCGTAATCGTCTTGATATAAATTATTTTCGAAAAGTCTATGAGAAAAATGAATGGGGAAAAGACTTCCGGAACAGGGGCGGTGACGTCACTGCGCAGCTCTATAGAATAGAATAAGTGAAATAAAAAGTGTTCATGGTCACTATTACAGATATGAATTTGCTTGATTCCGACCCTTGCGGGCCCGGCTTGCAGGTCCATTTGGTTTCATTTTTACACTCTCAAGAGTTACATCTGATTAACCAACTTATCTGAGGACCACCTGGAACCCTCTCAGGGACCAGCGGTGGTCCCCGGACCTCTGGTTGAAAACCACTGGTCTAATAGACTGGAAAATCCAGACCGGATCAGCTGTTGGCAAAAAATGCCTGTCAGCAAATAGGTCTGGAGCTCAATTGTACACCAACAACTGATTTGGTCTGCCTTTAGCCATTGTCCATTCTTAATGGATATTAGTTCTAGATATAGGGTGTAAAATGAACTCATTTTACTACTTATTCTGAATTTTGACATCACAAGTGTGGCATGGTATCAGAATTCCTTTGGGATTAATACAAAAGACATCTTTCTGTTGCCATCTTACCAGGAAATCCCCCACAATGTCACAATTCCATAATTCAGTGTCTTTTATCCCTGTGTTTTGTATGTACTGTCCTGTAGGTAAGCAGGTGGTCCGTGTGGAGAAGGTGAGGCTGCAGTCAGTGGTCCCCAACAGTAAACCCGAGACCTTCATCAGCATCAGAGGTGTGTAAACATTCCTCTCCTCTGTTCCTCCTTTCATTTTAAGGCCTATTCATAGTCTGATTTTCGGTGATCACCGCAAGCACCGCAACCACCCTTGCCTACAATGTGACGTTATACCTCTGCTAAACACCGCTCTTTCTAGCCCTCCTCTCTGATTTTACTAACCACCGCAGCGGTGCTCACCGGGAACGCCCACCAAACAGAGCTAAACCAATCACATTGGCTGGGAGCCGCCAGGCATTGTTGATTGGTCCAGAAGTTTGGAGCACCGGCCGCTTGTTTTTGACAACTGGAGACGCTAAAAAAAGAAAAACAGAACAGCCAACACACTACAGCGTGACAAGCTGGAGGAGAACGAAGGAAGGAAGAAATTCAATGACAGAGACAATGACATGAATAGAATAGGAAATAAACATAAAAGCAGCAGAAATGATTATAATTGAGGCAGGTAGGAAGAGCAAACAGAGGAGAAAATCAAAAACAATGGACGGGAGGAGGAGGGGGGAGAGGGGTGAGATGCTGGTGGTCTATGAATAGCGGTGCTCGCGGTGATCACCGAAATTCTAAACTCTGAATGAGCCTCTCTTCATTTGAGATGTTATTTATCCCTCTCCTCTCCTCTCCTCTCCTCTCCTCTCCTCTCCTCTCCTCTCCTCTCCTCTCCTCTCCTCTCCTCTCCTCTCCTCTCCTCTCCTCTCCTCTCCTCTCCTCTCCTCTCCTCTCCTCTCCTCTCCTCTCCTCTCCTCTCCTCCCCTCTCCAGGCAACGTTCTGGCCGACAGCATCGACAACTCCATCGGTGATGACTCTCTGGGCAAGTTGATCCGGATGCCTGGCGGCTGTGTGGAACAGAACCTGGCCACCATCACCCTGCCCCTCATCGCCACGCTGTACCTGGACCGGAAGAACGACTGGGGCACCGTCGGGCCGCACCGCCGCGACGAGGCTCTCAAATACATCCGGAGAGGTAGAGAGGGAGGGAATGGGATGAGAGAGAGGAGTGAGGAGGAAGAAAAGATGAATGAATCAATGGGGTGGGATCAGCGTATTTATTCATCCTGACATCGTAGATTCTACAAAAATTCTTCTGAAAAATTTGTGCTGCATTCTCACATTCTCCCCAAACAATAGCAGGCGTTCACAGCTGCTATTTTTCAATGAAAGTTAAAACACCACAATTACAGTACACATAACACCAATAGTCCATGAAGACTCTGAAAAGGTACGGTATATGGATATGCAGCACAATTTTAGACAATACTGTAGGTAGTGGGATCCTTACTTCATCTGAGAAGAATTACTGTACTTATTTTTGTTCAGATCCATATCCATGTTGTCTTTGTCCCCAGGATATGAGAATCAACTGGCGTACCGTAAAAGCGATGGCTCTTACCCCCCCTACAGGAGGCAAGGCGCCAGCACATGGTAATGTCACAACATTACATTACATTGTGAAACGGTTGCGCAGTCAAACCTTTTTGAGTGGTTGGTGCGCTTGGCATGCCTCGATGCATAGAGTTGACACGACCTGAGGATGTGTCAATCCAACTCCAACACTTCTTACAGGAACGTTACACGGATGAGTGGCGCTACTATCCAAAGCTTGATTTGTTTTTACTTAACCCTGTGATGATTATGTGGTCTAGGTTTTCGATGTTCCTCGAAAAAGCTTTAGATTTTTTTTTATTTTTTTTTTTAAGTTTTACATTCTTCAAATAAAGCAGATCTGCAAGCTTAGAACACTTATATATATACTTATTAGGGGTGGGACTCGATTAAAAATTTTGATCTAATTAATTAGAGGCTCAATAATTAATTAATCTCAATTAATCTCATTTTAATCGCATATTATTATTTACCTGAGAAAAGTGAGAAAGCACATTTTTGAACTGAATTTATTATTATTATTATTATTATTATTATTATTATTATTATTATTATTATTATTATTATTATTATTATTATTATATTATGAGTGAAGCAATGAACTGAATGAGTGAAGCAATGAACTGAATACTAGGCCTGTGAATCTGTGGGTGTCCCACGATACAATTCAGTATCAATTTTCTGGGTCACGATTCGATCCAAAAACTAGATTTCTAGATTTTTTTTTTTTAAATTCTCGATTCAAAAAGATTCCCCAATTCCAAAGCTTTCCTCTTTTCTTTTTTTCTTCTTCTTATTTACCAAATTCAAGTACAAACGTTAGCATTTCTCAGTCAGTCCAGTACAATAATTGACTCTGGGGCAAAATAAATAAAATACTGGCAGTGCCACACACACAGCGCTGATTGTTCTGGAGCATACATTTGCGTACATTTAGCAGTCATTATTATCATGCAATTTAGTGTCAGATAAACACAGTGAAGTGAACTACTCTGAACTAGGCTACTATGATCAAACCGTTTGCCCAAAGCCCACGTCAGTTGATCATCTGAGCGCACACACACACACACACACACACACACACACACACACACACACACACACACACACACACACACACACACACACACACACACACACACACACACACACACACACACACACACACACACACACACACACACACACACACACACACGGCTCATAGTTGTTCTCGTCAACGAAAACTAAAACGAAATGTGTTCGTCAACGACCATTTTTCGCGGGACGAAAACGAGACTAGACTAAACGAAAAACATGTGTATAAACAATAACTGGGACTAAATTAATATGCAATTTCGTTGACTAATAAATACTAGACGAAAATGTAGTTGACAAAATAAAAACTAATCTAAAATCTATTGTCATTTTCGTTCACGAACGAAGACGACACGAAATATATTATTATAATAATCGTATCTCTTTTTTGCGGAGTATTTGCTATGAAGTCACGTTGTGTTCGGAAGTGCACGTCGGGGCTGTCCGGGAGCACAGTCGCCTATCACTTTGTATATACTAGGTATTGTGATCACTTCAGCGTGGCTGTAACCGAACACACCCTCCCTCCACAATTCCTCCTCCTCCGTCTCTTTTTGGTGCTCCGCAGTCCGCACTGATCGCAGCAGCAGCAGCAAGAAGGCTCTGCAACTAACAAAACTATAAGACACGCGACAGAGATTTTACTCATACTTTATGGTCGAATCCTTTCACACAAAACAGCACGCTTTGCACGGGATTGGGATAAAGAGAAGAGAAGATTTATGGAAATATTTTCACTAAATCGATGTGGACAGGGACAATACTTTATGCTTGTTCACAACTAGCGCCGTTGTGCGACGTCTCATCTTCGCCGAAAATGCTGTATACATCAGTGGTACGGGGACCACCAGTAGTCCTTGAGAGGGTTCCAGGTGGTCCCCGGCTAACTGGTGGAGACTTGATGTAACTCTTTGAGAGCGTAAAAATGAAACCAAATGGACCCGCATGCTCACACTTGTTGTTCTTGTTGTTAAGCAACTTGTTGTTTAGCTCCATCATTTTACACTGATGGGGCTACAGCGTTTCCAGTGAAGATGAGAGCTAGATTACAAACCTGAAGAGAAACCTCAGGATTTAGCATAAAGCAATCAGCAGAGTCTGCTGCTGGTTGTAGAATGTAACGTTACATCAACGTTGTGTTGTTGAGTGACAGTGTTAGCTTAATGTTAGCAACGCAAAGCGGAATAGATTATAGACCGATTTACGCAAACTCCGTTCACTTCATGGGATCAGTCCAATGGAGGCTCATACATAGACTTCTATTGAGAAGAGACAACAAAAAGGGACAACCGAAAGTTACGGAATGCATTGGAGTCTATGGGCTCGTGCAAGTACATGAACCACGTGACCAGGCTGTTTTCTGCCCCATCAATGTCGCAACTCTTCTGGGCAGATCAGACCTGCCCACAACTTAGTTTGGCCACAACTTGAGATCGTGTTTTGACATTGAATGAATTGAACACACATTATATTACACATTGCTGGTGGGGAAACTATGATTTCAAAATTCAGTTGGAATGCTAGTTTAGCCTATTTAAAGGGATTGCCATTATTATACCTTAGAGATGTTGTGTGGACATGATAAAAAAAAAAAAAAAAAAAAACCCCCCCCCCCCCCCCCCCCCCAGTGTTCCCTAGAAATGGAGGTCTGAAAAAAAAATCATTAACATGCTGAAACACAATTTGATGACATCAAGTTGTGTTTCACAATGTTTCTCCAGTGATTTTTCTTTTGGGACCTTTTTGTGAAACAAATGAATACTAGCGGGTCCATTTGGTTCCACTTGTACACACTCTGGATCCCAGGGGTCCTTCAGGAAATTCCAGGAGATCCCCTGTTAAATGATATATTGGAACCAATTGGAGACTAAATTGTCAGACTAAAACTAGACTAAAATGACAATAGTTTTAGTCGACTAAAACTAAACTAATAAAATCATGGTTTCATGGACTAAAATAAAAACTAAAATGATTTACTTTCCGTCGACTAAAACTAGACTAAATAAAAAAAGGACGAGTTAGACTAAATAGGATAAAAACTAAAACCGGTGATTAAAAGTGGACTAAAACTGAAACTAAAATTAAAAATCGCAGACTAGAACAACACTGACACGGCTACAGCCAATATGAACTCGACTCCAGCTGCACTGATGAGCGCCGGTCGCCAACTCCAGTTTGTCCCTATTCAAGCCATTGAATGTCGGACACCTCAACGTCGCTCTGGTACTAGCCAGAATGCAGAAAGACTTACCCAAGCTCCCTTCTCTTCACGGGGTCAGTCCAATGGCGGCTCTTCTACATAGATTTCTACGAAACGGGGACAGTAACACTAGCTCCAACATGTTGGATGTGATTTGAGGCTCGAACTGCTGCGATGGTATGCACATTCTTTGTTGCATAAACTGCCTTTTTGTCCACGCTTCCATCCGTTCTTTGCTTAAATCTAAATTTGCCATCAACGGGGCCGAGTAATGCTTGCTCATCTGGTTTGTCGTTCATGTTGTGAGTTGTTTTGTTTTGTTTTTGCTGCGGGGGAAGAGGACTTGGAGGCAGACGGAGCTTTAGAGTATAGACTGAGTTACGTTTACTCCATAGAGCTAGTAGACCAATGGCGATTCTTCTACATTGACTTCAACTGCAGTTTGTCCCTATTCAGGCCATTTGAACAGCGCTCAAGCGCTCAGTTTCTGACTCCTCAATGTCGTGACTCCGGGTGGACTGCCGCTTCCGTGTGCGTTAGCATATTGGGTAGGTGTGAAACGGTGATACAGTGAGAAACGTTCCACTTCAATGGTGTGAATGGGCCATCAGTGACAAACGTTCCGTTCCAATGGTGGACAAAGAAAAGGTGCGAATAAATGCGTTATTTTTTATAACGCGCTATATTTTCTGTAATTAATTAGTCTCAATTAACGCGCTAAAGTCCCGGGCCTATATATATACTTATATATTTCTTGTACAATGAAGTATAAAATAAGTAAGTTAGTAAGTAGCCTTGCCAGGCCATGATTTCATGAGGCCCAGCTGAGACATTGAGGCCCATATAGGTCAGGAGCCTATCTCCTGTTTCTGTAGCGTGAGGCAGCTTGAGCCACGGACCACGGTGGTCTGTGGCTCGAATGCTGAATAAATAGTGGTCACTGGTATCAAAAACGTTAAAAACCACTGCTGTAAGTGAATGATGGAGGGGATAAAAGCACTACTATTCCTTCCTAACGTGTTTCAGGATCACTGCCTACGTAGTGAAGGTGTTCTCCATGGCGTATTCCATCATCGGCGTAGACGAGCAGCAGGTGTGTGGGGCTCTGCTCTATCTGCTCAAACACAAGCAGCAGCCTGTGGGGAACTTCAAAGAGGACAACCCAGTCATGGCCACCTCCATGACCGTAAGAGACACCACACACACACACACACACACACACACACACACACACACACCCACACACACACACACACACACACACACACACACACACACACACAGATGCATGCACCAGAAGGGCAAAATGGCGACTACTTAAAAGATACATCGCGTAGATGCAACTGGGACGTATCCTCAGTGATGTATCCCAAGGTCATCAGGGTTTCGGGTCTCGCAACATCATACCCCTCACTCAGGTGACTCAGCCGGGGTTGATCAAGTCCCGAATTACATCCCAGTACCCCCCCCCCCCCCCCCCCCCCCCCCCCATTTGCAAATGTCATGCAAGGAAGCAATGGTTATGGTTAAAAAAAAACAAGGTTTTCCAAACATTTTTGATATTTAAAAAAATAGCAGATGTACAAGCTTAATAAAAGCTGTTACCCTGTCATGGATTTGTGAATGTTTGTATATATTATAGACAATATTGTATTCCAATAAAAAACAACTATATTCCAAAAATCCAAAAGAAGCATTTCGTCTGCCATACTAATGTCTCTGTTTGCCCCCATATGGAACAGAGCGTGCATTGGTATGCTCTGTTCCTGTAAAGTTCTTTTCCAAAATGTCATCACGTGTGTGTGTTTCAGGGTGGTCTTCAAGGCTCAGAGGGAGAGACCACTCTGGCAGCCTTCGTCCTCATAGCGCTGGCAGAGGCCAAGGAGGCTGGTATCCAGTGTAGTGGAGACCGAAGGGTCAATGTGGAGGTACTGTGACACTGTTGGGACACGAGAAACACACATTCATGTATTAAAACAGGGGTTTTCAACCAGTGGTCCGGGGGCCACCAGTGGTCCTTGAGAGGGTTCCAGGTGGTCCTCAGCTAAGTTGGTTAACCAGATGTAACTCTTGAGAACATAAAAATGAAACCAAATGGACCCTTGCGGGTCCATTTGGTTTCATTTTTACACTCTCAAGAGTTAAAATATCTCTACACAACTAGAAGATTAATGGTCAATTTGGTCTGTATATGTTGTGCCTGTTTTGTTTCCCAAATCCAGCCTGGAATTGTGGACAAAAGCAAAATAAATCTTTAGTTTTGGGGTCTGCGGGGCTAAAATGTCCTCAAATGGTGGTCCGTGGCTCAAATTCTGAATAAATAGTGGGCCCTCGTATGAAAAAGGTTGAAAACCCCTGTATTAAAACCATTCTGTACTGTACTTGTGGTGTTTTAACTTTCACTGAAATAACAGCAAGTGTTCATAGCGCACCACAGAGTGGCGCGCTATGAGCCGTGAACGCCTGCTATTTTTGGGGAGAATGTGAGAATGCAGCACAAATCTTTCAGTATGTTCTTTCAGAGTGAATGTTTTGTAGAATCTACAATGTCAGAATGTATTTATGTGTGTGTGTACCGTATTTTCCGGGTTATAAAGCGCACCTGAAAATAGGCCGCAGCGGCCAAATTTAGCGAAAAAATCAATTGTGTACACATACAGGACGCACTGGCCTATTAGCCGCGGGTGTTTTAATGCTTAATTACCATATGTAAGGGTTCTTGCACAGATGAGATTGTCGGCAACGAAATGCTGTTTGAGAAGCATCCTTTGTATTATTTAAACGACTACAGAACTGCACGTGCTGTATGTAATTAACGCTAGAGCCATAGACCAAGGACGGATCTAGGCATAGACATGGGGGGGGGGGGGGGGAATGCCCTCTAGACGCCCTGACTGCCCCACCAAACATGACGGAATGCAAACAATGAAAACTTCAAAGATATTTCAAATCAAATGCTTATAGCGGTAGTTGAACATTGACTAACTACAATTGTGCCACCACTAAACCAACTGCCATTTTCGGCTGCCCTCCCCCCGATTGAGAAATATTACATCCAGGCCTGTACTGGCCATAGAGTGTAGCCGGAGATGCGCAACTCCGATCACTTCATGAAACCAAATGAGCGCTTGCGGGTCCATTTGGTTCATGAAAAAAGGTAGCCTACCGTACATCTGGTTAACCAACTGTCCACCATTTAGCTGGGGACCACCAGGAATCCTCTCAATGTTTAAGACGCTCGACGAGGCGTCTTTATTGCCGCCTCCACGGACCCCCCCTCCTCCTCCTCCTCCTCGCGCGGCGGCTGCTGCTGCTGCTGCTGCTGCTGCTGCCGCCAGCCTTTCTAAACCCGTTCGTGGATGTTTTTTTTTTGACACTTTTCCACGCAGTAAGGATCCACTGGCAGACTTGATAAAAAGTTGCTTTCAGCATGTTCCTCGCCCTGGTGGTGCGCGCGCTGGTGGCGCCAGCTCCTCGGAACGATGGCGCGCGGACCACCACCGCGGACCATCACCACGCGGACCACCACCGCGCGCCGTCGTTCCGAGGAGCTGGTGTCTCCGCCGCGCTGGCGTTCCTTGCGTTGGTCCGCCGTCTAACCATTGATTCATTGATCCCAAGGCTACGTGCAGCAGATAGATTTCCTTATTTTTCAACCAGCTCGACTGCCTTTAGCTGCGTTATATGCACTTCTTCGTTTGCTTTCCATGATGCATTTAGTAGTGTCTGTCTTAGCGAACTGCCTGTGCCCTGTCCCCCTACATTTCCTGCTCGGGCCGGCTTAAAGTTGGTGTCATACCGTGCATTTAGACTTAGAACGCCCTATACTATAGTGTTTGTTAGCCGTAAACATCCATACATTGGCCGCACCGCTGAATAAGCCGCAGGGTCCAAAGCACAAGAAAAAAGTAGCGGCTTATAGTCCGGAAAGTACGGTATATATGTACAGCATATGTGTATGTGTGAACTTTGTATAATTATCAATTACTTAGTGTCAATTGAAGGGTGATGGAGTAGGAGTAGAGTAGCTTCTTTCGCATACATTTTGCTTGGTCTTTTTCAATTGCTTCAATATTGTGACTGACACACAGTATGGCCTTGTGGTTAGAGTGTCCGCCCTGAGGCTGGGAGGTCAGGGGTACGATCCCCGGTCGGGGTCATAAAAATGGGACCCAATGTCTATGGGGCTTTGAGCCACAGAATATTATGTAATATGTATGGAAGGAACAATAGACAAGCCTCTCCCCTACCTTCCTTACCAATTTCCAGCCGGGTAGATAAGCAGTAAATAATAAATATAATAAATGTAATAAATAGAATAAGGAAGAGACAATATTGCACAATCCATATTGCACGAGCCCTATTGCACAAAGCCCGAATAAGTGCTACTCAAGAGAGTCAGACCACGACCAAGTCCATTCAAAGCTTGTTACATTATTGTGGGTAGGGGCTTACTGAACAGTCTATTGATATATGTAAAGCTTGGTCAGCCGTCTGGTAAAAACTGGGTTTGACACAACTCACCCAGCCATGTGTTCTTGGTAAAACACTGTACCAATGTGTTATTATCTGTAGTAATGATGACTCTATATATGCTCCGTCCAGCAATCCACCCTGAAGACAGCCAACTACCTGAAGAGAAAGCTGCCCACACTGAGGAGACCGTACAGTGTGGCCATCACATCCTATGCCCTGTCTATGTTTACACAGAACTTTGAGCTAGATCACGTTTTCCTGAGATCTGTAGCTACTGGTATGTGACACACACAAACGCACAGCATTTAAAATGTATGCTGTATCTTTTGCTGTATCTGCCCATGTGGACACAGTTTCTCTCTCTCTGTCTCTGTGCTTCAGACAACAGCCACTGGGCTGACAGTCAGAGCCGCTGGTTCACCCTGGAGGCCACAGGTTATGCCTTGTTGGCTCTGGTGAAGGGCGGCCGTATGAAAGAGGCAGAGGCACCCTTCAACTGGCTCAACAAGAACCGTGGCCTGGGAGGAAGCTACGGTCCCACACAGGTAAGGGGGCTACTGTACCACACCACACAACGGGGAGAAACAACCAGATCGAGCTTTTTCGCAGTCACAAAGTGCCGTAACAGCAATAACTATAAAACAAGCCAATGACTAAAATATTGAGCAACACAAACTCTGTAATCAAATATGGCTGCATTTTAGCCACGGACCAACATTTGATGTTGAGTTCAATCTCTTGGACCCAAAACTAAGGATTTTTAAGTTTGTATCCACAATTTAGAGAGATAAACTGGAAAAACCTTGGTCAAAATAACAATTCATTTAGCTTTTCTAACTGTGTAGAATCTTTAAAATTAAGTAATTCTGATGTTTAAACATAAATTAACTCTATGATACCAATTGGACCTGGGCCGTAAGGGTCCATTTGGTATCATTTTACGATCTCAAGAGTTACAGATCTATGAGTCCATTTGGTTACCAACCGTCCCATCATTCAGCTGGGCACCACCTGGAATTCTCCCAGGGACCATTGGTTGAAAACCACTGACATAGATGAAAAGCAACACTTTCATAAACTCACTCACTCACTCACTCACTCTCCCACTCACTCACTCACTCACTCACTCACTCACTCACTCACTCACTCACTCACTCACTCACTCACTCACTCACTCACTCACACACTCACTCACTCACTCACTCACTCACTCACTCACTCACTCACTCACTCACTCACTCACACACACAGTCACTCACTCTGTATCTGTACCCACGGGCGTAGACACGTGGGGAAAAGGGGGACAATTGTAGGGGGGCCCAAAGTCAGGGGGGCCCACTGAAAGCTTGCATTAATAAGGTTTTATTTGTATTGATTATATTATGAAAAATATTTGATCTCAAAGTGCACCAGATTGAAGCATTTTAAAGGGGAATTCCACCCATTTTCAACATTCTAATAATAATAATAATAATACATACGATTTATATAGCGCTTTTCTAGGTACCCAAAGTCGCTTTACAGAACAAGAACAAAACAAATAACTTTATTAAAGAAGAAAAGTAAGAAGAAAAAGGTTAAAAGGTTTAAAACTAGAGGCAAGTGGGGGTGGAAAACTATGGGGGGAAGGCAAGTCTGAAGAGGTGGGTTTTCAGTGTGCTTTTGAACAGTTGGAAGGTGGATGCAGCTCTGATTTCAACTGGAAGAGCATTCCACAGAGAGGGGGCGGCCACTGTGAACGCTCTGTCGCCCCAGGTTCGCTTGTTGGACTTGGGGATGGTGAGTAGGTTTGCAGTGCTTGACCGGAGGGAACGGGCGGGGGCATGGCGTTGGATGAGTTCAGAGAGATAGATGGGGGCCTGGTTATTGAGGGCTTTGTATGTAATGGTAAGTATTTTGAAGTGTATTCTGAAATTGACGGGGAGCCAGTGCAAGTCACAGAGGATGGGTGTGATGTGTTCCCTGGATCTGGTTCTTGTGAGCAAACGGGCAGCAGAGTTTTGGATGTACTGGAGCTTTTTGAGAGTGTTGGTGGTGATGCCGTACAGGAGGCTATTGCAATAGTCGAGTCTGGATGTAATGAAGGCGTGAATGAGTGTTTCGGCGGCGGTGTGTGATAGCATGGGACGGAGACGGGCGATGTTGCGGAGGTGGAAAAATGCAGTTTTGGTGATCTGGTTGACGTGTGGCTGGAAGGAGAGGGTGGGGTCAAAGATGACCCCGAGGTTGCGGACTTGGGTAGAAGGAGTGACAGTGGAACCATCTATGGTGAGGGAGAAATTATGATGGGAACGGATGAGGGTGTCAGGTCCAATGATGATAATTTCTGACTTATTGCAGTTGAGTTTGAGAAAGTTGGCTTGCATCCAGGTTTTTATGTCGTTAAGGCAGGAGGTGAGGGTGGAGTGGGTGGTGGCTGTAATGGTTTTGGAGGGAAGATAGAGTTGTGTGTCTTCGGCGTAACAGTGGAAGCGGAGGCCGTGACTGCGGAGTAACTGTCCAAGGGGTAACATGTAGAGGATGAAGAGGAGGGGTCCAAGTACCGAGCCTTGAGGGACGCCGGAGGTGACAGGTGATGTGGGAGATTGGCAGTTGTTAATAGAAACAAATTGCTGTCTGTCGGTCAGGTATGAATGGAACCAGGAGAGGGCAGTGTCACTGATCCCGAGGGTGGATTTGAGGCGAGAGAGAAGTATGGGGTGGTGGATGGTGTCAAAGGCGGCACTGAGGTCAAGCAGGATGAGGATGTTAAGTGAACCAGTGTCAGCAGAGAACAGGAGGTCGTTTGTGACTCTGAGGAGGGCAGTTTCAGTGCTGTGTTTGGCACGAAAACCGGATTGAAATTGTTCATAAAGGTTGTTTGACTCCAAGTAAGTGGTGATTTGACTGGCAACTGCACGCTCCAGGATTTTTGACAGGAAAGGTAGATTTGAGATGGGCCGGTAGTTGTTGGGGGAATCGGGGTCAAGGCCAGGTTTTTTGAGGATGGGTGTAATGGAGGCAGTTTTTAAGGGAAGGGGTACAAATCCAGAGGAGAGGGAGGAGTTTATTATTTTTGTGATGAGTGGAGAGAGAATGGGGAGGCAGTCCTTGAGAAGGTAGGTGGGGAGGGGGTCCAGAGAGCAGGTTGCAGACTTCATCTGCATGATGGTGGCTGTGAGCTCAGACTCTGAGATCTCCGCAAATGAGGAGAAGGAGTGAGCAGTGGGAATGGCGGGTTCAGGTTGAGGTCCAGAGGAGGAGGTGGCCAGCTGACTGTGAATAGTTTTGATTTTGTCATTGAAGAATGTTAGGAAGTTATTGCATTTTTCAGTGGTGAAATTGTGGGAAATGGTGTCCATGGGTTTGAGTAGTTTGTTGATAGTGGAGAAGAGGGATCTGGGGTTGCCACTGCCTGCCTGAATGATACCAGAGTAGTGTGCAGTGCGTGTGGAGTTGATGGTGTCCTTGTAAAGCTGCATATGTTGTTGGTACATTTCGAAATGTACAGTGAGTCCAGTCCTCTTGTAGAGCCGTTCCAGCTGTCGGCCCTTGGACTTGAGTTGGCTCATTCTAATATGTCATTAGTATAACCTAGAGGTGCTGGGTGGACATGATAAAAACGTTTCCCCCCCATTCTGTGTTTCCTGGAAATGGAGGTCTGAAGAAAAAACACAAAAACATGATGAAACACATCTTGATGGCATCATCAAGATGTATGTCATCATGTTAATGGATTTCTATAGACACTTCTTTTTTTCTGAGAGCGTACAAATGGAACCAAATGAACCCGTTAGGGTTCATTTGGTTGCATTTGTACGCTCTCAGAAAAAATGTTGAAAATGGGTGAAATTCCCCTTTGACGCCGCCGAGAAAGGGGGGGCCATGTGGAAAAGCTTTGCAGGGGGCCCAGAATTGCTAGCTACGCCCCTGTCTGTACCGAGCTGACCCCTCCCTCTCCTGTCCTCTCCAGTCCACCATGGTGGTCCTCCAGGCTCTCTCAGAGTACTTGGCCAACAGAGCATCAGAGGACCTCAGCCTACAGGTGGACCTCAGGGTCCCTGGACGCAAGGAGGTCACCTTCGCCTTCGACAGAGGGACCTCTTACGTGGCACGCTCCTCCAAGGTACTGGTAATCCCATGAAAAGAATATCTCAATGAATCAGCCAGTCAAATTGAGGTGACTTAGGATGGATGAACAAAGTGCATGGATTCTGACAGCAGCTGTTGATTTGTCTGCACAACATTTCCGTCGTCTGATTTTTTTCCCTCTTTTCCTTGTTCCTACTAGGTGCCTCTTGGCGAAAATCTTGAGATAGAGGCTCGAGGAAATGGACAGGGAATACTTGAGGTATGGCCTTTTTTTAAGCCAGATTTGGCATGGATTGTTGTAATGTTGTATAGTCACCACTGTTGTCACTTGGACAAAGTAAATTGTAATCACTGATCACACTTTCTCGGTTATCTTCCCATTCTTTCGTATCTACGGCTATATCCTGACTCCATGGCAACAGGTGGTGACCTACTACAACCAGGTGCATGATGCGGACGAGAGTAGCTCCTGTGCAAACTTTGAGCTGAGTGTTGCCATTGAAGAATCCACTAGTAAGAATCCAGTTCTCTTACATTTTCAACGCATTGTCAATCCTTAAAGCTGCGATCCTCAAATCGTGTTTGAGAATAAAAGTTCATTTTGATCAGTCTTTACCGTAGAGCAGGGATTTTCAACAGGTGGTCCGAGGACCACCAGTGGTCCATGAGAGGGTTCCAGGTGCTCCCCAGCTAAGTTGTTTAACCAAATGTAACTCTTGAGAACGTAAAAATGAAACCAAACGGACCCTGGCGGGTCCATTTGGTTTCATTTTTACACTCTCAAGAGTTAAAATATTCATCATGAGAATTCGCCCAAGTCTACACAACTAGAGAATGTAGAAGATTAATGGTCATGGACAAAAGCAAAATAAATCTTTAGTTTTGTGGTGTGTGGGTCTAAAAATATCCTCAATTGGTGGTTCGTGGCTCAAATGCTGAATAAATGGTGGTCCCTGGGATGAAAAAGGTTGACAACCCCTGCCGTAGAGTATATTAGTATTTTATAACTAATACAACAGTGGGTGGTTGTAGTTGGCCTATGAGAAAATGTATAGCTGTTAGCATGTTTGCAAATGCTGATGCTTGTGGGCAGACCCGATGTTTAAAATCTTGGGTAGGACAAAGAAGTTACGAATTGCAGCTTTTAAACACTGAACGATATACAATCTGCACATGAATGTGCACTCAATTCACCTGAAGAATGAATTTACCTTGAATGATGAAGCAATCTTTTGTTGTTTTTAATCCCATCACAGAGAAACGTCCTGCAGATGTGGTGAAGTCGTACGAGATCACCATCCGTGTGAGGTGAATAATTGGTTTACTCTTTATTGTGTTTTGTTTTGTACATGACATTTTCTAAAAAGGAAGACATATACATTAATGCAGTTTCTTTCTGCACACATACACTTATACCACCAGATAACACCAGATCTACGGTTTTCTATTGTTAGCAATAGAGCAGTTGAATTGGAATAGTTTCAAGTTTATTATCTTGCAATATGCTTTAAAGAATTCCACCCATTTTCAACATTTTCCTGAGAGTGTACAAATGTGGAACCGTTTGGTTCCATAAAAATCATGGTGAAACGCAACTTGATGATGTCATCATCTTGTGTTTCACCATGTCAATGATTTTTTTCAGACTAGGAAACACAGAATGGGGGAAATGTCCACACAACATCTCTAAGATACAGTATATTAATGACATAGTGAAATGTTTAAAATTGGTAAAATTCCCCTTTAAAGCTGAACTTTACCCAAATTTAACATGCATCCTGTTCTGTTGTGAATATCGGGTATGACATTTCCCAGTGGATTCCCAGTGGATATATTTAGAATTTTCTCCTATACTAGATAGTTAGCCCTTTGCTAAGTCCCTCTCAAGGTTCAAGGTACAAGGTTCTTTATTTGTCACTCCAGTGTATGTCAGGACATATACAGGGATGAAATAACGTTTCCATTGTTTCCCAGTGCAATAAGACAATAGACAGTGCAATAAGAAAAATGACAAATACAAACAATACAAGAAACAGTAAGTGACGTAGTGCAACAGACTAGAGCAGTAAAGTGCAACTATAAGTATAAAGTGGGGTGAAGGTGCTAAGCTACAACCAAGCCGTCTTTGTCCATTAGAAGAGGAAAGCTTGACCAGGAAAGCTTGACCTACATAGCAACAGATGTTAAAGTGGCATTGGACAGAGACTAAACCCCACCCCGAAGGGTGGAGTTTTGAGAAGGGCTCAGTTCTCACAAATCAAATGTTTTCATTTTGATGTGTGTTTATTCCTCTCTGCCACAGAGCGTTGGCACCCAGAGATGTCAGAATGGTGGTTCTGGATATCAGTCTGCCTACTGGGTTTACTCCAGAGAATTCGGACCTGGAGATGGTAAAACACACACACATGCACACACTGTTACTACTGCCTTATGGTACGTTGCACTAGGTGGCTTTTGTTATACCAACGTGTGTGTGTGTGTGTGTGTGTGTGTGTGTGTGTGTGTGTGTGTGTGTGTGTGTGTGTGTGTGTGTGTGTGTGTGTGCGCGTGTGCGCGTGTGTGTGTGCGCGTGCGCGTGCACGTGTGTGTGTGTGTGTGTGTGTGTGTGTGTGCGTGTGTGTGCGCGCGCGTGCGTGCGTGCGTGCGTGCGTCAGCTCTCCAACGCAGTGGATCACTACATCAGTAACTTCAAGGTTGTGGACAACCTAAGTGACAGAGGATCCCTCATCATTCATCTGTACAAGGTAACATGCAACATGTTGAGCTTGTAGACGTGCTATTTGTGCCACAATGATGACATTATCTTAACACTATTTGTCTAACCATGTTATGCTTAGCTGTGATTGGACCATAGCAGTTTGGGAAGTGTTTGGGGAGGGGCTTAACATGGGTAAATTGGGCTTGTTTGTAGTGGGGGATTAGGGATTGTCTATAGACCTGCGCAGTGACGTCACCGCCCCGGTTCCACTAGTGCTTTCCTCATTCATTTTTCTAGACTTTTTGAAAATAATTTATGTAAAGACGATTTTGCCGTGGACAAAGCCAACCCGGGTCGTGACGAATCATGATGACACACACAAACTTTTGGGACAACCAAATAATTTCTAAGATGAAAAACGAAACAAAAAGTCTTGTATCATGCCGTTTTCTACTCTTGCTAATTATATATTATATGACGATATTGTGTTTGTTGTCATGATTTGTCCCGAGCCGCGGCGCAATCGTGTTTTTATAAACCATTTTCGAAAAGTCTATGAGGAAAATGAATGAGGAATCCACTAGTGGAACAGGGCTGGTGACGTCACTGTGCAGGTCTATAGCCTCAACCAAAGAATCTCAGAGGAGTCTCAAACAGCAACAACAGCGAACAAGGACACAATAGTGTACAAAAAAGAGCAAACCAAGAGACTAATATTATTTGTCCATGTTTTCCCTCCCCAGCTACATTTACAGTAGTGTTCCATCTCCTACTGTTCTCTGTTCTCAGGTGTCTTTAGGTTTTATTTAGTGTTCCATCTCCTACTGTACTCTGTTCTCAGGTGTCTTTAGGTTTTATTTAGTGTTCCATCTCCTACTGTACTCTGTTCTCAGGTGTCTTTAGGTTTTATTTAGTGTTCCATCTCCTACTGTTCTCTGTTCTCAGGTGTCTCACAGGGAGTCAGAGATCCTGACCTTTAGGCTGCAGCAGAACTTCAAGGTTGGTCTCCTCCAGCCATCCTCAGTCACCGTCTATGAGTATTATAACCCAGGTGAGTTCCCTTCAAAGACCCTTTTCTGGGTTGTTTTGAACCCCGTCTCAAACCTCAGAAAATAACGAAGCCAGGAGCTTGTAAAATAGACTTTTACGTTCAAATGAAACTTTTTTTAAAACTATGAACAAGTCTATTGTTACCTCAAGAGGTAGCGTGCTCCATATACATTTGTATTGATTTCATGTTTTAGTGTGGTTGTTTTTGGAGCATCGAAGACTAGCTATCTTGGTAACAAATTAAATTGTTTGGCATTATCCTGAGAAAGAAACAATGGGAAACATTTGAGCAATACTCCTACACAGCAAATTAAGATAAATTAAATACTCAAGGGAAAGGTTCCAATGAGTAATGTTTTAAAAATATATTGTCACTTAAAACATTCCTTGAATATTCAGGTGTAATAACAAGGAGATGAAGAGAAGTAAGATGAGATAGAATGTTCAACGGCTGCAGAACAACTACATTGAGAAGGTCTTGGTGTGACCTCGGTAGTACTGAATGCCGAACCACTTGAACCATTATTTTGACCATTATCTATTGAAAACTAGCAGATATACAAGCTCATAGCACAGTGTGCTGTGATACAAGCTTGTAGATCCGATATATTTTGAAAAAATATATACAACAGTACCCAAATAGTCTACAGATAATTCTCAGGGTCCTACAGCACTACTGATACATATTTAAAAAAAAAAAAAAAAAAAAAAAAAAAAAAAAAAAAAGTTGTGATTTTGAAGGTATTATAAGTCTCGTCTGGGTCTCAGTATTGTCCCTCTTGTCCCTCTGTTCTCCAGACCACCGCTGCAGTCGGCTGTACAACCCCAGAGAGAACCGGGACGAACTGGCTCAGATCTGCAGGGACAACGTCTGCCGCTGCACACAGGGTTGGCCTTCATTTTTTTTAAAGAGTACATTGTAGGCCCAATTTACACCTTAAATGTCCTCAATGTTACTTTAAAGCTCTAGGCTCGGCTTACTGAAAGGTCTATTGCAGGGCTGGGCAATTATTTTTCCCAAGGGGCCACATGAGATACATAAAATATTGTCAAGGGCCAAGACTAAAGGCTGGACTAAAGTCTGCGTAGTATTAATTTAATTTCAAGATGAAAGTAAGAGTAGCCACAGAGGACCAACATTTGATGACATTTTAGCCCCACAGACACCAAAACTAAAGATTTCTTTTGTTTTGGTTCATAATACCAGGCTGGATTTGGGAAACAAAACAGGCAAACATACAGTAGATCAAAAATGACCATTCTTTTACATTATCTGATTGTGTAGATTTTAGGTAATGCAGATGATGAATATTTTAACTCTTGAGAGTGTAAACATGAAACCAAATGGACCCGCAAGGGTCCATTTGGTTTCATTTTTACGCTCTCAAAGAGTTACATCTGGTTAACCAACTTTCCATATTTAACTTGGAACTCTCTCAAGGACCACTGGTGGTCCCCGGGCCGGTCAGAGTCAGCCAAAGGGCCGCATTTGGCCCCCGGGCCGCATAATGCCCAGGTATGGTCTATTGGAACCAAATGGCACAGGCGTCGACAGGTGGGGAAATGTTAGACAGTTTTAGGGGGGCCCACAGCCAAGTGGGGCCCAAAAAGCCCAGATTAATAGGTTTTTATGTGTATTCATACTGCAAGGCTGCACAGTGGGGGCCCAGTGATAAAAAATTTGCAGGGGCCCCAAAATTTGCAGCGACGGCCCTGCCAAATGGACCTGTAATGGTCCATTTGAAACCGTCTCCTTCTGTCTGCATATCAAAGTGTCCTTGGGCAAGACACGGAACCTCTAATTGCCCCCGATGTGCTGGTTGATGCCTTGCATGGTTTCATCAGCAATCGGAATCAATCTGTGAATGTGTGCATGAATGAGTGAATGTAACCTGCTATGTAAATGGGCCTCGGATAAAGGCGCTATGTAAAAGCACCATTTACCATTTTGTTCTTGTTGCTTCTTAGGAGACTGCTGTGTCCTCAAGAGCGATAGCAATACCTTCACCTCTGAAACCATACAAGCATTTGCCTGCAAGACCTTACACCATGGTATGTTAGTACACACATACACACACACACACACACACACACACACACAGATGCACCACGGGCTGACTTTTTTTTTTTTTTTTTTTTTTTTTTACTATACTGTACTGTGTACAATCTGTATAATCTCTGGTCCTCTTCTGTAGTCTATCAGGTCAAAGTGCTGAGTGTCAACCAGAGTTACTACGACAGATATGAAATGGAGATCACACAGTTGATCAAATTGGGTAAGTCTACTATGTGACGCACACACACACACACACACACACACACACACACACACACACACACACACACACACACACACACACACACACACACACACACACACACACACACACACAGATAAATGTTTTTCACCATTTCTCCTCCTATTATAGAATTATAGAAAGAACCATTGGTAACCAAAGGGACCCTTGTAGATCTGTAACTCTTGAGATCGTAAAATCAAACCAAATGGACCCGTAAGAGTCCAATTATATTTAGTTAATTCTGAAATACCTAATTTTCAAGAACCTACACATTTAGAAAATGTAGAAGAATTGCTATTTTGACCAACATTTTGCCAGTTATTATCTCCTTAGTCCGAGAGACTAAACTCAACATCAAACGATGGTCCTCCTCCGTGGCTAAAATGCAGAATAAATATAGTGGGCCCTGGTATGAAAATGGTTGAAAACCACTGTTGCTCTAGCGCATTCTAGTGCATTTTGGAAGTGCCACTAGTGCATTTTGGATTTTGGCAACACTGTCAGATTGACCTGAAGAGCCCCCATGCTTTATCCTTGTCCTCGATCCTCACTCTGTTGGCTTCCTATCTGTTCGGTGCTCTCCCCAGGTGAGGAGTCTGGGGTGGAGGGAGGCCAGAGAAGGATCTTCATGTCTAACGGAGGCTGCAGAGAAGGCCTGAGCCTCCAGCAGGGCTCCCAGTATCTGGTCATAGGC
Organism: Benthosema pterotum; assembly: GCA_039105355.1. Classification (NCBI taxonomy): domain Eukaryota; kingdom Metazoa; phylum Chordata; class Actinopteri; order Myctophiformes; family Myctophidae; genus Benthosema; species Benthosema pterotum. The sequence goes on along the minus strand of CM076973.1, from coordinate 3,144,543 downwards.
CCCAAGGAGGACGTGTGGAACGTAGACAGTGCCACCAGCAGGTGAGGAAAACGTTGCTTGACTGCACACTAAATGCCCTGACCCCCCATGAAGATTCCTCCCATGATTTCCTCCGCCAATGGCCTGTGAATGTGTGTTGAACGGTTGAATCTACTGCATAATATATGTGAAGCGCCTTCTATAGAGGTGCACACACACACACGCACGCGCGCACACACACACACACACGAGGGTTATGGATTTTTCATTCTAGTTTAGTTTTAGTTTGTTTTTACTCTTTCTTTTTTTTTAATTTAGTTAGTTTTAATTAGTTTTTAGGTTGCATTTGCTAGTTTTTATTTAGTTTTTATTTTTGTAAAAAGTTTTAGTTTTTTAGTTAGTTTTAGTTCAGTTTCAGTTTTAGTTTCAGTTTTTTTTTTTCATACCGTACTTTTTTGTACTTTGTTTGGTATCGTGTGGTACCATATGGTACTGAAAACTGCCATAAAAAAGTTTATATTATAAATGTCTGAAAGTCATATACATATTGATTTAAAAAAAACAAAAACTAAGGGTATTTTGAGGATGATTTCAGTTAGTTTTAGTTAGTTTTGTGAACCCACAATGTTGTTATAGTTTGTAGTTTTTATTTAGTTTCAGTTAACGGATATTGTTTTTAAATTTTAGTTATCATTTTTTTGTTAGTTTTAGTTAACTATAAAAACCCTGACACACACACACACACACGCACACACACTTACTCCCGCTCTCTCTCTCTTGTCAGGTTTAACTACATGCTGGGGAAGAACACATGGGTTGAGCGCTGGCCTTCAGATGCAGAGTGCTCCAGCAACCCCAGCCTCCGCTCCAAGTGCAACGCCCTGGAAGAGGCTGCGCTGGCGCTGTCCACCACCGGATGCAGGACTTAAAGACATCTGTCACTCAGGGGCCGATCTAGGCATAGGCATGGGGGGGGGGGGCATTGCCCCGCCCCCCCCCCCCCCCCCCCCCTTCCCCCAAATGCCCAGTCTGCCCCACCAAACACGATGGCATGCAAAACAACCACAAGATATTTCAAATTAAAGTGCCTATACTTAAAATGATCTGAAACACTACTACTGCTACTAACTAACTACAGCTGTGTCACCACTAAACCAACAGCATTTCATCATTGAAAACAGAAAACTCTCTGAGTCAGACCTTTAGCTTTATGCATGCTGCGTGTCTGTTGCAACTTCAACAACAACTGATGTTGTTATTGATGCTTAATTGCCTGATAAAAGTCCTGTAACTGAAAATGGTGCGGCTTCATTGCCTGTGGCGCGAAGGGACACGGGCGATGAAGCTGCCCCTATACCATTTTCTCCTGCCCCCCCAATTGGGAAGTGTTACATCCACCCCTGCTGTCACTCACTAGATATGGATCTCTGTGTGTATGCGGATGAAAGTGTTGGAGTTCTCTTTTGACACATCAGTCCATCTATGTGGATCATATTGTCCTAGCTACGTATTGCAGGCCTCTGTTCATGAACATAATGAACATAATGCCTACCATTCTGTTATTTAGGATGATTTTTGACCCAGTTCCGTTTTGTTCTGGGATATACAGTAGGCCTAGATCTTCGTCACCGCTAAACCCCTTATCCCTTAACTTCTTTGCCTTTTTAAACTATTTAAGAAAAATATTTTTCAGTAGTTCAAATAGCCAGTCTACAAGCTCACAACGTGTTAATAGATTGACATGTTCTTCAAAAAGTAAAAACGAAATAAGGGATTTGGGATAAGAGGTTTAGCATGTAATGCAAATGGAGCCCATAGTCTTTTCCATCTGGTGTCTTGAAAAGCGTATGTTTTTTTTTTTTTTTTTTTTTTTTTTTTGATTGCACACTGTGAAATATTAAGGTGTTAATATACCCATGTTACTGCCTCCTAATGACCAATGGACTAAAGATTGGGCTGTGTGTATTTTTTAGAATAACTGCTATTTGCATTCAGCTACTGACAATGAAACCAAAGCACTGTGAATTTCCCAATCATTCAAGCCAAATTATCATACGATAAGTCTCAGGGTATGGTCAACCAATAATATGGCAATAAATTATATAATACAACTTTATTCATAGAGTTCCATTTGTATAACATTTGTATAATGATTGAGACTAAAAAGGCAACTGTTCAAGGTTGCATTGTCGTTGCTCATCTATGCGTATTCCCCTCTTCGGTGAATCATTTAGTCACAACAACATTGTTCTTGTCAAGTATTAGTTAGAGTTGTGGGGCGGCTGTGGCTCAGGAGGTAGAGCAGATCATCCAATGACCTGTGGGTCGGCGGTTCGAACCCCGGCTCCTCCTGTCTATGTGTCGAAGTGTCCTTGGGCAAGACACTGAACCCCAAATTGCCTGCAATGACTTGGTCAGTGTGAGCTGGCCACCATTGCTGTGTGAATGTGAAAGTGGGAAGTGGGGGTGCTGGCGTCGACTGTTCGCCGCTCTACTTCCCAATGTATGAATGAATGGACCATTGTAAAGCTAAAAAAAAAATCCATTATAAGAAGAACGCATATGACACAAGCCTGCAGACTGCTATAAATTCCTCTCAAGGAAGATTCACGCAACCAATGCGGGGCAGAAAAAAAAGACAGTGTATTGTCCAGGTCTCTGGAAAAGAAAGACACCAAATGAAATACCAAATGAAATAAATAAATTATCTATATACACTTCTCAGTCTTCAGTCTGAGTATTCAGACTTGTGTGCTTGAGGTGGAGGTTGTTGTCTCAGATATCCCAGCAGGGGGCGGCGTTGGACCTTTTGTATTTGACCACACTATAGTTGCCGTCCTGATCCGCCTGTCTCCTGTTCTTCTGTCTCCTGGGCTGCAGTGGTAGGACTGTGGGATGGAGAGGCGCTTCTTTGCGGTTCTTATATCGAGTGAAGTGGACACTGGAGTAGTTGACATCACTCTCTCCCTGGGGCTCTGGTGGTGGTGGTGGTGTGAAGTGGACAGTGGAGTAGTTGTCATTCCGTCTCTGTCCCCGTGGCCGTGGTGGTCGTGGTGGTGGTTGGACGCTAGAAAAGTCTGTCTCGTCTTGGTTCTTGTTATATCGGGTGAAGTAGACAGTGGAGTAGTTAACATCGTCTTGCAGCTCCACTGGTTCCTCTTGGGATGAAGATGTGAAGCCGCCAGTAGCCAAAGGAAAGACCATCTCAAAATCTGAGTCTGAGTCAGAGTCAGAATTGTCCTGAGGGAGAGAGAGAGGCATACAGTTACATAAAATCACCTGAAGTTATTTTCTTTCGACGTAATAATAGACCTTTAGGTAATCCTCGCCCTCTTGTTCACCCTAGACACATTCCAGCCGGGATCATTCATTCCATGGACTTTATACAATAAATACTGGTTCATTTTTGGAACCACACCTTCAAAATCTCTTCCGAATCCATCAGCACCCCAAACACCCCCCTCAAATAGGAGGAAAAAATAGCATGAAATAATACAATAAAAAAATAATAAAAATATACTACTAATAATGAAGAAATATCACGTTATTCATATAATTACAATGACTTGTTTGAAATATTTTATTTTAGACATTTGTCATTATGACAGATTTGTCATTACAGTACATATTTGAATTGTACTGTAATTCTCCAAGCTGTTATCAGTTTTGTAGCAGTGTGTACTTGACTTGTGCTGTAACTCTCATCTCTGTTAATAAAAATTTCATTCATTCATTCATTCATTCATTCATTCATTCATTCATTCATTCATTCATTCATTCATCTCCACATCTCAGTATGCTGTTGACGCTATTTCCGGTTCGCGCGCAATTAGAACTCAGCGGTCAGCTGATCAACCTGGCAGTCAGTGTGATGTTGTTGTCTTCAGTATGGCTCAGAAAATAATTAATAGTGATTTAGCCCAAAACAAGTTTAGCTTAAGAACCTGTAGGCTACATGTCGTACACCCCAGCAGCCAGCAGGGGCGAAATCCAAAAGCGACCTCGCCCGCGGGCGCCCGGTTTCAAAAGCGGGCGCCCGCTTTCACAAAAACGGGCGCCCGTTTTCAAAAGCGGGCGCCCGTTTTCACAAACGGGCGCCCTTTTCAAAAGGTTATGGTTAGGTTAGGTTTAGGCATAGGTTTACTGAGGTTAAGTTTAGGGTTAGAGTTAGGTTTAGGCATAGCCTAGTTTGTGAAAACGGGCGCCCGCTTTTGAAAACGGGCGCCCGCTTTTGAAAACGGGCGCCCGTTTTTGTGAAACCGGGCGCCCGTTTTTGTGAAACGGGCGCCCGTTTTTGTGAAACCGGGCGCCCGTTTTTGTGAAAGCGGGCGCCCGTTTTCAAAAGCGGGCGCCCGCGGGCGAGGTCGCTTTTGGATTTCGCTGGCTCTCCCAGCAGCAGCAGTGTAGGCCTACAAGAAGGGACGAATGCTAACGCTGGAGAGGATAACAATGTCATGGAGTTATCGTCGGAGGGAGAGGAGGTGGACAACAACATAAGTCGCAACACTGTTGCAGACAGTGGATATAATTTAAATGCCATGATGAGGGAATTCAGGGAATTCATCATCGCCGTCACTCTGGCGGAGCGCCAGACCACATTTGGAGTATAAGGTAGGCGAAAGTCTTTACTATTTACGTAACTATATTATTTCTCACTATAATATTTACTAATATAGGGAGAAATTGTATAATTACTATGGCCGCCGTGCCAAGTGAACTGCTGCCTACTACTACTTGTTGGGACTTAGAGGTAGGGGAAGTGATTTCACTTTTGTCAGATATCACCCAAAAAATATATTTTTTCTGTTAAAATGCTCTATTATAAGGTGTGAAAACCACATATGGAGTTTCCCCCTCCCCCACGTTAGCAGAGGAGCTAATAAAAGTTCCCCAGGTCACCACAATTCTCCTCCAATCAGGAGAGAGCAGCAGGTTCACATAGTGTAGCTACTTTTGGGGGCCCCTAGTGCACCAGGCTGGTACTACACCATGCATTTCAAATCACTTCCCCTACCTTTAAATAGCCTCCCACTGTCCTGGACCTCAGCTCCTCTGTTGTATAATAGGCCTAATTTATATTTTTTGCGCCTTTGCCAAATCCATGTGGACTAAACAGGCCTATGCTTTTGTTGGTTCGGTTTGGAACTGTCTGTTATTGTTTGAGTTTGTGTTGCTGTTTGGGTGTTTGTGATTATACTGTATCCTGCGTGAGGATTCTGTATTCATTTTATTTTATATCTGTACAAAACAAGAGTGATTCATGTAGGCCAGGTCTAATGAAGATGCTGTTTCACAGTATAGGCAGTGTTGTAGTGGTACTTTTAGAAGTGGGGGGACGCCTCTGAAAGGGGAATCCCCCCCATTTGAGAAAGGGGAGAAAGGGGAATCCCCCCCATTTGAGAAAGGGGAATCCCCCCATTTGAGAAAGGGGAGAAAGGGGGATCCCCCCCCCATTTGAGAAAGGGGAGAAAGGGGGATCCCCCCCATTTGAGAAAGGGGAGAAAGGGGAATCCCCCCCATTTGAGTGTACAAATGTGTACACTTGTACAGTCTCAGAAAAAAGGAAACTCATTAACATGGTGAAATACATCTTGATGATGTCATCAAGATGTATTTCACCATGCTAATGATTTTTTTCCCCAAAAATATTTTAGATGTGAGAAGTGGGGGGACGCCGTCCCCCCGCGTCCCCCCTCCACTACACCCCTGAGTATAGGCACCTTGTCTGTCAAATGTGTTCATGGAACTTGTGTGTGGAGAGGGAAATTAAAGGGCACTATAACACCAAGGCATGCCCTATACAGTGGAAAGCGTGTGTGTGACTTTTTTTTTTTTTTAAACAATGTTTTATAAGCTAAAAAAAAACGTGTAGGAAAGCTATTGGTGGAGAGGTTTGTCTATCACGTTATGCTTAGCTGTGATTGGACCATAGCAGTTTGGGGAGGGGCTTATCTAAAGGTCTATTTGTGACTACACGTAGATTAGATTAAACCCATAGTCTGGGGCAGCACCTTTCACCTCGGAGATCAGGGGAAATGTCCCATCCTGCCCACCCAATGAAATGTAATATCAGTGGTTTTCATCAGTGGTCCTGCGACCACCACTGGTTGAGAGGTGGTTTCATTTTTACGCTCTGAAGAGTTAAAATATTCATCATCTGAATTGGCTCAAGTCTACACAAATAGACAATGTAGAAGATTAATGGTCATTTTGATCTGTATGCTTGACTGTTTGTTTGCCAAATCCAACCTGTTGTGGACAAAGAAATCTTTAGTTTTGCATCTGTGGTGCTAAAATGTCCTCAAATGGTGGTCCGTGGCTCAAATGCCGAATAAATAGTGGGCCCTGGTGTCAAAAAGATTGAAAACCACTGCTTCATATGAAAAACCTTGGAGTTTCCCACCCTGCCATTCTTCCAGCCCACCCTAGTAGGGCTGGCTAAATCCGGCCCTGGCCGGATTTAGCAGAATGCAACAGCAGTTATCAATTCAACAGTGAATTGGTAACGTATTTATTTTATTTATTTGTTTGTTTGTTTGTTGGCTCACTCCAGTGTCTCCAGTGTCAATACGTTATATATGAACACGCTTTGGCTAACCAGTTGGTGCAACATGTCTACCCTACCTGTGCTGTGTTTTCTGGTTGTTCGAGGCCCACTAGTGGTACAATGCCAGGCGGGTGTCTGGAGGCCCTCTTTCGTCTATGGAGGAAGGAGTCAACGTTAAGTCTGCGATATATGTGATATACCGTATATATAATATAAGTTTATTTTAGATTATAAAGTGTAAAGGGAAGACCAAGGTCATTACCTGACCCACAGGAAGACAAAGATGGCCGTCATGAGGAGGAGAGAGACTAGGACGGTTCCTACACCTGGTGCTGAGTCTATCCAAGGCACTAAAAAAATGACAGTGTTTTGTTACTTTGTGAATACCGTGAAAGGAGAAAATGCTCAGAATAAATCATCCCACTCAGCTGAAACTCCAGTAACGACTCGAGTGCATAAGTACCAGGTGTATGGACGATGAATGAATAAATTCATGAACTGTCGTTGGCTAATTAGTTACCTGCTACAACCTCCAAATGGACCAGGGAGGAATTCCTCCCACCAATGGTGTTTTGGACTAAGCAGTGGTAATGTCCTCCGTGGTCAAGCTGAATATTTGTGATGGTGAACTTCTGCCCAGTAGCTTTAGGCTTGTCGTCGCCCTGGTGGTACCAGGTGTAATTGACCACTGGCGGGTTGGCAACACTGCTGCAGGTCAGAGTCACGTCGCTGCCCTGCTCTATAACAGCAGACGGACTCACAGACACCGAGGGGTTCTTTGGGGCGTCTGAAGAGAAAGACACAGAGAATTCAGAAGTGTGAACAGGCTTAACATGTTCATAATCCTGCTTCTCTGTTCAGTAAAACAAAGTATTGGCTTGCACTGTATGGCTTAGCTCAGGGGTCTGCGACACGTGGCTCTGGAGCCACCACTTGGCTCTTTTAGCCCCTCTTTAGTGGCTCCCTTACAAAATATAGAGATTAAACTACCGTATGTCTATTGTCTCCATGACCTTTAATTTAGTGTCTCTGCTGTAAGCCAAACATGTCACATACATTCTTAACTTTTTCAATATTGTGAAAATGTGTACACATTTTCAACGTTCCTGTCAACTAAAAAACACATTATAACCTGCAACATTAATATGAAGCATCATATTTGATAATGCTCATTGGCGTGTATTTGAATTTAATTATGGGACTCAAATATATTTGCAGCGACAGAAAGATTTTGTATTCCTCTGTTTTTGTTTCAAATTGGCTCTTTTGTCATTAAAGGTTTATTGCTGACCAGTTGCCATTAGGTAAAGTGAAAAGTAGTTTTATGTGCTTACAATGGACAATTATGGCGATAACGTTTGATGAGTTTAATGCTCCGTATTCATTTGAAGACTGACAGTGGTACGTCCCGTTGTCCTCAGACTTGACGGAGTAAAAGCGGTACGTTTCTTGCCGCTGATGTAGTATCGCTGCTTTGTCCTTGTACCAGGTGTACAGTTCTTTCGGGCTGGCATCACTTTCACAGGTCAGAGTCAATGGACGACCTTCCCTTATGACAGTGCCGGGTATCACCGATAACGAAACGTGCTTGGGACCATCTGCAGAACATGATATTAAAAAACCATTACATACTTTGTTATAGTCAAGTAGTAAGAAAAAATGGATCTACTAGCTTGTTGCAATGTATAGTGAGCTTGTAGATCTTGACATGTCAAGAATCTAGATGTTAGAGTTCACAATATCAGTGTCTATCCGGATTAGATGTGCTGTAGTGAATGAGGAATTTATTTTGTGATGGGCATGTTTGTCCCAAATGTCATGAAATTGTCTCTCCTACTGTCGCAGGTACACTATTACCGGGCAGAGGGATTTAAAAGAAATGTTTTTTTGAAACAATCACAGCTGGTGGTTCTAAGCCTCGCTTGTAGAGAGTCACTGAACTGTTTAATGTAGATAAACTAAACCTACAGTCTTTTAAAAATCCACTTACACGTGATGCTGAGCGTTTCAACGCCAGCCAGCCCTATGAGATCTCCTGAATCTCTGACTTTACAGGAGTATTCTCCTGCATCCTTAATGCCGACTGAGTCGAGAACCATATAGTTCTGTAGTCTCTCTCCGTGGGGTAGAACCTGCCCGTTGTGGTACCAGATGTAGGTGGCGGTGGCGGTCAGATTACAGTTGGTGTCACAGGTCAGGGTTACGTTCTGACCTTCTATCCCTATGGAGGGATTCATCTTCACCTGCAGGTCTGGAGAGGACGACAGGAATAAAAAAGAAATGTGGTAGATTTTATACTAGGGGTGCGACGGTTCACTTATACCACGGTTCGGTTCTTACCTCGGTATGGTGGCCACGGTTTCGGTACGTTTTGCTTTTTAAAAATAAATAAAATGAAAAATGTTCTTTTTATTTCGTTTATAAGCAAATTGAACGTGAATATGAAAAATAAATCAAGATTTTCAAAACATTAAATTACATTGTACTGTAAACTCAAATGTTAAGGTTTTAGACTAAAATAATCCCTATTCAGACATATTCCAGTAGGCCTGTCGTCTTCCTTTTCATTATTTACAGAAGAAAAAAATGTATATTGCTATTTGTGCCTCATTATTAGGCTATTTTCAAGGGAAATATAAAATACCTTGGCTAATAAAATGAATGCACGTTTCAGTTAAGTATCAGGCAGCTAGCATGCAGACATGCAGCATTGTACTGTAGACAGACAACAAAGTTAAATTAGTTTAGTTTACAAGACAATATCTGCTTTATTAATTAGGATATTATTATGCATACTATAATTAAGGAAACGTGTCTGTCTGAACTGAAATATTGTGGTTCATCAGCGCGTGTTGAACCTTGGATCCCGTATTGAGCCGTTCGCTTTTTTTTGTGAAATGTCCCACCCCTATTCTAAACACGGTAGCACAGTGCGTAGTGCTGTTGCCTCACATCTAGAAGGCCCTGGGTTCGATTCCCGCTAGGGACGTGCTCTGGCTGCTGGAAGCGTGTCTCCTCCTCTGCGTCATCAGTGCCCATACCCGAGGTGGGTTTGGGCACTGATGGGCACAGTTTTCTGTGTGGAGTTTGCATGTTTTCCCCGTGTCCCCCTAGGAGAGATACCCTCACAAAAACACACAGAAATCCTGGGCTCTAAACTGCATCCCCTGGCATGCCAATCATATCAATCAGGGGTTTTCAACAGGTGGTCTGGGGACAACCAGTGGTCCCCGAGAGGATTCCAGGTGGTCTGGAGCGTAAAACGGAACCAAATGGAACCTGTTTGGAATCTTGTTTTAACTCAAGAGTTAAATCATATTTAAACATCTGAATTACTTAATTTTTAAGAATCTACATTCTACACAATTAAAGTTTTAGAATAATTGTTATTTTGACCACATTTTACTAGTTTATCTCTCCTAAATTATAGACAAAAACTTGAAAATCCTTGCTATTGAGTCCAAGACATTAAACTCACATCAAAGGTGGTCCGTCCGTGTCTAAAATTTTGAATAAATAGTGGGCCCTGGTATGAAAAGGGTTGAAAACCACTGATATAGATCTACTACTCACATCTGACATTGAGCGTTTCTGTGCGTCCTGGACCTATGAGATCCTCTGGAACTCTGATAGCACAGGAGTATTCTCCTGCCTGCTGCTGAGAGCTGACTGGGTCTACCACCATAGAGTTGTGTTGTCCCTCTGTGTGGCGTAGGACCTTTCCATTGTGGTACCTGTCATGGTGAGACTCAGGATAAGTTGGACCCAGTTGCAGAAACAGACGTCAGGATGCAGAGCAGGCCAAATTAACATAGATTTATTAACCCGATGTGTCCTGATCAGATTCTAGTTTCTGATGCTAGATTCTAGATCCTCTCAGTAGACTGTAGTTTCTGAAGTTAGATTCCAGTTTCTGACACTAGATTCTAGTTCCCGACACTAGATTCTAGTCCATGACACTAGATTCTAGTTTGTGAGACTAAATCATTGTCCCTGGCACGAGATTCTAGTTTTTTCCTGGAAAAATCTTTCTGTGTCAGTGATGCTTAACATATTTCATAGGAAGGACCTCCAGAAATATCTATTATTTAGCTGCAGAACCAAAAAATGTTGTTCTAGGGATCCCCCAAGATGGCGGCGCGTAAAGACGCGCGTAAAGACGCAGCGGCCCCCAGCTCCTCAGTGCAAAGATGTTTTTTGTTTTGTTTACTATGTTTGTCTGAACGTTCCGCGTGTTCTTGTACAACAAGATACACTTACAGCCGAGAGCAACTTTTACAGCTCGCCAACACGGGATTTATGGAGTTAACTTCCACTACAGCGGAGGAATTACGCACCATGGGAATATACGAGCAGCAGCAGCAGAGCGCAGCGCCGTGCCGCGCCGCGCCACTGCCGACTCTAACTACAGCTTCATGCCCGCCTCGGAGGCGCCGAAGGCGGTGTGAGAGAAGACAGAAGCGCGGCAAGCGTGCCGGTGTTCGTGCGAGGCTGGCGGCTCGTCCCAACAAGCCAGCTATTCCCTCGATCCTGCTCGCGAACGTACGTTCTCTGGACAATAAACTGGACGACATACGACTCATGAGAACGTCCCTGCAGCCCGTGAGAGACTCCTGTGTCTTTGTTTTCACGGAATCATGGCTTAGCGTCGGCGTCCCGGACTCCGCCATACAGTTGGAGGGACTTACATGCTACCGAGCGGACAGGATTATAACAGCCGGTGGGAAAACACGTGGCGGAGGACTGGTTGTTTATATCAAAGACGCCTGGTGCCGTGACACTGTCGTGGTTCAGAAACACTGCACAGCCCTCGTGGAGTTCATGTTTTTAAAGTGCCGTCCTTTTTTTCTTCCGAGGGAGTTCACAGCCATTCTGCTCGCGGCTGTGTATATTCCCCCCTCCTCCAGCCTGAAGGACAGAGAGGACGCACTTCTAGAACTGAACAATGCCATCAATGAACAACAGATGGCACACCCAGACGCTTTCCTCGCAGTGGCTGGGGACTTTAATCACGCAAACCTGAAGTCCGTATGCCCATTACTCCACCAACATGTTGATTTCAAGACCAGAGGAAAAAACATTTTGGACCTCGTCTACACTAACAATAGGGGAGCTTACAGAGCCTTCCCCCTCCCCCACCTTGGCGCCTCCGACCACTGCTCTGTTATGCTAATACCAGCCTACAGGCCCAGGTGCAAAGCCACCAAACCGGTTCGAAAACAGGTTCAAGTGTGGCCAGATGGAGCAACGGCTGCTCTACAAGACTGCTTTGACACTACAGACTGGGACATGTTCAAGCAAGCGGCCACCTACTCTGGTCACACAGACATCAACGAATTCACTGAGACTGTCACTGCTTACATCAGCAAATGCATCAATGATGTCACAGAGACCAAGACCATCACAGTACGGGCCAATCAGAAGCCATGGCTGACAACGGAAGTCCATAGGCTACTGAGGGTCCGGAACGCCGCCTTCAAAGCAGGCGACGACGAGGGCCTGAGAACAGCAAGGGCCAACCTGGACCGTGGCATCAAAGAGGCAAAGAGACAGTACAGCAAGAAAATAGCTGACCGTTTCAGCGACAGCAGAGACACCAGGAGCCTGTGGCAGGGGATCCAGACCGTCACGGACTACAAACCCCGGCCACGGACCTGCGACAACGACATCACCCTGCTGAACAACCTCAACAACTTCTTCGGGCGCTTTGAAGCCCAAAACAGCACCCCTGCACGAAAGTCACCCCCTCCCCCGGACGACCAGGCGCTGCTACTGTCTCAACACAGTGTGCGGCGCTCCCTCTCCAGGATCAACGCCCGCAAAGCACCGGGCCCTGACAACATTCCCGGTCGGGTGTGGAAAGACTGTGCAGGAGAACTGGCTCATGTCATCACAGACATCTTTAACATCTCCTTGAGCCAGGCTGCTGTCCCTACATGCTTCAAGGAGACCACCATCATCCCCATCCCGAAGAAACCTTCTCCAACCTGCTACAATGACTACCGCCCTGTTGCACTGACTCCGATCATCATGAAGTGCTTCGAGCGTTTAGTCATGCACCACATCAAAGGCATCCTCCCTCCCAACCTGGATCCCTACCAGTTTGCATATCGGGCCAACAGATCAACCGACGATGCAATCTCCACCGCACTTCACTCTGCCCTCACCCACCTGGACACCAAGGACGCACACGTACGAATGCTGTTCATCGACTTCAGCTCAGCATTCAACACCATCATCCCCCAGCAGCTCATACACAAGCTGGACCAGCTGGGAGTGAACACCTCCATGTGCAACTGGCTGCTGGACTTCCTGACTGGGAGACCGCAGGCAGTCCGAGTCAGCGGGAACACATCCAGCACCATCACCCTGAACACGGGGGCCCCCCAGGGATGTGTGCTCAGCCCCCTCCTCTTCACCCTGCTGACCCACGACTGCACTCCAACGCACAGCAACAACATCTTCGTCAAGTTTGCGGACGACACAACTGTGATCGGCCTCATCCACAACAACGATGAGTCCAACTACAGAGATGAGGTGAGCCAGCTGACCACGTGGTGTGCAAACAACAACCTCCTTCTCAACGTGGAGAAGACGAAGGAGATCATTGTTGACTTTCGGAGAGCGCACACCCAGCACTCCCCACTGAGCATCAACGGAGCTGCAGTGGAGAGAGTGAAGAGCACCAAATTCCTTGGTGTACACATCACAGAGGACCTCTCCTGGAACACTAACACCACAGCACTGGTCAAGAAGGCTCAGCAGCGCCTCTATTTCCTCCGTAGACTGAGAAGAGCCAGAGCCCCAGCCCCCATCATGTGCTCCTTCTACCGCGGCACGATCGAGAGCATCCTGACCAGCTGCATAACTGTGTGGTATGGTGGGTGCACAGCTTCCTGCAGAAAGTCCTTGCAGCGCACAGTGAGAGCAGCCGAGAAGATCGTGGGTGTCCCCCTTCTGTCCCTGCAAGACATCTACAACACACGGGTGACCCGCAGGGCGCTACAGATCGCAGGCGACACCACCCACCCTACGCACGGCTTCTTCAACCTCCTCCCATCGGGGAAGAGATTGAGGAGCCTCCGGGCAAGGACCAGCAGGTTGAATGATAGCTTCGTTCACCAAGCCGTCAGGTTGCTGAACTCCCTCCCACTCCCTCGCACGCCACTGAGCACCCTCCCACTCGGTACCCCCCCCATGCTGCCACTCCTCCCCCCTCCCACGGTGGGGGTGCACGCGCACACACGCACACGCTGAACTCCCTACACACACATGCACACGGACGCTGGACTTCAACTACCCACCACCCCTTACACAGGCACACACACCCACGCACATGCACGCACTCACACATGGTCACTCACACATGTGCGTGTGGTCACTCACACGCACTCACACATGGTCACTCACACATGGTCAACTCACACATACAACCGAAGGACTGGATCGAACTGCTGCTATCCTATCCTATCCTATCTTGCACATGTATACCTCACCTCATAGTAAGCTATGTGTTGTTTGTTTAGTTGTTCTAGTTGTAGCTATGTAACCTCGTATATAGCTTTTGATTTTTTAGTTGTAGTTTTCTAGCTGTAGTATACTGTAGTCTCTAGTAGTAGTTTCTAGTAGTTGTATATACGTCCTGTCTGTTTTAGCTTCACACTACCGCCACTTTATCACCTGGTTAGCTAAGCACCTTCACCTCAAGTTAGGTGTACAGTTTGCACTTTACTGGTCTGCTGCACTACTGTTGTCTCGTCCATATATTGTCTCGACCTTGTCTTATTGCACTATTTGTCTCAACTTTGTCTTATTGCACTGTCTATTGTCTTGACTTTTGTCTTACTACACTGTCTTGTCTATTGCACTGTGGAAAATGGAAACGCTATTTCATCCCTGTATATGTCCTGACATACACTGGAGTGACAAATAAAAAACCTTGAACCTTGAACCTTGAACCCCCAGAAGCAAAGATTTGAGTTCAAAACGTTTGCTTCCAAAATAATGTAGGCTATTCAAAGATTTGCACCACATTCTCACAATTTTTCAAAAATAGCAGAACTACAAGCTCATAACGCGCCACTCGGTGGCGCGATATGAGCTTGTAGATATTAGCTATTAGCTATTTTTCATAATCGGCCAAGAACATAACATGACACGGGAGGAGAAAACTGGCAATCACAGGAGGGTTGGACAAGACAGGGAACAACGACCACAAAGGAAACCAGGACACAATACTACAAAATAAAGGCACTAGACACAAACTAACAAGGAACTGGCGTGGGTCGTGACAGTACCAGACGTAGGTGGTGTTGTCTGTTGTCACGTTGCAGTTGGTCTCACAGGTCAGTGTCACGTTCTGACACTGACCTGTAGAAGGAGTCATCGTCACACGCAGGTCTGGAGAGGACGACATGAATAATTAAGATACGTGGGGATTTGATTTTTATATCCAGGGGTTGACACTAAGGTCTCCGAGGCAGTCAGGTTCTACTTGCCCTCAGGTCATGGTCACTTGCCCCCCAGGTTCCAGGTGGTCCCCAGTTAAGTTGGTTAACCAGATGTAACTCTTGAGAACGTAAAAATGAAACCAAATGGACCCTTGCGGGTCCATTTGGTTTCATTTTTACACTCTCAAGAGTTAAAATTCATCATCTTAATTAGCCCAGGTCTACACTGTAGAAGATTAATGGTCATGTTGATGTGTTAATTTGCCTGTTTTGTTTCCCAAATCCAGCCTGGAATTGTGGATAGCTAGAAAGCAGGGAAAGACACAGAGGCAGAGTGCAATGACTGCCTTCAAGACAAATTTATCTTGTGTTGTGTTATAGTGCACTAAGTTGCACACTTGCCCGATCGGGCAACCAGGTAGCAGTCTTCACTTGCCCCACCATTTTTTTTACTTGCCCCGGGCAAGCGGGCAAGTGTTAGTGTCAAGCCGTGTATTTTATTTTTTTGTCAGAAATAGAAGAATCAAAATTAGAAATGAGAAGGGTGGTGCTGAGCGTACATCTCTCAACTGCACTTTTGTCTGATAACTCACAAATAAATTGAACCAGTGATGCAACGAATATTCGGCTGCAGAAAATGGCAAAAAAAAAAAGCATTTCTGGCCTATTCGGTTTTGGCCCAAATTGGCAGAAGATAGTATAATACGGTATAGTACTATACGCTATATCATCAAATAATGTATGGAATTTATGGATTGAAAAGTGTAGAATAAATCTAACCCTAACCCCAACACCTTGAATATTTATTTTTACATTAGCTATTTAAGTTTAGAAGAGTACTGTTCCTTTGTGACACATGTAGCTATTTAGTCAAATCAGCAGCTATTTAAATGTATTTTGTCAGTTAGAACACGTCTAAAATATACTGTATATTTGAAGGTGATAGTGTCGCAATCTGATTAAGCGTTTAAATAATCGGTCAATGAATCGATCATGAAAATAATCGTTAGTTGTCGCCCTAGTAAAACTCACATATTGACAGCACATACATCGTTGCACTCTACTGGAGGACACGGGGTCCGTGTACTTTTCGGCCATTCAGGATTCTGTTTTATACTTGTTAAATTTAAAATCAGAATACACTCCAAAACGGCCCGTTTCGGTATTCTGTTTTGAAAACAAAATTTAGAGTTGTGAATTGTAAGAGCAACATACGACCCGTTTCCAGGTTCTAATTGTTGTGGTTCGAATCAGAAACACAATTTAAACTCACTGCTCCTCTGGGCGAGGTGGCGAAGCAGATCCTGAAATGTGTTTTGTGTCCGCTGCTGCCACCCCACCCCCTGCCTCCTCCCTCCTCTGTGCTGAGGGCGGAGGCGTGGCACGGAGCTCTTGATTGACAGCTCGGTTACTGCTGCAGTTACTACAAGGAGACACACGCGGCGCTGTTGGTACTAGCAGTTGATATTATAAATTATTATGAGTAGACAATATTATTATACATTTATCCTACCGTAATTTCAAATAAATTACCCCACTTTTTGGTTGCATATTAACACAGGGCTGTTGTTACATTCATGTCAACTCTTAAGTAATTAAAAAAATTAATAGAGACAGACAGACGGACAGACAAAACAGACAGACAATGAATATAAACTTTCTAATTAATTAACATGCTAAAGTAAGTCTACTTTGTATTCAACATATAGGGTAAGTGTCCCACCATCATCATGTGTGTCATTGTTATGCAACCCGCTATGTTTATAGTGTATTCGTTATTCAATTAAGTGTTTATGAGATGCGCCACTTGGGCCGCCAAGGTGCCAACCGAACTAGGCATTGAAGTAAATGAATAGGAGTAATGCCTCACCGGGGCTCATCATCAGATTGTTTTCAACATTCTAGCCAACTTTGTGGAAGATGGTAGGCTATAGATAGTGTCTATAAAATCAAGTGTGTGTGTGTGTGTGTGTGTGTGTGTGTGTGTGTGTGTGTGTGTGTGTGTGTGTGTGTGTGTGTGTGTGTGTGTGTGTGTGTGTGTGTGTGTGTAAGCTCGCGCAACAGCCTATGATGTGTGATCTAATACCTACCTAGTGAATGAATACCGGAACCTACATTTGAATTAAATATTAAATACATCATCATTGAATTTGAATGAGTTTGGACGTGCACATCCGCAACAACCAGGGGACCCTTTAGGCCTACTGTCTGTCACTGTGGTCCATCCGTGACACCATGATCACGCCCTCGCTGCAGTGTGCGCTGTATAGGCTACCAGTAGGTAGAAATAATAGCTCTGTGGCTGGTTATGACCCGTTAAGATTCAATCAAAATGCCGCTAACGCCAATGTATTTGTAATGACAGCAGCAGTCGTAAATATAATCTAAATGATCAAGGATAAATGTATACAGACTACATTACTTCAATGATTAGTTTGGCACCTTGTTTGGCACCATGGCGGCCCAAAACACTTAATTGAACAAATAAACAGGCCTACCTGTAACATAACGTGTTGCATAATAATGATTAATGACACAGATGACGAGGTCCCGGGTAGGCCTCTTTAAAATGTCTATCTGTCTCTATTACTTTATTAATTAAGAGTTGACACAGAGGAGGATGCATCAATCATCAATGTCTAATCAGAATGTAATAACAGCACTGTATTAATATGCATTAAATGCAGACTAATTTATTAAATTTATTAACGGCAGTGCTAAATGGTATAAATAAAATCTAAATATAAAGGATAAATGTATAATAATATTGTCTACTCATAATAATTTATAATATCAACTGCTAGTACCAACAGCGCCGCGTGTGTCTCCTTGTAGTAACTGCAGCAGTAACCGAGCTGTCAATCACGCCTCCGCCCTCAGCACAGAGGAGGGAGGAGGCAGGGGGCGGGGTGGCAGCAGCGGACACAAAACAGATTTCAGGATCTGCTTCGCCACCTCGCCCAGAGGAGCAGTGAGTTTAAATTGTGTTTCTGATTCGAACCACAACAATTAGAACCTGGAAACGGGTCGTATGTTGCTCTTACAATTCACAACTCTAAATTTTGTTTTCAAAACAGAATACCAAAACGGGCCATTTTGGAGTGTATTCTGATTTTAAATTTAACAAGTATAAAACAGAATCCTGAATGGCCGAAAAGTACACGGAGGACACGGTCACAAGACATGAAATACAACTGTGATTTGAGATTAAAAGCACAACAAGTAACATCATACTCACATTTGATGACGAGAGTTACTTCAGGAGCTCTGAGGTCCTCTAGACCCCTGACAGCACAGGAGTATTCTCCTGCGTGTTGACTAGTGACTGGATCTACAACCATATAGTTCTGGTCTCTCTCTGGGTGGCGTAGAGCGAGAGCCGTTCCATTGCGGTACCAGATGTAGGTTGGGTTGCCATTCAGAAAGCAGTCGGCCTTACAGGTCAGTATCACTTTCTGTCCTTCTATCGCTGGGTAGGGAGTCACCGTCACCCGCAAGTCTAGATAGAGGGTACCGTTATATTTATTATACTGTAGACTTTAATATAATATCATATTTGTTTATTGTCTGTTTATTGAATAATGAAATAGTGCTGGATTGTTTTGAATTTTAGTTCCAAGAGTACCTGTGACATTCAGAAATGTACCGGGAAAACTAGTTCCCCATTTGAGCGTGCCGCGTGTAAACATGAAGCGATATTCAGCTGAATCGTTCTCTCTCAGCTGGGTGATTTTTAGAATGGAGTCAGGTGACTCTCCAAGGTACTGGACACGACCCATGTATCCAGGGACTGTCTGTAGGTCCTCAGGTTGTCTGTGATTCTCGGGAACAAACCAGAATGTTGTTGACCAGTCGTATGCAGACCCGTATCCAGTATCATATGTGCAAGAGATGTCCACTGATGAGCCCTTCAATGCACAAATCTTCTTTTCAGCATAAGACACTTTGCTGCAACTGTAACGGTAAAGGCCTGGAAGACAGCAGACAACATTTTCCATTAAGTACAAGTTAGCATTGTTGAATTTAATGTCACAGTAGAAAAATATGTTTGTGTGGTATTATTGAGTAGAAAAAACAGTTTGATTCTGGGTATGATCTCTTGTTATTTTGGCTGGAGGCACACTGTTCCCAAACACTGGAGTGGACCTATATTTATGTGGCCCTTATATATTTTATTATTTACTTTTAGCTATGTGGTATTCTTATTTAAAAACATTTTCAAAAAACATTCTGGAAAAGTGGAAATCTCATAATTACATGAATCTCTCGGTAATTTCATGGAGAAATTAAATGAATGTCAAAGAAAGTCCACACAAAACAAAATGTTTAAAGCAGTAGAGTGAAAAAGCCGTTCTACAAGATGACAACACGGCGTGAAGTGATGAGCTGTGAGCTTCTAAACCCACTAGACCTAGTGGGGAGACCCCGAGAGAAAGACTTTCTCTCTCTGGGCTCACAGGATCATAAATTATCAGCGGATTCTACCGTTATCAAGATCGCAGTTATCACGTTGTCATCAGCAGGACTTTTTCGTCTCAGAATGGTCATGCTCTGCAGACTCCCATTGTTCGGAGAGGCAAAACCCTAATCCTAAATGCCCGACCCTCAACCTAACCTCACAGACCGTCAGGTCTGTGAGGTTAGGTTGAGGGTCGGGCATTTAGGATTCGGTTTCGGTTGGAGGGGTCTAGGGTTTTGCTACAAACATTGCTACACCCTTCTCTAAACCTACCTCTAAACCTAACCGCAAGCAGATTTGACTGTTATCAGTGGATAAGATCGCAGTTGTCATCTTATCAGTGCAGTGGGTAGGCTCCCAGACAACATGCCTCCTCGATAAAATGGTGTTGATAAGCAGCCATACTGGGAATTTTCGCTTGATAACGGTAGAAGCGGATGCAATTATACTTACACTCCAAAGGAGAGTGAAACATCTCATAGCCTTTCACAGCACAGGCAGCACCATAGTATCTGTTGAGCTTGGTGGTTTCCTCCCCGTTGCTGTAGAAGATGTAGCCAGAAAAACCTGCCGGCCTGCATCTGGTGGTCTGACAGTCGTAATACCTGGTCCTCTCCCAGTAATCATATCTAGATGTCATCTGAACCTCTGTGTATGGACAATGCTAGTTATGCTGTTGAACGTTATATTATTTCATCCCGTTATCTCTCTGTCTCTCTCTCTTGCACGAACACATACAGAATCACATGTACACACGTACACACACACACACACACACACACACACACACACACACACACACACACACACACACACACACACACACACACACACACACACACACACACACACACAACACACACACACACACACACACACACACACACACACACACACACACACACACACACACATGCACACAATGTCCTAGACCTAGATTATTAGTTTCAAACTTTTGGCTCAAGACCCCTTTTCCCCGAACCCAAACCAGTGAAAACAGCCGATCTAGAAGTTCACAATTTTACTCTGCCTTCTTGCTAAATCTACAAAAATTAGTAATAATATCAATAATAATAATTATAATAAATAATAATAATGTCAATTTTTAAGGAACAGTGGATATGATAAACAGAAATGGAGTGCTTGGAGTGATGGATACCTTAAAGGGGAAATCCACACCATTTTCAAATTTTTCCTGAGAGTGTACAAATGTGAACCAAATGGACCCTATAACGGGTCCATTTGGTTCCATTTGTACACTCTCAGGAAAAAAGGTCCTAAAAGAAAAATCATTAACATGGTGAAACACAACATTATGACGTCATCAAGTTGTGTTTCACCATGTTAATGTTTTTTTTTTCAGACCTCCATTTCTAGGAAACACAGAATGGGGGGGAAACCTTTTTTTTATCATGCCCACACAACATCTCTAAGGTATATTAATGAAATAGTAAAATGATGAAAATGGGTGGAATTCCCCTTTAATAAAACAAAAGGTTACCTGTAACACTCAATTTGACTCCAGTTTTACCAGAATACTTCCCGGTTCCACCCGGCATGTTAGTGATGAACCTGAACTTAAGGTAATCATCTGAATCAGTGGTTCTCAGATCTCTGATGGTCAGGGTACAGCTGCTGCGTGGGTGGTCACAGTCGTACGCCACGCGGCCGCTGTACTTAGAGTCCTGCTGCAGATCCACCGCTTCGTTGTTAGCCGTCAGTTTGCTGAACCAGAAAGCTGTCAGCACTTTATAATAACTTGCATCCGGGTATCTGTAGGTGCAGGTGATTTTCACGGTGGAACCGACAAAGACGCACGCGGCGTCGCGAGGGTTGCAGGTTACTCCCCAGCCTTCTTGACCGCGTATCACTGTAACACACAGAACGTTATAATCAGGGGTGGATCTAGGCATGGGCATGGCGGGGGGGGGGGGGGCAATGCCCCCCTAAATGCCCAGTCTGCCTGTCCGACCAAACATGATGCCATGCAAAACAACCCAAATTTCGAAGATATTTCAAATTAAAGTGCTTATATTTAAAATGATTTGAAACACTACTACTGCTACTACTACAGCTGTGTCACCACTACACCAACAGCATTTCATCATTGAAAACAGAAAACTCTCTGAGTCAGACCTTTAGCTTTATGCATGCTGCGTGTCTGTTGCAACTTCAACAACATCTGATGTTATTATTGATGCTTTACTTGCCTAATAAAAGTCCTATAACCAAAAATGGTATGGGTGCGGCTTCATCGCCCTGGCGCGAAGCCGCCCCCATACCATTTTCTCCTGGGAAATGTTACATCCGCCCCTGACTATAATTGGCTTTGTTTGATTGTCGTCACTATTCAACAAGACAAACAGCATCTTGGTGGTAACTGTAGACACATATCTGTTCACAATCTAAAGTAGAGAATAAATATGAAACCACTAACTCAGTTCAGTTCAACCTCAGCCTAATGAACATGTAAAGCTTCAGTAAAGCTTCAGTATTTTCCCCAGAACACAAACACTATAGTTTGTGTTCTGGGGAAAAGTGTAGGCTAATTCATTTTTGGGGTCTTGCGCTAAATCTTTGGAACCCAATAATCTAGGTAGAGAGGGGTGTGTGTGTGCGTGCGTGCGTGTGCGTGCGTGCGTGCGTGCGTGCGTGCGTGTGTGCGTGTGTGTGTGTGTGTGTGCGTTTGTGCGTCCTGGTGAGAGAGTGCAATCATCCAATCTACTAAGAAACTCAAAGCAAGGGTTGATTACCAACCGTTTCCTACTTTGGCACACTTTAAAATCCTATACCTGACAACCAATGCATAGAAAAAAAAAAAAAGAAAAAAAACTAAAACTATAACTGAACTATAATTAAAACTAAACATTTTCACCAGAATAAAAACTAAATAAAAAAAATAGCAAACCCGCTCTAAAAAATAACTAAAACTAACTGAATTAGAAAATAAAATGTCAAAACTAACTAAAACTAAAATGAAATATAGCTGCAAGCAGCAATAAAACGTGAACAAGCAAGCAGCAATAAGGAGTCAGAACAATATGCAGAAGAAGGAACATATTTTTGGTGCTTTTGCCCCGGGTCCATACAATAGTGAATGAATAAATGAAATGTAAAATTCCTACAGTAGCCTACATGTCAACCTGGCCTCCTACAACAAAACTGATAAAAGCTTGGACAATTACAGTACAATTCAAGTACAACTAGAAGAAATTGTGAAATAAATGTGATTGGACACTAGTTAACAACAGTTGTTTAATGGCCACTTTGTTCAAGAAGTTAATCTAACATAATCTGGCACAATGTTTTAACCACTACACTGTTACATGAAATGATCAAGGCTTGTACAATGCTTTGGGTAGGTTACTACTGGAAATCTAGAATGTCGGGGTATGACCTGGCCGGGAATCGAACCCCGGTCTCCCAGTCTCAGGGCAGACACTCTAACCACAAGGCCACTGAGTTGGTGCCATTACCATTACATTGAGTTTTATCATCTCAATCACAAAGTGACATTTCCGTGAATGTCACTTTCATGATATGCGAGTGTAACTCCATGCTATTGAGAAGTAGGCAGAAATGCATTGGACTCAAAGTAAAAGCCCAGCTTGAATCCTTTTATGTTAGGTCTTTTTAAGTAATAGCAAATCATACACATTGCAGAGACTTTAATTGTTACTGTAAAATAATTCAAACCGGCTGTCATTTTACATCTCATCTTACTCACTTCAAACAATGTGTTTCAGACACTAGACTATGATTTTTCACCGTTAGGCTCACTGTGACCACTGATCACGTGACTAACCCAATGTAACTGTGTACCCCATCATTGGCGCAACTCCGTCTCTAAATGGCTCTGGTGCGTTGCATTAAAATTGGATTTTAGATCATGCAACAGCATGCAGCAGTGGATAAACAAAACACAAGACAAATCAGTTTATGAAGAAAACTGAAGCAATAGGACATGTGGGTGTGACAATCTGCCACATCCTGACGTGAAACTCTACATACAATATAAAAGTATACTGGTTTACAGCAGTATGTTTTTATGAAGTGTATCCTTTAAACAAACAACTACCCTTAATCAATGATTATCTATGATAAAAATGCTTCAAAACAAGAGCCTACACATGTTAACAATTAATGTGATTCATAAAATGACCAATGCCAGGCTGCATTATATATTTGATGGTCAAATGAATTATTTTCGAAGTAATTTAAACATTTCATTGATGAGCCATGCGAGTTCCATTGTAAAAGCAGTGAGGTGGCTAAAATGGAAACTCCAACATAAAAGAAGGACATCAAGAGAATGGCAAGGTTTAACGGTTTTTTATTAACAACCACTCCCAAAAGTATTAGATTACATTTGTACAAGGGCAGCATTGCTGGTTGAACTGGTAGGGATACTTAAGTAATCTAATTACTTGCAATGAATTATTTACATGATTACTTTACCAAACAAGGAGAACAAAGGAAGACCTGGAGATGCCGCAAACAGAAGGAGGGGGGCCCAGGCCACCCCTAGGGACGTCGAAGCTGTTCCCACCCCTCGCCCTAACTTAACAAATGA
>CM076973.1:2960535-3115535 GCA_039105355.1 Benthosema pterotum | reverse complement strand
ATATATATATATATATATATATATATATATATATATATATATATATATTTATTTATTTCATCACATGATGGGAGCTTTTATGTCTTGGTACCAAGTATTCAAACTTTGCACATTGACATGCTCGTAACACATCATCACATCACAGATACATGCAAGACCACCAAACCGTGTGACAATATGCAAACAGCACTATATGCACAATAAGCCATATAAAAATGGAAAACTCACCTTGGAAATTGGAAGACCATATTTCACATGCTTCCCTAAGTTCCACATGCTTATTGCTCTCACACAATCTGGCACAATATACTTGCTCCAGTGTTGCCAGAGAGAAACAAGCAGAAGAAGACTTCACAAAGCAGCAATTTTGATTGGATTATAAAAACGTCATTTTTTGATGAAAACAAATTTGCTTCGGAACTTTTGTCCGGATGGGGCCAAAGTTCTCATGTAGCAGGTGTCATGCAAATTGATCAAAAATCCAGGCAGAAAATCAGGCATGAGCATTTTTCAAACTGCTTAAAATGGCAGACACTCTGGGGGTGGAGCTTACCGGTCAAAGTTACAGATGTGTTCCACATGAATCAAGGAACATGTAGAAACAAGTCCCATGATTTTTGGCCAAACAAGGCCCGAGTTATGGTTGTTCAAATGTTTCAGTTTCAAAGAATTGTTATAGCGCCCCTGTAATATCCCAGACGGGATTTACATATAATACCCGGAAAATGAAAATGATGGGCGGACAAAGGGTTAAGGAAAACTGAGGGTTACAATTTATTGAATTAAAGTAGTAAGGTTACTGAACAGAAAATACAAAAAGCTAAGGGAAGGGACTGGTGGTGCCAGAAAAAGTTACAATCAAAAACACACCTACCTAGAACCCCAACCCTCTAACCTACCGGGAATTACTCAAACAAACAATTCCTACTCTACCTTCAAAAAAAGGAAATTACAACATGTGGCACTCACCTCTAACCTGGTGTAAAAAACACGGGAGTTACCTACGTGTTGCAAAATGTACAGGGTACCCTGTCTTCCCCTGTCCCTTCCCTGAAGAACTTAACTCAAAATGGGAAGGCTGAACTTAAATACTAGAACTACAAACAAAAGAAAGTACTCTGATTATAAACAGTACAGTACGGTACTTTAACAGTACTTTTACTGTGAGACTGTGGCTAGAGTAGGGCTTTACCGAATAGCCTCGTTTTTAACAACAAAGAGTGGTTTTACAAAATGGCTGTGTTTAGGACAACTTCTAAGGACTACTATTTGACTTGTATTTGGACAAACTGGCAAAACTGGTATGCTTAGGACACTGAATGGTTTGGAGCTGCTGTCTGCTGGCAGGCTGGAAAGAGAGTGAGTGGAAGACAACAGGTGGCTTATATAGTCTGATGATGGAGGTGATTGGAGGAGACAGATGCGTGGTGGCCCAACCGGTGGTAAGAGGTGGAGGAGTGGGCTGGTACTGGAGATGAGTGGGCTGGACCTGTGAGTATGATTGACAGACTGGAGAGAAGGAGAGGAGAGCAGAATATAGAGGGGAGGAACACATGCTGCCTGCACTGTCTGTCTGTTCCCCCATAATAATACACGTAACAGCCCCCATTTGAGCAATTTGAGTAAGACTGGTTTTGCTGCTATTTGGCATCCCCCTCTACAAAACTGTAAAATATCAGAAGCAGATTACGCTGCATGTGTAGATTAGGGGCATTAGAATCATTTTCACGAACGAGCAATTTTCATTGGCTCGTAAAAACATAATTTTTTCTCTTAAAACAAAATTCACACCTATTTTCATATTCGTATGGCTCCAAAGTTCATGTGTAGGTCATTGTTATGCATTTTGATCAAAGATTGTAGGAGAACAGCTATTTTAACTGTTTTACATATAATTCAAGATGGCGGTTCATCTAAAGGTCAGAGGTCAAAAGTCAGACTACAAAAGTTGTTCGGCATAAGCAGACGCATAAGTGAATATAAGTTACATTTCTGAGAGTCAAGCAGTTCATGAGTTATAAGTGTTTAAATTTTGCAATTTCAGTTGAGTGCTATAGCGCCACCATTTGACCAGTGGTCACAGGCTTCGCATCATCACCGTTTGGCATCACCCTCTACCAGATTACCAATTTTCGCGAAAACCGACTGCACAGTTCAGCCAGAACAGCTATTTTGGCGGAAAAAGAAGGAGAAGGAGAAAAGCAGTCAATATCAATTAAGTGAACAAGTCCACTTCGTGGACTGCTTGTTCACTTAAAAAATCCATAACTATAATAACCCTGGTGTGTGTGTGTGTGTGTGTGTGTGTGTGTGTGTGTGTGTGTGTGTGTGTGTGTGTGTGTGTGTGTGTGTGTGTGTGTGTGCGCATGCCGTGCACATGCGAGAGGAGAGAGAGACGGGGAGAGATAGAGAGAGAGAAAGTGAAGACAGGAAGACATTGCCAATAATACGCTAGTAATTACTAAGTGCTACTGCTAGTAGCTACATAAATAATTACCAAACATACTTTTAATTTAAACACAAGACACTACGGTCTTCAAAGGTAGTGCAAACGACCCAAATTTCAAATTTGCTTATAATACTTATAAAAGTGCTTATATTTAAAATGATTTGAAACACTACTACTGCTACTAAACTACAATTGTGTCACCACTAAACCAACAGCATTTCATCATTGAAAACAGAAAACTCTCTGAGTCAGACCTTTAGCTTTATACATGCTGCGTGTTTGTTGCAACTTCAACAACAACTGATGTTATTATTGATGCGTTACTTGCCTAATAAAAGTCCTGTAACCAAAAATGGTATGGGAGCGGCTTCATCGCATTGAAGCTGCACCCATACCATTTTCTCCTGCCCCCGTCAATTCCATTTTCATCACTGCTAAACCCTGTTCTCCCTAATTTTCTTTACCTTTTTTACTATTTCGATTTAGTTATTTATTTTTTTGAATAGGTCAACTAGCCCAGTGGTTTTCAACGTTTTTAACACCAGGCCCATTAATGTATTCAGCATTTAAGCCACGGCATGGACCACCATTTGATGCCATTTTCACCCCCATAGACCCCAAAACTAAAGATTTATTTTGGTTTTGTCCACAATACCAGGCTGGATTTGGGAAACAAAACAGGCAAACATACAGATCAAGATGACCATTAATATTCTAGTTGACTTGGGCTAATTCAGATGATGAATATTTTAACTCTTGAGAGCGTAAACATGAAGTTTTATTTTTACGCTCAAAGAGTTCCATCTGGTTAACCAACTTTCCATCATTTAGCCTGGGGACCACCTGGAACCCTCTCAAGGACCACTGGTGGTCCCCGGACCACTGGTTGAAAGCCACTGAACTAGCCAATCTACATTGACACGTTGTGAGCTTGTAGAGTGGCCATTTTAGCTTTTAAAAAATGTGCATCCACATCATTTGACATTTTGACACCATGCACTGACTACACTTCATCACATCATAAGTTCACAACAGCTCAGCACATTTGAAACACAGAGAATGAAGGAATAACGAAACGTTTGAAAAGATACATAAATCCGCACAGTACCTGGTACAGTCAAGAGGAATAGCACCAATCCATGTGTCGCTCCTCTAACATTCATAGTTAGGCCTGTCCTCGCGTTTGAAGCCTTCAGAGGTATGATGTATACTGTATGTTATTTAACAACGTCACCTTTAACTCCCATCATTTTTACTCAGTTCTTCTTGTGTCATTATGAAGCTTTGGAAGAAAAACAAAACAAAACTTAAAAACGTACAGAGTACGTAAACAACTTGTCAAATACGCCTATGTTGATGCAATACAGGACTGAAGTCACATCACAGCACGCAGACTGCTCAGAGATTTGTCATCTGATCTAATCTGTGAGATTAAAATCAGAGGAGCTCTTACAAAATGTAATATGTAACACCAACGGAAAAGTTTGCCAATACCCTGCACCAACGACTGAGAGGGCAAGATAACAGCCACCACAGGAAGAGAGGGAGCAAGTGAGACAGAGAGAGAATGTATTTAATTTTATCACCGGTGTTGACAAAATAAGATTTTATTTTTTTATTTTATTTTTATTTTTTATTTTTTTCAAAAAGGAGCCATAATTCCCTGCATGGGCAAAACACCCTGTTCATAAGTGTCATAATTAATTCTTGTTTCAAGCCACAGGAAGCACCTTCTAGATTTGAGTTTTCAGACTACGATCGAAGGAAGTCCCCCTTTGACGCTTGTGTACGACAGCATACCTCCTGGGCTATTAATAGTCATCGGACGTGGTTTGTTTTTGCAGTAAAAAATAATGTCTTAAATTATGTGACAAGGCAGCAAAATTTCAAGGCAGTTCCTCTTTCTTTTTTAGTCATTTTTAATCGTGTTTCATCGAATACCAATATAAATGACACACGATCACACTCCACATATATTGCCAACATTAAATTTTATCAATAAAAAGAAGTAAATACAATTATTATTGAAAGTAGAATGTACAATCATGCATTGGAATATATGGTGATTATAATAATACAGAGAAAGTAAAAACTAAAAATAGTACATTTTCATTTTGATCTTTTAAATACCGTTTCCCCTCCCCTCATCCCTCTTCCAACTCATCTTCATTTCTCCTTACAAGTACTACTGTAAATACTGTATGTACAGTAAGACTGCTCATGTACTCTTGCCCACACTATACAGTACTTCAGTTGTTCCCAAACCTTTTAGCTCTAGAATGAAGATGTTTGCCCAGACCGGACCCAGATTAGTAAAGATAGCAATACTTAATGACATTTCTTAAATTCTTATATTTCCTAATGAAATTACTGGGGGGGGGGGGGGGGGGGGATCAATAATTAAAAGCACAATGCAGACAACAAAAAAAAATAAGGAACCACAAAAATGTGTTCATGACCCACAAAGGGAATTACTATACCTATACACCACAGGCACATGGCATGGTCAAGTATATGATGTGACACATATCTTGAGAGTGAACTCCAGCTTTTGGATAACTGATATGTTTCAATCAATTGCTTGCAATTTCTCTCAAATGCTGCTCTTTCCAGCTTCAACTATAGTCTCATGTATTTATTTTTTCTGATTTTCTTTTTTTTGTGTTAGCTCAAAAATATACCTAAAAATACCTCAAAAATATAGAAAGAAGAAATGAATTACTCCATCAAAACAAACAACAAAGTATAAAAAGTAACCAGTCACATTGGTCAAATTGTCATAAAAATAAAGACACTGGATATTTATCTAAAAGCAAGTCAACTGAAATACAACAACTCAACTATACAGTTCATGTCAGTGTGCGGCGTGTGGCTGTACCCGGTTCAGATATGATTCTCTGTGTCAGACACATCTTCGCAGATGGAGGAGCTTGGTGCTGTCTTAACCCATGGCTGCAACATGCATGCATGATGGTATCTGTGTGCTCTTCCTCTTCACATTCTGTAGATCTCACAGATAAAGATAGCCTACAGTACTTAGAAACACTAATTGTGGACTTCAAATGATCTCCCACACTGCAGTCATCACTGCAACAAGTCTAGATTCTTAAAAAAAAAAAAATACACAATTATAGTATTGGCTTCTGTTGCATTTCCTCAAGCATGTTTGGGTTATTACCAATTACTTTAAGTCAGGGCCGGATTTAGCCAGCCCCACTAGGGTGGGCACGAAGAATGGCAGGGTGGGCAAGTTTTTCATTTGTACCTGTAGCAGTGGTTTTCAATCTTTTTGACACCGGGGCCTACTATTTATTTCGGCATTTGAGCCACGGACCACCATTTGAGGACATTTTAGCCCCACAGACCCAAAACTAAAGATTTCTTTTGCTTTTGGCCACAATTCCAGGCTGGATTTGGGAAACAAAACAGTCAAACATACAGATCAAAATGACCATTAATCTTCTACATTCTCTAGTTGTGTAGACTTCGGCTAATTCTGTTGATGAATATTTTAACTCTTGAGAGTGTAAAAGAGTTACATCTGGTTAACCAACTTTCCCACAACTCTCTCAAGGACCACTGGTGGTTCCCGGACCACTGATGAAAACCATTGATATTACCTTAGGCAGGATGCACATTTGGGTGGGCTCCGCCCACCCTGGCCCCCCTCTAGATCCGGCCCTGCTTTAAGTGTGCCAGGGAGACGTCCCTGTTCACTGCCCTGCCACCAGGAGATGTTCTGGCTTCTAATGGGCGAAACATCCGTGAATGGTGGTCCCCAGCTGATGACCCTGCAGCAAAACTTACCCCCTTTTGGTATGCGGTCAGGCCTAGGCTCGGCTCAGGGAAGAGGACGCCCCTGCCATGCATAGTCCACCATGGCACTGTTGGAAGTGTGTCCAAAAAAAGCAGGAAGACCACTCTTCTGTATGAAATAATTAACTATTGTTTCCATCAGATTTCCCACCAAATATTTGAGCGTGGTGTATAATGCCTCATAACAAGACCAACAAATGAGAAAGGGTGCGGTAATTCTGCCATTTACTTTTCAAGGGAACGGATTGTATTTTGGAGAAATCGCAACAAACGGCTCCATGCACCTGCATGGGTAAAATTCCAGTTCCAGGAGAAAAAAGTAGAATCTGCTCCTGTATTGCATTCAAACTAACCATGAATCTTCCACATCTAGGACTCTGGCTCTGAAAAGAAAGAAAGAAAGAGTAAAGACCTCCAAATTAGCATGGGGGAGTCAGCCTACGATCTGTGACCTACTGTATAGGCCAGGGGAGCCCAACCAGTATCTACTAGGATCTACTGGTAGATCTCGCCCTGATCACGAGTAGATGTCGGGAGATGCGGGGGTGGGGTGGGGGGGTGAAAAAAAGAGCGATTTTCGTGTGTTTGTGTGTGTCTGTCTGTCTGTCTACGAAGTGGCTCATTTGGAGGATTTTTGTCTGCTGTCTGTGAATTATGTCAACAGTATTGTTCTGCAATATGTGTGATGGACTGTTCTGCAACTTATAATGGACTATTCTGGACTGTTCTTATTATGATTGCATTTGCAATGGCAGTGTTTGTCCAAGTCTGTTGTAATTATGTTGTACTGTTGTAGGCCTATTTATGACAAGTCTGTTGTACTTTATGCTTATGGACATAAAGTAAAGTGGTAAAACAAAGTAGTGTTGTGTTGTTGTGAAGTTACTGCAGGCTGGCAACGATGCGTGTGGTTTGAAATGTTGATATTGAACTGGTAGATCCCGGAGGGGTTGGCTGCTGAAAAGTAGATCTTGGGTCAACCGTCAAAAAAGGTTGGGCACCCCTGGTATAGACGTGCGCAGTGACGTCACCGCCCCTGTTCCAGAAATGGATTCCCCATTCATTTTTCTCATAGACTTTTCGAAAATAATTTATATAAAGACGATTACGCCGCGGACAAAGCCAACTCGAGTTGTGACGAATCATGATGACACACACAAACTTTTGGGACAATCAAATCATTTCTAAGATGAAAAACGAAACAAAAAGTCTTGTATCATGCCGTTTTCTACTTCTTCCTAATTATATATTATATGACGATATTGTGTTTGTTGTCATGATTTGTCACGACCCGAGTTGGCTTTGGCCGCGGCGCAACCGTGTTTTTATTAAACATTTTCGAAAAGTCTATGAGGAAAATGAGGAATCCACTAGTGGAACAGGGCTGGTGATGTCACTGCACAGGTCTGTAGGCGTTATACTGTAGGATGCGACTTAAAGCTTTAGGTTGTGACCTATATTGTGCTTGCTGTCTCTCCAAATTAGAATGAAATGATCCACTGGCCTGTCCAGAGTAGGATTCATGTATTTTCAGACAGTTAACCATAACCACTATGCATGTTGCTATTATTATTATAGTGTCTCTGATATCTTACCAGGTTGCAACTTTTGACTTTTGAAATTTGACCACACCATTGCGGACATCTCTCTGTTTATGGGCCTTCTGTCTCTCGGGCAGTGGTGGCTGGACGCTGGAATGGAGAGGAGAGTTATTGTTCTTGGAGCGAGCGAAGTTCACGCTGGAGTAGTCGACATCATTCTGCCCCTGTGGCTGTGGTGGTGGTCGTTCACGTTTCTTTTTATTATAGCGATCGAAGTGGACAGCGGAGTAGTTGACATCGTCCTGGGGCTGCGGTGGTGGTTCACGTTTCTTCTTATAGCGATCGAAGTGGACAGCGGAGTAGTTGACATCGTCCTGTCCTGTCTTGTGTCGTGGCGCTGGTTCCTTGGGCCGTGGTGGTGGTGGATTCTCCTGGTACTTATATCGAGTGAAGTGAACAGTGGAGTAGTTGACGTCATCTTGCTGCTCCACTGGTTCCTCTTCGCCTGAGGAGGTGGAGCTGCTACTAGCCAAAGGTAAGAAGACCTCGAAATCTGAGTCTGAGTCAGAGTCAGAGTTCTAAAAGAGGGAGAGGGAGAGACATTATTATTCTTTTGTTTTCCTTGATGAATTCAGCTCACGATAGGCCAAAAGGACCCAAAGGTTTCAAAGTGTTTGAGTGACACTCAACTTCCTGATTAGGTCAGATAGCAGATCTTCCAAGAGGTGTTGTCTATGAATTCTACTGTTTAAACTAAAATTCCGAAACTGAAACTGTGGGTCTTAGGGTTAGGGCAGGGGTCGGCAACCCAAGATGTTGAAAGAGCCATTTTCGACCCAAAATTAAATTCAAAATCTGTCTGGAGTTGCATTTAATTATTTTATTTTTTTTTTTTCCTGAGAGTGTGCAAATGTGAACCAAAATGGACCCTGGTGGGTCCATTTGGTTCCATTTGCACACTCTCAGGAAAAAAAGGTTGTCAAAGAAAAATCATTAACATGGTGAAACACAAACTTTCTTCAGAAATGGAGTTTCTTAAAAAAAAAAAAAAAAAAGAGTTTTACAGAACTCCATTTCTAGTCCACACAACATCTCTAAGGTATATTAATGACATACTAAACTGAGTAAACCTTTGAAAATGTGTGGTTCAGATTGAAAGCTCCACCTCTGATAACTGCTGGCAGCGCAGCGCGTTTTGGGTGACTGAAATGTTTATATTATGTTGGTGTGGATCACCCCAGTGTGTGTATGTAATAATGCTACAGCCACTGAGCCACTAGGGCTGTGTTCTGGAGCCGCATGCGGCCTCTGAGCCGCAGGTTGCTGACCCCTGGGTTAGGGTTAGGTCTTGATATTGGCCTGGCTAAAGGAAAATTTAATCAGCTGTTTGCCAAAACAATGCCTGTCAACAAATAGGCCTGGAATCTCTCGATTTTCTGGAGTAGGAGGTGGGCATAGAACTGAGCTATTCCAGACCTATCTGCTGACAGGGGTGGATGTAACATTTCCCAATTAGGGGGGCAGGAGAAAATGGTATCGGGGTGAAGCCGGCCCCATACCATTTTCAGTTACATGACTTTTATTGGGCAAGTAAAGCATCAATTGTGGAGGTAGAGACATATCACACAATTTCCCATGATTTTGTTTTTAAATGTGGAATTCAGTGGAGCAGCAATTCCTGGGAAATCTTCCAGTGGCAGAATATGCATTCATTCTTTTTAGAGTAAAAGATAACTAAGTAGATCTGCGGGCCTACATAACCTACCTGGGCAGGGACTGTGGTTTTGGGAGGTCGTGCTGGTGGTCTAAACCTGGCAACCCACTTTTGTCTATGGATGGAAAAGAGTACATTTTAGGTGAGTCAGTGATTTAACACCTTGATTTGGATTAAAGTGCCATGGGAAAACAAAGTTTCTTACCTGGCCCACCGGAAGACAAAGACGGCTGTGATGACGAGGAGAACGCTCAAGGGGATTCCTACACCTACCCCTATTTTTGTCCAAGGCACTGCATGGATCAGAAAGTTAAAACGAGAGCTTGACTCATAAACACTTTTTTCTTTATCTTTAACTATACGGAAAAATTGGCAGAGAAAAAAAACATTATTCAGCATGCTGATGAAAATGTATTTTTAGCTTGTAGATAATATATAAAGGGTTGAATGAATGAACAACGTACAAATGAGCGATTAGTTGGGAATGCGTTACCTGCTACAACAACCGACAGATAGGTGGAATTCTTCCCGCCGATTGTGTTTTCAACTAAGCAAGAGTAATTTCCACTCTGGTGTAACTGAATGCTAGGGATGGTGACGGTGGGTCCGGTTTCTGCAGGTATGGTTTTATTCTGGTGGTACCAGGTGTAGTTGACCGCTGTTGGGTTGGCTTCACTGAAGCTGCAAGTCAGAGTGACTTCACTGCGCCACTCTATTACACCAGACAGACTGACAGACACTGAGGGCTTCCTCGGGGCATCTGGAGAGAAAGATATTACAACAGTGTTAATAATAATACAAATAATAAGCTTTATTAGTATAGCACCTTTCATGACATAAAATGCAGCTCAAAGTGCTTTACATTGCAATAGAGAAGACAAAAAATAGTGGGAGTGAATTAAAGAGATCATTAAAATAGCAAAACATCAAAGAAGCAGTACAGTGAGGACCTGAAATAAGGCATAAAATATAAAATCATAAAATGTAAAATCACAGAGAGTCATTTAAAAGCAAGTGCATAGAAGTACGTCTTGAGCTGTGCTTTAAAAATGTCTACAGAGGCTGCCTGTTGAATGTATAATGGGAGTTTGTTCCACGCTGTCGGTCCATAGAAGCAAAAGGCTGCTTCACCGTGTTTTTTAGTTGCCATTTTGGTCACCGCAAGCAGGCCAGCAGTGGAGGACCTGAGGGGACGGCCTGGGACATACTTAGGCAGTCAGTCATGTAGGTAGGAAGGTGCAAGACCATTAAGCGCTTTATAGACAAGTAAAAGAATTTTAAAATCAATTCTAAACACAACCGGTAGCCAAGAGTTTTTCACTAATTTTGGCGCTAGGAGGAAAAGAGCTAAATATAGCGACAAATTTGCCAAGTTGGCAACACTGTATCAGAAACACAACTGCTGATTTTCTGATCATTCTACTTCTATATTTATTCATCAGAATAGAATTTACTGACTTACTGAATTTACTCACTGTTGCCATTGGATAAAGACAAAGTAAAAATATTTCATGTGCTTACATTGGACATCCACAACCACAGAAGATGAGTTCATGGTTCCATATTGATTTGAACATAGACAGTGATATGTCCCACTGTCTTCGGATTTGATGGAGGAGAAGTCGTAAGTGTCTTTTTGCCCATGCAGTGTTTCATTGTCCTTGTACCAGCTGTGAAACATTCTGGGGTTTGCAACGCTTTTACAATTCAGAGTCACTCGTTGACGCTCCTTTATCACACCATCGGGTTTCACCAATGAAACCTCCTTTGGACCATCTGCAGAACATAACGTTGGTACTGATTAACTTCAACCACCTTAGACCATCAGCATCAAAAAGCAAAAATGAGATGAGATCCGTTGCTCACACAGACAGACTAACTCACAGAGGCATGGTGCATGTATACTTAACACAATAATCTGAATGTTAGTGAGCTAGCCGCAGGAATTTAGAATCAAATGGTTCACATTTGTACACTCAGAAAAAAGGAAACTCATTAACGTGGTGAAACACATCTTGATGAGGTCATCAAGATGTATTTCACCATGCTAATGATTTCTTTTTTTAGACCTCCATTTCTAGGAAACACAGAATGGGGGAACATTTTTACCATGTCCACACAACATCTCTAAGGTGTATTAATGACATGGTAAAATATTGAAAATGAGGGGAATTCCCCTTTAAGACACGTGCATGCACACTTGCATTTGCATGCGCATTTGCGTGCACCTGCACAACACACACAGACACGCTATTAAAACAAGTATAGCATATTGAGAAAGATTGTTTACAATACCTAATTGTATCCATAGTATCCAAGTAAATGACAAGACAAAAAACATAGGCCTACTTTTGCCCTAAAAATATTTTAGATGTGAGAAGTGCCCTCCACTACACCCCTGGCCTAGTACAGAGCTGCAAATTGTACTCACATGTGACGTTGAAAAGTTGTTCCGGACCTCGACCTCGGCCATCGTCTTGGACAGCACAGGAATACCTCCCTGCCTGCTGACTGCTGACCGTGTTCAGAACCAGATCCATGGTGGTGTGGTTGTTTAGAACCTGTCCGGTGTGGTACCAGATGTAGGAAGGGTTGTCAGACAGAGGACACCTGGTGGTGCAGGTCAGGGTCACATTCTGTCCTTCTTCTATGACACTGGATGGACTAATCCTCACCAAAAAACCTAGAGGGTGACACAAAAAATAAAATACCGTATTGTCCCAAATATTGTCCCAAACCCTAGTTATAAGACAACCACCATTTTTCAAGGCTCATTTGTGTAAAAAGTACATTGGATGTAAAATAATATAGTCCTCAAATAATAAGACAAATATAAGACAAATCCACTTTTTAGGATATTTCCATTGGAAAAAAACACTGTCAATAATAATAGCAACAACAACTACAACAACAAAAAATATAAAGCATTATTATGATTATCTGAAATACTTCATTTTCAAGGATCTACACAATTAGACAGTGTAGGAGAATTGTTATTTTGACCAATGTGTTGCCTGCAGTTATCTCTCCTAAATTGTGGGCACAAACTTTAAAATCCTTAGTTTTGGGTCCACAAGACTATTAAGCTCAACATCACATGGTGGTCCATGGCTAAAGTGCAGAATAAATAGTGGGCCCTGGTATGCAAAAGGTTGAAAACCGGTCTAAACTAATCAGTCGTTAATCCGTTTAAGGACTCAGTTTAAGGACACAGTCGCAACAAGACAAATAAAATAACGATTTCAGGATTTCTGTAAAACACAGGGGTTGACACTAAGGTCTCCGAGGCAAGGCAGGTTCTACTTGCCCTCAGGTCATGGTCACTTGCCCCCTAAATATATCGTAAATTTTGCATTTTAAGTTTACGTTCTACTTGGGTGCTTTAAACATTTCCTTTTTGCAGTCGAAGACCATGTTTTGTTTAAGTCACAATCAGCTACATAACTTGTAAATCAGTGGTTCCCACATGTGGTCACAGACTCAGGGGTCTGTGAGTGTGACGCCAGCAAAATGATAGTTTGAAACCAAATAGACCTGGGAGAGAGATAGGAGACATAGCTAGAAAGCGGGAAAGACGCAGAGCGCAATAACCATCTTCAAGACAAATACATCTCGTGTTGTGTTGTAGTGCACTAAGTCGCACACTAACTAACTTGCCCAATCGGGCATACCGGCTGCAGGGCATTCGAATCATTTTTCAAATTAATCGTATTCGATTCGACTACCAAAAAACATGTTTGGTTAATGCCCTACCAGGTAGCAGTCTTCACTTGCCCAACCATTTTTTTTTTACTTGCCCTGGGTAAGCGGGCAAGTGTTAGGCGTCAAGCCCTGAATTAACAGACTACTCACATTTGACCTCGAGGGTTTTTTCAGGAGCTTTGACGTCCTCTCGGCCTTGGACGGCACAGGAGTATCTTCCTGCGTGCTTGCTGGTGACCGGGCCGACGACCACCTGTCTCTTCGCATGGTTTATGCTCTGTAACTGCTGCCCGTTGTGGTACCAGAGCCAGCGGTAGGTGGGGTTGTCGTTCAGGTTACAGTCGGCCTTGGTGGCCTCACAGGTCAGTGTCACTGCCTCTCCTTCTGTCGCCTTCAAAGTGTTCATCCTCACCTGCAGGTCTAAGAGCGTGTCAAGGAAAGAGATTGTAATGTACACCTTAGATCAGGGGAGCCCAAACAGTAGATCAGGATCTACCGTGATCTCGTGATCTCGGCCTGATCACGAGTAGATCTCGGGAGATGTGGTGAGGGAAGAAAAAAAAATGGGATGGAAAAGAAAAAAAGAACAATTTTCATGTGTGTGTATGTATTTGGACTGTTCTTATTATGATTGCATTTGCAATGGCAGTGTTTGTCCAAGTCCGTTGTACTTAGGTTGTACTGTTGTAGGCCTACTTATGACAAGTCTGTTGTACTTTATGCTTATATGGACATAAAGTAAAGTGGTAAAACAAAGTAGTGTTGTGTTGTTGTGTTACTGCAGGCTAGCAACGATGCGTGTGGTTTGAAATGTTGATATTGGACTGGTAGATCCCGGAGGGGTTGGCTGCTGAAAAGTAGATCTTGGGTCAAAAAAGGTTGGGCACCCCTGCCTTAGATGTTGAACAAAAAATATAAAACAATGGCTGGTATTCTGGAAAGTAATGGCGTAGCGTAGCCAGGTATGGTGTAAGTCTTCTCATTTGGCTACATGGCAGCAAATAAGGTCTGGAGCCTTGTGTGCAGGCCAAAAGCCTGTACCACCAGACCTGGGCCTGGGCTTCCCAAATAATTACCCATAATAATTAAAACCTGCAAGTCAAAAAGTCTAGAAATCATTTTTCTCATAGACTTTTGGAAAATAATTTATATAAAGACGATTACGCCACGGACAAAGCCGACGAATCATGATGGCACACACAGACTTTTGGGACATTCAAATAATTTCTAAGATGAAAAACGAAACAAAAAGTCTTGTATCATGCCGTTTTCTACTTCTTGCTGATTAGATATTATATGACGATATTGTGTTTGTTGTCATGATTTATCACGACCCGAGTTGGCTATGGCCACGGGGCAATCGTGTTTTTATACCTTAACCATTTCCGAAAGGTCTATGAGGAAAATGAACGAGGAATCCACTAGTGGAACAGGGCTTGTGACGTCACTGCGCAGGTCTATTTCCTATATGTCAGGGGTGTCAAACTCGGATACAAAGTGGGCCAAAATTTAAAACTGAACAAAGCCGCGGGCCAAGTTTGAACGAACTAACCTTTTAAAGGGGGATTCCACCAATTTTCTAAATTTTGAAAAAAAGGGGTCTGAAAGAAAAATCATTAACATGGTGAAATACATCTTGGTGATGTCATCAGATGTATTTCATCATGTTAATGATTTTTTCAGACCTCCATTTTTTAGGAAATACAGAATTGGGGGAACTTTTTTTTTATCATGTCCACACAACATCTCTAAGGTATATTAATGACATATTAAAATGTTGAAAATGGGTGGTCTTCCCCTTTAATTTGATAATGTCTCAAGGGCCAAATGAAATTACACGGCGGGCCAAATTTGGCCCGCGGGCCAGAGTTTGACACCCATGCTATATGTCAGACGCAGTGTATGAAAGGCCTGATGCAAACGTTACCTGTGACAACCAACGT
Source organism: Benthosema pterotum (assembly GCA_039105355.1). Taxonomy (NCBI): domain Eukaryota; kingdom Metazoa; phylum Chordata; class Actinopteri; order Myctophiformes; family Myctophidae; genus Benthosema; species Benthosema pterotum. The sequence continues at coordinate 3,100,370 of CM076973.1, read as the reverse complement.
GACTCCGGGCTTTCCAGAAAACTGCCCTATATTCCTTATGTTGGTGATGAACCTGAAAATGTACTCTACTGAATCACTCTCCTTCAGGTCTCCAATGGTCAGGGTGCATTTCTTTTCGCGTTGGACACAGTGGTATCCAACACGCCCTGCATACTGAGGGTCCCGGTACAGATCTACGGGATCCTTGGATCCTCCTCTCTCCTCCTCTCTGTTAAACCAGAAACTGTTTATCATGTTGGCGTAGATGGTATCATAGTTGTAGCTATGATAATAACTCCAGGGATAATAACCGTGGTTATAAACTTTGTAACTGGATGGGAAAGTGTAGATGGCGCTTATTTTCACAGTTGATCTCTGAATGGCGCACACTCTCCGGGACTCGGGGACGTATCGTACGCTCCAGTTATCTGTAACACAGAGCAGAACCACAATCAGTGTTGTAGTGAGACTTTAAGAAGTGGGGGGGGGCGCCTCTTAAAGGGAAATTCCACCCATTTTCATTTTTTCTGAGAGTGGAACCATTTGTACACTCTCAGAAAAAAGGAAACTCATTAACATGGTGAAACACATGATGATGTCATCAAGATGTATTTCACCATGCTAATGTTTTTTTTTCAGACCTCCATTTCTAGGAACCACAGAATGGGGGGGGGGGGGGGGGGGGTACCATGTCCACACAACATCTCTATATTAATGACATAGTAAAATATTGAAAATGAGAGGAATTTCCCTTTAAGACACAGGACGACAAATGACGAGACAAAAACATTGGCCTACTTTTGGGTTAGGGTTAGATGTTAGATATTCGAGATGTGAGAAGTAGGGGAACCCCGCCCCCTCTGCGTCCGCCCTCCACTACACCCCTGACCACAATCATTAGAGGACAGGAGATGTTTCATTGCTTGCTACTGTAGAGACCCACAGTGACAAGTGTTCGACTCGGGGGCGGATTGGCACATATTTTCCCACCGGGACAATTTTGCCTTTGCCAGGCCACCCTAGGGGCAGCTGGTTAACCAGATGTAACTCTTTGAGAGCGTAAAAATGAAACCAAATGCAGGGATAGACAATAAGGGAAATTTGCCACTGGCCGGCTTTTAAGGATCACTGGCCCCACAACTGTAACCACTGGCCCAGGTAATCTATCCCCATAGTTTGCAAAAAAAGACCACTTTCGATTCAATAGCACTTATTAATGCTGATCATTCAAGTAATAACAGCACTCTTTTCACGGGGGTCAAAACCGGCAGACCCCTCAGCAAGCTGACCCTACAATGCATAATGCTTAAAATAATTAAAGCAAGGGGTGAAAGAATGCCAGCATCCAACATAATATATAAATAATCATAACAAGTAGTTATACATTTCTACAGCCTTAAATGTATTTGATCGAACATAACATTTTAATATATATGAAGCATTAATTCTCTCTGCCCCTTCTTGGACAAAAATACAATACTTGTATTTTTTCACTGTTCAAGACAAATATACAGTATATCAAATAAATATCTATAAAATAGATAGCATTAGATAGTGATCCAGGGCTAGAAAAGGCTAACAATAAGCTTATGCTGGCATACATGCACCATATTATAAACTGTACTTTACTACTACAGCTAATAAACAAATAACTGTGATACATTACAAGCAGTGGTTTCCAACCTTTTTGATAACAGGGCCCACTATTTATCCAGCATTTGAGCCAAGGACCACCATTTGATGACATTTTAGCCCCACAGATCCCAAAACTAAAGATTTCTTTTGTTTTTGTCCACAATTCCAGGCTGGATTTTTGCAAACAAAACAGGCAAACAGTAAATCAAAGTGACAATTAATCTTCTACATTCTCTAATTGTGTAGGGTTAATTTAGATGAATATTTTAACTCTTGAGAGTGTGAACATGAAACCAAATGGACCCGTAAGGGTACATTTGGTTTCATATATTTTAAAATATTGTAATATATAGCCTCAATCATGTACAGTATATTCGTTCGATTGAGGTTTTGCCTTATAGAATACATGGTGATCAGTTTTTCAAATCAATCAAATGCACTGCTGGGAAAGCCCCTAGCAATTATAGCCTACGCGCAGCGCACGTGTGTCTCTAAGCTGCGCAGATACAAAGGACATGCAACATTATCTCTCTTCATATAGTTTGAAGTCATATAAAAACGTATACCTATACCCAATGGAATATAAAATATATAAAATATACACTGTTTTGACAAGTTGGAATTAAAGCAATCGCTTGAAAACCGAGTGAGAACGGGACATTTGCAATCTCAAAACTTTTTGGATCGGAACCGTGTGAGTCAATGCGCTGTTGACAGACGCTTGGATTCAGTATGGTAAGTGCGTGCTTATACAATGCGCAGTGCAACACGTAGGCCTAGATACAGGACAACGTGTGAGAGAATATGCAGTCTGAACAATCGTTGTACATAGGCTGTTTATGGCAGAATTAAACATATATTTTGAGGTGGAGGAATTCTGTCGCATTGTGATGTGCGAGATGCTGAGCTGAGGGCATGTTGCGCGTCAGGCAGAAATGAGGAGGTCTGCAAACACTGCAAACGCTATAATAATGATAAGTGTTTTGTGAGCTATGCCGGTCTATGCCCGGTTGTGAGATGGGGGACGGAGGTTTTAAGAACATTTTAGAACGGGAGCAACAAGTAGCTGCATTTCTTCTTCTCTACAGTAGTGCGCTGCAAGTGAACGGGGAGCGGGCTTACACGAGAGCAAGCCAAGTAGGCTGTATAGCTCTGCGTAGCCGCTGTTCCATGCAGACGGTGGTGCGCACACAACAGGCGACTTAGGCGACTTGGGTTTGAGATCACATAACCTAAAGGCGGTTGTTTTTTGTGCTAATAAACGAAATATAAATGAAGTTGAAAAAAAAATCTCTCTCTCTCTATATATATTGTGAAATAAAATTGTATTTATTATTAATTTATTTTTAAGAGGCATTTTTCTACTGGCCCATCGGACCAGTGAGTGGCGCCATTTGGTGGTCCGAAGGGGTTTTGAAACCATCGGGGGGCCAGCGGGCCAATTATATTGTCGAACCCTGCAAATGGACCCTTGCGGGTCCATTTGGTTTCATTTTTACACCCTCAAGAGTTGAAATATATGTAGAAGATTAATGGTCATTATGATCTGTATGTATCCAGGCGAGCATCTAGCACATCCTAGTGCATTTTGGAAGTGCCACTAGTGCATTTTGGATCTTGTCCAGGCCACTAGGTGGCGCAGGCCACCAGGAAAACTCCCTGTACTCCAGTGTATGTATGCTATAGTGCACACCTGGGCATCATGCACCCCGGGGGCCAAATGCGGCCCTTTGGCAGTTTGGCTGACTCTGACTGTTGTGGAAAATTTGAGGCAGAGGTTCATGGTTGGCATCCAGGGAGTGTGTGTGCAAATTTTGGCATCGATCGGGGAAACGGCGCCGGAGATTACCTGGTAACAGACGCGGACACGTGGATACACACACACACACACACACACACACAGACGGAGGGCAAAACATATTCCCCACCATGCCTCCGGCCTGGTGGAGACAATAAATAAACATCACAAAAACCTACCCCTGTCCCTGCCGTGTTCAGGTTCTCTGACTTCCACACAGTCATCTAGTTGGAGTCATGAAAAAAGATCACAATAGTTAATTAACATAACTATCTAACTAACTTAGTCTTATGTGTTTCCATAGATGCGAAAAATGAGATTTGTTTCTTTTTTTACCAGGTGAACTATCCCACATGAAATAGTTACCTTTGACATCTAAACTGATTCGATCACCACTATACTTCCCTAATTCTACATGTGTTATGAATCTAAATCTGTACACTGCTGTGTCCGTTACTCTCAGGTTGCTAAGGGTCAGGCTACAGCTGCGGTCCTCGTCGTCACAATGGTACTTCACACGACCCTCATACTCAAGGTCGTCTTTCAGGTCCTCATAAGTCCCATCAGCATTCATTTTTTTGGTGTACCAGAACCTTTTTAGGACCTGATGAACCGGGTCGGACGGGTACGCGTAGGTGCAGTAAATGTGCACAGTGGAACCCCTTCCGACGCAAACCTGGTCAGAGTTGCATTTGACTCCCCAGCCATCTGGAACACAGAAAGAACACAAATACATACACAGGGGCGTTTCTTATGCTTTAGAACAGGGGTGTCAAACTCAGATACATAGTGGGCCAAAATTTAAACCTAAACAAAGCCGCGGGCCAAGTTTGAATGAACTAACCTTTTAAAGGGAAATTCCACCCATTTTCAAAATTTTCCTGAGAGGGTACAAATGTGAACCAAATGGACCCTATAGCGGGTCCATTTGGTTCTATTTGTACCCTCTCAGGAAAAATGGGTCTGAAAGAAAAATCATTAACATGGTGAAATACATCTTGGTGATGTCATTCGTTTTTACGCTCTCAAAGAGTTACATCTGGTTAACCAACTTTCCATATTTAACTTGTAACTCTCTCAAGGACCACTGGTGGTCCTCGGAACACTGGTTTAGAACCCTTTCATGGGCCGGTCAGAGTCAGCCAAAGGGCCGCATTTGGCCCCCGGGCCGCATGATGCCCAGGTATGCTCTAGAAGGATCCCAGGCTAATGAGCCTCATATGGATAAATACATTATACTTGTCATCTATAACTAGAATTGACGTCACGGTGCGGGGCCGCGCGCCACTGGGGAACCTCCCCGGGGAGAGAGAGGACGAGCGAGCCAGAGCGATGACGCGACCCCTTGGAACCGTCATCGAGGGGCGTTACTATACGCACTACGCTCTAACGTCAGTGTTGGACTGACAGATGACAGCCGCGCGCACGCAAGCCGCGCGCACACAAGCCACACAATATGAAGGAACGCTCTGTGCCGCTCAGTCTCTCTGAGACTCTCCTCGAGGCAGGTCGGCGCACGGCTTCGGTAAGGCACCCACACACAGACCCACACTTAAACTGAACTATGCCTGTTGAACACACAGTAATCTCTCTCTCTCTCTCACCCCTAGGGAGCCGAGACGGTGGATACGTTGGGCTCGGACTCACTGGAGTGAGTCTCGGGCTATATGTCCTAATTCCCCCTTTTTTTCACGAACTAATGAACTTTATGTTGAACCAGTGGGTCGCTTAAAACCCCCCGGAAAAGTATATGTTGAGTGGGAGGACCCCCTCCCCCCAGATTCCCCGCTTTGAGAAGCGAACGTCGGCCTGGACATCTTATTCCCCACCGCCCCCCTACTGTGGCCGGCATTTATTCACACAAAGACCCGTTATAATGAACTTATAATGAAGAGTCCCGTTATGATGAACTTTATTTGATAGCCAGCAGTGCCACCTAGTGACCAGGCCGCGGAGCGACACCCCTGTTTCCCTTAGGACGAAACGAGACAACCTCTGTTACTTACCTTATTGTTTAATAAAATATCTGTCAAACCTGCAAGCTCTCTCTGATGTTTGTTTTGAAAAGGACCAGTCATTACAAACTAGAATTGAACATTTAAAACACATAATATGTTATTTAGTTTAAAAATAGTTTATAATTTTATCACTTGGGGGGTGCCATTTTACAGGAGATTTTCCCTGGAGGGAAGGTGGGGCCCAGGGAAAATCTTGCCTAGGGCTCCAAATTCCTTAGAAACACCACTGCAAATACATTATAGCAGGGGTTTTCAACTTTTCTCATACCAGGGCCCACTATTTGTTCTGCATTTTAGCCACAGAGGACCACCATTTGATGAGTTTAATCTCTCAGACCCCAAACCAGGGATTTTCACGTTTTTTGTCCACAATGTAGATAGACAGATATAGCTGGCAAAATAACAATTCTTCTGCATTTTCTAATTGTGTATATTCTTGAAAATTAAGTAACTCTGACTCTGACCGGCCTGTGAAAGGTTACTTGGAAAATACAGCATGCAACACAATACCCTTTATTCACGTTCACCCGTAAACCCACTCTATTTGCTGTAATACACATACAGTACAGTGAGTTTTCAACCAGTGGTCCTTGAGAGGGTTCCAGGTCGTCCCCAGCTAAATAGTGTAATGTTGTTTAAAAGGCAAAATATATGTTAAAAAATAGAATAGATAGAATATCGCCTAGATATTCTGTTCTCAACATTAATGTAATTCAACAATGGCGTCAGAACCTGCAGGGCCGTTACTGGGTATATCTACACGGCATGTCACTTATTGGTGAAACGTGTAGGCGTGTGGCTAAAACTAGACTCCATCTATGGACTAAAACACTTTCAGTAGTTTCGGTTGTGATATGAAAACATGAGACAGCTTTTTTTAGATCATGTTTTTAAAGCAAATCCACAAACTCAAAGTAAGGCTTAAATACGTTCAAAGTAAGGCTTAAATACGTTGAAGGTCATAAGATCATTAAAGGTCATTAAATACATTGAAGGTCATAAGATAAGATGATTTTTCCATCCATGCACTGTCTGGCTACTTAATAAAACAAAATGCATTTTTCAAGGTGGGACTACAATCTGAACCAATTCTGTCTGGCCCAAAAAGATGTGTTCAGTAGATGATTACATTACAAAGACTCTAATTGAGATTAAACTAATTAAAGAGGAATCCCACCCATTTTCAAAATTTTCCTGAGAGTGCAGAAATTGAAACAAATTTGGTCCTAAAAGAAAGATCATTAACATGGTGAAACACAACTTGAACACCTCGATTTCTAGGAAACGCAGAATGGGGTGAACTTTTTATCATGTCCACGGGTATATTAATGACATAGTAAAATGTTGAAAATGAGTGGATTCCCCTTTAAGGTTGAGAATCTAAGGTATGTTGTGTGCTTTGTATGGATATCAAAGCACACGCACACACACACACACGCACACGCACACGCACACACACACACACACACACACACACACACACACACACACACACACACACACACACACTAGTACTCACTGTGTCTTCTCCGCCGGTTGTCTTGACCCTGTATCACTGTAACACAGAACATATATAATATATCACAATGTTGAAGTTAAAGGAGTATTCCACGCCAAAACACATTGGGCATCAATCTACCTTGATTCCTGTGACATGATAACAGAGGTTGACACTAAGGTCTCGATGGGCAAGTGCAAGTCAGATTCTACTTGCCCTCAGCTCATGGTCACTTGTCCCCCACAAATACAGTATATTGTAAATTTTACAGATGTAACTCTTGAGAACGTAAAAATGAAACCAAAAAGAGTTAAAATTCATCATCTTAATTAGCCCAGGTCTACACAACTAGAGAATGTAGTAGATTAATGGTCATTTTGATGTGTATGTTAATTTGCCTGTTTTGTTTCCCAAATCCAGCCTGGAACTGTGGATATCTAGAAAGCAGGGAAAGACACAGAGGCAGAGTGCAATGACTGCCTTCAAGACAAATTTATCTTGTGTTGTGTTATAGTGCACTAAGTTGCACACTTGCCCGATCGGGCAACCGGGTAGCAGTCTTCACTTGCCCCACCATTTTTTTACTTGCCCCGGGCAAGCGGGCAAGTGTTAGTGTCAAGCCCTGTGATACATAATGTTTTTGTTTTGTTTCTCAAATCCAGTCTAGTATTGTGGCCAAAATCAAAAGAAATCTTTAGTTTAGTCTTCGTGCCCACCCTAGTAGGGCTGGCTAAATCCGGCCCTGAAGGACAGGTATATATATATATATATATATATATATATATATATATATATATTATATATATATATATATATATATATATATATATATATATATTATATATATATATATATATATATATATATATATATATATATATATATATATATTATATATATATATATATATATATGAAAAAGCTTCTCGGGTCAAATATTAAAATTATATTAAAATGTGACCAATTTCTATTAATTAACAATTACAGCGCCTCAAATGAATTATGTTTTCCTTAATCGAGTCCCAGCCCTAAATACAAGCAAATATTATATTCTTAAACCCATTTTGGAGAATTCCACCCATTTTCCATTCGTTTTTCTGAGAGTGTACAGATGCAACCAAATGAACCCTAACGGGTGCTCTTGGTTCCATTTGTACACTCTCAGAAAAAAGAAGCGTCTAAAGAAATCCATTAACATGGTGAAAATACATCTTGATGATGTCATCAAGATGTTTCATCATGTTAGTGGTAGAATTGTTATTTTGACCAACGTTTTGCCAATTATCTGTACTAAATTGTGGACGCAACCTTGAAAAACCTTAGTTTTGGGGCCAAGAGACTACACTCAACATCAAATGGTGGTCCGTGGCTAAAATGCAGAATGAAAAAGGTTGAAAACCACTGCATTAGAAGACAGCCCTTTAACAGCAGCGCGCTGTGCATGGGATATTTGGTTCTTACAGCAGCCTATAGCCAGTGCTCTTCAGAAGGTAGGACAATACACCACTCGCAGTTCACCATTTCTCTACGAAAAATGTATGTTCAGGGGTTGACACTAAGGTCTTGCATTTGCCCATCGGGCAAGTGCAAGTCAGGTTCTACTTGCCCTCAGGTCATGGTCACTTGCCCCCAAAATATATTGTAAATTTTGCATTTAGGTTTACGTTCTACTTGGGTGCTTTAAACATTTCCTTTTGCAGTCGAAGAATATGTTTTGTTTAAGTCAGAATCAGCTACATAACTTGTAAATCAGTCTAAATCAGTAGTTCCCATAGTGGTCACGGACTCGGGTCTGTGACACCAGCAAAATGATAGTTTGGAACCAAATGGACCTGGGAGAGAGATAGGAGAGATAGCTAGAAAGCAGGGAAAGACGCAGAGTGCAATGACCACCTTCAAGACAAATACGTATATCTTGTGTTGTGTTATAGGAACTAAGTCGCACACTTGCCCGATCGGGCAACCAGGTAGCAGTCTACACTTGCCTGACCATTTTTTTACTTGCCCCAGGCGAGCGGGCAAGTGTTTGTGTCAAGCCCTGATGTTTTTGCATACTTCATGATGCCATTTGACATGATTTGTCACATCGCATAGTCTGGAATTACAGCGAAATAAGGAACAAAAAAGCTTGAATAATAAATATAAATGTACAATACCTGGCGCAGTTAAAAGGAGGAGCAGGAATCCACGTGTTGCTGCTCTAACATTCATAGTTATACCTCTCCTTTAGGTTGAAGCCTTGAAATACTTTCAAGTTGAATACTTGAAATATATACTTATATACTTGTAACTTTTAAAATGGGTCGATAAACAAATATAGGATGTGCCTGTGTTCAAACTGCCTCCTTCCTTGTGAGCAGAGTAATGGTAAATCACCAGGTTTCTACCAGAGTACAGACATGTAGAACTCAGGCTAGTGAGTTTCCTGGCAGTGTTGCCAACTTGGCGCATTTCTCGCTATATTTAGCTCTTTTCCAGACCCCTCCTAGTGCCAAAATTAGTGAAAAACTCCTGGCGAAAAATCTGGTGTTTTTTTTGGTTGTGAGTACCATTGGTTAACATTGGTAACCAAATGGACCCTTTTAGATCTGTAAAGTTAAATCATATATAACCATCTGAATTGCCTAATTCTCAAGAATCTACACATTTAGAAAATGTAGAGGAATTGCTGTTTTGACCAACATTTTGTCAGTTATTTCTCCTAAATTAGGCTGAGAGACGAAACTCAAAATCAAACGGCGGTCCTCCGTGGCTAAAATGAAGAATAAACAGTGGGCCCTGTGGGTATGAAAATGGTTGAAAACCCACTGCTCTAGCGCATACATTCTAGTGCACTTTGGAAGTGCCACTAGTGCATTTTGGATTTTGTGGAGTTGGCAACACCGCTTCCTGGTAATAATCAGTGAGACATATTAGTGCATGCGCGAGAGAGAGAGCGATAGAGATGGAGAGATAGAGATCTGCTATATATAGAATCTGCAACACAAACGGAAAAATAAAACGATCTAACGCCACCTATTACCTATAGTTCACAAGATAAGAGCAAAAACAGGAAATCCTCTCATTAGTGATGGTGTTTTGAGGGTTTTGAGTTGGTCACGGTCTGTGAATAGCAACATTTGAACATTGCAGAAACTCTTTGCATTAAAATATGCTCTTCTATAACCATATTGCCGTGTATTTGAAATAGTCATTTCTGACAGGCTATGCAGCAATTACAAAATCTGTGCATAAAAACTACATTCTTCTTCCAGAGCAACTTATGTGAGCAAGGTAGACACATCTATAGGTTAGATCAGGGGCTGGCAATTATTTTTCCCAAGGGGCCAAATGAGATACATAAAATATTGTGGAGGGTCAAAGACTAAAGGCTGAACTAAAGTCTGCGTAATATTAATTTAATTTCAAGATAAAAGTAAGCGTAAGACCAACCATTTTGACACCAGGGCCCACTATTTATTCAGTATTTGAGCCACAGACCACCATTTTAGTCCCCCAGATCCCAAAACATCTTCAAGATTTCTTTTGTTTTTGTCCACAATTCCAGGCTGTATTTGGGAAACAAAACAGGATAACAAAAATGACCATTTTCTTACATTCTCTGATTGAATGTGTAGACTTTGGGCTAATTCAGATGATGAATATTTTAACTCTTGAGAGTGTAAAAATGGAGAGCGTAATGAGAGCGTAATGAGAGCGTAATGAGAGCGTAATGAGAGCGTAATGAAACCAAATGGACCCTTGCGGGTCCATTTGGTTTCATTACGCTCTCAAAGAGTTACATCTGGTTAACCAACTTTCCATATTTAACTTGGAACTCTCTCAAGGACCACTGGTGGTCCCCGGGCCATTCAGAGTCAGCCAAAGGGCCGCATTTGGCCCCCGGGCCGCATAATGCAGTTATGAGTTAAATCAAGGACCTAGCATCAGCTAGCTAGCTACAGTATAATCTCTCTATACCAGGGGTTTTCAACCTTTTTTCATACCAGGCCCACTATTTATTCAGAATTTGAGCCACAGACCACCATTTTAGCCCCACAGAACCAAAACCCAAAGATTTTTTTTTTTTTTTATATATATATATCTACAATTCCAGGCTGGATTTTGGAAACCTAGGCAAACATAGATCTCTATTTGTGTAGATTTGGGCTAGTTCAAATGATGAATATCTTAACTCTTGAGGGTGTAAAAATGAAATGGTTTCATTTTTACACTCTCAAGAGTTACATCTGGTTAACCAACTTAACTGGGGACCAGCTGGAACCCTCTCAAGTACCACTGGTGGTCCCCTGACCACCTGCCCTATACGGACAGATATACAGACAGATATACAGACAGACTTTCTCGCTGTTTATAGAAAAGAAAACAACACATTTTATTGCCATGTTATTGATTAAAGAAAATGACAATATTATTAGACAATCAGTGCTTGACACTAACACTTGCCCGCTTCCCCAAGGCCATTGAACTGGCCCCATGAAATGAATGGAGTTGTCGCAACTCTGTGTATACTCTCTAAGGCTTTAGCAGCCCAAACCCGGTATGATTGAAATGTCAGCTACTGGATGAAGACCTGTTGTTACGTGAGCTTTTATCTGTGTTTACCAGTAGTGTGTGAGACTAAAGCATCACTGTCAGCAGACTATTAGCTGAAACAAGTACTCCTTTAGCTTGTGATTTCCATGCCTCTAAGCTGTTAGTAAATGAAATTCTCAGGTATTAGGAGGACAATATGAGCTACCAGAAAAAAATGGGTTTTTGATGCATCTATCTTGGTTAAAATTAAGTTTTAAGTCATTATGGGTTTGTATAGGATAGGAAGGAGCCAGGTACGCTAAAATGAACATCAGATATCTAAATAGTGAATGTAGTAACTTATTAACTGTCTGGTGTGTTCACATGAGACTGAGTAGTAGACCATAATAATGACCAAAGTGAAATACCCCATAAACCAACAGCCTCTATTGACTAACTGCTAAATTAACTATTTCAATCCAGAGAAAAGGCAATGCTGGGCACTAACTAATGCCCTAATTGCACTAATATTTACAGTATTATTTGTATGGAGATCCCTAATGACTGTTTTTGTTGCTGTTTTTAAGTCTTGATTGAATGTGTTTTCAAGTTTGTGTGTGTGTGGGAGAAAATAACCATGGATTGGTAGCTTTGCCATAGTAGGAATATTTAACATTTTAGAATATTGGGATTTCTGTTCTGATAATGCAAGTTTAAAAGCAGCTGACGGTGCGTGTGTGTGAGTGTGTGTGTGAGTGAGAAAAATGAGGGCTTTATCTCTGGCACCTGTCAATCAATTTCGCCCCAACTCACCAGCCAAAAAGCACTAGATTTTCCGCCAGGAGCTTTTCACTTTGGCGCTAGGAGGGTCTGAATCTAAAAAAAATATATAGTTGGCAACACAGGGGTTGACACTAAGGTCTTGGAGGCACTTGCCCATCGGGCAAGTGCAAGTCAGGTTCTACTTGCCCTCAGCTCATGGTCACTTGCCCCCGAAGTAAATTTTGCAGATGTAACTCTTGAGAGTGTAAAAATGAAACCAAATGGACCCTTGCGGGTCCATTTGGTTTCATTTTTACACTCTCAAGAGTTAAAATTCATCATCTTAATTAGCCCAGGTCTATTCTCAACTAGAGAATGTAGAAGATTAGGTCATTTTGATGTGCATGCTAATTTGCCTGTTTTGTTTCCCAAATCCAGACTGGAATTGTGGACAGCTAGAAAGCAGGGAAAGACACAGAGGCAGAGTGCAATGACTGCCTTCAAGACAAATATATCTTGTGTTGTGTTATAGTGCACTAAGTTGCACACTTGCCCGATCGGGCAACCAGGTAGCAGTCTTCACTTGCCCGACCATTTTTTTTTTACTTGCCCCGGGCAAGCGGGCAAGTGTTAGTGTCAAGCCCTGCAACACTGTCTACTTGACAAAGCCACTCAGTTACAGATACTATATATAAAAAAATGTACTCACGTCCGAGAATTTCTGTGGGACTTCTGTGTTCCTCTTGACCTTTGAGAGCACAGGAGTATTCTCCTTGGTGCTGACTGCTGACTGAGTATATCGTCATGGTACTGTAATACTGTTCTGTTAGGAACTGTCCATTGTGATACCAGGTGTAGGATCTCGGCCGGGTCCACCTACAGTTGGTGTTACATCTCAGTGTCACCATATGTCCTGCGGTCACGTTTGAAGGTGTTCTTGTCACCCACAGGTCTACGGCCAGATAGAAAAACAAAACCATGACTGCAAGTCACAATAGAACATACCTGGGTATTATGCGGCCCGGCGGCCAAATGCGGCCCTTTGGCTGACTCTGACCGGCCCGTGAAAGGGTATCGTGGTTTTCAACCAGCGGTCCGGGGACCACCAGTGGTCCTTGACGGAGTTCCAGTTAAATATGGAAAGTTGGTTAACCAGATGTAACTCTTTGAGAGTGTAAAAATGAAACCAAATGCACCCTTGCGGGTCCACTTGGTTTCATGTTTACACTCTCAAGAGTTAAAATATTCATCATCTGAATTAACCAGAGAATGTAAAAGAATGGGTCATAGGTCATTTTTGATCTATGTTTGCCTGTTTTGTTTGTGAAATCCAGCCTGGTATTGTGAACAAAAAGCAAAAGGAATCTTTAGTTTTGGGGTCTGTGGGGCTAAAATTTCATCAAATATTGGTCCTCTGTGGCTCAAATGAATAAATAGAGGGCCCTGGTGTTAAAATAGTTGGTCTTATGCTTACTTTTATCTTGAAATTAAATTAATATTACACAGACATTAGTTCAGCCTTTAGTCTTGGCCCTCCACAATATTTTATGTATCTCATTTGGCCCCTTGGGAAAATAATTGCCCACCCCTGCAATAGAACAATGCATTTACTCTGATGTTTCTGCTTAAGATCGACACAACGTAATTGTGACACTAAGAATTGTACTAGATCAGGGCTTTTCAACCTTTTTGATACCAGGGCCCACTATTTATTCAGCATTTGAATGCCACGGATAACATTTCAGCCCCACAGACCCCAAAACTAAAGATTTATTTTGTTTTTGTCCACAATTATTCCAGGCTGGATTTGGGAAACAAAACAGTCAAACATACAGATCAAAATTATCATTAATCTTCTACAATCTCTAGTTGTGTAGACTTAGCTAATTCACATGATGAATATTTTAACTCTTGAGAGCCTAAACATGAAACCAAATGGACCTGCAAGGGTCCATTTGGTTTCATGTCTACACTCTCAAAGAGTTACATCTGGTTAACCAGCTGTCCATTATTTATCCTGGGGACCACCTGGAACCCTCTCAAGGACCACTGGTGGTCCCTGGACCACTGGTTGAAAACCACTGTACTAGATGAAATGCTTCACCGTGGAAACGTTACCTGTGACTGTTAGCTGGACTTCGCTATAAAAACCAGCATAGTTCTGGTTTTCTGAATTGTTTGTTAACCTGACCATGTATTTGGCTGAATCTGTCTCTCTCAGGTCCATGATGGTCAGTGTGCATCTCTTTTGAAGGTCACAATGGTTCTGCACACGGCCTGCGTACTGGGGGTCCCGTTTCAGATCCATGGGTTCATTTAGCACCCATTTGGTATACCAGGAAGCGTGTGTGACTTGTGGACCGTTGTAGGTGCAGGTGATCTGCACAGTTGATCCCTTAACGGCACACTGATCAGGCTTATAGCCATAGTCTACTGTCCAGACGTCTTCACTCTGAATGACTGAAACACAAAACATAATACAGGGCTTGACACTAACACTTGCCCGCTTACCCGGGGCAAGTAAAAAAATGGTGGGGCAAGTGAAGACTGCTACCTGGTTGCCCGATCGGGCAATGGATTGCATTTTTATGGATTGCATTTTAATGGATTGCATTTTTATAGCGCTTTTCCAAGTGCTCAAAGCGCTTTACAATGGTCCATTCATTCATACATTGGGAAGTAGAGCGGCGAACAGTCGACGCCAGCGTCCCCACTTCCCACATTCACACACCAATGGTGGCCAGCTCACACGGACCAACTCATTGGAGGCAACTTGGGGTTCAGTGTCTTGCCCAAGGACACTTCGACACGTAGACAGGAGTAGCCGGGATTCGAACCGCCGACCCACGGGTCATTGGACGACCTGCTCTACCTCCTGAGCCACAGCCGCCCACACACGGGCAAGTGTGTGACTTAGTGCACTATAACACAACACAAGATAAATTTGTCTTGAAGGTGGTCATTGACCTGGGCTAATTAAGATGATGAATTTTAACTCTTGAGAGTGTAAAAATGAAACCAAATGGACCCGCAAGGGTCCATTTGGTTTCATTTTTACATTCTCAAGAGTTACATCTGGTTAACCAACTTAGCTGGGGACCACCTGGAACCCTCTCAGGGACCACATGTTGAAAATCCCTGGTTTAAAGCACCCAAGTAGGAAGTAAACTTAAATGCAAAATTTACAATATATTTTTGGGGGGCAAGTGACCATGACCTGAGGGCAAGTAGAACCTGACTTGCACTTGCCCGATGGGCAAGTTCTTTGGAGACCTTAGTGTCAACCCCTGTATTATCATAAATAATTAGGGCTGGGACTTTAAGTGATTAGTTGAGATTAATTAATTACAGAAACTATAATGCAATGAAAGAAATTAACTCATTTTAATCGCATATACATTTTGCACCACAGAACCTTTTTCATTGGCCAAATTTCATGGTACCGATCATAGCGGTGCACGCAATGGGAGAAGAAGCCAATCAGGGTAACCAATAAGGGCTGACATTGATCCCAACTCCCACTGTTTCGTCCTCCCATTGGTCCGAAATTAATTACTAACGTTGTCTCTAACCGTAACGCTCAACATATCACGTTGCAGTGTGGACACAGTTTTGATTTAGAAAAACTCACTTACACACTGCCAACATGTTTTAATTGACACAAAAAGTGGTACTTTTAGAAGTGGGGGGACGCCACTTAAGACACGTGCACGCACACATGCATGTGCATTCGCATACACCTGCACAGCGCAGACAGACACACTATTAAAACATGCATATTGAATAGTATATTGAGAAAGATGGTTTACAATGCTTAATTGTATCCATAAAAGTAAATGACAAGTCAAAAAAACAATTTTTGACCCCCAAAATATTTTAGATGTGAGAGAAGTGGGGGGACTGCCCTGCGTCCCCCCGCGTCCCCCCTCCACTACACCCCTGATTACAAAGCTTCAAATTAATTAGATCAAAAATTTTAATCGAGTCCCACCCCTATAAATAATAGATGTTTATTTGCTTGGTAGTGGCCCCCATTATTGGTCAAAGACACAATAGACCTTTAGGTAAGCCCCGCCCTCTCCCCAGTGTCCACCCAAGGCTATAGGACACTTTCCAGCCGGGCTCATTCATCCCAATGTAAATATCATGGACTTTACACATTAAATACTGGTTCATTTTTGGAACCAGACCTTCAAAATCTCTTCCAAACCCATCAACAAGGCATGCCCTATGCAGTGGAAAAATGTGTGTGTGACATTTATTTCTTAAAACAATGTTGTATGATATAGGAAAGCTATTGGTGGAGAGGTTTGTCTATCACATGTTATGCTTAGCTGTGATTGGACCGTAGCCGTTCTGGGCGGGGGTTACTGAACGGTATATTAGGTTCTTAATACCAACATCTTTTGGCTAATAATGCCATAATAAGTATTGCACAGCATGTGCAGCATTGTTTGTCATTTAACTTCCACCATTTTGCTCTACATTGTAGCCTATAGATGCATAAAGCAGGGCTATACGTTCAATCAGATTGAGAAAGTGGTTGAAAAACATTTAGGAGGAATTTCACCCATTATAAAAAAAAAAACACTCTCAGAAAAAAGAGGTCCTACAACAAAAATCATTAACATGGTGAAACACAACTTGATTACGTCATCAAGTTGTGTTTCACCACATTGATTAATGGTTCTTTTTCAGACCTCCATAGTAAAATGTTTGAAAATGGGTGGAATTCCCGTTTAATTTAGGATGTAATATGACATTATGTTATTGTAGCACCCAGCCATGAGCCAGCCACAACAGCCCCGCCAATCAGGCTCAGCCCTATTGACGCGACTTGTTGTGCGTTGGACTGGCGAGTGGGAGTCCCGGGTTCGATCCCCGCTTCTGCGTAATACTACATTATGTTATGTTATGTTCTGTTCTCACATATGCTACATATTCCTCCCCAACAGAACCCCCAGAGGAAACAGAGGAGGTGTGAGGTGGCGTCGTGGAGGAAGCAAAGCAACACGTTATATCAACCTTCAGCGACAGCGAGATGAATACCAAGATGAATACCAGCAGAAGGAGGTGAGACCTTAAATCTTCCGGCAAATAGTTCTGCTACAGCTGCCACATCACAGTTGGATAGTAGTAACCCACACCCGGGCCAGATCTAGGCATGGGTATGGGGGGGAATGCCCTCCTAAATGCCCTGACTGCCCCATATTATATAGATATTTCAAACTAAAGTGCGTACATTTAAACCACTAAACCAGCAAGATTTCATCATTCAAAACAGAAAAACCTTTGTTACAACTTCAACAACAGCAACTGATGTTGTTATTGATGCTTACTTTCCCCAACACCTCCCAATATGTACCAGTATTTATGCTGTCTACGTTCTGATTTTGCTGCCAATATTTAAAGTGATTTGGGTGACACACGTTAGGACCTCCCCCACTTGATCATGATTGGAGGAAGGCTCCTCTCATCCAGATCCAATGAGAGCTTTCTCATCCAGGGGGGTACATAAATATTTTGATAATATTTGGAAATCATCAGTATCATTCAACATTCAACAATATCAGTTGTACAACCTGAGACCTTCTATGATATGCTATAGTAAAACAGACCTGAGTTACACTTGCTCTACCTCAACTCAACTAGGGTAATATGACTGTAATATGATGAGGATAAAATTTTAAAGATTAACAGCATAGTTCAGTAACAATACACCACACACTAACCCATTTTTCCCCTGCAAATTACACTTCTTACACTTCTTTGTCATTTTCTTGTATAGTCTACATTACAACTTAGATTTGACATGATATCACACCACAACAACGTCTCACATGTTCATCTTAAATACAGAAGAAGAAAACCTTTAATAAATATAAATGTACGATACCTGGCACAGTGAAAAGGAAGAGAACAAATCCACGTGTTGCTGCTCTAACGGTCATAACTAGGCCTCTCCTCTCCGTTCCAAGGCTACAGAGGTTCATGAGGTTACAGAGGTAAAATATTAGCATATTAATGGTATATATAATGACATCTTGGGGTTTCTCACCATAAAAGAGTAAACCTAGCCTACTGAATAAATGCTGGTGACTTCAGGTGAGGTTGATGAATAATAGGACAGAGTGCTGTGCTTAAAGTCGTGCAGCGTCTTTCCTCTTCATAGCAATCAGCAGGTTCAGCTGCAGATTAGACTGATAATAATCTGTTATGTGTTAACCTCGCACACACACACACACACACACGCACACACGCGCACGCACACACACACACACACACACACACACTGTTTTCCTAGTCTTAAGAAATGACTGTTTTTTTGTCATTAGGGAGACTAGACAGTTGCCTGGGGTGCCATGAGGCGAGGGGGGCGACCACCAGGCATGCTTTAAAAGGATCCCAGGCTAATAAGCCTCATATGGATAAATATATTATACTTGTCCTCTATAACTAGAATTGAACATTTAAAACAGATATATAATATGTTCTTCAGTTTAAATTGTTCAGATTTTTATCCCTTTTTATCCCTTGGAGCCCCAGGCAAGATTTTCCCTGGAGCCCCCATTTACCAAATGGACCCTTACGGGTCCATTTGGATAGGGGGGCTCCAGGGAAAATCTTGCCTGGGGCTCCAAATCGCTTACAAACGCCACTGGACTGTTTTTTAATGACTATTTCAGTATTATGTTTAGACATGGTGGTGAAAATGGTTTTAAATTGGGTTTGGGTTGGGTAGCATTCACAGATTAAGTTTCCGGATTGATATGTTCAGACACATGAGTTATGAAGTAATGCACAGGTGTTGAATATTAAATGGTAAAAATTGCATTTACACAAAAGAAAGTGTGTGTGTGTGTGTGTGTGTGTGTGTGTGTGTGTGTGTGTGTGTGTGTGTGTGTGTGTGTGTGTGTGTGTGTGTGTGTGTGTGTGTGTGTGTGTGTGTGTGTGTGTGTGTGTGTGTGTTACTAAGTGTATGCATGCATGTGTGCGTATGCACATGCGTGTGACATTTGAGTATTGCACCCATGCATGTGCACACTTGAGATGTGTGGAAGAAAGAGAGAGAGAGAGAGAGAGAGAGAGAGAGAGAGAGAGAGAGAGAGAGAGAGAGAGAGAGAGAGAGAGAGAGAGAGAGAGAGAGAGAGAGAGAGAGAGAGAGAGAGATAGTATCAATGGAAAAATGACAAGATCACAAGATAACAGCAAGCACAGGCAGTCATCATAGTATTGATGTGTCAGGGGTTGTAGTGAGGAGTTATGTCGACTGAAAACATTTGTTCGAAACAATTTGCACTCTCCATTTTATATGCTGTGTGTGCGTTTGTGCGTGTGTGTGTGCGTGTGTGTGTGTGTGTGTGTGTGTGTGTGTGTGTGTGTGTGTGTGTGTGTGTGTGTGTGTGTAGTGTTATTATTACTGGAGTAGAGAACCTTGTCATACTGTATATCTTATGCTATGGTCAGACACTTTTTTTTGTCACATAGGTAGGCTAATAGTAGGTTCACTGCATTTCTACATTGTAGCTTTTGACTGAGAGGATTTTGCCTATAGTAAGTAGAGTATGAAAAAGACATCCGGAACAACCTCACAGGTATCACAGTACACTTTCATTTTCACATTAAAATTAACACGAAAACAAAACTACAAGTCTACATAAGCAGTTATAGACAGCTGTGGGTATAAGATTACATTCAACCGTATATTATGTCACAACAGATCTTTCATTTAAGCTGTCATTTACTGTACGTGTAGGCCAGTTGGTGCACTAAAACAGGGGTTTTCAAGAGGTGGTCCGGGGACCGCCAGTGGTCCGTGAGAGGATTCCAGGTGGTCCGCAGGCTAAACGATGGAAAGTTGGTTAACCAGATGTAACTCTTTGAGAGCGTAATAATGAAACCAAATGGACCCTTGCGGGTCCATTTGGTTTCATGTTTACACTCTAAAGAGTTAAAATATTCAGCATCTGAATTATCCCAAGTCTATGCAACATAAACAAAAACAAGAATGTTGAGGATTAATGGTCATTTTGATCTGTATGCTTGACTGTTTTGTTTTCACTGAAAATCCAACCTGGAATTGCTGGACAAAAGTAAAAGAAATCTTCAGTTTTGGGATCTGTGGGGCTATTAAAAATGTCCTCAAATGGTGGTCCAAATGGCTCAAATTCTGAATAAATGGACTGGGCCCTGGTATGCAAAAGGTTGAACACCACTGCACTACAACAAAGGGCCAAATGGGCCAAATGTTGGGGCCGTATTCTTCACCCAGTAATTCTAAAGAAAGTCTGTCTCTGTGTGACTAGATACTGTACATCTCGAAATCATAGATGTAACATCATAGATATTTATTTGTATTTGTAATTATTTATTTATTTAGCACATATAAAAAGAGGGCAGTATAAATGTATCACAGTGCTAGGAGGAGGCAGGAAGCCCTAGGGCAGGGGTCGGCAACCAATGAATGAATGAATGAATGAATTTTTTATTAACAGAGATGAGAGTTACAGTACAAGTCAAGTACACACTGCTACAAAACTGATAACAGCTTGGAGAATTACAGTACAATTCAAGTACAACTGCATCAAATCTGAAAAAGCTGATTGGACACACTAGTTAAGCATACACTTGTTTACAATAGTGGCCAACTTGTTAATTTCATTAAGGCATTCAAATACCGTACATACAAAACAACTACTTCAGTGAAATCAGAAGCAGCAAATCATGGAGGTAAAATCATAGTGGAGGTAAAAAGGGAAAAGAGAAATGTACAATGAGGAGAGGTGGGGTGGGTGGGGGGATTTTACATACATTTTTGTTTTACAGAGGCCAGTTTCGAATTGCAGCCATCTGTAAGTGCCCTTTGAGAGCCAAGTCAAGGGATTCACATGCCTTTATGACTGTTGGTAGGGCATTCCACATGTTGAAATGTTGAAAGAGCCATTTTCGACCCAAAATTAAATTCAAAATCTGTCTGGAGCCGCATTTTATTATTATTTTTTTTCCTGAGAGTGTGCAAATGTGAACCAAATGGACTCTGGCGGGTCCATTTGGTTCCATTTGCACACTCAGAAAAAAAGGTCCTCAAAGAAAAATCATTAACATGGTGAAACACAACCTTTTTTCAGAAATGGGAGTTTCTAAAAATAAAATAGGAGTTTTACAGAACTCCATTTCTAGTCCACACAACACCTCTAAGGTATATTAATGACATATTAAACTGGGTAAACCTTTGAAAATGGGTGGTTCAGATTGAAAGCTCCATCTCTGATAACTGCTGGGCTTTTTTGACATGGCCAAGTGCTACTTTAACTGGCAACTGTCAGACAGACAGACAGGTTGTGGATCACCCCAGTGTGTGTATGTAATAATGCTACAGCCACTGAGCCACTAGGGCTGTGTTCTAGAGCCGCATGCGGCTCCTGAACCGCAGAGTGCTGACCCCTGCCCTAGGGCTTATACGAGGCCTCCACCCAAATACAGTCTCCTAACAATAAAACATGATTTAAGTGTGAGTACAAAATGGCTACATGATTAAGACATATATATTAGTAACATGATTGCGATATACTAGTAAATAACACAGTACAAGTTGATAGATATGATTACAATATAGGCCTATAAGTTAGTAACATGCAGTATGAAAGCAAAACACAGAACATGATTTTTTTTACAGCATGATATCAAAGGGATGCTGAGACAACATGATTAAAAATTACAACAAGATGAAGGATGATTAGAACATGATCAACAGCTTTTGATTGACAATTTCCTTGTAACAAAATAATACAAATAAAAGTAAATAGATATCTCACTAGAGCAGGGGTCGGCAACCACAGATGTTGAAAGAGCCATTTTCGGCCAAAGAATAAATTCAAAATCTGTCTGGAGACGCAAAAAATGTAAGCCTAATATGCCCTTAAAGGGGAATTCCACCCATTTTCCTTTTTTTTTCTGAGAGCGTACAAATGCGAACCAAATGGACCCTGGCGGGTCCATTTGGTTCCATTTGTACGCTCTCAGAAAAAAGGTCATAAAAGAAAGATCATTAACATGGTGAAACACAACTTGATGATGCATTAAGTTGTGTTTCACCATATTAATGATGTTTTTTTCAGACCTCCATTTCTAGGAAACAGAATGGGGGAGGACTTTTTAATCATGTCCACACAACATCTCAAAGATATATTAATGATATAGTAAACTGTTAAAAATGGCTGGTTCAGATTAAAGCTTGATCTCTGATACGTGCTGGGATTTTGTGTCATGGCCAACAAGCGCTACGTTAACTGGTGATGTAACTGTCAGACAGCACATGGCGTGTTGGATGCTGTCAGTGACTGAAATGTTTATATTATGTTGGCGGATCACCCCAGTGTGTATGTAATAATGCTACATCCAGGGAGCCACTAGGGCTGTGTTCTAGAGCCCCAGTGTGTATGTAATAATGCTACATCCAGGGAGCCACTAGGGCTGTGTTCTAGAGCCCAGTGTGTATGTAATAATGCTACATCCAGGGAGCCACTAGGGCTGTGTTCTAGAGCCACAGTGTGTATGTAATAATGCTACAGCCACTGAGCCACTAGGGCTATGTTCTAGAGCCCCAGTGTGTATGTAATAATGCTACAGCCAGGGAGCCGCTAGGGCTGTGTTCTAGAGCCCAGTGTGTATGTAATAATGCTACAGCCAGGGATCCACTAGGGCTGTGTTCTAGAGCCCCAGTGTGTATGTAATAATGCTACATCCAGGGAGCCACTCGGGCTGTGTTCTAGACCTGCATGCGGCTCCTGAGCTGCAGGTTGCTGACCCCGGCACTAGAGGGCAGCATTGGCCCTCTTAAAGTTGACCACAGCATAAAACACTTCATCCTGTCTCTGGGGCTGTGGTGGTCGTTGGACAGTAGAATACAGGGGTGCTTCCCGGTTCTTGGGGCGAGTGATGTGGACACTGGAGTAGTGAACATCACCCAGATGGTCGGCTGGTTCCCTCCGATCTGTAGAGTCGCAGCTGCTTTTGGCCACAGGTGAGATGTTCTCATAGTCAGGGGCAGTGTTGAACTGCAGGGGAAGAGAGAGAGAGATTGAATGTCAAGCCTTATTTTGTTTTATTTACCTCAATTAATTCAACTCCCTATAGCATACCTGGGCATTATGCGGCCCTTTGGTGAATCTGACCGGCCCGTGAAAGGGTACTGTGGTTTTAAACCAGTGGTCCGGGGACCACCAGTGGTTCTTGAGAGAGTTCCAGTTAAATATGGAAAGTTGGTTAACCAGATGTAACTCTTTGAGAGCATAAACATGAAACCAAACGGACCCTTGCGGGTCCGTTTGGTTTCATGTTTTACACTCTCAAGAGTTAAAATATTAATCTGAATTGGCCAGAGAATGTAAAAGAATGGTCATTTTTTTTTATCTATGTTTGCCTGTTTCGTTTGTGAAATCCAGCCTGGAATTGTGGACAAAAGCAAAAGAAATCTTTAGTTTTGGATCTGTAGAGCTAAAATGTTGTCAAATGATGATCTGTGGCTCAAATACTGAATAAATAGAGGGCCCTGGTGTCAAAATGGTTGGTCTTACACTTACTTTTATCATGAAATTAAATTAATATTACACAGACTTTAGTTCAGCCTTTACTTTAGTCTTGGCCCTCCACAATATTTTATGTATCTCATTTGGCCCCTTGGGGAAAATAGTTCAAGTTCAAGTTCAAGTTCAAGTTTTATTTGTCTCCCGAGGGAGAAATTTGTCTTGGAGACAGGACCACAGCTGCATACATACATGCAATAGACAAAAAACAAAACCAGCAGACAACACAAGAACAAATAACATATACACCCTAAGTGCTTACCCCTATGTAAGGGAAATGACTACCTATTTAACAGTTTTATAGAAAGAGGTACAAATGAATGTTTAAAACGGTTGTGTCTGCACTGTGGTGTCCTATACCTTCTACCAGATCTATAAAATAATTGCCCAGCCCTGCACTATAGCCTACCTGGACTGTCGGATCATCAGATGGCAGCTTATCGGATGCCCCTCTTCTCCTGTGGATGTGGACATTCACATTCAAGCAGTTTGTAATTGCATGCAAATTATTTTAGAAAGGGTCACGAGAAAACTCAATGAATTTACCTGATCCAAAGGAAGATGGAGATGGATATTACCAGTAGAGCAGCTATGGTGCTGCAAGTAATGGCAACTATAGATGCCCTAGATGTCCCTATAAAAGGTGCTCAGATTAGAACGATTCTGTAGATGAATGTTACGTGTACATTTAGTACAACATATACAGTATACTGTATTTTCAACAATGAACTTCATACAGTAGGGCCACGGGTTTTCAACAGGTGGTCCGGCGACCACCAGTGGTCCCTGAGAGGATTCCAGGTGGTCCCCAGCTAAATGATGGACAGTTGTTAAGCAAATGGACTCTGTAACTCTTGAAAGCGTTAAAATGAAACCAAATGGTGAAACCAAATGGACCCTCACAGGTTTTCATTTTACGCTCTCAAGAGTTAAATATTTAAACATCATTCTGAATTACTTATTTTCAAGAATCTACACAATTAGAAAATGTAGAAGAATTGTTATTTTATCTCTCCTAAATTGTGGACAAAAATTTGAAAATTTTTGCTTTTGGGTCTGTGAGGACTATACTCAACATCAATGGTGGTCTGTGGCTAAAATGCTGAATAAATGGTGGGCCCTGGTATGAAAAAGGTTGAAAACCACTGCAGTAGGCCCCTAGAAATTACCATACATCTGAATGAATGAGTGAATTGTTACCTGTTACATGGACCAACAGGAAGGTGGAATTCGCCCCACCTATTGTATTTTGGACTGAGCAATAATAATATCCTCCGTGGTCAGGTTGTATGTTGGTGATGGTGAAGTTCTGTCCAGTAGCTTTAGGCTTGTTGTCGCCCTGGTGGTACCAGGTGTAGTTGACCACTGGTGGGTTGGCAACACTGCTGCAAGTCAGAGTCACTGAACCGCCCTGATCTATGACAGCAGATGGACTCACAGACACTGAGGTGTTCTTAGGGGCATCTGAGGAGAAAGAAAGATGCATAGAAACATAACATCAGGAGTGTTTGCATGACCATGATACTTAAAGGGGAATTCCACCCATTTTCAACATTTTAATATGTCATTGGTATACCCTAGAGGTGCTGGGTGGACATGACAAAAAGTCCCCCCATTCTCTGTTCCCAAGAAATGGAGGTCTGAAGAAAACCACTAACATGGTGATGACAACATCAAGATGTATTTTCACCATGTTAATGGATTTCTTTAGAGGCTTCTTCTTTTTTCTGATAGCGTACAAATGGAACCAAATGAACCCGTTAGGGTTGACTGTTTTGTTTCCCAAGTCCAGCCTGGAATTGTGGACAAAAGCAAAATAAACCTTTAGTCTGGGGGTCTGTGGGGCTAAATGTCCTCAAATGGTCGTCCGTGGCTCCATTGCTGAATAAATAGTGGGCCCTGGTATCAAAGGGTTGAATCTAAGATTGTAATCTATTAAATGTAATGATACTCACATTTGACCGTAATGTTGGTGCTGGCAGAGGATGCTCCGATCTCATTGGATGCGTTACAGACGTACTCTCCGGTGTCAGAGGTTTGGATGGAATGGAAGACTGGCTGTGATTGGTTACTAAAAAGGACTTGGTGTAGATCTTGGTGTTTTTTGAACCAAACGATCCTAGGCGGTGGGACGGCCTCACTGGTACAGCTCAGAGTCACTGCACTGCCCTCCACTGCGTCAGCAGAGGGACTCACTGACACCACGGCAGTCTGGGGGGCATCTGGGTTGAAATAATGTATAATAATGTATGTTTTAGGGCAAGTTCATAGACAAAGTGACTTGAAGGCAAGAGATACAAACATGTACGTATTTTTAAAAAAGAAATTACAATAAATAATGCAAAAAGGCATTTCTTTTCTTGTTAACTCTTCGACAGATTAGCGGAAAAGCTAGGCTCTCTCCCATTAGGTTCAATAGTAATGAAATAATTCATAGAAAATGCTTTGTTGTGAATTTGTGAAAATGAATGACAGTGTAGGGAGTCTACTTTAAGGGGGAAAATTAAATGAGTTGAATATGTGTTTCAGGTTTTTTAAAGCCCCCGTAAAGCAAAAAAATATATGATACAAAATGTATTCCCAGTTTGTCACACCACAGAGTAATGTATTATAGCCCCACAGACCAAATATTTATGATTGAAAAAGTTGCTATGTTTCAGAAATGATGTTTAAACATGTGTGAAATTCAATGGAAAAAAATCTGGCCTAATTCTCCAGGACTGTAGGGGCGTGGTCAGTACTGTAAACTCATTAGCATATTCATGAGCTAATTAGCATATCTCGCCGTCCTAACTGTCAACAACAAGCCAGTACTACAGCACGCTAACTTCACTAGCGTAGTGTGTGTGTGTGTGTGTGTGTGTGTGTGTGTGTGTGTGTGTGTGTGTGTGTGTGTGTGTGTGTGTGTGTGTGTGTGTGTGTGTGTGTGTGTGTGTGTGTGTGCGCGACATGCGGATCTGAGAAAAGAGACTGACTGACTACAGCGGTCCCATCATCATGGTCCCATAGCCTGGCCGTCACGGTCGGTCCCTACAGGCTATGGGACAGCCAGGAGTTACGACAACTCCGTCCACTTCATGGGGTTAGTCCAATGGCGGCTCTTTTATTTTCTGCCCTCATTGAAAACAATGCATTTCCATCTCCACTTTGTCCCTATTCGGGCTGCATGAACAGCGCTGGAGCGCTCAGTTTGTGACCCCTTGATGTCGCAACTCATCTACTAGATAGCTCTGATGGTACGCAGCAGGGCTGGCAGGCAGTGTTGCCAACTTCGCGCATTTGTCACTATATTTAGATTTTTTTTCGAGACCCCCCTACCGCCGAAATGAATGGAAAAACTCCTGGCGGAAAATCCAAGTGCTTTTTAGGTATGAAAATAGTTGAAAACCCACTGCTCTAGCGCATTCGAGTGCATTTTGGAAGTGCCACTAGTGCACTTTGGATTTTGGCAGTTGGCAATACTGCTGGCAGGCAGGAGCAGCCGTTAGATAGTCCTTGAATGTGAAAACGTCGCCAACCTCTCCATCATCGACAGTTACTAAAAACAGAGTAGTTTTCAGCTGTCATCCACAAAATCACGCATCGAGAGCAAACAAATGTCAGTGCTTGTCAGCCTACAGGCAAAACACACTGTAGTAACTACACTTTCTTGTATATATCTATGGTAGCTAGTAGCTACTAGCTAGCTAGTTATCAACCAACACCACCACCAGCAGCTCCGCTCCGCTGTGAAGAAGAGGGGGCGGGGCTTCGGCTTCTAACTGACTATATGGAATATGATTTATATACAGTAGTACAGTAGGCTCATTAGCATATAATTCGGCTTGACTACGTCATCAAGCCGAATATGCTAATGAGACAAAACCTACCCATGAGATTAACCAAAACACATAAAGTGGTCTTATTCTACAATGCTGTAAAATAAAGTTTTAGTTTTTTGTCCAGGGGTATAAAAATGACTTTTGTACATGATTTTCATGTCTAGAAGAAAAAGGCTGATTTTGGTTTACGGGGTCTTTAAATACATTTGACAAAACACCCTGCCTCACATTTCACTGTTTCCAGGGCTCATTCACATGCATTTAAAGTTATACCATTTATC
Source organism: Benthosema pterotum (assembly GCA_039105355.1). Taxonomy (NCBI): domain Eukaryota; kingdom Metazoa; phylum Chordata; class Actinopteri; order Myctophiformes; family Myctophidae; genus Benthosema; species Benthosema pterotum. The sequence goes on along the minus strand of CM076973.1, from coordinate 3,072,479 downwards.
ATTTATCAATTCTAGTTGTAAAGTGTGTGAGGTGTTTTCTGGGTTTTGTAGTGCAATCACCACTTTAAAGGACTTCATGAGATGGTGTGTGCAGTGAGTTAATGAGCTTGTTAACAAAACAAAAGCCTAAAACGACTTTTGGAGTGATAAGCAGACAACAGAATAATCAATCACTCCATAATCCATGGTAAATCTGTCAAGGAGTTAAGGGCTGAGTTTATTAATTCAGGGGGAGAAAAAGCTTTTTTTATTTTGATATTAATTTGTAAGCTGAATTTCAACTTACAAGACAAATAAATTTGTGATTTGAGACTCAGTGTATGAACCAATTTAACAAAATGTCTACTCACATTTGACGATGAGAGTTACTTCAGGAGCTCTGAGGTCCTCTAGACCCCTGACAGCACAGGAGTATTCTCCTGCGTGTTGACTGCTGACTGGATCTACAACCATATAGTTGTGGTGTCTCTCTGGGTGGTGTAGAACCGTTCCGTCGTGGTACCAGACGTAGGAAGGGTTGTCTTTCAGAAAGCAGTCTGTCTTGGTGGTGTCACAGGTCAGTGTAACATTCTGTCCTTCTACCACTGTGTAAGAAGTCATGGTCACCCGCAGGCCTAGTGGGTGCCATTAAAAAAGATTAAAGGGGGAAAAGGAGATCATTTGTTTAGAATAGATTCACAATTAATTCATGCATTTACTAAGGCTGTTGAAAATAACGAGTTAATTACCATAGTTAAATTAATTTAGCTGATTAATCTGATTAAATTTTTTAACGCAATTAACTCATGTGCACACCGACTCAAATCACTGAGCATATTCACATTGTAAGAAGTAAATGGGTAGAGCACGGTTTTACGGAGCCATATACCTGTAGCTGTGTGTCTCCCTGTAACCAGAGCCATAAAGTACTATACAGTAGTATATGAGGATCCCCAAACATTGAGGGCTTGTAGATCACCTATTTTGATAAATATTCAAGAAATAAACAGTTCTTTTTTTTCCCCCAGATTCTTTTTCTTTTTAGGCTTATTTCGGACATAGTTCGAATGGTGATTAATCATGATTAATTTAATTTGGAAGATGTGATTATTTTGATTCAATTTTTAATCATTCAACAGCCCTGGAATTTAATAGTCTCTTGGATGATTTGATTTATTTAGTTCAACAGTCAGTACCTGTGACATTCAGAATTGTACCGGGTAAACTCGTCCCCCATGTGCTTGTAAATGTGAAGCGATATTCGGCTGAATCGCTGTCTCTCAGCTTGGCGATGGTCAGAGTGTTTTGGGCTTGTGTTTGACGGTACTGAACACGACCCTCGTATCCGGGAACTCCCTTTAGGTCGTGAGGCTGTCTCTGATTCTCATAACCAGGTCCAGGAACAAACCAGTATGTTGGCCATGTGGCGTAAGGAGAATAATATGTACAAGAAATGTCCACCGATGACCCCTCTAAGGCACAGATCTTCTTTTCGGTGTAAGACAGGGTTTTGCAGCTCCTACCAGGCATGCCTTGAAGACCAAAGATATCATTTAAAAAGCACAAGTTAGAATTTCTGTATTGAATTGACGAGACCATAATTATAGATTTGCACTGGGTTTTCACGATTTTCCCCCAAAAATAGCAGGTGTTCACGGCTCATAGCGCGCAACTCTGTGGCACACTGTGGGCCGCGAACACCTGCTATTTTTGAATAAAACTTTAAACGGAATTGATCCGTACAGAATGGGTCAATGCCACCATGCGGACTTAATATTGTGTTCATGTTGATATCCTTATAGTTGTAAGTGATGTCACATCAGTGTTGTTGTTGTTTTTTGTTTTTTGTTTTTTGAATATTTTGATTTACTCTTAGTCTTTTCAATAAGACATATTTAATCTTTTAGTCCCATTTAGTCTTCTGAAATTCATGTTTTTAGTCTAGTCTTACTCGACGGAGTATCATATAAAATGATTTAGTCTTAGTCTTGGTAGTTTAGTCTTACATACAAATACATTGTTGGTTTATATACAGTATGTTACACATATTTATAGTTTTTAATATGAAACATGCAATGTATGTTGCAGATATGTTCACACATACTTAAAAGAAAGGTTATGATTTAGTCTTCATCTTAGTCTTTTGAAAATCATTTTTGTTAGTCTAGTCTTAGTCGACTAAATATCAAAAACCTTAGTCGACTTAGTCTTTAGTGTCAGTCTTAGTCGACAAAAATACACAACAACCAACGCAACAAAATCCAGGGTGTGCTTCTCTGTGAGCTCACGGACGTATGGTATTTTGTGTATAATGTACTTTTTTCGTAGTGAATCATTTGGACATATTGCAAGAGCAAACTTACACTGTATCGCTGAGTGGAACATCTCATAGCCTTTTACCGCACAGGCAATGCTGTCATCATCACTTAAGTAGATTGAGTACCACTCAACAGCCTGTCCATTTTTATACCAGATATAGGCCAGAGTAGTATATCTGTCATTCTGAATGCATCTGTTGTTGGAACAGGTCAGTTCTGACCGTGAACTGGGCATCGATACTGGAGGAGCTATGGATAGAACATCTTAACGTTATTGTCTCTCACTCTCACACAGTCAGTCATGTTTCTGTATAGATCAGCTCTGTATAGAGCTGAGCATTCCCGCCACCTCATGACGTTGCCCCTGTTCCAGAAATAAATTCCCCATTCGTTTTTATCATAGACTTTTCTAAAATAATTCATATAAAGACGATTACACCACCCACAAAGCCAACTCGGGTCGTGACAAATCATGACAACCCACACAATCTTTTGGGACAATCAGATCCATTTCTAAGAAGAAAAACGAAACAAAAAGTATTATATTCTGCTGTTTTTTTTTCTTCTTGCTAATTAGATATGGCATGATAATACTGTGTTTGTTGTCATGATTTGTCACGACCCGAGCTGTCTTTGTCCGCGGCGTAATCGTCTTCATATAGATCATTTTCTAAAAGTCTTTGAGAAAAATGAAAGGGGATTTCATTTCTGGAACACGGGCGACGTCATGAAAGGGGCGGGACTGCAGCTCTTTTCGAAAGAATGCACCAGTGGTGGACTTACTTAACCCGTTGCCAGTGACATACAGTGTGACTCCAGGGGCACCGGTGTATTTTCCATCTGGTGTGGCTGTTATGAACCTAAACCTGTAATTTGCAGAGTCGGTGTCTCTCAGGTTTGTAATGGTCAGGGTACAGCGGTGGTTCGTGTTGTCACAATTGTGCAGCACACGGTCCGCATACTGAGGGTCCTGGTCCACAGGTGTATCCACTGATTTTGTGAACCAGAAACGCTGGGTGACTTTGTAAGGAGTCCACCAGCCCGCCTGTGGATGGCTGTAAGTGCAACTCATTTGCACAGTGGAACCCACAACGGCACACACATGATGAGAGGTGTAGATTACTCCCCAGTCACATTGAACCTGTATCACTGTAACATACACAAACACATTATAAACATCACTGTAAACATAATCATTACCATAACCAGGGCCGGATATAGCCATGGACGTAGGGGGGCAATTAAAGTGCCCCTCTAAATGCCCTGACTGCCCCACCAAATGTGATTACATACGAAACAACCAAAATGTCAAAGATATTTCAAATTAAAGTGCTTCTATCCTACTAACTACAATTGTGGCATCACTAAACCAACACCATTTCATTGTTAAAAACAGAAAATTCTCTGAGTCAGACCTTTAGCTTTATGCATGCTGCGTGTCTGTTGCAACTTCAACAACAACTGATGTTATTATTGGTGCTTATACTTGCCTAATATAAGTCCTGTATAACCGAAAATGGTATGGGGGCAGCTACCATACTAATTTCTCTTGCCCGCCCCAATTAGGAAATGTTACATCTGGACCTGACCATAACGTTATCAGTACCTTTATCAGATTATGGGATGTTTCTTTGCTCAGAAGCCTCTAATATTTATTGGACACTAACAATACCAACATGGTGGATAGTGCAGCTGACTGCGGCACTGTCTGCCATTGAACTTCTCCATACTGTGCATCAAAGCCTACACACAGAATGTCTCATTATTATTATTACTATTATTATTATTAATTGTTTTATTTTTATTTATTTTGCCATGAGACAATACTATAACGTGTATTTTATAAGTTGATAAAGGCAAAAATAGTCCAAAATAAGTAAACTGACCCAGAATTGTTTGTTTACCGTAAGACTTTACCCAATGAAGGTTGTGCTTACACTATCTTCATTCTGCTGCTTAGTGAAGCGTGAAAGGACATTTTGCATTAATCTAACCATGTGACATGTAGATCAGCAGAACTGATCAGTCTTTTCTAAAAAAAAAAAAAAAAAAAAATGCTAATTTAGTATCAATCAGTAATACTATGGGTAATCAATCAGAATACTATGGGTAATCAATCAGTAATACTATGAGTAATCAATCAGAATACTATGGGTACTGTATGGGTACTGTATATAAATCCCCCCTTTCAAAACAAACAAACATACATACATATGACTTATACATATACATACATAAAACAGAGAAACAAACTACCGGTAATATACTGTAATAGAAATGAACTGCAAAGGTGGTTACTGTATAGTTGTCCAGTGGCAGTGTTGGGAAAGTTCTCTTTTTTCTGAAATAGTTCAGTTCATAGTTCATACATTTCAAAACGAACTAGTTCCGTTCATAGTTCATTGTTGAACTTTTAGAACTAAATTTCATGGTTCCAAAAAAAAAAAAAACTATTATAGTTCTTTTTCGTTCTTTTTTTCCCCTCCCTCTTTTTTTTTGTTCAAAATGATTGCAGCCCATAGCCATATACAACTGAAGATGTCCTTAGTTGATTTGTGAAGATTTTTATTATGAAGGCGCTCAGTTCAGTCCAGCCCTGTGCATCTCTGTGTGCTGAAAATAGAGCAGAAAATATCAGCAGAAATAGAGATCAACAAGCTCAAAGTGCGTCACTGAGTTTGTAGATCTGCTCTATTTTCAGCTCATTCTAGTCTCACTCTTGAACAGGGCTCAATGCTTAGCATTTTTCCAAGTAGGCTACTATTTTACAATATCAATTTATTAACATAGCCAGGTCGACTGAAAGCCCGACCACCAATTAAGCAAATGAGCCCGGGCCGTCGCGGGTATTGTTTCGGTCGGGTATCCCAACTCTATACAATAGCGCATATTGTTATATTAATAACAATGTGAAAGGGCCCCCCAAACCTTTAGGCCGCTGTAGTAGGGTAATTGTAGCCTACCGGTAAATAAAAATGAAAACGATCCGACGGCAAATCAGTCAATGATGGTAAGAATACACAAGTGTTGTACTACAAATTCCTCTTCAGAAGTTTTATTAACAATAAACCACTTTGAATCACCTCCATTTTAACAGTTCATCCTTCACCACAACAAAGGCCAAGACTAATCATTGTTTGTATGAAATATAGAAAATAAAAATCTTTCTTAAACTTTGAATAGATAAATGCACAGTACCTGGTGCAGTCAAGAGGAAGAGCCAAAGTCCACATGTTGCTCCTCTAACCCTAACCCTAACATTCATAGTTGGGTGTCTCTCCTCTCGGTTGAACGCTTCAAAGTCGACTAATCTGGCCGGTGAATAATGCACACAAGAGGAAATATTTTAACATCTCCAAGATATCAAGAAAATGATCTTTAATTTACCCTTATCGGGTAGATTGCCTTAGCGCTGTATTTGAAAGTCCAAAAGTTAAACACTTAAAAGAGTTGGCTAGTAACTAATGTAGCTTGATACCATCCATGTTGATGAAATGATTGTACAAAAACTGTTTAAACAGGTGCCACTTCCTTGCAGTCACGCATCATGCATTGCCAGTAAAGTTAAAAAGCAGAAGTTTCTGGATAATCTAAATAAATGTTTAAAATGAGAGAGAGGGGGGGGGGGCTGCTTCCTGGCTTCACCGCTGTAGGCCTGCTGTGCTTGTAGCTTTATAATCAGGGCCGGATGTAACATTTCCCAATTGGGGGGCGGGGGGCAGGTGAAAATGGTATGAAGCCGCACCAATACCATTTTCAGTTACAGGACTTACAGGTATTAGGCAAGTAACGCATCAATGACGACATCAGTTGTTGATGTTGCAACAGACACACAGCATGCATAAAGCTAAAGGTCTGACTCAGAGAGTTTTCTGTTTTCAATGATGAAATAGCTCACAATGTGTTGCATTGTGAGTTTGTTCAACCATTTCAAACTGTATAAGGCCCATTGTTTATTCTGCATTTGAGCCACGGAGCCCCATTTGAGGAGACTGAGACCCAAGACTTAGAATATGTCGTTATGGCACAATTTCATGCTGTATTGATGCGGTAACACACTGTGTAGATAGGGGATCTGACAAACATTGATCAACTTAATAATTGTACATAATTTTCGAACCCAATCAAAGACCATTGGATGATACACAATTCCTCAATTGGTAACATGTTACATCTGGGCCTGACCATAACATTATTACCGGTACTGTTATCAGAGGATGGGATGTTTCTTTGCTCAGAAGCCTCTAATATTTATTAGACTCTAACAATGCCAACATGGTGGATAGTGCAGCTGACTGTGGTGTAAAGGTCTCAACAGGCCTGAAAATTAAGGCCCGGCCCTAACTGGGCCCTAACTGATCAGGCCCTATAGGCCCGGCCCGGCCCGACTAAATGGAATTGATTTTAGGCCCTACCCGGCCCTAAACAGTCGGGTTTGGGCAAAATTTGAGAATTCGCCACAGATTAAAAATGAAATGGCAATCAGCATCATCTTCACAATAGGTAAATACAGAAAATAACTATTATTCTTACTATAGTAAAATAATTCAATATATAGTATTTTTTCATGGGGCCCGAGGCCCTACTGATTAGCACAGATTTTCGGCCCGACCCGGCCCTAAATGGCGGGTCGGGCCTGTTCGGGTTCGGTCCTGGTCGGGTTCGGGCAGAGTTTGAGAACTCTACTGCTGCACTGTCTGTCATTGAACTTCTCCATACTGTGCACTGTAGCCTACACACAGAATGTCTCACTGTTATTATTATTATTATTAATTGTTTTATTTTTATTTATTTTGCCATAATAGACAAGAATATAACATGTATTAAGTTTATAAAGTCAAATTTAGTCCAAAATAAGTAAAGCGCCCCAGAATCGTTTATTTACAGTAAGACTTTACCCAATGGAGGTTGTGCCTTACTCTAGCTAAAACTCTAACCGACTAGTTCCCCTTCAGAAGGTTTCAGTGGTCTAATACAATACAATAAACAACAATAAACCACTCTGATAATCACCTCCATTTTAACCTGTTCATCCTTCTCCACTACAAATGTCATTATATGTAGACTATGCATTGTTTGCATGTATGGTATTTGTTGTCTGAAATCTAGAAAATAAAAATGTTTCTTAACTTTGAATAGATAAATGCATAGCTCCTCTAACATTCAAAAGGAAGAGCACAAGTCCAAATGTAGCTCCTCTAACATTCATAGTTAGTTGCCTCTCCTCTCGTTTTGAACGCTTCAAATTCAACTAATCTGGCTGGTGAATAATGTACACAAGAGGAAATATTTCCAAGATAATGTATCAAGAAAATGATCTTTAAATTACCCTTATCAGGTACATTTTTTAGCGCTGTAGAACGTCCAAAAGTGAAAATAGGTTTCGGTTACAGACAAGTTGCAACAGGCACGCAGCATGCATAACGCCAAAGGTCTGACTCAGAGAGTTTCCTGTTTTCAATGATGAATTGTAGCAGCGTGTTTCAAATCATTTTAATTATAAGCACTTTAATTTGAAATATTTTTGAAATTTGGGTTGTTTGCATTGCATTGTTAGTAAAGCCTAAAAGTAATTATTAAACTCCCCAAATCCACCAGAATACTGCAGATACGTCTACTTTGTTAGTGTGATCAGTGACACTATTACTCACTAACCATTCAGCTATGGGCTTGGCTGTCAGTTTAACACTTTATACCCTGTGTATACACTGTACATTGGATATATGAACATAGTGTACTGTACTGTACTCTACTAGCTCACAATGTGTTGCATTGTGAGCTTGTTAAACCTTTTCATACTGTATAAGGCCCATTGTTAATATTCTGTATTTGAGCCACGGACCACCATTTGATGAGACTGAGACCGAAAACTTATCGTATAGGATTTTGTGCACATTTTCATGCTGTATTGATGTGGTAACACACTGTAGATAGGAGATAAGGCAAACGTTGATCAAATTAACAATTCATTTCATGCACAAAGTGGTTTCATTTTATCAGTCCAGGCAGGGTAAAGAACTAGTGCTCCATTTCATTACCATTACAACATTTTTCTGGAAACCAATCAAAGACCACCAGATGAAAACCACTGGTGTAATAGTATAGTAACAAATACACCCCTCTTGATTCATGCTTGAACGATTTATACACACAGTCACTGTATATTTTAAAGTCACTGATTAGGTGATTTTATTTTCAAGGAAGATGCAGCATTTGTGCTTCCACTTCTTTATTGTTACAGGATATACAGGAGATGTAACTCTGAACCAAAATTACAGATGCATCCAAATAATAGATTCAAATAAAAATAAACATCGGGCCCTATCCCTTAACACAGTGGTTTTCAACTTTTTATACCAGGGCTGCACTGTTTATTCAGAATTTGAGACACAGACCACCATGATATTTTAGCCCCACAGCAGTAGCGGTTCTAGAATGATTTACTCCCTGGGCGAAATCCCCTGCTGGCGCCCCCCCCCCCCCCCCCCCCCCCCCCCCCCGTCCGGGATCAACCCAACGACCACCTCTACTCCACCACTCAAGACCTATACAAGACCAACGTCCATACAAACACAACTACTACTACAAAAAAATACCACACACACACACACACACACACACACACACACACACACACACACACACACACACACACACACACACACACACCGGGCTATGTGTTATTACTATAAGCTACCTACAGAACCTAGAGTACATTTTTCCATATTGTTATCATTTGGTGATGTGAAACAAATGAGACACCCAAGCAATGTTCTCTCTAATTTTTGGGGGGTCTGAGGAAATACATAAACCGAGTAGTGAGCATGTCACCTTGACACCACCTTCTTCACACAGGTGTGATTTCTTTTTCCCTTTATTTTATTTTTTCATAATAATACAAAATTAATTAATTGAGTTTATGCTGTATAGCCTACTATAGTTTCAGTTAATTCAATGAATAAGTATAGCTATAAAACTGCATTGGAGGGAGTGGGACCTCAGAGTGAAATGTAGAAAAGGGGGCATCTATGACAAGACTCAAGAGCATTATTATGCATGTCACAGGAATCAAGGTAGATTGCGTCCAATATGTTTTGCTGTGGAATTCTCCTTTAACCACTGTGGAAAGTCCCCACTAATTAGTGCACCTGCTGCACGAAGACACTGACCAAAGAATGCGCTCCATAGAGTTCCATATTAATTTTTTGAGATTTGAAAAGGTCCTGTTGACTCTTTTCCCAACCTTTTAAAAAAAATTCAGGACTTCCCAAGAAACCATGTGAGGTAAGATTTCAGTTACTGTATCATAAATACTGTTTTCACCATTCATCCACGAACTGTGGCCTTTTCAAATCTCAAAACTTTAATACGGAGAGCGCATTCTTTAACATTGAAGTCAAGCGGTCCAGCGGTAACACCAAACCAACTGGACCCCCCTCCTCTCGCATGGCCAGAACACATACACACACACACACACACACACACACTGAATTGCACGACATTACCATTTTCTGTGCGCTGATCTGCCCACGCTGATCTGCGCAAGTGGGCGCAATACTTGTAGATCCATGCAATGACAATAAGTGACGGAATAGCGGATTTCTTTTCTTTTTTTTTGCTTCGCTATGCCGCCCCCCCCACGATGCCGCCCTGGGCGGCTGCCCATAATGCCCATGCCTAAAACCGCCCCTGCCCCACAGACCCCAAAACTAAAGATTTATTTTGCTTTTTGTCCACAATTCCAGGTTGGATTTCGGAGAAAACAAAAAACAGTCAAACATACAGATCCAAAAAATAACCATTAATCTTCTACATTCTCTAGTTGTGTAGACTTGTGGGCTAATTCACATGATGAATATTTTAACTCTTGAGAGTGTAACCATGAAACCAAATGGACCCGCAAGGGTCCATTCGGTTTCATGTTTACACTCTCAAAGAGTTACATATGGCTAACCAACTTTCCATCATTTAGCCTGGGGACCACCTGGAACCCTCTCAGGGACCACCAGTGGTCCCTGAGAGTGTCCCTGAGCCACTCATCTCAGCCATCATAAACGTCCACGGTCATGGAAGGCGTGTAGGTGTCGGTCATGGTGGCCTTGACGGTGAACTTGCCCTCTCTGTGGGTGATCGGACTCGGCGCCTTGCGCCGGACGAACGTGCTCTCGCTGTTGTAGTACATCTCGCTGTAGAGATTGTGATCGCACGCTTTGGTCTTGGGAAAGAACCCCGCCGCGAACCAGTTGGAGTGAAACATGTAGTTGAAGGGCACGGAGAACATGAAGGCCAGCTTGGTGCTGGTCGTGTTGGTCTTGGCGTCGACGACGTCGTAGGTGAAGACGCCGACCACGCCCCTCATGGTACGCGGCGTCCGGCGGAACTCCAAACTCGCCTCCTTGTTGGGGCCGATCTCGCGTTGCATGGGTGCGGAGTTTGCGCCGCTAAACATGTACATGCTGAGAAGTAGAAAGAAAAAGAAAAAAACATGTTTAGACTAGGGATGTCCCCAGGGTGGGATTGACCATTGGGCGTACAGGGAGGTCTCCCGGTGGGCCACGACCCGATAGGGGGCCGGTGGTATCACGGTATGATTAAAAGCACTGGTTTTCAACCTTTTTGATCACAGGGCCCACTATTCATTCAGAATTTTGAGCCACGGAGGACCACCATTTGATGTCATTTTAGCCCCACAGACCCCAAAACTAAAGATTTATTTTTGCTTTTTTTGTCCACAATTCCAGGCTGGATTTGGGGAAACAAAACAGTCAAACATACAGATCAAAATGACCATTAATCTTCTACATTTTGTAATTAGACTTGGGCCAATTTAGATGCATATTTTAACTCTTGAGAGTGATAACATGAAACCAAATGGACCCGCAAGGGTCCATTTGGTTTCATGTTTATGCTCTCAAAGAGTTACATCTGGTTAACCAGGTAGAATACGCCCATCGCACGCTGGTTGTGGTGGGCCGGTCTAGGCCAAATCACGCTAAAAATGTCCGGGCCGATTTTTTTAGCCCAGTCCACCACTGGATGTCCCGATACTGTATCGGTGTCGGAAAAAGTATGGCATCGGCTTTTTTTGTCATATCTGTTCATATCGGTATCGGCAATACTGTAATGGAACCAGAAAAGTATCAGTATTGGCCCTCATTTGTCATTATCAGACCATTCAATATTGGTAAATATACCAGTCTAACCAGTGATCAGGCACAGGGGTAAGGGGTTGACACTATGGTGAATATACCAGTCTAACCAGTGATCAGACACAGGGGTAAGGGGTTGACACTATGGTGAATATACCAGTCTAACCAGTGATCAGACACAGGGGTAAGGGGTTGACACTATGGTGAATATACCAGTCTAACCAGTGATCAGCAGTGTTGGTCAATATTACTTAGGAAAGTAACTTCTTTACTTTACTCTTTACCGCTTAGACAAAGTAATATCATTACTTTACTTATTACTGGAATTGAAGAGTAATATATTACATATTACGTTATTACTTTCCCAAGTTCTCAACTCCCACCTTATGGAGTAAAAATAGAGATGTACAACATAATCTGTTTAGCGAGCTCTTTTTAGAACTGAATCCAATTTATTGGAATAATAATAGTCTCCAATCCCACAAACTGCAACTGAAAACAAAGCCACAAAATCTGTCTCTTTGACTTTTTAAACTTTTTCACAATTGTTTTCAAAGACAGCTGAGATCTTGTATTTAAAAATAAAATACAAAATAAAGCAGCAAGCGATTTGTAGTGTACATAACTGTGCGCAGGATGCAGCATGTGGACTGGATCTACAATCTAGTGCACATCTCTGTCGTTACAGTACCTGTCGATAGCTTGTAAATCTGTTCTATTTTTGCATGCAACAACAAGCTCATTTTAAAAAAGTAACTTGGCGTTACTTGCAAAGTAATGCGTTACTTATTACCCATTTTTGCAGAGTAATCTCGTTACTTTACTTTTTGGAGCAAAAGTAATAATATTACAGTAATATGTAATCTAAAATTAGTTACTGCCCAACACTGGTGATCAGACACAGGGGTAAGGGGTTGACACTATGGTGAATATACCAGTCTAACCAGTGATCAGACACAGGGGTAAGGGGTTGACACTATGGTGAATATACCAGTCTAACCACTGATCAGACACAGGGGTAAGGGGTTGACACTATGGTAAATATACCAGTCTAACCAGTGATCAGACACAGGGGTAAGGGGTTGACACTATGGTGAATATACCAGTATAACCAGTGATCAGACACAGGGGTAAGGGGTTGACACTATGGTGAATATACCAGTCTAACCAGTGATCAGACACAGGGGTAAGGGGTTGACACTATGGTGAATATACCAGTCTAACCAGTGATCAGACACAGGGGTAAGGGGTTGACACTATGGCAGGTAAATAAAATGTTGTGGTATTTGCTTTAGAGTTGCTCAAGTACACATTTGAGTGTGGAGTGCTATTCTAGTCTGCTATTTGGTGGACTTCGTATAAGATATTTTTTTGTATTTGTATTATTTGGTATCGGAATCTGGTATCGGCTAACACAGAAATTGTGGTATCGGATATCGGAATTGAAAAAAGTGGATCGGGACACCCTATTTTAGAGCAGATACAAATAAAACCACAGTATTATATAAAAAAAAAGTACAGTAAAAAAGTAGCTTACCTGGGGTTCTGGAGTTTATGGGAGGTACAACGATTCCTCACCACGATGTTAGCCTGGCGATGAGTGAGCCTGTTGAAGTGATTCTTGATGTGTGTAACGGCCTGATGGAAAAAAGCATCGCTCACGGCGGTGCTCAGACATAACACAAACATAAACGTAAATATCTTCGACATGATGGGTGGAGTGTGAACAGCCTGGGAAGGAAAGAGAGAGACACGATGTTACCTCCTCTCGATTATAATTATACACATGTAGCCTACTGTAAACATGAACATAATAACTATAGTTCTTCTTATGCATTGTTATTCTAAGTTTTATACAGGCTACTGTATAACCAGACTACTTCTACCACAATTCTGTGTTAACGCAAAAGAAACAATGTTTTTTTTTTTTTTTTTACCTGGGATCAAAATGTAGCAGCTGTCGCGTTCTGAGGAGTTCTGACAAGCAATATATAAAATCGTAGGTCAGCCCCTTTTAGGCCCTAATAGGTTCCTCCCCCTGGTTTAAAACCAGCAAACTGCTGTTGTCTGACAATAGCATGGCCTTATTAGGCAACAGTTCCCCATCGAGACGGAACGCTGTAAAAGAAAAACAACCAAATGAGCCCTTCACTAAGCCCCTCCCCATTCCGGCCTTGTCCAATAGGGATGTTAGTATGGGAGGGCTTGACCAGGAAAGCTTGACCTGTCCTGGATGGACAGTGAGCAAGCCCCACCCCAAAGGGTGTGGTTTTGAGAAGGGATCATTGCATAGTTGTTGGAGCAAGAGAAGACAGAAGACAGCACCCAACTCTTGAAGGGGAACTCCACCCATTTTCAACATTTTAATATGTCATTAATATACCTTAGAGATGTCCTGTGGACATGATAAAAAAAATGTTTTTGTCATTTACCATTCTGTATTTCCTAAAAATGGAGATCTGAGAAAAAAATCATTAACATGGTGAAATACATCTGATGACATCATCAAGATGTATTTCACCATGTTAATGTTTTTTCTTTCAGACCCCTTTTTCCTGAGAGGGTACAAATGGCAAATGGACCCGCTAGGGTCCATTTGGTTCACATTTGTATCCTCTCAGGAAAATTTTGAAAATAGATGGAATTCCCTTTTAAGTCTAATCAGTAATGTTAGCGCATTAAGGCCCAGTCTGCAAATGGCTTCTGAACCCCCTAACAGTTTTATGCCAATAGCATACCGGCAGCTTGCTATAGTATATAAATGGTATTCACTTTTTCATGTCAAGGTCGGACCCCCAAAATGTATAGTTGGCTTAGAACCACTTCCATCTGAAAATATTCTGTTCCAGTGACCCCCAGAAGCAAAGATTTTAGTTGTTCAGTTTAAAAATATACATAATATAATCAAAGATTTGCAAAAAGGTTCACAATTTTAATAGCAGATTTATGTGCTTGTAAGGCACATCCTTAATCCTTTACTGTTTTTTTTTCTCTTATTTTTAATCATGTCTCTCTCATCACATTTTTGTTTGTCACATCACATTTCTCACCCATCACACTGAGAACACTTTAGCGAATCATTACCTTTCCATGAATGTTATCTTATCCTTATCTACTATCATTTTACTATCACTATCATCTACTATGTATTTATTAATAGAATGCAGAATGGGTGCATTTCAAACAAAAGCACAACTCAATACAAATCTATATTTAGATCCATAAAACATTACTTTTGTTTACTAGGGTCCACTATTTTCAATTCATGAGAACATTTAGTCGTAGAGATATACACTTATGTGATGCTGAAATTTTAACAAAGGGAGAAGTCTGTGACTAAGCTATCCGTCTGACGACAAAAAGATTAGCCAAAAAACGAGAAGAATGACAAACGTACAGAAGTGGTGGATTTTATCTTCAACTTCACATTGACATCTGTTGTCCTGATCTCACACCAAGGCATGGCTGAATCATTCAGTGCAGTAAACACCCAGCCAGGCCACTGGGGCGTAAGTCGGGATTTGATCAACCCCCGGCCCGGGTCACATGAGTGAGGGGTATTAATTTAATGCTGTGATACCCAAAACCCCCATGACCTTGGGACACATCACTGAGGACTCGTCCCAGGTGCATCCAATGCAATGCATTTTTGCATGACACTATGAGTTATGAATGATCTTGCAGATTTTACTCTTTACCCTTTTCAAGGATGTTGAAACATGATGTTGAACTGGACCGTTTCTGTATCCTATAGTCATAGTTCTCTCTTTTTGTATATTTTTTTGTCATCAGTTTCCTCAAGTGTCAAAATAGACACAAAACAGACCATTTGTAGTTCTATGGTAGTAGAACTACCCATGCTGGCTCACTTTAGAATCATAATGTGAGACTGCTGATTATGTGCTTTCGCTACTTTATGGGTTTTATATGGAACAATAAACAACACATATGAGGGCCGCTATAACTTCAATTTCCAGGTTGAATTCCTCTCAATTTGGCCCAATTTTCTACAGTGCCACCCTGATCTGCCGTTTCTCCAAAGCTAGTTTCATCATTTCTGCATTCAGTCTGTGTGCTCTATCCACACATGAAGTCTATGCTATGTTGTATATTAAGGTTTGCAAGTTAAAGTTAATTACCGAATGCCTGGATAGAATTTCAGTCATATTACTATTGCAGAGCATGCAATGTTAGGGTATTTATTGTAATGCAAGGCAATGCTGTTTTATTTGTATAGCACATTTCAACAACAAGGCAATACACTATACCTGGCTCCATTTTTTTTTACCATCCAGACCCCTTATCCTAAACCCCTTATAATTTTTTTACTATTTTGAAAAAAAAAAAAGAAAAAAAGAAAAAACCTTTTGGAATAGTTCAACGTGCCAATCAATTGACACATAGTGAGCTTGTAGAGTGGCCATTTAAACTATCGAAAAATGTTCTTTTTTAATAGTTTAAAAAGGCAAAGAAGTTAAGGGATAAGGGGTTTAGCGGTGACAAAAATGGAGCCCAAATATTCAAAGATTTGCAAAAAGGTATACCATCTAAATATCAGATTTATGTGCTCAATATGGCACGTCCTTGACTGCTTTTTACCCCTTTTAAAATCATAGTAATAGTAACAGTTTGTCTCTCTCATTACATTTCTCACCCATCACACTGAGAGAGTTGAGTTGCAAACCATTTGCTTTCCATGAATTGTATGCTATCTTTATACAGTATCAACCTGATAATTGAAGTTGATTGATTGTATTATTTATTAATAGAATGCAGAATGGGTACATTTCAAACAAAAGCACGACTCGATACAAAAAAACTCTGTACAGGCCAAGGTTGTGGCATCAGGGTGGTCAGTGTCGTCAGTGATGCTGGAATTTGAACAAAGAGAGAAGTATGTGACTAAGCTATCCGTCTGGCGACAAAAACATTACCAACAAAAAGAGAAGAATGACAAACATACAGAAGTGGTGGATTTTATCTTCAACTTCACATTGAAATCTGTTGTTCTGATCTCACACCAAGGCATGGCTGAATCATTCAGGCCGGTAAACACCCAGCCAGGACACAAGGTCCACAAGTGTAGCACAGCGGTGGGCAATTATTTTTCCCAAGGGGCCAAATGAGGTATATAAAATATTGTGGAGGGCCAAGACTAAAGGCTGAACTAAAGTCTGCGTAGTATTAACTTAATTTCAAGATAAAGGTAAGAGTAAGACCAACCATTTTGACACCATGCAGGGCCCTATATTTATTCAGTATTTGAGCCACAGGGGACCACCATTTGATGACATTTTAGCCCCACAGACCCCAAAACTAAAAATGTATTTTGCTTTCGTCCTCCATTCCAGGCTGGATTTCACAAACAAAACAGGCAAACATAGATAAAAAAAAATGACCATACTTTTACATTCTCTGGCTAATTCAGATGAATATTTTAACTCTTGAGAGCGTAAAAATGAAACCATGAGACCGCAAGGGTCCATTTGGTTTCATTTTTACACTCTCAAAGAGTTACATCTGGTTAAACAACTTTCCATATTTAACTTGTAACTCTCTCAAGGACCACTGGTGGTCCTCGGAACACTGGTTTAAAACCCTTTCATGGGCCGGTCAGAGTAAGCCAAAGGGCCGCATTTGGCCCCCGGGCCGCATGATGCCTAGGTATGCTGTAGAACCCAGGTCAGCAGGATGGGTGTTCATACTGCTGCCTGGTGAAGTGTGAAAGGAAACTTTGCATAAAGTCTAACCATCTCGTGTCAGAAGGAAATGAGGAGCCCTGGAGCATGCCTTTGTGCAGGGGCGTTTTTGCCATTAGGCAGACTAGGCAGTGGCCTTATCTCATTTCCAGAACAGTGGCCTTGTGGTTAGAGTGTCCGCCCTAGAACTGGGAGGCCGGGGTTCGATTCCCGGTCGGGTCATACCAAAGACTCTAAAAAATGGGACCCAATGCCTCCCTGCTTGGCACTCAGCATCAAAGGGATGGATTGGGGGTCAAAATCAGCTAATGATTCCCGAGCGCGGCAAGCCGCAGCTCACCGCTCCTTGGAGCTCACCGCTCCAAGTGATGGGTTAAAAGCGGAGGTCCAATTTCGCTGCGGTAATGTAGTGACATGCGGCTTTGACTTTGATTTCTGAGATGATATAATGATGATGGATGATGGCCATGGAACGAGAATCTTCTGAAAGCTTCATGGGCAAAGATAAACAACTAAATAAAATAAAAAAACAGTCCTAATGACCTCTCAGGCATCCTAGTGTTACAAGGATCCCAGGCTAATAAGACTAATATGGATAAATACATTATACTTGTCCTTTATAACTAGAACTGAACATTTAAAACATATAATGTGTTCTTTAGTTTAAAAATAGTTCATTTTATCTCTTGGGGGATGCCATTTTACTGAATGGACCATTGCGGGTCCATTTGGTAAGGGGGGGGCTACAGGGAAAATCCAAATTGCTTAGAAACGCCACTGCCTTTGTGGGAGGGAAGTGAGGGACTTGAGGAGAGAAGCGAAGCGCCGAGGCGCGCTTCAGAGAGGAGTAACCTGCACCCACCAAGGGAGCTACGGTAGCTCTCTTGGTCGCGGCTTGTTGCCAGGGCCGGATGGAAAAAGTTCCCAATTGGGGGGGGCAGGTGAAAATGGCATAAGGGCAGCTTCATCGCCCATGCATGTCTCTTTGTGCCACGGGCGATGAAGACGCCCCAATACCATTTTCCTTTAAAATTCTTTAGTTCTGTGACCCACAAGATTTATATCTTGTACACAGGACTTTTGTCAGGCAAGTAAGCATCAATAATAACATCAGTCTATAGAGGTCTGACTCAGAGAGTTTTCTGTTTTCAATGATGAAATGCTGTTGGTTTAGTGGTGACACAGCTGTAGTTAGTAGCAGTAGTAGTGTTTCGAATCATTTTAAATATAAGCACTTTCATTTGAAATATCTTTGAAATTCGGGTTGTTTTGCATGCCATCATGTTTGGTGGGGCAATCGGGGCATTAAGGGGGGGCATTCCCCCCTATGCTGATGCCTAGATGGCCCTGGTTGTTGCTTGTCTGGTATACTGAGTTGGAGGCCGAGGGTTCAACTCCAGCTCAGGGTACTAATAAGCACTACAATATATACAGTTGGAGGGGGGTACAGTCAGTGTTATATACATTGCATTGTTAAAGGTATAATCGGTACCTTTTTCATTTAAAAAAATATTAAATTTGATATCCATCACAACATATTTGTCACAAAAGCCATTCCCTGAATTTAAGCCCTCTGTAGTACTAGTCCTGCAGCGAACATCGGGGGCGGATCTTCTTCATTTGGTACTTTTATTTACAGTTTTATATAAAAAAAACATTTACAAGTCATCATTTGTTGTACTTAGCATCTTGTTTCCCCAATTGTTTTCCAATTGGTCTAACTGTACTCTGCATATCGACAGTTTGACACTATAGCTTCTAATGCACGTTCTGTACACCGTACAGCATGTGTGGGAAGGGTAAGGGTACCCTCGCTGGGTGTACACACCAGCCTGAATGATTCAGCCAATGATCTGGACAGCAGATATGTCAATATGAAGTTGGAGATAAAACTGACCACTTCTGCATCTTTGTGACATTCTTCTCTCTTTTTGGGAGGTGCTGGGGGACTATCTGTCATCAGACAGATAGTCATATACTTCTCTTTACTAACATTTCATCATAACTGACAGACCTGTGGGTGCGAGATGCAATAAGTTCAGATTCTGCTTGGTTAAATCGTCACAGGAATTAAAGAAACATTAGCTGGTGGATAATATTAGTTTTTTAATGGTGCTTTCTTCTTTCTATGCTTTCCTTATAGTCCTTACCCATGCCATTGTACTCAAACATAGTGCAATATTGTATTTGAACCTTCTATGCAGGCGACTTGTCAGACATACAGTAAATCCTTTGACTTCTTCACCTACTTGTATGGACAGCTGCAGTTCTAAACTGGCCCAGGGGCAGATCTAAGCATGGGCATGGCGGGCAATGCCCCCCTAAATGCCCTGAATGTTTTGCATGCCACCAGACATGATGGCATGCAAAACAACCCAATATATTTCAAATTAAATTGCTTGTATTTAAAATGATTTGAAACACTACTACTGCTACTAACTAACTACTGTACAGCTGTGTCACCACTAAACCAACAGCATTTCATCATTGAAAACAGAAAACTCTCTGAGTCAGACCTTTAGCTTTATGCATGCTGTGTGTCTGTTGCAACTTCAACAACAACTGATGTTATTATTGATGCTTTACTTGACTAATAAAAGTCCTGCAACTGAAAATGGTATGGGTGCGACTTCATCGCCTACATCCGCCCATGCTAAACTGGCCTCTGTATGATCTGAATTCCCCACCCATTTCTCTCCTCACTGTATTTCATGTTCATGTTCCCCTTTTGCCTCCTTATAGTAAGTGTATATCTGAACTGCTCAGATGAGTTGGAAAAAGCCTCGCAATGTCCATATGGCACGTCGTTGCTTGCTTAAAAATGTTTTTAAAAAAGTAACAGTTTGTCAGTCTCTTTCTCACCCATCATACTGAGAACACTTTTGAGTTGCAAAACAGTTGCATGTTATCCTTATCCAGTATCAACCTTGGTGCTTTGGTTGAATGATTGAAGTTTTTTTTTTTTTAATAGGAGGGGTCTAATAATGATTGAAGTATTTTTTTAATAGGAGGGGTCTAATAGGAAAAAGGGCCTGTCCCATGATGCTATATATGACTTGTTAGAAATAAGAATTCCTCAAAGAACTCAACATATGCAACATTTTGATTCCAGGTAAGAGCTTTGTTTCTTTCATGTAAACACAGAATGCCGGTAATGGTCCGATTTGGCAGCAGTCTGGTTATACAGAATAAATCTTATACCAATGTTCATGCACGTTTACATGCACACCAAAAATGTGGGTTCTGAGAAAGGGAACTAAGGATATGCTGTGGTTTTATTTAGGTCCTTTTAAAATGATTTATTGTAACTGACTAAATGAACTCGAACCTTTGCCCCAATAAAGCCTCCATTGTAAACAATGGGTTTCACTACTGTCCAGTTACCAGTGTTTGCCTTTTGATGATGCATAACATGTTTTAGAGTAACATTCCATTAGTTGAGAAGGAAAGCATTCTGCTCTTCTTTTTAAAGTCTAAATTAATATTTATATATTTATTAACTACAGTATTTTGTGTGAGTATAATAATCTATAATGTGAATCCAAAATCTGAGAAGCAGATTTGCCTTTACACTACAAATTCAGTGTTGCAGGGGGCAACATTCTCTCTAAAATTTCATGAATATCCATATGTCCATATGGAACATTTTACATGCAACATATATATGCCATATGTCAACTCTTGAAAGTGGCACCTTTTATTCAAGCCACTATGGATCTTATCTATTTATATATCTGTTTTGAATGTTATTCTTTTAAATAACAAAATTATATACTGCGTTTCACTTTACAAAAAACACTATGGATGTTATATCTGCTTTTAATGACATGTATAATTCTTATAAATTACAAAATTATATATGTTTCACTTTACAAAAAATGCTATGGATCTTATGTTAACTCGTGAGGATTGTATGAATGGTGCCACTTTCAAGAGCTTGCATATATGACATATATATTACATTTTCTATATTGGTGAAGAAATGCAAAAATGTATTGAGAAGAAGTGAGGTGAAAAGACAAAATGCCATGATCCTTGAATAACACTGTATTTTTATACTCTCTCTCTCTTTCCTTCCTAGGCCATTACCTTCCACTCATCATGTCGAAGATATTTACCTTTATGTTTTTGTTGTGTTTGAGCACCACTATCAGCGATGCTTTTCCACGACGTAGGGCTTATATTCCTTTCCACACCCACTTTAAAAGGCTCACTCATCGCCAGTGCAACATCGTGTTGAGGAATCATTGTGCTTCCACGACTCTCCAGAACCCCAGGTAGACTATACTTTATAGCAGGGGTTTTCAATCCCAGGGACCACCATTTATTCAGGATTTAAGCCACGGACTACCATTTGAGGATATTTTAGCCCCATAGACCCCAAATATAAATATATATTTTGCTTTTGTCCACAATTCCAGGCTGGCTTTGGGAAACAAAACAAGCAAAACATACATTCCAAAATGGCTAATTCAGATGATGAATATTTTAACTCTTGAGAGTGTAAAAATGAAACCAAATGGACCCGCAAAGGTCCATTTGGTTTCATTCTTACATTCTCAATAGTTACTGTACATCTGGTTAGCCAACTTTCCATCATTTAGCCTGGGGACCACCTGGAACCCTCTCAGGGACCACTGGTGGTCCCCGGACCACCTGTTGAAAACCCCTGCTCTAAACCACTTATCCCAAACCCCTATCTCTTTTTTACTATTTTGAAAAACATTTTTGGAATTCAACCTGCCAATCTATTGACACATTGTGAGCTTGTAGACTGGCCATTTTAACTATTGATTTTTTTTTTTTTTTTTTTTTTTAATAGTTTAAAAAGGCAAAGAAGTTGCAGTAAGGGATAAGGGGTTTAGCGGTGACGAAAATGGAGCCCTTTCAACCCCTTATCCCAAACCCCTATCTCTTTTTGTACTATTTTGAAAATCATTTTGGTATAGTTCCACGTGCCAATCTATTGACACATTGTGAGCTTGTAGACTGGCCATTTAAACTATTATTATTATTTTTTTAATAGTTTAAAAGGCAAAGAAGTTAAGGGATAAGGGGTTTAGCGGTGACGAAAATCTAGGCCTATAGGTTTTATTTTCATCTACTCCAGTTTTCAACAGGTGGTCCGGGGACCACCAGTGGTCCCTGAGAGGATTCCAGGTGGTCCCCAGGCTAAATGATGGAAAGTTGGCTAACCAGATGTAACGCTTGAGAGTGTAAAAATGAAACCAAATGGACCCGCAAGGGTCCATTTGGTTTCACACTCTCAAGAGTTAAAATATAACATAATCTTTGCAATATCCAGCCTGGAATTGTGGACGAAAACCAAAATAATTCTTTAGTTTTAGGTCTTTTGGTTTGAAAATGTGATCAATGGTGGTCGAATGGTGGCTCAAATGACAAATAAATGGTGGTCCCTGGTGGTGTCAAAAAGGTTGAAAACCCCTGAATCTACTCCAATCTACTTTCTCTTCCTATCTCTTAAGGATGTACATGGTTAGTGGCATGATCTCCAGAGCTCTGCAACGCGACGTCGGCACCAACAAGGAGGCGCGCCTGGAGTTCCGTAAGATGCCGCATCTCGCCAGCGGTACAGTCGGAGTCTTCACCTACGACCTGGTCAACACCGCCACCAAGACGGTGGACACCAAATTGGCCGTCATGTTCTCCGTGCCCTTCAACTACATGTTTCACTCCAACTGGTTCGCGGCGGGATTCTTTCCTAAGTCCAAAGCTTGCGATCACAATCTTTACAGTGAGATGTACTACAAGAAAGAGAGCGCGTTCGTCCGGCGTAAGGCGCCGAGACTCATCACCCACAAAGACGGTAGATTTACTGTCGAAGCCACCATGACAAACACGCGCACGCCGTCCATCACCGTGGACGTTTACGATGCGTGAAATGGAATGAGTGGCTAAGCAGTTCTACTTCAGCGTGTTATCTTCAAGGGGAATTCCACCCATTTTCAACATTCTAATATGTCATTAATATGCCTTAGAGGTGTTGGATGGGGATAATAAAAACGTTAACCCCATTCTGTGCTTACTAGAAATGGAGGTCTGAAGAAAACCATTAACATGGTGAAACATCTTGATGGCCTGATCAAGATGTATTTTCACCATGTTAATGGGTTTCTTTAGACATTTTTTTTCCCCCGGAGAGCGT
Source organism: Benthosema pterotum (assembly GCA_039105355.1). Lineage (NCBI taxonomy): Eukaryota > Metazoa > Chordata > Actinopteri > Myctophiformes > Myctophidae > Benthosema > Benthosema pterotum. The sequence continues at coordinate 3,049,168 of CM076973.1, read as the reverse complement.
ACAAATCCATTTGTACGCTCTCAGAAAAATAATTTTGAAAATGGGTGGAATTCCCCTTTAAGATTAAAAAACAATATTCACGTGAAATTCATAATTAGTAAACAATGCAAAACAAAACATTGCAAACAAATGCAAAATTTGAATTTTAAAAAAGCGTTTACACAGATTCTCTATGGTACTTTATATTGTTCAGTAACTTTATCAACAATGGCAATGACATAATAAGTCTATAAATTAGCAGAAAAAAAACTAAAAATTAAAAACGTGGTGAATTAAGCAGCAAACATTTTTAAAGCACAACTCAAGGCCTACTTCGATACTTGCTTTTAACTGACTTTCTGTGATATTATAGTTTATGATTTTATATTTTATCCCATCTTAGATGGCATAAAAATAAAAATGTTTTTCCATTTTAATTATCCATTTTAATTATATCTATTTTATTCTCATTCATCATATTTTGTCTTTGTTTTGTCTTCTTCTTTTCTCTATTGCAATGTATGTAAAGCACTTTGAGCTACAATTTATGTCATGAAAGGTGCTATACAAATAAAGCTTTATTATTATTATTAGAGCAGTCTGTACTACTCTGTATTTTCTTCCGCATTGTAAACCTAGAACTAAAATGATTTCCTCCCCCAAAAAATCTAAAAAATATTAGAGGTAAAGGTTAAGATAGGGCCTGATGTATTTTTTATTCGGATCCATCTGTATTTTGTAATTTACTACTGTATTTTTTATTTTAATCCACCTGTATTTTTCTATTACTTCAGTTCATATACATATATATATACATATTCAGTACATATAGAGACATTAGCACCATGCATGAATGAAGAAAGGTGTATTTGTTACTATACTATCACAGAAGTGGCTCTCTCTCACCCAGTGGTCTGAACTGGGGACCACCAGTGGTCTTTGATTGGGTTCAAGGGGGTCCCCAGATAAATGATGGATCATGATCATCACAGAGTGTAAGAAATCAAAAGGATCCCTGGATGCTTAACTATTAATAGTGTAAAATGTAGGCTTTTTACAGTTACATTATCATTAACATCATATATTACTTAATTTATAAGCAGATCATAAGATTAGAGTACGTAGTTTTTTTGTCAATGTTTTCCTGTACTATATCTGACCATATCAATATACATTAGTTTGGAATTGTGGACAAAATCTCCCCCAACTACTACAACACAGGTTTTGGGTCAATCTCATCAAATACAGTATGAAAAGGTTGAAAACCACTGCTATACGGGTACTACAAGTACAAACTCACGATGCACAGCATCACAACACATAAACATATTAGCTTGTATACAGTATATATAGTGTTAAAGTGGTTAAAACGACAGGCGTTTTGATAGCTGAATGGTTCGTGCCACTGAAAGCTAAAAGTAGCCTATACAGCAGGCCTACAGAAATGATTTATTTGACAACTGAAGCAATAAAAAGCCCATCTTTACTAACAACCTCTAATTACTTCTTTAGGGGTCTCTAGGGACTGCAGTTTATCCAGACATAATAGGCATAATAGGCACATTTTCTTTTCACCCTCATTGATGAGCAAGAGAAATGCAGGAGAAATAATAATAATTTGTGTGAAATTCAGGACAGTCTCGCGGACTTCACATTATTTATGGACATCCTAGTAAACATGTGGCTTAAATAGCACTAGTTGAATAACAATTACAAACTAATAAACTGATAATTATCTGGTCTATAATTGCCACAATAAGGCCTATTCAGAGTTTAATTTTCGAGGACCACTGTCACCACCGCCACCACCAACTGAAATACAATATGACATCATGATTTTACTCACTTCAAAACAAATCCCCCATCCCCCTCCCTTATACAGCATATAAATATGCAGACACTTCTAACTAACTGCATAAGATAAAATCACGTCACTGAATCATACAAAAAAAAAAAAAAAAAAAAAAAAAAAACTCAACTTTCAAGAGATATGATGTACAATGATTACACCAGGGGTCGGCAACCTTTGGGACATGAAGTGCCATATTTTCATTTTCCCTGATAGTCAGTGTGCCATTTCAACATTAGGTTTAATTTTCGGGAGCACCGCATCATCTCGCAGCGGATGAGAGCCTGTAGATCGAGGCTAGTAGATCAGTGGTTTTATGACCCCAGGAGCTCACTGGGGACAGGGAGGAACTCCTTATAATATGGTCACCACACAGGATGGACAACAGACTTTTCTCAACAGACAGATTAGTCATATCTCTCTTTATTAACGTTTCATCATCACAATTTAACACTTTTTGAACAAATGCACAGAACCAACTTTACCCTGCTACTATAGATGTCATAAAATCTGACTTTGGGTGCAATTCCCGATCGCTGTGGTGTAGCAGGTATGGTGTAAGTCCTCTCATTGGCTGCATGGCAGCAAATCAGGATTGGGGCCGTGCTCATTGGCTGCATGGCAGCAAATCAGGTCTGGGGCCTTGAGGTAGGCCTGAAAGCCTATACCACCAGGCCTGGGCCTGGGCTTACCAAATAGCTATCTCTCTATATAATTCAAGCAAGCGTGTCTGTCTGTACACTTCCTGTGCAACTGTACTGTGTCATTTGTCTCCATTTGCGCAACGCCACGGCGCACGGACAGCCTCACTGAACCTCGAGTTACACAGCCCTGACATCCAGCACCAATATGCGCGGCTCATAAGCACCAAACATTATGCCCATCATTTTAATTTTAATGCATTTGTGTCAAAAAAGCATCTTCGCGCACATGACGTGTCACCGGATACAGATAAAAGAAAACATCACGTGTCACGGAGACACATTTATTGTGGTCACAGTTTTCCGTATCACCTCCCCTCATGCGGGTACAGCCATTGGCGCTGGGTACAGTGTTCTCTGCTCTCGCTGTTTCGCCTTCCAGGCGACTGCCGACTGATCCACACAGGCAACGTTCTCTCGCCACGGCGCGGTGTTGCCGCTGTTCCGCCTGCTAGGCGACTGACCAACACAGGCAATACTCTCGCCACGACGCGGTGACATACGTGCTACTACGGTCCGGGTCGCCTACAACTTCTTTCTACTACCACTACACTGCAACGTCTGGATATGCACGCGCGCCAGCCCACGGCATCCAGTCCTCTCCAAAGTTATTATTCAAACGCCACATTTACGCGTATGCGTCTGTGTACGTGCGACGGTCCGGGTCGCCTACAACTTATATCTACTACCACTGCACCGTCTGGATAATAATGCGCGGCAGCCCACGGCACCAAGTCCTCTCCTAAATCATTTTTCACAAGCCACATTTACGCGTGTGCGTCTGTGTAAAGTGCGACTACCAGGCTGTGTGACAGAGCATAGGCTACCCAGATAGCAAAATGCATTGATTCAACGTTGAATTTTGGTTAGATAACCAGAATTCAACGTTGAATCAATGGATTTTGCTATCTGGGTACAAACTAGGTCATCTCATCCATACACATTGTAACGACCCTCTGGGTTTCTCACAATTACATTCACAACGACTAAAGTCGAACTTTAACAATAACTATATGACATTCATTTTGTGACCCAAGTTCCACCCAACTTTCCAACATCAACAATTCCCTCCCAATCAATGTGATCTGCACATTATTTCCAGATCAAATACACAACGGGTATAGGACTAGTATATAATAATTAAAACCAGTCATCAAGAGCTTGATCTCATGATGAAAAAAGCAGGAGAGTACAGTAACATTTTTAATTGGCGGGTCAGGTGATTTCTGGACCTTTTGACAGGTTTTAATTATTCTGGTTAATTATTTGGTAAGCTCAGGCCCAGGGCTGGTGGTATAGGCTTCCAGCTAAACTACAACTGCCTGTCTCTATAAATTGTATCAGATAGCTGCACAATTGTGATAATTTCCGGACTATAAGCCGTTACTTTTTTCACATGCTTTGGACCCTGCGGCTTATAGAGATGCGCAGTGACGTCACCGCCCCTGTTCCGGAAGTCTTTTCCTCATTCATTTTTCTCATAGACTTTTCGAAAATGGTTAAAAAAAAACACGATTGCGCCGCGGCCAAAGCCAACTCGGGTCGTGACAAATCATGACAACAAACACAATATCGTCATATAATATATAATTAGGAAGAAGTAGAAAACGGCATGATACAAGACTTTTTGTTTCGTTTTTCATCTTAGAAATTATTTTATTGTCCCAAAAGTTTGTGTGTGTCATCATGATTCGTCACGACTCGAGTTGGCTTTGTCCGCGGCGTAATCGTCTTGATATAAATTATTTTCGAAAAGTCTATGAGAAAAATGAATGGGGAAAGGACTTCCGGAACAGGGGCGGTGACGTCACTGCGCATCTCTATACAACGGTGCGGCCAATCTATGGATTTTTACAAATGTTTTTAACAGGGGTTTTTTAACAGGTGGTCCGGCGACCACCAGTGGTCCCTGAGAGGGTTCCAGGTGGGCCCTCCAGACTAAATGATGGAAAGTTGGTTAACCAGATGTAACTCTTTGAGAGTGTAAAAATGAAACCAAATGGACCCTTGCGGTCCATCATTGGTATGATTTATTAAACCACATTACCCACACTGTACATAATTTGGAGTTCATATATTCACAACGGGTAAGGTTCTAGTAGATATTGTATTTTTTTATTTTTTATTTTTTTTGCCCTATTGGCTAAAGTCACTGTTATAGCGCACTTGGCACACAGTTGACTGATTTGTCAACAGTGGTCTCTGGTCACTGTTAGCATGCTGCAGGTGAACACAAGTTCGATTCTTATCAGTTTACAATTCTTTGACTGCCTTCCCCGGACCCAATTTCGAGAAGGAACGGTGTGGTGTAAGAGTGCCATCTCCAGATACGATCTATTGGACAACACATGTCAACATGAAGTTGCTGATAAACTTGACTTCTTCCGCATCTTAGTCATAGTTCTCTCTCTTTGTGCCATCAGTTTAGTCATTTAGAGTGAAAGGTAAAAAGTAGTGTTGAAATATGACATGTGCAGTTAGTTACTTGCAACTTCATTGCCTCCTTAGGTTTGGCACGTGCCATCTCAATGTTGATACCTAATATGGCCATGTTATTTTTGGGCTACGGAAATTTGCACAGGTTTAAACAGGAGGGGCCTATTAGGGAAAGGGCTATATATTGCTTGTCAATTCGTTCAAATAATTACTCCTCACTGAACTCAACAGACTCTACATTTCGATATCCAGGTATTCAAATTCTTGCTTTCTTCTTGAAACGTGGAAGTCAGTGAGTCAAAAGACTTTTTTCTTTTCTGGGCAGCCAATCTATGAGAAGTCAAAATGTCATGAGTCTTCAATAACATCGTCTCTCTCTTCCTTTTCCAGGCTGTTAGCTGACCTGACATTCATCATGGCGATGACGTATACGTTCATGATTATGTTATGTATAATCTCCACTGTAAGTGTCGACGGTGTCGTGGTTGCAGCGATTAGTGCGATTGGTTCGCTCGGTAGAGCAATTGCGAGTGTCGCTCCAACTCATCGCCAGATCAACATTGTGTTGAGGAATCATTGTACTTCCCATAAACTCAATAACCCCTGGTAGGATACTTGTTTGTTTATTTATAATACTTTATGTTTCATTTAATCAGTTACTCTAGTCTAAACCATACCTGGGCATTATGCGGCCCGGGGGCCAAATACGGCCCTTTGGCTGACTCTGACCGGCCCGTGGAAGGGTCCACTGGTTTTCAACCACTGGTCCTTGAGAGAGTTCCAGTTATTTCCAGTTAGTTCCAGAAAGTTGGTTAACCAGATGTAACTCTTTGAGAGCGTAATAATGAAACCAAATGGACCCTTGCGGGTCCATTTGGTTTCATTTTTACACTCTTCAAGAGTTAAAATATTCATCTGAATTAGCCAAGTCTACACTGCACTACAACTAGAGAAGGTAGAAGATTAATGGTCGTTTTGATCTGTATGTTTGACTGTGTTGTTTCCCAAATCCAGCCTGGGTATTGTGGACAAAAAGCAAAATGAATAGTTTTAGTTTTGGGGTCTGTGGGGCTAAAATGTCATCAAATAGTGGTCCTCTGTGTCTCAAATTCTGAATAAATAGATGGCCCTGGTGTCAAAATGGTTGGTCTTATGCTTAGTTTTATCTTGAAAATTAAATGAATACAACACAGACTTTAGTTCAGTCTTTAGTCTTGGCCCTCCACAACATTTTATGTATCTCATTTGGCCCCAATTGAGAAAAAATAATTGCCCACCGCTGCTCTAAACATCATATTATTCTTTCTTCACCTTTAAGGCAGTACATGGTCAGTGGCTCGGCCCACTCAGTTTTGCCCCATAGCATCGCCCCCAACCTAGAGACGATGCTGGAGTTCCGCAAGACAGCGCACACCGCCAGGGGTGCCGTCGGAGTCTTCACCTTCGATCTGGTCAACACCAGGACCCACCGTTCCTACAAGGAATTGGCCATCTTGTTCTCTGTGCCGTACAACTACATGTTTCACTCCAACTGGTATGCGGCAGGATTCTTTCCACAGTGGAGAGCCTGCAACTACAATCTTTATTATCAGATGTACTACAAGCGTCAGCGCGGGTTCACCAGGCGTAAGGCGCCGCGACACATCACCTACAGGGACGGTAGATTTACTGTCAAGGCCGCGATGACCAACACTTACACCCCTTTAATGACAGTGGACGTTTATGACAACTGGACCCGTGGCTGAGTGTTGGGAGTCCTAAAATGAGTTGCTGTTTTGATTCTATTCGCTTGTTTTCCTTCATCTTAAGGCACGCCTTCACAATATCTACAAATCTAACAATAATTCATTTCAATGTTTAAGTTACTGTCCCCACTCCTCTGTTAAAAAATATAGCTAAAAATGCATAAGAAGGCTCGTCTTTTACTTTGATTTCTGATTTTATATGAACCTTAGTTGTCTACTCTAAAGGGTCTTCTCCCCAGTATTGCCATTTATTATTTTATCTTTATTATTATGTACCTGAATATAATCTACTTTAAAGAAAGACAAATTAATTTTGGCTTTAATTATTCTGTATTTTTGGTTCTTTACCTCTCATCTTTGTATTGCAGATCTACTTCCTGTAACAACAAGGAAGTAGAATAATAATAACTGCTGCATTTTATTTGAAAATAAAAGCATCTAATCAGTGACTTAAGTGTGTATTTGTGTACCAAATAAATATTACTAAGCTACTATTATTTCATATCATTTGTCATTAGCACCAGCATGAATGGTGGTTGTTATAGTTGTTCAACACTTGCACAGCATGCCATGGAATTGCAAAATTAAAAGACGGAAATCCAATCCAGCAATAACAACAGAGGCTAAATCTCATAATCAGTGTTGTAGTGGTACTTTTAGAAGTGGGGGGACGCCTCTGAAAGGGGAATTCCCCCATTTGATTTTTTTTTCCTGAGAGTGTACAAATGTGAACCAAATGGACGTGAGTGCGTGTGAGTGTGTGAGTGAGTGAGTATCCCAAATTCCTTATTTCGTTTTTACTATTTTGAAAAACATTTTCGGAATATTTCAGCATGTCAATCTATTAACACACTGGGAGCTTGTAGACTGGCCATTTGAACTACTGAAAAATGTTTTTTTTTTAAATAGTTTAAAAAGGCAAAGAAGTTAAGGGATAAGGGGTTTAGCGGTAACAAAAATTGAGCCCTAAATCTTTTGGCACTCACCTAGACATCATCACTGCTCACATTCTTCACATCTTATCACTGCTAAGTGATAAGAAACCCACGTGGAAACCCACGTGGAAGATCGCATCACTGTATACCGGGCCAATATCTCACAGTGGATGGCGTCCAAAATAATCAATATGCCGTACAAATATGCCCTGCAAATACCAGTACAAATCCATGAGGAAAAACATGTTGCAGAGCATCCATAACAGGGATAATTCCAGGCCAATCTTGCAAACTTTGAAAGTGAATTAAAGCCAATTAGGATGGAATATGAATTATGGGACACGTCCATCACGGGCACATGACTCTAGAGATATTGTGCATTGCGAGATTTTCAGACAGAATGTGGATGGGTAATATGAAAAAATGTGTTTTACAAAAATTGGTCTCCTGGTGTCACTATGAAAAGCTGAAATGAAAAATACAGGTCAAAGGTTCATCTTTTAATGTACATGCAACATTTCATGCAGATCGATGTAGGCTGTATGTAAAATTGTGTGCTGCCTAAGGGTGGCGCTATAACAGGCCGTTCTGGAAAATGGAAACATTTGGCCAGAGGTTCATCGTTGGCCTCCAGGAAATATGTGTGCAAAGTTTGGCAGCGTCCAACTACCTTAAAGTAAAGCCGGACAAGATATAACAGCTATTCTTCCCCGCTATGTCCTCCTCCATACGGGAAATAACCATCTCCGTTGACAACGCCATGGTATCCTCAGCCCCTGTATGGTGAAAAACCTTGCCGTTGTCCTGGACAGCCAGCTCTCATTCAAAACACACATCCCAGCTGTCTTCATCACCCAAGAGTCAGCCCAGCTCCTTATTCAGACAACAGTCACAGCAAAACTGGACTACTGTATCTTCCTCCTTACTGGTCTACCGGGATGCGTACCTTAAACCCTCCAATTGGTCCAAAAAGACACCCCCCCTTCTACGCCCCCTGCACTTGCTCCCGGTTGCTGCACACAGATTTCAAAACACTCACGCTTGCCGTCAAAGCAATCAAAGGAATATCCGCGCCATAACCCCCACCCCACTTAAAAATCGCTGGCCAATGCTCCACTTGCCTGAAACTCTGTAGTCATAAGTAGACTTAGATAGCAGTTACTAATATATGATGTCAAACGTATTACCATGTTAGTGCTCAAATTGTATATTGTAAATTCTGCTTGAATTGTAAATTGAATTGTAATTTGTAAATTAAACTAATCTGTATGTACAGTATATGTATTGCAATGTTTTTTTTTTTTTTTTTTTAATCTTAAACTTAATGTCACTTAAAGTCACTCTGGATTAAGAGCATCTGCTAAATGCCTGAATTGTAAATTGTAGGTGTCTCTTGATGCCCTAGAGACAAATTTCTGTTTGGAAACAATGAAGGCTAGATTCACTGTCAGATGCACCTGCCACTCAGTTGACTCAACAGTGGTCTCTGGTGACTGTTGTGTTGGCATGCATGTGAATGCAAGTTCCATTCTTATCAGTGTACAATTCTTTGACTCCCTTACGAGGACCTAGTTGAGAACGAATGGTGTGGTGTAAGAGCGCCATCTCCACATATGCAACCCATTGAGATATGATGTGCACCCAGTAGGTCTCAGAACTACCATAGTGTTATACTGCAGAAGTACACCGTCACCAGATTTCAGTCATCTTAATTGCACGGTGTGTATAGCTTTTAGCCTTTTTAATACTGGATTGCAGTGTTCATTCATAGTGGGAACGCCAAATGTGTTGGCTCAGAGTGACGTTTACATGGTTTGCAGTGATACTAGCGTTTTTATGGACTTTATCATTGTGTCTTCCCAGTTCTCCTAGTCTGTGAAAGTATATCTGTCCAGTAGAAGCCTACAACCTTTTAGCAGGACACGTGAATGTGATTTTTTAAAACAAAATGTCAATACTATGTGCTGTTGATAAATAAACTGTTATTTACCTCCGACCACTGACCGTTTTGTCCACTCAAACTGGACAGTTACTTGCATGGTTCTGGGTCTCGCGCCCTGTGATCGGGCGTAGTCTTTATTTAGGCTATATTGGAGTTTTGAAGCACTGCAGGTGTTTACAGATGTATTACAGATGTCAACATGAAGTTGGTGAATTTGACTGCTTAGTCATATATCTCTCTCTCTCTTTGTATCTTGTGCCATTAGTCAAGAGAGAAAGAAAAAAATAGATGAATAGTTACTTACAGTACGTGTATGGCCGGGTAGGCCTACTATAGTAGATTATCATGCAGGGGGCCTATACTTATTCTTCAGTAGGAGGTCCATGCACCCCATTTGCAAATCAAATCATCTTATGAAGGCTGCTATACCATCAATGCCAGAATATAATTTTGAGGCTTAATGACTATATATGCATAGCATGTGGTGTATTGTAAGGCAAGGCAAGACAAGGCAATTAGTTGGATTTTTTTATTTATTTTATTTTATTGGATTTTTATTTTCTAACTCAATGGGAAAGCTGACTTGCCATCGTCGCACATGGTGACATCATCAAAAGGCGATTGGATTTCGGAAAAAACGAAACAGTCAAACATACAGTTCAAAATGACCATGACTAATGACGATGAATATTTTAACTCTTTTTTTTTATCCCACGATTTTGCAACCCATTTTTTCACCCAATGCCAATTCCTAATGTGATCTTGGACTCTATACACCCTCCGCCAACCTGAGGAGGCAGTGGACTGGCCTTCAATGCATGAGGAGTCCAAGCTGCCTTCTTAATTCACCCGACTGGAATCCTCTCTGGACCTCTGGACCAGCTGTTTGTTGAAAACCCCTGGTCTAGTATAATCTTTTAGGCATGTCTGTCTCAGGGATCCTTTTAACCACCTTACTGGGGAGGAAAATAGGGATCATTTGTCGTTCATACAATAACTTTGTTCATTTTAAGCACAATTCTATCCAGCCAGGAGCGTGGCAGTGAAGCCCTTCGGTCAAGGTTGGATTTCATGACATCTAGTAGCGGGGTAAAGTTGGCGTTGTACAAATAGGGACCGTTATGAATACCCAAATAAACAAAGCTTTTGGGGGACCAGCGTAATGGGAATTTGGATCAGGGGCACAAGGAACAGCAGTGGCATGGCCTCAGGATACCCAGTGACATGGGCTTGTGATTATGAAATGTCATTAACCCATTGTGTCCTGATCAGATTCTATTTTCTGATGCTAGACTCTAGTTCACAGAGCTAGATTCTAGTTCCTCATGCTAGATTCTAGTTCCTCTCAGTAGATTGCAGTTTCTGAAGTTAGATTCCAGTTTCCGACACTAGATTCTAGTTCCCAACACTAGATTTCTAATCCATGACACTAAATTCTAGTTTGTGACACTAAATTCTAGTCCCTGGCACTAATTTCTCTGGAAAAATATCTTTCTGTGCCAGTGATGCTTAACATATTTCATAGGAAAGACAACCAGAAATATCTATTATTTAGCTGCAGAACCTCATCTAAAAACATGTTGTTCTAGGGATCCCACAGAAGCGAAGATTTCAATTTAAAATATTTGCTTCCGAAATAATGTATTCAAAGATTTTCACCACAAAAGAGGAAAAACAAGAGAGAGAAGAAATACTATGATACAGAAGTGGTCAGTTTTTATCTTCAAATTCATAACTGGCATGTGTTGTTGTTCAGATCATATCGCACACCAAGGCAAGGCTGAATCATTCAGGCTGGTAAACACCCAGTCAGGCCACCCTGACCACGCGGGTGTGAATTTGGATTACTAAACCTCTGGGCAAGTCACTATACCCATATGAAAAGATTTTATATGCGAACTCTTGAAAGTTGCACCTTTCATTTAGAGAACAGAGTTCATACTGTATAAGATCCATAGTATTTCTTTGTAAAGTGAAACATATAATTCTGTGATCAAATTAAGAATTTGACATTCAAAAAAGAAAAAAAAAAGATCCATAGTATTTCTTTGTAAAGTGAAACATATATCATTTTGATATAAGATCCATAGAATGTTTCTTGTAAAGTGGCTTGTGTGAAAGGTTCCACTTTCAAAAGTTTGCATATAAAGTTTTTTCCTTATATAGGCATTCTGTCAGAATATCCTGCTTGTCCCAGTGTATCCTCTGTTGATTGTTCTTTAGTGTGTATTTGTGTCCCAAATAAATATTACTAGGCTACTACTATTTCATATCATTTCATATACCATGTCAACAGCATGGAATTGCGAATTCAAAAGACCAAAATCCAATCCACCAATAACAACATGCTCTTCTTTGTATGTTTTGTGTCCGAGAGGCTAAATCTCGTAATGCATGAAAGAAAAAAGTAGTGTTGAAATATGAGATGTAGTGTTGAAATATGAGACGGATGTTAATCTGTCTTCATTGCCATTTTAGGTTTGGCACATCAATGTTGAACTGATACCTAATATGGCCATGTTATTATCGGCCAACAGCAATTTGCCAGTTTTAAACAGGAGGGGCCTATTAGGGAAAGGGCAGATGCTATATATTGCTTGTCAATTCGATCAAATTCTTGCTTCTCACTGAACTCAACAGACTCTACATTTTGATACCAGGTAAGAACACTGTGGTAAGAGTCAAACTTGTTGGTGGTAGCGGTCTGGTTATTCAGTATATAAATCTTATATACCATTAGTTAATGTCGGGTACATGGGTGAATCACAGGTGAATATTACTGAAGAGATAGGGTTAAAATTAGGGTAATACTATAGTATTTAGGACATGCTAAAAAAAACATGTTCACGAAGAAAGTTGTATTATTTATTTATTTATTTATTTATTTATTTATTTATTTATTTATTTATTTATTTATTTATTTATTTATTTATTTATTTATTTATTTATTTATTTATTTATTTATTCAATTGTATTTATTTGAATAAACTAGAACCAACAACGAACAATAATTCCAAATTAAAGTTTCATTGCAGTGCATACAAATGTATGTTTCTCCAGATTTTTCTTCCACTTTTACTGTTTTTTGTTTTCAACTAAAATGTAGTCAACATTACTCTAATTGGCTGCCAGGTGTGGTTAGAATATATACTGAAATATATCTTTTCTCTGTAATCTTGGTTTCTTCTTGAAACCTGGAAGTCTGAGTCAAAAAGATTATCTGTTCTGGGCAGCCAATCTATGAGAAATCAAAATCTTATGCTCCCTGACTAACATCGTCTCTCTCTTCCTTTCCCAGGCTATAACCTGACATCCACCATGCCGATGATCTATACATTCATGTATATATTATGTTTAAGCTCCACTGCAAGCGGCCTCGTCGGCACCGTGGTTGCAACGGTTGGTGCAATTGGTACTTTGATTGCGAAGATCGTTCCAACTCATCGCCAGATCAACATTGTGTTGAACAATCGTTGTACTTCCCATCAACTCGAGGACCCCGGGTAGAATACTTGTTTATCTTTCATCATACTTTTTAGTGTATGCCGTTGTGTATTTAAGTGAACGTTTCATGAAGATTTTTGTAAGCCATGTTTTTTCTGTTCTATGAACCCTATATGGAACATGAAAAAGGCGGTTTACATTTTTTTATTTTTGCCCATAACATCCCATATAATGTAATAATTAGAAATATAATAATTCTTTATTATATTGACATGTCAAACTAGGTGTTTTTCATGCTTCTGAATCCATCCCAAGCATTAGTTTTGCCCAAAAAAGCATTCCTTGGGCTCAAAACGGCCATAGGTACTTGCCCAAATGTGCTGACCTCATCACATTTTCCATGATTTCTATGGTCGATTTTAACCCGAGGAGTGTTTTGGGGCAAAACTAACGCTTGGGATGGATTCAGAAGCATGAAAAACATCTAGTTTGACATGTTACATGTGCTTCTTAAAGTATTATATTTTTAATTATTACATTATATATGATGTTATGGGTAAATATTTTCTGGGCAAAAATGAAAAATGTAAACCACTTTTTTCACGTTCCATATAGTGTTCATAGAACATAAAAAAAACATGGTTTACAAAAATCTTCACAAAACGTTCAGTAAACTAGATTCTGCTACATACAGTAACTACATACACTATTTTGTCTAATTTCACACTTACTCTAAACATCATATTATTATTTCTTCACCTTTAAGGCAGTACATGGTCAGCGGCTCGGCCCACACGATTTTGCCGCCCGAGGTCGGCCCCAACCTGGAGACGCTGCTGGAGTTCCGCAAGACAGCGCACACCGCCAGGGGCGCCGTCGGAGTCTTCACCTTCCACCTGGTCGACACCAGGACCCACCGTTCGTCCAAGGAACTGGCCATCATGTTCTCCGTGCCCTACAACTACATGTTTCACTCCAACTGGTTCGCGGCGGGATTCTTCCCAAAGTCCAAAGCTTGCGATTACAATCTTTACTATCAAATGTACTACAACAAGCGTGAGGACGAGTTTGTCAGGCGTAAGGCGCCGCGACACATCACCTACAGGGACGGTAGATTTACTGTCAAGGCCGCGATGACCAACACTTACACCCCTACCATGACGGTGGACGTTTATGACAACTGGACCCGTGGCTGAGTGCAGTTGGGAGTCCTAAAAATGAGTTGCCGTTCCGATTCTATTCGCTTGTTTTCCTTAATCTTTAAACAAAACATATAGGCACGCCTTCACATAAAATATCTATTAATCTTGCAATAGGTACAAATGGGTAATAGGTACAAATGGGTACAATAGGTAGAAATGGGTACAAATGGGAGTCCTAAAAATGAGTTGCCGTCCCGATTCTATTCGCTTGTTTTCCTTCATCTTAAACAAAACATATAGGCACGCCTTCACATAAAATATCTATTAATCTTGCAATAGGTACAAAATAATGGGTAATAGGTACAAATCGGTACAATAGGCACAATAGGTACAATAGGTACAAATGGGTACAAATGGGAGTCCTAAAATGAGTTGCCGTTCCGATTCTATTCGCTTGTTTTCCTTAATCTTAAACAAAACGTATAGGCACGCCTTCACATAAAATATCTATTAATCTTGCAATAATTCATTCATTTCCACCTTCAGTAGATCCCATGAGATTTGGGGCCAGATATAATTTCATTCATTCATATTAAAAACTACTGTAGTTGTTCTTTAAAGAGATGTGTCCGTCTAAAGCAGGGGTTTTCAAGAGGTGGTCCGGGGACCACCAGTGGTCCCTGAAAGGAATCCAGGTGGTCCCCAGGCTAAATGATGGAAAGTTTGAATTAACCAGATGTAACTCTTTGAGAGCGTAAAAAGACACTCAAGAGTTAAAATATTCATCTGAATTAGCACTGTTTAATTAAGAAGGGTTAGGGTTAGGGTTAGCAAAGTCCAGTTAGGTTGCAAAATCCAGCCTGGAATTGTCAACAAAACCAAAAGAATTCTTTAGTTTTAGGTCTGTGGGGCTAAAATGTCATCAAATGCTGAAAAATGGTGGTCCCTGGTATCAAAAAGGTTGAAAAAGAAAAACAAAAACAAAAACAAAAAAAAACTAAAGGGTCTAAAGGGTCTTATCTCCAGTATTGTGTCATTTCTTATTGTATCCTTATTATTATGTAGGTACCTGAATATAATCTACTTAAAAAAAAAGTGTATTTTGCTTTAATTCATCTGTATTTTTGGTTCTTTTTCTCTCATCTTTGTATTGCAGATCTACTTCTCTATCCTGTAAAGAAGGAAGTAGAATAATAATAATAACTGCTGCATTTTACTTCAAAATAAAAGCACCTAATCAGTGACTTTTGTGTGAATTTGTGTACCAAATTATTTCATATCCTATGAGTTTTTTTTTTTTTTTTACATAGAGTCATTAGCACCAGCATGAATCAAAAATCAACAAACAGTGCATTTGTTACTATACGTAGAATAATCATTGTTTTTTTATATATATATATAATGTTATGGCTTTTACCATATCAACACAGCATGGAAATTCAAAATATGTAAATCCAAGCCCAAAATGACAACATTTTCTAAGTTAAAAGAGGCTAAATCTCGATCATAAAGCTAGTTTGTATCGCTCAAAAGTAGAATAAATAACAGGCCTTATCACATACACTGTGGGTTTTCAACCAGTGGTCCCCAGGCTAAATGATGGAAGGTTGGTTAACCAGATAACTCATTGAGAGCGTAAACCAAATGGACCCTTGCGGGTCCATTTGGTTTCATGTTTACGCTCTCAAGAGTTCAAATATTCCTCATGTGAATTAGCCAAAGTCTACACAAATAGAGAATGTAGAAGATTAATGGTCATTTTTGGTCTGTATGTTTGCATGTTTTCTTTCCCAAATCCAGCCTGGTATTGTGGACAAAAGCAAGAGAAATCTTTTAGTTTTGGTGTCTGTGTGGGGCTAAAATGTCCTCAAATGGTGGTCGACTCCGTGCCTCAAATGCTGAAGAAATAGTGGTCCTGGCTGTTGCCAAAAAGGTTGAAAACCACTGACATACACTACATAGATTTGTCTGTTTAAATAAACCTTCTGTCCATCCTTGGCCTTTCACACCGAATGCCCAGAAAAAGAGAGCTCATCAGATCATTGTCAACAGTATGATCATTCATGACAGGGCAGGACTCCTCCCTACCCCCCTAAATGCCCCCCTAAATACCCAGTCTGCCCCCCCAAACACGATGCCATACAAAACAACCCGAGATATTTCAAATTAATTAAAGTGCTTATTTTTAAATGTATTTGAAACACTACTACTGCTATACTAGCTACAATTTTGGCGCCACTAAACCAACAGCATTTCATCATTGAAAACAGAAAACTCTCTGAGTCAGACCTTTAGCTTTATGCATACTGCGTCTGTTACAACTTCAACAACAACTGATGTTATTATTGATGCTTTACTTGACTAATAAAAGTCCTGTAACCGAAATTGGTATGGGTGCAGCTTCATCGCCCGTGGCGCAAAGAGACATGGGCGATGAAGCCGCCCCCATACCATTTTCCCTTGCCCCTCCAACATGTACTCTTGCCCCCACCAAATGGGACAAGTTATATCCGCCCCTGCTGGACACACCGTCTGCATGCTCACACACTGCACATCATGCCTATTCTCTGGGGAAATAAGCCAAAAAATAGCCTATAAAGTCACTGACATACTGTATCTCAGTGGGAAAGATATTTGTTGTACCGTAATATAATAAATAGTGCATTCATAGTGCCTTTATCCAGGGCGCTTTACATAGATTGTACATGCCATTCACCCATTCACACACCAATGGCAGCAGAAACCATGCAAGATAGTGACCAGCACATCGGGAGCAATTAGGGGTTAAGTGTCTTGCTCAGGGACACATCGACACTAACTCTGCGGGAGCACAGGTTTGAACCAGCAACCTTGATTTGCCATCCCGAGACTCTACCCCCTGAGCCACCAGCACCCCCCGAGCCACCACCACCCCCCAATATGACGATTACAAGATCTGTATTGTATTACAATATACAATATATTTTGCTTATAAAATAACAATTATGGTGTTTTTATTTGTTTATTTTTGTTACAGTGGTCTAGTATAACACATACTTTAGAGGAAATTAGGGCGTGCATATAATAACCTTGTTAATTTTAATAAGAACAACTCTATCCAGCCAAGACGAGTGTGAGTGAAGCCCTTTGGTCAAGGTTGAATTTTATGACACCTAGTAGCAGGGTAAGGTTGCCATTGTACAAATATGAAAATTATGAATACCCAAATAAACAAAGCTATAGAAACAGCAGTGCCATGGCCTCAGGATACCCAGCAGTGGCATGGCCTTGTTATGATGAAACGTTAAAGAGAGAAGTATATGACTAATCTCTTTGTTGGATGGCAAAAAAAACATTAGCAAAAAAATAAATAAAGAAACACTATGATACAGAAGTGGTCAGTTTTTATCTTCAACTTCATAACTGGCATGTGTTGTTGTTCAGATCATATCTCACACCAAGGCATGGCTGAATCATTCAGGCTGGTAAACACCCAGTCAGACCACCCTGACCACGCGTGTGTGAATTTGGATTTCAAGACCGCTGGGAAAGTCACTATTCTGTCACTACTATACTGTACCATATGAGGGCCACTATCATTTTAAATTGAAGGTTTGAATGCCTTTCGCTCACAGACAATTTTCTACAGGTCCACCCTGGTCTTTGGGACCTGGACTTGGCTCCAGAATGCCCAGGACTCCAGTTCTGCCCTATCCCCAAAGCTAGTTTCATCCTGTTTCTCCACTAACATTATGTTATTCAGTAGAAAGTCCACACGTGCAAGTCTGTGCTTCCTTGTGAATTGTACAGCATGGAATTTTAGGGTATTTATTGTAAGGCAAAGCAATGCTGTTTCATTTGTGTTGCACATTTCAATAACAAGGATGAGGCAAATCAATGTATAATTGTGTGTGTGTGTGTTTTTTTCAATGAAAAAAACAAACACACAATTATACAATTACATTAGGTGCATAAAACAAAATGTACAGAACAGATGCATGCAGGGCAGTAGAAAAAGTCAGACTGTGCAAACGGATCTAAATGGACCGGTAACACTTTACAATAACGACCCGTTATAAAGCATTTATAAACATGTATAAGCAGTTTGTAGATGATTAATTCAATCAATTCAAAACACAATTATACAATTGCATTACAATTGCATTAGGTGCATAAAAACAAAATGTACAGAAGTACAGTGCAGTAGAAAAAGAAAATAAACAATGTTACATAATCAATAAATGGACAGGTCTGAGGATTTTCCAGTGAAGACTGGGGTGTGTAGTTTAAAAACATTTCAAATGTCAAAATGAATTCAATCATGAATCATGATAGAATTCAGCAAGGTGTATAGTACAATAGAATTACAGAATAAATACAGTAGTTGTAGGTAAAGCATTTATCTGGCAAAACAAACAAACAAAAGTGATTCTATTATAGCTAAATAAAAAGCACTATGGTAACAACTAAGCAGTCCATTTTAATATCAACTTATTCTGTTGTCCAGTCGATCATATCTGGAGATGCGGTCCAGTCCATGTAGTTGTGTAGCAAAATCCAGCTTACAGAATATTTCGTGAAGATTCTTGTAAACCATATTTTTTCTGTTCTATGGACCCTAAAGGACACAAAAAAAGTGGTTTACATTTTTTCCCCCCACCCTAACATTATTTTATCACCATGGCAACATGGCGTTGTGTATCAATCTGTCTGTATTACTGTCAACATCATTTCTCCAAATCTGCCTGCCCAATTTATACCAAATTTGGTCCAGGGGTGTATAATATGCTCTAGAAGACCCCATAAAAATGTCACCATGATCGGCCCATAGGTGGCGCTACAGTACCAAATTAAAAATTATAAATCGCGATTATTCACAAACTAATTGTCTAATTCAAATGAAAATTGCTGGGTTTTTGCACAATGGGCTGAGACACAAGCCCTGCAAATTTGACCACAATCCACCAATGGGTGGCGCTACAGCAACCCATTTAGGAAGCAGATGCATGGTCTTCACATATTAATACAGTGTTTTTCATGTAATTGCAATGTGATTCTTGTCACATTTAAGTAAATTTTAAAGCTCTGGGGGAGAAAGAGGCAATAGCCTTGGAATATTTTACACTAAATAAGACCACGCCCCATACCCCGCATCGAGGGACGTGGTGGTGGCCTAGTCATAATTCACAAACAACACATCAAATCAAAATCAGTCCAGTTAATTTTCCCTTCTCATTTGAACATTTCACCTTCAAACTGTCTGGCCTATAAACCATTGGTCGCAGCAGTCATAGACTGCCCAAACCTGCCCATCCATCTTCATCTAGTTCGGGCCACGGGGGCAACAACTCCACCAGAGAGCTCCAGACTTCCCTCTCCCGAGCAACCGGGCGACCTCCTCCTGGGGGATCCTGAGGCGATCCAAGGCCAGAGAGTCAATGTAATCCCTCCATCTGGTCCTTGGTCTGCCCCGGGGTCTCCTCCCAATGGGACGTGCCTCGAGGACCTTCCTAGGGAGTTGCTCAAGAGGCATCCTGATCCTAACCAGATGCCCAAACCACCTCAGCTGGCTCCTTTCCAGGAAAAGAGGCTCTCCCGAGTGACTGAACTTCTCACTCTATCTCTAAGGGAGATGCCAGCCACCCGCTGGAGAAAACTCTTTTCAACCTCTTGTATTCATGACCTTGTTCTTTCGGTCATGACCCACACTTCATGACCATAAGTGAGGGTAGGGATGAAGATAGCTTGGTAGACAGAGAGCTTTGCCTTCTGGCTCAGCTCTCTTTTTGTCACAACAGTGTGGTATAGTGACTGCAATACCGCCCCTGCTCCTCCGATTCTCCGGCTGATCTCCCTCTCCATCCTCCCCTCACTCGTGAACAAGACCCCGAGATACTTAAACTCCTTCACCTGGGGTAATGCCTCATTCCTGGACTGTACAATCCACCGGTTACCCTCTCAATTTTCTGTATTTCTCACACTGCTCACTGAGATGCATATCTCTGTCTGGAGATGTCAATATCCACATGGACTCACCTGACTTCAAAGCGCCACTGAATTCCTTGACATTTTAAACGTTATCAATCTTACTCAGCACGTCCCTTTTCCCACCCACAGAAGGACACACTGTGGATCTCATCTGTACTACAGGAATAACCACTCATAATGTCACCAGCATGGACCTTGGCTCCACCATCTTGGACCACCTAGCCATCATCATGGACATTGACACCCCCACTCCCCTCAACAATGAAAAACGCTCCATAACTTTCCGGAACCTCAAATCTATTAACCCCTCCTCCATGTCCTCATTATTGTCCTACACCATATCTGACCCTAGTCCACCCCCCCCCGAACACTAAATTGGTCAATGTTTACAATGACACACTCTCAACCTGTCTCAGTCAACTTGCCCCCACAATGACCAAGCACGTCTCCTACACCCACTCAGCCCCCTGGTACACGGATCATCTACATCAACTAAAAAAACAGGGTCGTCAACTGGAACGGCTTGTCAAGAAAACAGGTTCATTCCCAGGCTTACAAACCGCATCTGGAACAATACAAAAATGCTCTCAACAGTGCATGCACCTCGATAGCTCAAAATGTGGAGAGCCAAATTTTGAACAGGCTATAATAGCCAAACCCAAAATGTAATCAGAGTAAAACTTTTTTAGTTGTCCCACTACTCATCTGTTATTCAGTCCGGCAGCAACTACTCAATCCTTTAATGCAATAACTGCATCCAACCTCTCCTCCATAACCTCTGGCATGAAAACCTCCACCTGTATCCTTGACCCGATACCCATCACCTTGGTCATTGCCAGTCTTCCTGTTCTCTCATTGCCAGTCTTCCTGTTCTCTCTCCACTTATCACCAATATCATAAACCTCCCTCTCCACTGGCCAGCTCCCCCTGCTCTCATCTTGTCACTTTTACCCCAATATTGGAAAAATATTGGGGCAACTACTGACCCATCTCCAACCTTCCTTTCCTCTCCAAAATCCTGGAACACACTGTTGCCTCTCAGCTCAAGTTTCACATGGACTCCAATAACTTCTACGAAACACTTCAATCTGTTTTCCATTCCCTAGCACAGAAACCATTCTCACAAAAGGCACCAACAATATCCTCCTCTCTGCTGATTCCATTCACCTCTCCATCCTCGTCCTCCTCAACCTCAGTGCCGCTTTTGACATCATCAGTCACTCCATTCTCATCACCTGTCTCCAATCTTCCATTGATTCAACAGGAACTGCTCTTTCCTGGTTCAAATCCTACCTCTCTGATCGACAACAATTCATCTCTGTCAAGAACTGCAACTCCTCCACTACCCCTGTTACCCATGGTGTCCCCACGGCTCTGTTTTTGGTCCCCTGCTCTTCATCTTAAACATCCTCCCACACTGTCAGATCCTCCATCACCATGGACCTCAGTTCCACTCATTTGCCGATGACACACAGTTGTATTTCTCCACCAAAGCCATCACTCCAACCAACCAATAACTGCAATAAATCAGAAATCATCATCACTGGTCCCAACTCCCTCACCAGTTCTATGCAGGATTTTTCACTCAGCATTGATGGTTCCATTGTTTTACTTTCCACCCACATCTGCAACATTGGCATCTTTTTTGACCCACCCTCTGATTCCTTCCCCATGTCAACCATGTCACCAAAACTGCCTTCTTCCACCTCAAGAACATTGCTCGTCTCCGACCCTTCTTGTCATTTTCTGCAGCTGAAACTCTCATCCACGCCTTCATCTCATCACGCCTTGATTATTGCAAGAGTATCCTCCACAGCACCACCTCCAAAGTCCTCAATAAACTTCAATATGTCCAGAACTCAGCTGCGCGTCTGCTCACCAGCACCCGGTCCAGAGATCATATCACACCTGTTCTCTGTGACCTTCACTGGCTACCAGTCAAACAAAGAATCCACTTCAAAACACTCCTGGCCCCATATAAAGCACTGATCAACCTGACTCCCCTCAATTAAGTTGCATCTTTTCATTTTACCTCTGTAGTCACCCCCCATGCAATGTGTCTTTGGGTACTCAAAAAAGCGCTATATAAGTTTCTCCTACACCCACTCAGATTATTATTATTATTAATAATAGACGGTGGGGGGTAGTATTATTAATGTCCAATTATCGTGGATGCAATTTCTTTTTGTCAAAAGAGAAAGTCAAGTTATTTTTTTCCATTTGAAACAAAACACTGTCTGCGCGCGATTATTTAAGGTTTTTGTAGCAAATTGATCATTTTAAATATGTTATTGTAGCGCCACCTATTGATGGATAGTGGTCAAATTTGCAGGGCTTGTGTCTCAGACCATTGTGCAAGAACCCAGCAATTTTCATTGAAATTAGACAAATTGTTTGTGAATAATGACGATTTTTGGTTTTGAATTTGGTACTGTAGCGCCACCTATGGGCCGATCATGGTGAAATTTTTATGGAGTGTTCATGAGCACATTATACACATCTGGACCAAATTTGGTGTAAATCGGGCAGGCAGATTTGGAGAAATGATGTTGACAGAAATACAGACAGATTGATACACAACGCCATGTTGCCATGGTGATAAAATAATGTTAGGGTGGAGGGAAAAAATGTAAACCGCTTTTTTTGTGTCCTTTAGGGTCCATAGAACAGAAAAAATATGGTTTACAAGAATCTTCACGAAATATTCTGTAAAGTACACAATGACGTGGACTAATATCTGGAGATGCGGTCCAGTACACTCTTATACTGTAGTACTACACCAATTGTTGTCAAAGCTGTGTCAGAGACTCAGAGTACCCTCAGGGGTTTCAGGGGGTGAAAGATTGGAGCAAATGAATTAAAAGACACTCAGGGGCGGACTAGAAACTAAAATAGGCCAGATAATGCATCATTCATGTCCTAATGTTCAGCACTACGCATAAGCGTGTGGAGAGGGTAGGGTATTACACAAAATTACATGCATTGTTGATGCACCACAAAATGACCACATGATTCGACTTCGACACACATTCCATGCACAAAATATTGTTTTCCCCTGAGCAGAGGCCAGTGAATTCAAACAGACCAATGGGAGCACGGCATATGCGGAACAAAGCCATCTGGTGTTAGAGCTGCGACATTGAGGGGTCAGAAACTAAGCGCCTGAGCGCTGTTCATGCTGTTCAACGGGGACAAGCCCGGAGTTGGAAATACATGTTCAACGTGGGCGGCGCAAATATCAGCTATCTTAGGCATGTGCTGCCAACATGTCAACTGTTTTAAAGTATTATCATACAATAACGACTGTAATGTTTATGTTGTACAGTTGTACTATTACTATTAAAACGATGACAAAAACGACGACGACATTTAAAGCCGCTGTGCTGTTCGCTTACGCATTTCTGCATTTCTGCCGACTTGTCCCTATTTGTTGCCCGCATTCATCAATAGATAGACGTCACTTGAAATAGACCCCGTGAAGTGAGCGGAGTTTGCGTAACTCTGTCTATCCTCTACGGCTTTGACACACAGAGCAGAGCCTTGGAAATAAACAGAGTTACGCCAACTCCGTTCACTTCATGGGGCCAGTCCATCTACATAGACTTCTGTTGGATAGTGACATGAATAGTGACAACCGGAAGTTACTGAATGCATTGAAGCCTATGGGCTCGCGCGAGTACATGAACCACGTGACCAGGCTGTTTTCTGACCCCTCAATGGCGCAACTCTTCTACTAGATGGCTCTGACACAGAGCAGCAGCGGACCGACCCCGCCCCTCTTTGATAACTGACCAATCAGCGCCTCGGTAGGCCGGCGTTTCGAAGGACAACAGAACAGCGGTGCATTCAAACCGAGCAGAGCATCATGGCTGCCGACAGAGATATCGATGAAAACACACACAATAGACGGTAAGGAAATTAAAAACAATACAGGTGTATATTGTTACACAGAGGTGTTGTCGTGAACAGACGTCAAGGCAGGGTACTAGGTGGGCTTACAGCTGAAGGATAAGAGAGTGTGATACAATGTTTAAACGTAGCGTTAGCTTAGCTTATCTGTAAACAACCGCAGGTCAGGAGGACTGCTAGCCCCGTTGTTCCATGGTAGATTGTGAGAGAGATTAGCTGGTGTTGTTGACGTATATCCACTGAATATTCATTCAGGGTACTGCCTACTTCTTTGCCACGCCCCAAATTAAAAGCAGCATGCATGTTCTGTGCCTGGGTGGGTCTGCAACTGACAATAAAGATCTTACACGAAAACACTACATCGCCGTCATTATTTTCCTTCTTATTCATACCCTCACAAAGAAGAAATGCGTAGCATTCAGCAAATGTTAAATGACAGAACACTTTAAAATATCCTACATTGAAAAGGATTTGAACTGGGTCAACATCAGACTGACTAACATTGTAGGTCTGCTCTCTACCACTACACTACGACGACTGCTGAAGTCACTTGAAACTTTCAAGTACATTATTGACTTTGTAACAGCTTCCTTTCACACAAGTTAACATGAGTGAAATTATACACCCATGTTAACTGGTGTTATCACCAGATAACATAAACTGCAAACCCAAAGCTCCACAATTTCCTGATTCATGCTTGATCAAAATAGAACCACACTGCATGGAACAAGCTTCTTAATTACACACTTTCATTCATCATATTATCCAACTTTGACTTATGAACATGGAGCCCTGGAAACGTGGCTAATTCCAAAATGCTTGATCTGGAAATCGATCAATCTATCTAGCTTACATAGGCCTAATACCACATACAAAAGTCCATAGGTATGTATGGCAACTTGTTCTCATGTACAAGAATCAAATGTTGACCCCACACAAAGTCAAGATTTGACTTTCCAATGTCAAATTGTGACTTTGGAGAGGGGGCTGTTTTTCCTTTGTGTTGCCAAAATGTGGAATAGAAAAAAGTTAAGGAACAGCTGGGATTTGAACTGCCAACTCATGGATCACTGGACCACCTGCTCAACCTCCTGAGCCACAGTCACTCTAGTAAAGTTGGTCTAGTCTGAACTTAACCTTAAGCCTAAAATTTGTATAAAATAGGTTGATCCTGTTCACTACATGGAAAAACAGCCCCCTCTCCAAAGTCACAATTTGACATTGGAAAGTCAAATCTTGACTTTGTGTGGGGTCAACATTTGACTCTTGTACAACAAGTTGCCATACATACCTATATGGACTTTTGTATGTGGTATTAGGCCTATGTAAGCCAGATAGATTGATAGATCGATTTCCAGATCAAGCATTTTGGAATTAGCCACGTTTCCAGGGCTCCATGTTCATAAGTCAAAGTTGGATAATATGATGAATGAAAGTGTGTAATTAAGAAGCTTGTTCCATGCAGTGTGGTTCTATTTTGATCAAGCATGAATCAGGAAATTGTGGAGCTTTGGGTTTGCAGTTTATGTTATCTGGTGATAACACCAGTTAACATGGGTGTATAATTTCACTCATGTTAACTTGTGTGAAAGGAAGCTGTTACAAAGTCAATAATGTACTTGAAAGTTTCAAGTGACTTCAGCAGTCGTCGTAGTGTAGTGGTAGAGAGCAGACCTACAATGTTAGTCAGTCTGATGTTGAACCAGTTCAAATCCTTTTCAATGTAGGCTATTTTAAAGTGTTCTGTCATTTAACATTTGCTGAATGCTACGCATTTCTTCTTTGTGAGGGTATGAATAAGAAGGAAAATAATGACGGCAATGTAGTGTTTTCATGTAAGATCTTTATTGTCAGTTGCAGACCCACACAGGCACAGAACATGCATATGCTGCTTTTAATTCAGGGCGTGGCAAAGAAGTAGGCAGTACCTTGAATGAATATTCAGTGGATATACGTCAACAACACCAGCTAACCTGCCTCACCATCTACCATGGAACACCGTTCGTGATCTCTCATCTCGCTGGCAATACTGACTACAGCTACGAGGAGAGAGTCACGTGTAGCTCGCTTACCTTTCTGGATGACCGCCGGGTGCAGCCGGCGAGAACCCGTGGATTAAACCCCTTCACCAGTAATCAATGCAAACGGGAATGGTGTCGATAGACTCGCAACAAAAAAAAACTCAGCGCCGGACCTTAACATTTGAGGGCCGGCACACAGAAAACGCGTATTTAATTTAAGAAGACAGCCAGTAACATGTTTTGAAGCCTCCCGGAAGTTGTAGCATGTAGCGGCCGCATCAGCGCCCCCTCTAGCTTGTAAATGGTTTTTTCACTCAATAAAAAATGTTTCAACACATCTGGCTCCGAGCATCCTTTATCATCAACCTGTTTTGACACGGTAGTTTTTTTTTTTTTTCCAGAAATAACACATGCAATGGCTGAAATTGATGCAATTCTCGATAAAATAACGATGTTTCCTTTGAAAGACAAACAAAGACAAATATTAAAAAGCCTCGCCTTGGGCAATAATGTATTTGCTGTGTTACCCACGGGATTTGGCAAGAGTGTTTGCTTTGGATTATTTGGCGACTTGTCAAAGAAGGTACGTTTTATGTCTTTTATTCCTTTCATAATTATTAAATAATGATATGAAACATAACCCTCCCAATCTATCCAGGCGTTCTACATACTGTATAGATCTATTGAATGCCTTATTATTATTATTACCCTTATCATTATTATTATTATTAGTAGTAGTAGTAGTAGTAGTAGTAGTAGTAGTAGTAGTATACCACGCTTATTATTATTACCATTATTATTACCGCAACATCTCAATTACAGCTTCACCCTGAGGAACAACACCACATTGTGTTGGTAATTTGTCCACTGACAGCATTAATGGCTGATCAGGTGACCACTTGGCTTTCCCGTGGAGTCAGAGCTGCTGCCATCACCAAAGAGATGCCACGGGAAGGAAAAAAATGTAAATACACTAAATACACTGTTCAGCTCTATACACCTTTTTCTGTATAATTGTTCTTAAGTAACTATGCAATTATGAGGTTTTAAAACAAGTCTATTGCAGTTTTTTGACACAACTCAGGAAAAGTTTTTTATACATTTTTTTATGTGTAACACAAAACAATTTACATTGATAATGACAAAAGGAGAAAGAGTTGGTAAAAACTAACAAAAAAAACTATTTGTTCTTATAAACAAGGCATTCTGGATGGAGAGGTCACACTCGTGTTGATGTCTCCCGAGTGTTTGATTCTACGACAGTGGTGGTCCTGGATCCAAAAGTCCTCTTCTTTGATCCTTTCTTCTGTATGGTATTTTTTCAAATACCAAATACAAGCAGCACAGAAATACTTGTTTCCAGGAGAAAAATCAGGGAAAGGTAATCCTAGTGTTTTAGGACTAGTAACACTAAAAGCTGTTTTTCTATTATAGCCTTTTTTTGATTTTTCAAATACAATTCCACACCGTCTACACTGAGATCCTTCTGCAGATGCCATGGTGATTCATGCTCTAATGATGTTGGATCTAATGCCACTGTTCCTATATACTGATATTCTTGACTCCTCACCAGAGTTGCCAGTTTATGTGACAGAAATAAGCATCCAGATATTTGTAAACAAGCAAGATTAAATAAAGACACTAATAGGGCCACATGAGCACTTTATTGACAACTTGAAGTGAGCTTGTACACATGCTTATTTAAAAAATATGGTAACATTAAAGATTGACACATTTGGAATACAATGTTTAGTGACTTATACAAGATGTCTAATGTATTACCATGTTTTAGTGCTTACATTGTATATTCTATAAAGTGTATTGTAAATTATGCTTGAATTGTAAACATTTACTATTGTAAATTGCTCTGGATTAAGAGCATCTTCTAATGCCTAAATTGTAATTGCATTGTTATATAGCCTATTTCTACGTTGTATGAATTCATATAAATAATACCCTAAACAGTCGCTTATAATGATCAGAAATGGCAACTCTGTGCTGTACACCAATGTCCTGCTGAGTTGCGTGCTGTAACACATCGGTGAATAGGTCAAAAGAGGTGTGAACAAGCGCAAGGAAAGATCTGGTGTCCTGTTACAGAAGCACTGTAATAGGGGGTGCAATTAAACCATCAGGCCAGAGGTGGCAGCATCGCTGCCGGTGCGCCTGGTACTTCCGGTTTGGTATAAACAGAGCGAAGAAGAGTCTGCAGAAAGCAAAATATATTTCTTCTTAAATTAAATACGCGTTTTCTGTGTGCCGGCCCTCAAATGTTAAGGTCCGGCGCTGAG
The DNA here is from genome assembly GCA_039105355.1 of Benthosema pterotum. Lineage (NCBI taxonomy): Eukaryota > Metazoa > Chordata > Actinopteri > Myctophiformes > Myctophidae > Benthosema > Benthosema pterotum. The sequence continues at coordinate 3,020,807 of CM076973.1, read as the reverse complement.
TTTTTTTTTGTTGCGAGTCTATCGACACCATTCCCGTTTGCATTGATTACTGGTGAAGGGGTTTAATCCACGGGTTCTCGCCGGCTGCACCCGGCGGTCATCCAGAAAGGTAAGCGAGCTACACGTGACTCTCTCCTCGTAGCTGTAGTCAGTATTGCCAGCGAGATGAGAGATCACGAACGGGGCTAGAGGACTGCACAACATGACAGCTGTGTCCTTTTTCCCCTCATACATTGTATTCAGTTCATGTCCACGTAGACCAGGGGTTTTCAACCTTTTTCATCCCAGGGACCACCATTTATTCAGGATTTGAGCCACGGACCACCATTTTGAGGGCATCTTAGCCCCACAGACCCCAAATCTAAAGATTTATCTTGCTTTTGTTTGGGAAACAAAACAAGCAAAACATACATTCCAAAATGGCTAATTCAGATGATGGATATTTTGTAACTCTTGAGAGGGTAAAAATGAAACCAAATGGACCCTTGCGGGTCCATTTGGTTTCATTTTTACCCTCTCAAGAGTTACATCTGGTTAACCGACTTAGCTGGGGACCACCTGGAACCCTCTCAGGGACCACTGGTGGTCCCCGGACCACCTGTTGAAAACCCCTGCTGTAAACAACCGCAGGAGGACTGCACAACATGACAGCTGTTTCCTTTTCCTGTCATCGTCATGAAATAGAAGTTCTATCTACTTACTGTTACATTGTATTCAATTCATGTCCACGTAGACCTTTGGTGAACAGATATTAGGTATTAGATATTAAAGGGGAAGTCCACCCATTTTCAACATTATAATATGCCCATTAGTATACCCTAGAGGTGCTGGGTGGACAATGAACAACATTCCCAAGAAATGGAGGTCTGAAGAAAACCACTAACATGGTGAAATATCTTAAAGGGGTATTTCACTTTCAAAAAAATGTTTGGTCATTTTATGGTCTACTCAGCCTCATGTGAACACACCAGACAGTTTATAAGTTACTCCATTCAGTATTTAGATATTTGATGTTCATTAGTCTGCCGGAACGTCCTTCCTATACAAACCCATTATAACTTAAAACTCCATTTTAACCATGACAGATTATTCGAAAACAACCCATATTTTTTCTAAAGTAGAGAGTAACTTATAAACTGTCTGGTGTGTTCACATGAGGCTGAGTAGACCATAAAATGACCAAAAGTTTTTTTTTTAAAGTGGAGTACCCCTTGAAATACATCATCAAGATGTATTTTCACCATGTTAATGGATTTCTTTAGACGCTTCTTTTTTTATCTGAGAGCGTACAAATGGAACCAAATGAACCTGTTAGGGTTCATTTGGTTCCATTTGTACGCTCTCAGAAAAAAAAATAATGAAAATGGGTGCAATTCCCTTTTAACAGTTGGGTGATTTTACAGTACAATTCAAGCACAACTCAATACAGTAGTGATGACTGTTTACAATGATCTTGTTTACAATGGTAGTGGTAGCCACTAGCCACCCAATTGTTGATTTCATCAAGACCTTTATAGACGTACAAGCATTCACTCTGTAAAATCAAAAACAACAAATCATAGTGGAGGTAAAAATGAAAATAACAATACTGGGGTGGGGGGGGGCAGGTTGAGGAATCGCTTTACAATAGTGCTATACAGGGGTTGACACTAAGGTCTCCGAGGCACTTGCCCATTGGGCAAGTGCAAGTCAGATTCTACTTGTCCTCACGTTTGCATTTATGCAATTTTGCATTTAAGTTTACTTTCGACTTGGGTGTTTTTTTTGTTTAAGTCACAATCAGCTACAGTAAATATTCAACTTGTAAATCAGTGGTTCCCACAATGGTTCCCATAGTGCACAGCAAAATGATAGTTTGGAACCAATTGGACCTGGGAGAGAGAGGAGAGATGGCTAGAAAGCAGGGAAAGACGCAGAGTCAGAGCGCAATGACCACCACCTTAGACACATATATCTCATGTTATGTTATGGCACTCTAAAGCCCCATTCGCACGGGATTAGTATTACCCCAGGACCTCAGGTAATTGGAAATTACCCCCCGACGTCTGTGTTTCACAAGGGCGGATTCGCACTGGATAAGCGATGTCTGTGTTTTACTTGAAATTACGGACATATGTAATAGGGCTGAAGACCTACACACACTATATAGTTAGTTGCATTACCATATGTTTATTAATATTATATTAAATGTGAAAGTATTTATTATATAAAAGAAGTATTAAAGTATTTATATTCATTATGAAAACAATAAAATAATTCTGATTCTGATGCCGGTGAACGTGATCACATTGCGTCCCAGACCATCGGATGAAGTGGAGTTGCATATCATTTATAATATCACATCTTTATAAGTAAAGAAATAACGCGCCTCAAAAGTGCTCTTGTACATCGCGTAAGATACGATGATTGAGGCTTGACGAACAAATATTTGGTATGGGCATTTAATAGCCTACTATTGATTGCAGCTGTGTTTCCAGTTCATCAATGCAAACGAAGCGCTGTTGACTACGCATGTTTTAGTCGCTGTCTGACATGACAACAAGTTACGGGATGCAAGTTATATAACTTATTTTGTATATATTGTAATATTGTAATATCAATAGCCTCGGTGGACATGGGGGGGGGGGACAGACAGAGAGAGCGCTGGTGTGTTTTTTTTTTTTTTTTTTTTTTTTACCTGTGTTGTAAGTTATTTCACATTGCTGAGTGGCCATGTGATGTACAATAAGTTGTAGAACAATCTGTCGCGAGGAAAATAAGTCCGTGCAGTATAGGGAATTTCAATGTTCTCTTCAGAAGTTCATATTTTTGCTACTGTAGGCTGTATAAGCTGGTCTGCATCTGATTAAATGAATGAAGGAGGATGCAGCATTCGTGCGGTCCATAGTCCTGAGTCTTGACTGCTCGCATTTAGACCACGTGTCGCCAATATTGTGTCCCGCGGGGCTCCTGTTCATAGCCCCCTCGCTGCATAGTCTAATTATCAGTGATGTTTGGAACTTCAGTCAGTTGTACCCGGGCGTCCCGGGAAACCGGGATCCCGGTAATAAACCCTACGCCGGACCCTTCCAGGCCGACCCAGAGCCGGTCGCGAAGCACCGCCGCGGACAAAGTGCGCCCGGCGGGGGCACAGGGCAGCACGCCCAATGGATTTCTACACACTTTTGCGTCACTGTATGCACACAGATTTCCTCATGAGAACGCTCGTATAGACGCGAAATAATAAGTGAAGACGCGACGCCACTTTTGCGTCTTCTGTTCACATAGTCTCCGTGTAAACGTAGCCTCAGTCTCAGAAGTTTTCGTTTTCGTCTTTTGTTGGGTCCTCTGGTGGATCCCAATCTCCTGTAGGGAGATGCGCCTCCCAAAACGCTGTCCAGAATTTCTAATAACATCGATGCTGCATCCATTGTGGTTGTGTGGTTGGAAATGCGCGCGATAGGAAGAGGAAATAGGCTACTAAACAAAACTACGGGGTCCTAAATAGTCCGCTACACCCCAAATCGAAAGGTAATACGAAACACAAAACAAAAAAAAAAACTCCATTACACCCCAAATCACCGAGGTGGTCGATTCGCACGGGATAAGTATTACCCCTGGACCCCGGTGTTGGCTGAATTATGGTAGGTAATTTGGCCTGTAATAATTACAGGCCAAATCACAGACATGGTCGATTCGCACGGGATTAAAAACACAGACGTCCTCGGTGATTATTCCATATTACCTGAGGTCCTGGGTAATACTAATCCCGTGCGAATGGGGCTTAAGTCGTAAGTAAGTACTGTAAGCTTTATTTATAAAGCACCTTTCGCAGAGAGGCCTCACAAGGTGCTGTACATGCAAAACACACAATAATAGACAAACGATAAAAACAGATGCTATACAATTAAGCTAAAAGCAAAAAACAGTGAGCAGTAAAATCAATACATACTATATTACATTTACACAAATGCTTGTTTAAAAAGAAAAGTTTTAAGACCCTTTTTAAAGGTGTCCACAGAATGTGCAAATCTTAGATCTGGTGGAAGAGAATTCCAAAGATTAGCTGCCACAGCCTGAAAAGCCTTGTCACCTTTTGTTTTCAGCCTAGTAAAAGGTGGCTCAAGCAGCCCCTGTTGGGTGGATCTAAGGGCCCTACTAGGCACATAGCGTGACACCAGGTCGGTCAGGTATTCTGGCACCTGGTCATGGATAGCTCTGAACGTAAGTTGCACACTTGCCCGTTCTGGCAACCAGGTAGCAGTCTTCACTTGCCCAACCATTTTTTTTTTACTTGCCCCGGACAAGTGGGCAAGTGTTAGTGTCAAGCCCTGCTATATACATGTACATTTTTAATGTGCCAAATGAAACATTTTGTTATTCCCAATGTCCATTATTATATCATTCTGTAAGAAAAATGTATAATTTTGTCCATTCTGAGAAAATGCATGTACCTGTGTGTCAGCACCACAGTACAATTTAATATTGTGACTTGTGAGCTTGTAGGACTGTCCAAGCTGTTACTTTGGGCTTGTTTATCAGCAAAGACAGACCAATTCATATAAATGTTATATTATTATGGCTACTGTTGGAACTTAGAGAGCTTTGGTGTATAGGGCAGGGGTTTTCAACAGGTGGTCCGGGGACCACCAGTGGTCCCTGAGAGGGTTCCAGGTGGTCCCCAGCTAAGTTGGTTAACCAGATGTAACTCTTGAGAACGTAAAAATGAAACCAAATGGACCCTTGTGGGTCCATTTGGTTTCATTTTTACACTGTCAAGAGTTAAAATATTCACCATCTTAATTAGCCCAAGTCTACACAACTAGTAGATTAGTGCTCATTTTGGTCTGTGTGTTTGACTGTTTTGTTCCCAAATCCAGCCTGGAATTGTGGACAAAAAGCAAAAAGAAATCTTTAGTTTTGGGGGTCTGTGGGGCTAAAATGTCCTCAAATGGTGGTCCGTGGCTTAAATGCTGAATAAATAGTGGGTCCTGGTATAAAAAAGGTTGAAAACCACTGGTATAGGGGAAGAGCTGACAATGGTCTATTACGCTGTCTGCATGGGTTTGTTATTACAGAAGTACTGCAAGACAGTGTGGAGTGTGGACTCGACTCTAGCTGTTCTCATGTTTGTGTGTACACTACAGTGGTTTTCAACCAGTGGTCCGGGGACCACCAGTGGTCCTTGAGAGGATTCCAGGTGGTCCCCAGGCTAAATGAAAGTTTGTTAACCAGATGTAACTCTTTTATCTGAGAATATAAAAATGAAACCATATGGACCCTTGCGGGTCCATTTGGTTTCATTTTTATGTTTGTTATGTTTCACGTTTACACTCTCAAGAGTTAAAATATACATCATGTGAATTATCCCAAGTCTACACAACTAGAGAGTGTAGAAGATTAGCTTAATGGTCATTTTGATCTATGTATGCAAAATCCAGCCTCGTATTGTGGACAAAAGAAATCTTTAGTTTTGGGGTCTGTTAGGCTAAAACGTCCTCAAATGGTAGTCCGTGGCAAAATGCTGAATAAATAGTGGGCCCTGGTATGAAAACGTTTGAAAACCCCTGCACAGTATATCCATTCAATAATGCTTGTCTCTGTGTGTTTTTGTGCTGATAATTTAGGGGAACAGTCTGCAGCATGGTTATCAGCAACGATGTTGAGACGCCCAGTTCCTCCCGTCCCGGCCGACCCACTATCATCTTCAATCCGGATTTCTTCGTGGAGAAACTCCGCCACGAGAGTCCCGACGTCTTCCTGGAGCTGGTGCTCAGTAACGTGACGCGTCTCATCGATCTGCCAGGGACGGAGTTCGCACAGCTGCTGGGGGAGGAGAGTCCCAAGGGAAACGGAGGATTCTTCCGCTCTCTGAACTTCCTGAAACGCAAAGGTACTACAGCAGAGATGTACCGATACAATCTTCTCCCTTCCGATACCGAATTCCTTGTGTCAAGTCAAGTTTATTCATAGAGCACATTTCACCGTGATCCGACAAGCGAGGACTCAATGTGCTGTGAGAAAAAATGGCGTGAAATTAATATAAAATGATAGAACACATATCTAGCAGAAACCTAGCGTAATTTCAATTTACTTTTAAATAGAGATATTGAGGTTTCAGATCTTAAATCGATTGGTAAGGCATTGCATAGTACAGGACTATAACCAAAACCAGATCTAGAACTAATCTTTTTTTTATAGTGAGGAGCCCTTTGTTCAATGACCGGAGGGTTCTAGAGGGTCCATAAGGCTCAATCATCTCAGAAATATGAATAGGTTTAAAGACTGTGAGAAGTACCTTGAAATCAATCAATTGAAAATCAAATGCATATACGGCTATATCAACTGATTTGATTCAATTTCCAAATACAAAATGATTTATTGTAAATTATTACATGCTGTATCGTTACCGTGTGATACAACACATTTTATGGTAAATCGGGTGCTTTTCCAAATGTGTCAGATAGGACAGGGTGATATCTATCAACAATGACCACCAAGCACTCTACATTATCCTGCTTATTATTCAGCTACTTAATAAACAAACAAATGAATACAGTAATTATTAAGGTATTTTAAGGTATTCCCTTGCTTACAGTAATGAACGTATTCCAAGTTGTGGGTGCAGAGAGAAACTATTCAATACAAGGCACAAGACACAAGGAAGTGAATGTAGAGTGTTGATCAAATGGAATCCATTTTTGGGTAGTGCTTGTGTAATTGTGTCGATGCCACCCAGGCGCGTTATTTCTGTGGGGGCTCAGGGGCCCGAGCCCCCATGAGAATGGAAGACTTAAGGGGCTCTGGGGCTCGGGTAGCCCTACTGTGTACAGGCACATGCGGGGCTGGTGTTGTTGTTGTTTTTTTCAGCCCCCATGAGCACGGACACAGGATAACGCCCCTGATGCCACCACAGAGTCACGGATGTGACACATGTGCGAGCTGGAATGCAACCTGTCGGCTCGACCTACCTACCGGTAGTTGCTTGATTGTTCATTCACTCTTAAGTCTAAATTAAATCACCAATACAATGGGATTTTAACAGCATGTAGTGAGAACAAAGCAACAAAAAAATATCAACGATTTCTGTTTTCCTCAGATTCGTATTGAGTGGCACTTCATGTTCTGTCTATTCATTTTACTAATATTATTCTGAAGTGCTTGGTACTTTGGGGACAGGATTCAGGGCAGAAAAACTAAACCTTGTTTGTACATGATGTTTTGGCCTAGATTTTTGTCACCGCTACACCCCTTATCCCTTAACATCTTTGCCTTTTTTGAACTATTTTAAAATACATTTTTCAATAGTTAAAAGGGCCAGTCTACATGCTCACACAACCTGTCAATAGATTGGCACATTCAACTATCAAAATAGTAAAAAAAAAGGATAAGGGATTTGGGATAAGGGGTTTAGCATGTAATGAAAATGGAGCCCTTTGTGTTTCTCTTGCCAACCGCGTCCCACAGTCCACATGCGATGCATGATTGCTCATACTGTCACTGAGGTTTTGTATTATTCTAATCCAATCCTGCGAAGAGAGGAAAAGCTGCAAAGAAACCTGAGCTGCAACGGATTGTAGTGTGTTTTTGTTCCCAATTGCAGTGTACTCTTCTTCTTTCTATTACTTTGTCACAGATAAGGGGATAGTATTTGGGACACCTCTGACAGAAGGGAGCATCGCACAGATCTACCAGTTAATCGTTTACCTCAGCAAGAGTGAGTAAAGTCACGTTAATAATGGCATATCAACTGTTGATTCATCAGATTAATTGATTATTGACTGTTAATAATCAGATGGTCTGTGTGGTCTGATTTAATTTGTCTTGTGAATGTGAATGATTTACACCAGTGGTTTTCAAACAGTCGGTCTGGGGACCACCAGTGGTCCTTGAGAGGGTTCCATGAGGTCCCCCGGCTAAATGATGGAAAGTTGGTTAACCAGGTGTAACTCTTTGAGAGCGTAAGCATGAAACCTTTTTTCGTTTTTGTTTACACTCTCAAGAGTTAAAAATATTCATCTTATGAATTTGTCTACACAACTAGAAAATGTGGAAGATTAATGGCCATTTTGATCTGCATGTTTGCCCGTTTTGTTTCCGAATTCCAGCCTGGAATTGTGGACAAAGGCAAAATAAATCTTTATGTCATCAAATGGTGGTCCGTGGCACAAATCCTGAATAAATAGTGGGCCCTGGTAATGAAAAAGATTGAAAACCACTGATTTACACAGTACCGTAATTTCCGTACTATAAGCCGCTACTTTTTCACATGCTTTTGACCCTGCGGCTTATACAATGGTGCGGTCAATCTATGGATTTTTACAGGTAACATAGGGGTTTTCAACAGGTGGTCCCATAGGATTCCAGACTAAATGATGGAAAGTTGGTTAACCAGATGTAACTCTTAGAGGACGTAAAAATGAAACCAAATGGACCTGCAAGGGTCCATTTGGTTTCATGTGGTTTGGTTTCATGTTTACACTCTCAAGAGTTATGATATCCACCATCTAAATTAGCTCCACTTAATTAATAAGTCATAAGTCATGTTCATTTTGACTCTTTTGTTTGCGAAAATCCATCCTGGAATTGTGAACAAAACCAAAAGAAATCTTTAGTTTTGGGGTCTGTGGGGTGAAGATGTTGGTATCAATAAGGTTGATGCACTGCTCTAACATGAAGCTTATTGTCTGTTGCGGGTTTATAGTCAGGCTGTGGCTTATACAAGGAAAAATCAGTATTTTGCCCCAAATTTAGCCGGTGCGGCTTATATTCAGGTGCGGTTTATAGTCCGGAAATTACGGTAAACAGTACTACCCACTGACAGCCTCCTGTGTGTCCGTCCGTCCATCCATGCAGACCTCCATGTGGAGGGTTTGTTCCGGGTCCCAGGGAACAGCCTGCGTCAGCAGGCCCTGAGGGAGCTCCTGAACAGTGGGGCGGATGTGGACCTGGAGGCTGGCCTCTACCACCCCAACGACGTGGCCACTCTGCTCAAAAACTTCCTGGGAGAGCTGCCTGAACCGCTGCTCTCTCACAGACACTTCCATGCACATCTCAAGATAGCCGGTGAGTTGACACACCAGGCGACGTTTTTTGTGCGTGTTTCGCTTTCTTTTCTGGGTTATTTGCTGTTATTAGTGGTGGTTATTTTCCAGTTCAGAGCTTTGCGTTATTTGCTGTTATTAGAGGATACCCACTTCCTATCCGTATCCTCAAGGTGTCCATGCATATGGTATTGGGGGGAGAGATGACATATTAATCCATAACATTTCAAGTTCAAGTTCACTTTATTTGGTCACTTAGATACACTGTTAGGTGCATACATGTGAAAAACTTACGCTCAGGAGCTCCAATAACAAATAATAAAAACCTAGTCAGAGACACAAACTAACTAACTGTTAAAACAATAAAAACACAAGGCAAAAAACTGTCAAAGTGCAAGGTGCTGAGGAACAGAAACTAAAGTGCTTTTGCATACTAAAGTGCATAGCATGGAGTATTGCACATTCATAGTCTCTGTCCGTTTAGGATCCTGACAGCTTGTGGGAAAAAGCTGTTTCTCAGCCTGCTGGTGCGGGAGGGGAGGGTTTTATACCCCTTCACCCTCCTAGAGTGGTTGGGGCAGAAAAGTCCTTTGTGGGGGTGGGTGGGGTCCTCGATGATCCTCAGAGATTTATTGAGGCACCGCTGGGTGTATAAGTCCTCCAGGCTGGGTAACTCACACCCAGTGATTTTCTCCGCAGTGCGGACGACCCTCCTCAATGCCCTGCGGTTTCTGTCCGTGCAGCTGCCGTACCAGGAGGTGAAGCTGCCTGTTAGGAGGCTCTCAATTGTTCCTCTGTAAAAGGCGGTGATGGTGCTGGGTCTCAGGCCGAACTGTTTCAGACGCCTGAGTCCGTAGAGGCGTTGTTGGGCCTTCTTCACAGTCGCGGTGACATGGCTGTCCCAGGACAGGTCCTTTTAATCCACAACATTTGTTTTGATATGGAATAGAATAATCAATAACTAAATACTGTAGTTGTAGTACTGTATGTCTGAATACCAGAAGGCTTGGCTCTACAGAAAGGGAAGAACGGTTGGCCACAAATTAAAAAAAAAAAACTGTAGGCAGCTCGGGCCAAACCTGTGGAATGCTTGACCCCAGACTACTGATTTGAAGTATCTTTAACTGTTTTAAAGCAACATAAAATGCATTCTTTTTTTACTGCATCATGGGGTCAATAGCAAGCTATGTGCAAGCTTAACTTAATGCCATATTTAACATGTCCAAAAATGAGCAATTGTAAAAATAAACATGGGGCAACTGTTCCACGGGTCGGGCCGAGTGCATGGCTGGACTCTCCGTTGAGATCGTGGCGGAGCCTTCCTGTTACCATCTGATGTGATATTATAATGTTTTGCATTGTCATCTTAAGGGATGATTTAAGTATTTTGTTGTTGATAATGATGATTTATTAATTCGCAGGGAGTAGTAGTAGGAGGAGGAGGAGGAGGAGGAGGAGGATTTTAGAGAGCATATTAATGCAAATTCTCACTAGCAGATTGTAGCAGATATTAAAATCGTCCTAAATATGTTAACACCCTTCACTGCCATGTATTCTTGCAGTGCATAAACCTTCTGTCAGTACTTCACAATATTTCAAAGGATGTGGACAATTGAAAGGACAATGTTTCATTATTTGGCAATTTAACACCCACAAAAGACAACAGATGGAGACACCTAGTGTACTAAGAAGTGTATTGCAGGGGCTGATACATGTGGGAAAGAGGCATTGTGTGTTTGTGCATGTGTGCTTGTGTGTTACTGTATTGCAGTTTGTTTTGACTGCAGATTGTTTTGAGCTGAGATGTGACTTTGCAATGCTCAGGCCTTATACAGTACATACTTGGTCTAAGGCAGGGGTGCCCACACTTTTTTGACTTGAGAGGTACTTTCAAAATGACCGGCTCAACGAGATCTACACATCAAATGTGATCGTTCCACTACTGAAAATCCATTTCAAGGCCCCCTAGAAAGTTTGACTTTGAAATAATGGTGATGGTGATACTTACTGTCATAGTGTTTAAGAATAATGCACTTATAATGAAAATGCTATAGCTTATGCTATATGCTTTTCTTGTACAAATGGAACGGGTCAATTTGGTTGACGTTTGTACACTCTCAGAAAATAAATGATTGGGTGGAATTCCCCTTTAAGAGGCGCCCCCCCTCCACTTCTAAAAGTCCCACTACAACACTGATGATGTCCAATCCTCCAGACATGACTCTCCTGGATGAGCAGGGCGTGAAGACCTCCGTGCCCAACAAGGAGCGTCAGATTGAGGCCCTGCAGCTGCTGTTCCTGCTGCTGCCCCAGGCCAACCGCTCCCTGCTCAAACTGCTCCTGGACCTGCTCTACCACACTGCCAAGCAGCAGGACAAGAACAAGATGTCTGCCTCCAACCTGGCCCTCATGTTCGCCCCGCACGTCCTCTGGCCTAGACATGTATGTATTTGTCTCTGTGTGTGTCTGTCTGTCACTCAGGGGCGGATGTAACATTTCCCAATTGGAGGGGGGCAGGAAATGGAGATGGTATGGGTGCAACTTCATCGCCCGTGTCGCTTTTGAAGTCACACCCATACCATTTTCGGACTTTTCTTAGGCAAGTAAATCATCAATAATAGCATCAGTTGCAACAGACAGGCAGCATGCATAAAGCTAAAGGTCTGACTCGGAGAGTTTTCCATGATGAAATGCTGTTTAGTGGTGACGCAGCTGCAGTTACTGTAGTAGTTAGTAGCAGTGGTAGAGGTTCAAACCATTTTTAAATATAAATCTTGGGTTGTTTTCCATGCTGTCATGTTTCGTGGGGTGGTCTGAGCATTTAGGGAGGCATTGCCCCCCCCCCCCATGCTCATGCCTAGTTCCGCCCCTGGTGTCACTCAGTGTTGCCAACTGCCAAATTGCACTAGTGGCACTTCCAAAATGCACTAGAATCAAATCAAATCACATTTATTCATAAAGCACATTTAAAAAACAAATTCCATTGTACCAAAGTGCTGTACAGAAAATCTCAACACAAGAGAAATGCATCAAAGTGTGTAGACAGTACAGTAAAAACAGTGAAAGCATAACAGTAAAAAAAAAAAAAAAAAAAAAAAAAAAAAAAAAACAGTAAAAGCAGCATAACAGTGAAGCAAAAACATCATGGACAATCAAAGACCTGAGAGTGCAACAAGGTTTTGAGCATTGATTTTAAAAATGTCAATATAAGGTGTGGTTCTAATGGAATAGAATGCACTAGAGCAGTGGTTTTCAACCACTATTATTACTATAATAGTTATTATTATCACTATTATTTAGTCTGCATTTTAGCCATGGATCACCAATTTAGGAGAGATAACTCACAAAATGTTGGTCAAAATAGCAATTCTTCTACATTTTCTAAATGTGTAGATTCTTGAAAATTAGGTATTTCAGATGTTTAAATATAATTTTCTATCAAAATAGAAAAATTGGTACAAGTCGAGGGCCGGAGATACAGGGTTACAATGACGTCACTGTCAAACAACAAAAAGGTAATTTCCCCTCAGAAGTCAATTTCTCTTAATGGCAAGATAATTGCAAAGATGAAACTGCCTGCATTAAAAACTGTTTTAAGTTTTAATGAAAAATAGCAGGTGTTCACGTCTCATAGCGCGCCACTCTGTGGCGCGCTATGAGACGTGAACGCCTGCTATTTTTCGGGATTTTTTTTTCTTCTATGATCCTCACCTAGTGCCGCTTTCATAGTTAATTGAGAAAGTAAATGTGACTGACTTGAGGAAGTAAATCAATTAGTTGCATTCAATTTGTTATCACGGTGTGTGCAATATAACAGTGGGACAGTTCTAATACTAATTCAATATCATCCCGCGGGCCGAAGATAATTCATTCACGGGCCTGATTTGGCCCCCGGGCCTTGAGTTTGACATATGTGAACTAGAGGAATACAAATATGTGTATTTAAAACGCCCTATATGTTATGCTGTGCTGTCTGTCTGGCCCTCCAGATGACAGCTGCCGACCTGAAGGACAACGACAACATGAAGAAACTGAACAATGGAATGGCCTTCCTCATCAAACACTCACAGAAACTCTTCAGGGTAACTATTGGACTTGTGCATGCACACCATTGCACGTGTGTGTGCAGTCTTGCTCGTCTGTATATCTGTATTTATTTTTTATTTTTTTCGTACCTCTAGTAGTGACCTAGTGGAGACATTTTCATCTTTGGTTGCCTGCAAAGCCAATGATAGTGGCCTTCTGTTTAGAGCAAGGGAGGGCAATTTTTTTCCCAAGGGGCCAAATGAGATGCATTATAACATAAAATATTGTGGAGGGCCAAGACTAAAGGCTGAACTAAAGTCTGCGTAATATTAATTTAATTTCAAGATAAAGATAAAGGTAAGAGTAAGAGTAAGACTAACCATTTTGACACCAGGGCCCTCAATTTATTCAGTATTTAAGCCACGGACCAACATTTGATGACATTTTAGCCCCACAGATGCATGCAAGGGGACTTCAAAACTTTCTTCAAGATTTCTTTTGTTTTTGTCCACAAAATTTGGGAAACAAAACAAGATAACAAAAATGACCATTCTCTCACATTCTCTGATTGAATGTGGAGTCTAATTCAGATGAATAGTTTAACTCTTGAGAGTGTATTTATACACTCTCAAAGAGTTACATCTGGTTAACCAACTTTCTCTCAAGGACCACTGGTAGTCCCCGGGCCGGTCAGAGTCAGCCAAAGGGCCGCATTTGGCCCCCGGGCCGCATAATGCCCAGGTATGGTTTAGACTGTCTGCCCTGAAGCTGGGTGCTCAAAGGTTCGATCCCGGAACCCTTGACTGTATAAATGGGACCCAATGCCTCTCATTTGGCACTCAGCATTAATCTCTCTCTTTCTCTCTTTCGTTCAGGCTCCAGTCTACCTGCGGGAATATGCAAGGATGCACTTCGCTGGAACCAAGACCCTTCAGACCAAGGTTAGGAGAAGGCATGAATTAAAGTTCCCTGTCACCATGACGGATTTGAGGCAATTGGATTCCAATCATGAAACTTTCACCCATGAGATTTTATTTTTTGCTTTATTCCGTGTGAAGGACTGCAGTCACTTCATTGCAATGCCACAATTTCACCTTGGAATACACAAACGTGTAGTGCTAGTTATCACCACTAGAGAGCAGTACTAGACTACCATACAAAGGCCTGTTTTACACTGTCAGCCAGATCTAGCCTGAATGTGACCTGAAACAGATCTGTCTCACTTCAAGAAAGAAATCCGGTTATCTTAAATAAGTCTAAATCAGGGCTGCCCAAAAGGTAGATCGTGATCTGAAACTATAATGTTCCAACTTTTATTATTGTTGGGAATTATAGTCTACTTTATCATACTGCAGTCTCTCATCTATGCTATTTCTGATTTTGAAATGAAATTGTTTTAATTGTGTTTATGGATGGTTATCAAATGAAAAGTAATAATACAAGCTTGTGACTAAATAGTCACAAATCACAAATAAATTTTTCCCCATTTGCACACTCACCCATTTGGTGTTAAATCATTCTGTACTGTACTTGTCGTGTTTTTAACTTTCATTAAAAATAGCAACCGTAAATGTGAGAATGCAGCACAAATCTTTCAGTATGCTCTTTCAGAGCAAATGTTTTGTAGAATAATCTACAATGTCACAACGAAGTGTGACATTAAAGTGTGTTTTGAGAGACCTTTCTCTTGTACCTTCAGGATGATCTGGAGCTGCTGGCTGCAGGTAGCTCCTGCTCCCCCATGCTGCGTGTGGCAGGCTCTCTGAAGAGGCCTGCTGAAGAGGTGGTCCCTGATGGGCCCAGGACCCCACCTCCCAACCACACCGAGGACGCCCTCAAAGAACTGTTTGTACACATCAACCACAGCATGCCTGACTCCGCCAAGAAGAAGAAACTCATCCGACAGGTATTTCTACTGTATATGCCAGGGCTGCCCAAAATGTAGACGGTGATCTACCAGTAGATCACACACGCCGTGCAGGTAGATCACATAACAGTCCCCTAAAATGTATAGATCTGTAACTCTTGAGAGCGTTAAAATGAAACAAAATGGACCCTTACGGGTCCATTTGGTTTCAGTTTACCGCTCTCAAGAGTTAAATTATATTTAAACATCTGAATTACGTAATTTCAAGAGTCCACACAATTAGAAAATGGAGAATAATTGTTATTTTGACCAACGTTTTGCCAGTTTTCTTTCCCAATTGTGGACAAAAGCGTGAAAGTTATTAGCTTTGGGTGCAAGAGACTAAACTCAACATCACAAACTGTCAACTCAAACCCCAAATACTGTTTTCAAACGTCAGTAGTAGCATATACAAGAAAATCTTCCAATTCTCCCTCTCCATTTTTCATTGCATTATTCTTAAACAATATAACAGTAAGCAACACCATCACCACTCTTTCATAGTCAAACTTTCTTCGGGGCCTTTTTTTTATGTGTAGATCTTGTTGAGCCGGTCATTTTGAAAGTGGCTCTCAAATCAATCAAGTGTGGACATTAGGGGTGGGACAATTCACCGAAAAAAACGAACCGTTCAATACGGGCTCCAAGGTTCAATACACACTAATGAACCGCAATATTTCGGTTCAGACAGACACATTTCCTTAATTATAGTATGGATAATATCCTTATTAATAAAGCAGATATTGTGAACTAAACTAATTTAACTTCGTTGTCTGTCTACAATGCTGCATGTCTGCATGCTACCTGCCTGATACTTAACTGAAACGTGCATTCATGTTATTAGTCTAGGTATTTTATATTTCCCTTGAAAATAGCCTAATCATGAGGCACAAATGGCAATATACATTTTTTCTTCTGTAAGTAATGAAAAGGAAGAAGTTTGTTTAATGTTTTGAAAATCTTGATTTATTTTTTTTATACGTTCAATTTGGTTTTAAAAAGCAAAACGTACCGAAACCGAAACCGTGGCCCCCATACCGAGGTACGAACCGAACCGCGGGATAAGTGAACCGTCCCACCCCTAGTTGACATCCCTGGTATATGCCTACTGTACTATATCACTGTCATCATTATCAATTCTGCTGGACACTGGAACAAAATATTGTTGGTGACCAGTGTTGGGCAATATTACTTAGAGTAATATCTTTACTTTACGTATAACCTCTTAGAAAAAGTAAGTAATAATATTACTTTACTTTCACTTGAATGAAAGTATAATATATTTCATATTATTACAATGACTTTCCTAAGTCCCCTCCTCCCACCCGCAAATGAATAGAGATGTACAACATTTCTCTGTTTAGTTACTGCCCAACACTGTTGGTGACCCAAGTGCGATGGGAGATATTGTGTAAGGACCTTTTATGTTACCTCAATGAAGGAATAAACAGGAAAATGGTCAACAACTCTTAAATAATCAAGGCTAATTAGACTACAAAAGAGATTTGTCATTTAAATTCTTCATTCCCTGTGATAGTTATTTGACATGTCAGAGAGAATAAATTTGACTTCTCAGTAGAGATCATGTTGTGTTTGAAAGGACACAGCACTGCTCAGGGCATAAGGCCATGTCCATCAAAGTGAAAGACTGAGAATGCCGATAAAATTGACCACAGTCCAAAAAAGTTTTTATACGGATCGGCATTCAAGTGTGCAAATGTGATTGGCATTACGGGACTTTCAGGGATCGACATAAATTAGCCTTATGGCCCGAATGTACTTTTTAAAAACGGTTTGGACCACCTAATGGCTCCTTACTCTGGCCCGACTGGGCCAGTTAAAAAAAAAATGCCTTGAGAATCAAATGATTATAACTAAGTTTAATTTCACAATCCGCTGTGGTACTGTTTTGTAATTATTTGTGCAGATCACGTGTCATGGATACACATTTATTTGTGGTCACAGTTTGTCGTACAACACAGGATTCACCTCCCTTTACGTACAGCGTTCTCTGTCCTCGCTGTTCCGCCTACCAGGCGGCTGATCCACACACGGCACGGCACGCTGATACACGTGCTACTGCGATCACCAAGACTTATTTCTACTACCACTGCAATCTACACTAGCTGGATATTCATTACACACGGCGGCCATGGCACCCACTCCTCTCCAAAGTTATTTGCAAGTTTACACTGCTCACTCAAACACCAACAAAGAAAGACCCGAAGGAGGACTGTGTTCGCATTTCCCTGTATGCGCCTGTGTATGGTGTGGTGTGTGGTGTATGCGCAAGTGCGTTTGCATTGGGAATGCAACATTCTTCAGCTTGCTATCAACGCAACATAACGCCCCCACCCACACACACCGGAACCGCATGAATGCACACTCAGACACACACAGGCTACTCACCGTGAAGTTACTACAGCGCGCTCCACCGAAAATAGGCAGTATTCAAGCTCACAACATCATGGGTTGCTAAAGCCATGCGTTTCCTCAAGCCAGAGGTAAAAACTGCACATTGTGCACGCAAATTGGCCTTTTGATCTGTGCGACTCACAAATTATACTTGGGAGTACCAGGCTGTGTGACTGAGCATATAGGCTACTTTATATGGTGCATGTCAAGCTGGTTTTCTTTCAGGTATTCACATTAATTATAATGACCTTCAGGGTTTATTACAATTCCATTCAGATCGGGTAAAGTCTTTAACATTCATTTTGTGCCCAAGTTCAACCCAACTGTCCAACGTCAACAATTCCCTCCCAATCAATGTGAACTATACATAATTTCCAAATCATATATTACACAACAGGTATAGGACTAGTTATTTCAATGAAAGCCATTGAACAAATAAGAAATGAACAAATAAGCAGCAGTCAGTATTTGTCTGTATTTCAAATTAATTTATTTACTTTTTGTCAATGTGAAGGGCATAATCACATTTTTGATGTGTAGATCTTGTTGAGCCGCTCATTTTGAAAGTAGCTCTCAAGTCAAAAAAGTGTGGGCACCGCTGATATATGTCATATCATATACTGTGCAAACATGTTGTGTGTAAAAGCCTCTCCTTGCCCCTGTCTGTACCCAGCTAGCCAAGCAGAACCCTAAAGGAACACCGACCGAAGACGATAACCTGTCCTCACCGTCATCACGCAAGAAACCACACCGACGCACACGCTCCTTTGGAGGACTCATTAAGGTACAAGCCTTCTACACCAGGGGTTTTCAACCTATTTGATACCAGGGCCCACTATTTACTCAGGCCCCACTATTTACCAGGGCCCACTATTTACACGTTTGAGCCACAGGACCACCATTTGATGACATTTTAGCCCCACAGACCCCAAAACTAAACAAAGAAACATAGAGATCAAAATGACCATTAATCTTCTAGTTGTATAGACTTGGGCTGATGTAACTCTTGAGAGCGTAAAAAAGTCATTTTTATGCTCTTAAGAATTACATCTGGTTAACCGACTTTTCATCTGGTTAACTTAGCTGGAACCATTTCAAGGACCACTGGTGGTGGTCCGGAGACCACTGGTTGAAAACCCCTGTTCTACACTGTAGGACAGAGAGATGTTTGAAACGTTTGGTCATTGTACTGTACATATTGCACCTACTGTGGGCTGCATCTTCGTGTGTGTGTGTGTGTGTGGGTGTGTGTGCGTGCGGTCAAGATACTTGTTTTAATGTGTTTTCTAATCTGATGTGTGGAACTAGCGTAAGAATCGTGGTGAGCAGCTTACGCTAGAGAGCAGGAGCAGGCATGCCTCTCCCAACAACATCGCCATGGAGACGCGGAACCCTGGAAAGGAGAATTGTCCACAGTCGGTGAGACGCCTTTCAGCAACCTAATGATTATTGTTGTGTTTATTGTAAGTAGCACTACAATAAAGATTGTATGAGATTCTAGTGCTGAAGGAATCCAAATGAAGTCACTCAGTTATTTAGCACAAAATATGTCCATAGATTTATTCAGAACAAAGACGGAGTGCTGGGCACCATATATCAGTGGTTTTCAACCTTTTTGACACCAGGGACCACCATTTATTCAGCATTTGAGCCACGGACCACCATTTGATGACAATTTCACCCCAAAGACCTAAAACTAAAGAATTCTTTTGGTTTTGTCCATGATTTCATTATTCCAGGCACAATTTTGCAAACAAGACAGTTGTAGACTTCTTAATTAAGTGGTGCTAATTCAGATGATGAATATTTTAACTCTTGAGAGTGTAAAAATGAAACCAAATGGACCCGCAAGGGTCCATTTGGTTTCATTTTTACATTCTCAAGAGTTACATCTGGTTACCCAATTTTCCATCATTTAGCCTGGGGACCACCTGGCACCATCTCAAGGACCACTGGTGGTCCCCGGACCACTGGTTGAAAACCCCTGCCATAGATAACTGGAGGTCCTGGGCATACATTGTGTTAACTGTAAGGATAACCGGACATAATATCATATCACAGGACACTTAAGTACTTTTTCCTGCTCTACTATGTTACTTTTAACTGCCCATGTGTTTAGACAATCTGACATGAATGGTTCATAGCCCCAGTGAAAACTATTAAGAGGATGACTATTTATACGCTCTATTCTAGCCGTTATTATTTGTACAATCCATCACCATAACAAATGCTAATGACCTAACCAGTTGGTAATTGTATATGTCTTGTCTACAATAAGCAGACGGCCAGTCCACTGAATACTCCTGTATTGAGGAAGGCAGTGGAGTCTTCGGCCAGTAAGAGACTTGTTAAAGATCCCAACTCTAAGGTAAGACAGACTACCTGCAACTAATATCATCACCAAAACAAATTATTGGAACGCACATCAAATCCGATGACTAATAAACAATAAAACCTTTGTACCTTGGGTGTTAACCCATTTTGTCCTGAGCCTCGATTCGACTTTCGGACACCGGATTATACAGTAGTTCCTTACACAGCAATATTCTGGCTTTTGACGCTAGATTCTACAGTAGTTTCCGACACTAGATTCTAGTTATTGACACTAAATTAGAGTTTCTGATGCTAGGATCTACTTTTTGACGCTAGAACCTAGTTTCTGATGCTGGAATCACATTTTTGACACTAGATTCTATAGTTTCTGCCCCTAGATTCTATTTTTTTTTCTGAAAAGTCTGTGTTCCTGTGTCAACTAACATATTTCAAGTCAAGGATGGCAATGTATAGTATACATTTCCAACTAACTTGTTTTTTCCAGAACCCCATGTCCTGTTGCCTGTCCTATTTGGAGAGGCAACAAGAGTCAAAGCTCGACTTAATTACGTTTGTAGATTAACATCAATGTCAACAAGGAATTACCCCCAGTGAGTGAACTGAAATGCTGTTTCCACTGGGGAATTCTCCACAATGTGAGGAATGAGTGTTTTCTGAGCACACAGCGGAGCAGATGCTGCTGGCAGGCAGGCAGGCAGGCAGGCATCTCCCCTGGTGTTGGTACACACACAGACAGACATTCAGTCAACCGTCAAGGGTCACTGTTTTTTCCGCTCTGTTTTTTTTTTTGCATCCTTTGTGCACAGACTGAGACATCCTCCAGTCCAGTGTCTCTGTGAATTCTACCAAAGCGTCCGTAGCAACTGTTTTTTGTTAGTCAGGTTACAGTCAGGTTAAGTGTTCAGCATGTGGTTCGTTAGTCCAACACGAATGTGCAGTCAGTGGTGTGTTTCAGTGCTACAAAAGGTGAAAGGAAATGGTACTTGTTCAAGCTTTGCAGTGAGTGAGATATGTTTTTCCTTCTCTCTTTTGTCCCCCTCTTGTTCCTCTCATGTATGACCCTCCCTCCCATCCCCCAGGAATCTTCCTCCCCTTACAGGACGTGTTTCTCTCCTGCCCAAGAGATCTCAATGTAGACACATAAGTCCTCCATGCCAGCTGATGTTGCATTCTGCACTGGACAAGTTTTTTTTTGCACTAGAGAAAATGACGTCCGCAACGTCACCTACGTCAATAACATGCACCGGCCCGGTGCCATTCCACAATTCCGAACTGCCATTGTTGCGACCTCCCATTGTTCCGAATTTACGAGACGCAAAACCCTTTGCTACAAACATGCCTAAACCCTTCTCTAACCCTAAACCTAACCACGAGCATGTCACAGCTGAAAGTGGATTTCCAGCGCATGTTCGGATCGCTCCGTTTCTGACCCCTCCCCTGTTATTGACGTAGACTGTCGTTGCATCTGTCATCTTGTCCGGTGCAAAAGTACTTGTCCAGTGCAAAAAGGAAGCCGGCGTCCTCCATCTCCAGGACTGGGCAGTATTACTTTTTATCTTCATCGTTGTGTGTTATCATTCAGTGAAAAACTGCACCAGCACAGCCATACAGACCAATCCAAGGTGGGCTTTTATGTGATGTATACTTCTGTCATTATGATGTGAGTCATGCACTGAAAATAACTATAAGCTCACAGTCGCAACACTTTCCATTGGCTGTTTTCAGCGTGGGCTATGCTGAATAAGGTTTTTATGTAATTCTCTTTGAACACTACTTGTAGGGTGTCTTGTACAGTCATGCAGATTGGGTTACCAAGTATATTAAAGATATGTCAAAAATTTTAAAAATTCTAGTCATTCGTTTTGCGATTGACAGTCCAGTCTTAATTATTATTTGAATTCAGGCCTTGATTTGGTTTGGATGGCTGTGGCCTGTGCGTGCTTTTTTTTTTTTTTTTATTTGAAACCTTTGATGTTGGCTACTGTATCTGTATCTATGACCACTAGCTTGCTGAGCACTTTCAGCATTTTGTAGTGTTTTTGTTTACTATGTACAGTATGTATGTGTTGTGTATAGTTTGTCAAGTTTTGTCTTCACTGTACAGTACTTTGGTACAATTTGGGCTCAAGTTACAAAGGGTATTTGCACCCTTTAAATTATAGCATATACCTTTGAGCTTTCAGCTCTTTTATAATGTAGTAATATTCTTTTGTTTTTGTTTCTGTCTTTATCTTGGTACACTTTTGGGCTCAGTTACACATGGACACATTGGGGGGGGGGGGGGGGGGGGGGGGGGTAAACGAAAACGTACACATTTGAGGATTTCGCTTTTCATTAGAAACCATAGTTCAGTTAGTCCATCCATGTTGCATTTGGACTTGTGCTGTTTGTTGTTGAGATGTGAAGTTACTGTAGCTTCTCAAGGGCTATAGTAGGGGCAGAGCAGGCCTTATAATGTATTTCTCCTGTAACAGGATTCCTGTTACAATTGTATTCCTGTAACAGGAATACAATTTATTTTTGCTTATTGCTATTTGTTATGTCCCTGGGTTCACGTGTTTTATACCTCTTTGACAAGTTTTGGCTGATGTAGACATCAGCTGCTGATATGGGATTCAGCTCTCATTGACCATATCTGACATGCTTCGTTACTGGCCAATGGTTGGGAATGGATCCCTGGATATGTGAAAGGTTACATTCTGTGGTTTCTTTAATGGGAGTTTATTATTATTATTTTTTTTTACAGTTTTATTTCCAATTGGTCTGAGAAGATTAACACTTTTAAAGTTGAGGTTGAGAATTGGAATGTTACTGAAGGGTTAAAGCGTAAGTTGTAAGAGTGTAACCGCTGGGTGTACTTGATTTGGCGGCGATGGACATTGACCAGTGGTCAGTTATGCCCCAATACTTCCACAAATGTTTGTATCATTAAAGGGGAATTCCACCCATTTTCAAAAGGGGTCTGAAAGAAAAATCATTAACATGGTGAAATACATCTTGAATTTTTAAGACCTCTATTTTTAGGAAATACATAATTGGGGGAACCTTTTTTTTATCATGTCCACACAACATCTCTAAGGTATATTAATGACATATTAAAATGTTGAAAATGGGTGGAGTTCCCCTTTAAACTATGAGACAAAATACACAGGGCTTACACTGATGGTCTATTCTTATCTGACAAACTTTGCCAGGTCTGGTAGTTCAAGACTAATTGATGCAACATGTGCAAAATGTAGCCTAGGCTTTGCAATGTAACAGCCCATAGCTCCATTGTATATTTGTCAGATTTGATGTAACATTTGTATTATAGCCAGGGAAGTCTTCCAGGGCCCATGGGTGTTTTCCATGACCTGACTTAACTGATCTTGGTTCATCATTTTGTGTGGAAACTATGGATACACTGATACCACTTCACCATGACCAATATCTGTTCTTTGGATACTTAGCTTAATTCTCTGCTTATATTCCATTACCAATACTGTCCTTTACAAATCAGACTCTGAGTAAAGTCTCAGTCTCAGAACAGTCACTGGCCGAAAATAGATCATCTAGAATCTAGATGATCTAATTTCGGCCAGTGACTGTTGGTAACAAATTCTTATTTTTTTTAAGTATGACCTGGAGAGTCTTTTACATTCATATTTACTCAGGTATTGGCTCAGCGTCTAGTACAGGTATTAGTGTTCCTGTGGTTTGAAGAGTTTGTGGATGTAGAAATAATGGCTTTGTTGAAAGTGATTGCATTTTGAGTGGTGGTGTTATCTGCATACCTGAATTTATTTGACTACCGATTGGGAAAATTGATTTCCAATCTGTTTCCTGCTTGTTAATTTACGGACTCCGATCTGTTTCAGAACACCATTTTATGTTACAACTTTTTATTTACTATTTATTAAGTAATGAATTATTCTTGTTTTATTTACCTTTTTTAAGGGCATTTTGTCTATCTTGCCTTTCATATTTTAAAATCTTGCTTTGTAGACCATTGGCCCAAAGTCATTCCTACGAATTGTTGAAAGGTTACTTGCTAATTTCTTCTTAGAAATGCACTTAATTATTTTAAACCAACCGGCCTTTTAACCGTACCACTAAGATGTGACCTTTTTTCCCTTACAAAGATGTGAAATGGTTTTATCATATTTAAAACTTATAAGGAATTCATAAAAGTGTGGTTATTCACAATTACCACACAAACGGTGTACCTATATGGCCACCTCAGGTGTTTTGGGTTGCTTTTTTTTTTTTTTTTTTTTTTTACAACCCATTGAACAGGTTCTTTATGTACAGACAAAACCAAATGGACCGTTCCTTTTGCAGAACTCCCTACCTACATTTAGGACCTCCTGAAAGAGCCCTGAGGCTCCCTGCAATTTACCCTAACGTGCTAGACTTTAATACTGTGGTGTAATGAATTATGGCAAAGTTGAATCTATGCTGGATATATATCATTACTCATGTTTTTTTTTTTTTTCTTAAAATCATTCATGTTAATACTGCCCTTTGCATGGCAGTATCTTTAGGTTAAATGCATTTTTGACACCGAACAATGTGGATATCTTTTTAGCGACGTTCTTTCATTTGTATAAAGTATTAAAAAGGTACCTGGCACCTTGTATGCTGTGTAAGATGACTGGCTCATATTTTCAAAGCATTTCATTTTCTATACAGATCAACCACAGAACAAGATTCTCCTCCTTGTATGAGGAGCCCTCGTACAAGGTGTGTTGGATTACACCTGCACCTCTTGGTACCTCAGCACCTCAAAGGCCTTGAAAACAAGGCTGTAGACTTCCAAAAACACACTGGTTAGGCTGCTACTTGGCCTCACTGATAACTGAGTGGATTACACCATAAACTATTTCTACTTGTTTACAATAGGGGCCTCAATGTTCATTTTCACTTCTTTATAGCCAAAAGAAAGAAATCATAGTGGAGGTAAAAGGGAAAAGAAAAATGTACAAGGACAGGAATTGGGCCACTGCCCACTAGTCCACAAGGTACTCTACCAAAATGCCCTGTCTAGTCTGGGTGACTGTAACAACTCCCACAACAAAAAAGGGAATTTAACAGTGTTGAATTCAGCACAAAGGAATCAATTCATTTTGCTCCTATGTCATCAAAATTCGTGTCTTACCAAGTCATTAAGCCACGTGAATCCCTTGACTCCTACAAAACCACTCAAAGGGCACCTACGGTGGTTTGTAGGATTTTGGCTATACTGAAGACAAGTGAGTATTTATTGTAGCAGCCTATCTATCTACTAGGGATGTGAATCTCAGCACTGAGGGCGATTCGATACGCATCTCGATGCACTGCCAGCGATTCGATACTTTAGCGATTATTTGGAATTACCTGGCGATACGATGCGATACGATTCACCCCGACACGATACGATACAGATACACCCCCTTATACCGATACTTAACCGATACTTTAACAATACCATTGAATTTTATTCTGAACAATGCGATATGATGCGATCTGGTGGCAATTTAACATAATAAAAAGGATTTATATTCAAGGTTTATTAATTTTCCAAAAAAATGCCAAAATGCAATACATTTAAATTCAAAACAATGTATTGTTTTACTGTAGGTTAGTAGGCCTACTGTATCTCTAACTTCCCAACTTAAAAAAAAAAAAACTACAAATAAAGGGCCTGCTTTGCTCTGCTCTCTGCTGGTTATTGTGTTATTGTTGGATTAGCGTATACTAATCATGTACTGTATGTATGTACATACAAATAGAAAATAAACCAATATAAAACATGCATTTACAGATCACTGCAGACAGAGTACTGTCAAACAAGTCTATGTGTATCTTAATCAACACATAGATAATACTATACTGTATATATGGGGGTCCCTGGTTCTCACTCACTCTCAGCTAAGCCTAAGGGTCCTTGGCTTAACCTGAAAGACCCTATTATTACAATTATAAAAAATATAATCAATCATTATGCAATTATTGGTGTAAAATGAAACCAAAATTGCCCTAGTGGGTCCATTTGGTTTCATGTTTACACTCTCAAGAGTAATTCACCATGTGAATTAGCCTAAAGTCTACACAACTAGAAAATGTAAAAGATTAATGGTCATTTTGATCTGTATGTTGGACTGTTTCTGAAATCCAGTCTGGTATTGTGGACAAAAACAAAAGAAAATTTTAGTTTTGGGTCTGTGGGGCTAAAATATCATCAAATGGTGGTCCGAGGCTCAAATGCTGAATAAATAGTGGGTCCTGAAATGAAAAAGGTTGAAAACCACTCTTCTACAAGATCACAACACGTTGCATTCACACCACGCTGAGACTGAGTCACTGAGAGCTTGTGGATGTGAGCTGTGGATGTGCACTTTTACTGTCGCTGACTCGGTGTGCAACACCATCGTGTTGCAGAATATACAGTAAATGAGGCTCCAAGGAAAAGCTGCACAGTGGAAAGTTGTAAAACGAAGGGGGTTGAAAACCACTTTTAAAAACGTGTGCAGAAGATTTATTTAACAACACACAATGATCGCGCAGATTGCATAGATTTGCAACTGCGTTCGAGAATCAGACGAGAGGAACACTGTGTGGATCATTACCTGTCGGTGCTACAGTGAACAACGGACTGAGCGACACAGCTCAACCACGGACACAACAGAGATTTTATGAAGCTAAATATGGTGCTTCGTTCACTAGTTCTCTTGTTTAATCCGTGGGGTTTATAGTCTCCACGTCGGTAGCATGTATTGATCCCAGCCAGTCAGCTGTAGTAGAGCTGACTGGCTGCTGCTGCTGCTGCTGCTGCCCCGCTGTTGCAGAGCGTAGGAGGGGAGGGGACTATAGACAGAGCTGCGACATTGACGGGCCTCGTCACGTTGTCCCTATTCAATAGATGTCTATGTAGAAGAGTCTCGATTGGACTGTACAGGAAGTAAGCAGAGTTGTCGTAACTGTCGGTGCCGAATGGCAGAGCCTTTTCCCTTCCCAATAATGGTGCGTTCAACACAGATTAGAAAACATAAAATAGGGCGAAATAAATCGTGAAAACCCCGCTCAACATCGATTTTTACCGATTCAAGCAAATGCATCGCGACGCATCTAGATTTCCCCCGTCAATTGCATCGATACAGAGTGACGGAACCGATGCACTCGCATCGCGCACGTGGGTACCGATGTATCGATTTATATCGATTAATCTCCACACCCCTACTATCTACATGCCTTCATTGCCTTGATGAAATGCAATGCGACCTGGCGCGTTAAGTCCACTTGATGGCGCTGTTGTACAATGGAGAAATGGATGCGATCGCCTCAACACCGTAGCCTCTGCACTGATAAGAGTGAAAGACAAGAAGCAAATGGGCACCTTCTGCTTTTTATTTACCATCTGTGACACATCTACTATAGGTAGACGTTTCTTCGCCACTGAATTTGACCAGAAACAAACTAGCCTGAGTCAGAATTTAAGTTTTTAGTGGTAGTTTTCAGTGTCGGCTGGATTGAGCATATATCGAGAGTCGATCACACGTAATTAAACGTCTATGGTCCGTGTACTTTTCGGCCATTCAGGATTCTGTTTTATACTTGTTAAATTTAAAATCAGAATACACTCCAAAACGGCCCGTTTCGGTATTCTGTTTTGAAAACAAAATGTAGAGTTGTGAATTGTAAGAGCAACATACGACCCGTTTCCAGGTTCTAATTGTTGTGGTTCAATCAGAATGACAAAATTTAAAAACGCTGCTGCTCTGGCGCGGTGGCGAGCAAAACCTGAAATCTGTTTTGTGTCCGCTGCTCCCCCCCCTCCCTCCTCCGTGCTGAGGGCGGAGGCGTGGCACGGAGCTCTTGATTGACAGCTCGGTTACTGCTGCAGTTACTACAAGGAGACACACGCGGCGCTGTTGGTACTGGCAGATGATATTATGAATTATTGAATTAGAGTAGACAATATTATTATACATTTATCCTGCCGTAATTTCAAATAAATTACCCCACTTTTTGGTTGCATATTTACACAGGGCTGTTATTACATTCATGTCAACTCT
Organism: Benthosema pterotum; assembly: GCA_039105355.1. Taxonomy (NCBI): domain Eukaryota; kingdom Metazoa; phylum Chordata; class Actinopteri; order Myctophiformes; family Myctophidae; genus Benthosema; species Benthosema pterotum. The sequence goes on along the minus strand of CM076973.1, from coordinate 2,993,070 downwards.
TAAGTAATTAAAAAAATTAATAGAGACAGACAGACAAACAGACAAGACAGACAGACAATGAATACTAAACTTTTTAATTAATTAACATCCTAAAGTAAGTCTACTTTGTATTCAACATATAGGGTAAGTGTCCCACCATCATCATGTGTGTCATTGTTATGCAACCCGCTATGTTTATAGTGTATTCGTTATTCAATTAAGTGTTTATGAGGTGCGCCAATTGGGCCGCCAAGGTGCCAACCGAACTAGGCATTGAAGTAAATGAATAGGAGTAATGCCTCACCGGGGCTCATCATCAGATTGTTTTCAACATTCTAGCCAACTTTGTGGAAGATGGTGGGTATAGATAGTGTCTATAAAATCAAGTGAGTGTGTGTGTGTGTGTGTGTGTGTGTGTGTGTGTGTGTGTGTGTGTGTGTGTGTGTGTGTGTGTGTGTGTGTGTGTGTGTGTGTGTGTGTGTGTATACCTAGTGAATGAATACAGGAACCTACATTTGAATTAAATATTAAATACATCATCATTGAATTTGAATGAGTTTGGACGTGCACATCCGCAACAACCAGGGGAACCACTTGATGCTGTTTTGCAATTGTCCTAGCCAATTGCATCTCCTCGGACTACTGTAGGCCTACTGTCTGTCACTGACTCACTGTGGTCCATCCGTGACACCATGATCACGCCCTCGCTGCAGTGTGCGCTGTATAGGCTACCAGTAGGTAGAAATAATAGCTCTGTGGCTGGTTATGACCCGTTAAGATTCAATCAAAATGCCGCTAACGCCAATGTATTTGTAATGACAGCAGCAGTCATAAATGTTAAAGGATAAGATATGATATGATATGATAAAGGATAAATGTATACAGACTACATTACTTCAATGATTAGTTTGGCACCTTGTTTGGCACCATGTCGGCCCAAAACACTTAATTGAACAAATAAACAGGCCTACCTGTAACATAACGCGTTGCATAATAATGATTAATGACACAGATGACGAGGTCCCGGGTAGGCCTCTTTAAAATGTCTATCTGTCTCTATTACTTTATTAATTAAGAGTTGACACAGAGGAGGATGCATCAATCATCAATGTCTAATCAGAATGTAATAACAGCACTGTATTAATATGCATTAAATGCAGACTAATTTATTCAATTTATTAACGGCAGTGTTAAATGGTATAAATAAAATCTAAATATAAAGGATAAATGTATAATAACTACTCTAATTCAATAATTCATAATATCATCTGCCAGTACCAACAGCGCCGCGTGTGTCTCCTTGTAGTAACTGCAGCAGTAACCGAGCTGTCAATCAAGAGCTCCGTGCCACGCCTCCGCCCTCAGCACGGAGGAGGGAGGGGGGGGGAGCAGCGGACACAAAACAGATTTCAGGTTTTGCTCGCCACCGCGCCAGAGCAGCAGCGTTTTTAAATTTTGTCATTCTGATTGAACCACAACAATTAGAACCTGGAAACGGGTCGTATGTTGCTCTTACAATTCACAACTCTACATTTTGTTTTCAAAACAGAATACCGAAACGGGCCGTTTTGGAGTGTATTCTGATTTTAAATTTAACAAGTATAAAACAGAATCCTGAATGGCCGAAAAGTACACGAAACGTCTATGAACGCTTGCCCTGGCTGCTGCTGTATCCCCGTTTCCCGCATGCAGACACCCCACTGTGAGCCCCTTTGATTCCCATCAAGCGCACTGCGCGTATAGTCGCTCTGGTCTCTATACTGCCTGCCATTATTGTGGTGTGTGTGTATTGCTGCTTGGCGCTGCTTTTGTAATTGCTCACAGTGCAGAAACTGGGCTGGTGTTTTTAATCATCTTGTCTCTTTGACTCAATGTAAGAGCTCCAGCCAGCCGAGTGGGAGAGAGAGGAGAAAGGAGCTCCCTTCCCTTCCTGTCTTATCCGCTGCTGCTGCTGCTGCTGCTGCCCGTGGCATCACGACCATCCAACCCTCATCACTGCATCTGTTCAACTCTGCTTCCCAGTGTTGCCAACTGCCAAAATCCCAAATGCACTAGTGGCACTTCCAAAATGCACTAGAATGCCCTTGCCTGGAAGGGTAGTGACCATTAAATGACCATTAATCTTCTGCATTCTCTAGTTGTGTAGACTTGGGCTAATTCACATGATGAATAGGCTATTTTAACTCTTGAGAGTGTAAAAATGAAACCAAATGGACCCGCAAGGGTCCATTTGGTTTCATTTTTTACGCTCTCAAAGAGTTACATCTGGTTAACCAACTGTCCATCATTTAGCCTGGGGACCACTGGTTGAAACCCACTATCATAGGAGGAAAAATGGTGATTTTTTTTTTTTTTTTTAAATCTCTGGCGCCTGTCTGTCAATCAATTTCACCCCAACTCACCAGCCAAAAAGCACTAGATTTTCCGCCAGGAGTTTTTCCCACTAATTTTGGCGCGGGGGGGGGGGGGTCTGAAAAAGCGCTAAATATAGTGACAAATGCGCCAAGTTGGCAACACTGGCCGCCCGTGGCATCACGATCATAGAGTTGGTCGTATTTTATAACTCTATGATCACGATCATCATCACTGCTTCTGTTCAACTCGTTCGTTGTCAAAAGGGCAACTTCCCAAAATAATTTATTATGGCAGACAGTAAATGGTTTGTTTGTATGAATTTACAGCTGGAAGATTTGCAGTACATGTGGAGCTCGAACTCAATGAAGACCCTAAAAAGCATTTGGGGGCGCCATGTTAATTCCGTCAAGTTACATTTATGTGCTAAGGTGGGCCTATACAGTATCATTTACCTTACCTATGATCCAAGGCTCTTTGCTTGGTGCATTACATTCACCCATTCACCCAGGTTCCAAGCAGCACATCAGGACGGGAGCAATTTGGCTGTTCAGTGTCTACTGTCTTCTTGCGTAAGTAGTATGTATGTAAGTAACCACACTGGGATTCAAACTGCCGACCCACGAAACATAGCCCAAGATTTTGACTCGAGAGACAACTCTTGGGAGAGCCAGCGAAATCCAAAAGCGACCTCGCCCGCGGGCGCCCGGTTTCAAAAGCGGGCGCCCGCTTTCACAAAAACGGGCGCCCGGTTTCACAAAAACGGGCGCCCGTTTCACAAAAACGGGCGCCCGTTTTCAAAAGCGGGCGCCCGTTTTTCAAAAGCGGGCGCCCGTTTTCACAAACTAGGCTATGACCTAAACCTAACTCTAACCCTAAACTTAACCTCAGTAAACCTATGCCTAAACCTAACCTAACCCTAACCATAACCTTTTGAAAGGGCGCCCGTTTGTGAAAACGGGCGTCCGGTTTCACAAAAAACGGGCGCCCGCTTTTGAAAACGGGCGCCCGTTTTTGTGAAAGCGGGCGCCCGCTTTTGAAACCGGGCGCCCGCGGGCGAGGTCGCTTTTGGATTTCGCCCCTGCTGACTCTTGGGCTACTCTGAGCCACACTCGCAATGTAGGCCTAATGTAGCTCTGGTCCAGAGCTCCACTGCTTCTGAGTCTGACAGACTCAGAAGCAGTGGAGCTCTGGACCAGAGCTAGGCCTAATGTAATTTCTGCAGTTCTGTGGCCATGGGCTACAGTAGTACAAAATGTGCGCCGTAAGTTCACAAGGCGAGTTCACGTGATGAGATTGAGTGAACTATATAGTCGTCGCAGATCTTCTGTAATTTGGCATAAAATTAAATGAGCTGCTTCTGTAAACCTTTTACTCAAACCCATATGCGGCCATGTGGTTCACAGTGGTTGCCGACAACGACAGCCAACCACTGCCCAATCAGAGCGACCTTCTCTCCCTCCGGAATCCGGACTATGGCATCAAACAGAGGCGAGCAGAGCAATGTTCAGAGCCGCATTGTACAGAGAGGCGCCCGGCCCCGGCCTCACATGCAGTTAGAATTGGTGGTGCCCCTTCCCTTCCCTAGTTCCCTTCCACCGCGGCTTGTGGGTGACTGTGGAGGGTCCCTCTCTGGATATGTCAACAACTACTTCTGTCCTTTTGTTGCAGGTTTATCGTCGAATGACTCACTCAGTTCAAGGAGGTACAGTCAGTCCAACAACTGTTTGTGGAGAGAATTTGTTTTGAATCACGTTTTTGAAGGCCGTGCCTTGGTTGTTCTTGTGTACATGTTCATGACATTATACCAGTGGTTTTCAACCTTTTTGATACCAGGGCCCACCATTTATTCAGCATTTGATGACATTTTAGCCCCACAGACCCAAACCCAAAGATTTCTTCCTTTTTATCTACAATTCCAGGCGAGTTCAGATGATGAATACTTTAACTCTTGAGAGTGTAAAAATGAAACGAAATGGACCCGCAAGGTCCATTTGGTTTCATTTTTACGTTCTCAAGAGTTACATCTGGTTAACCAACTCAGCTGGGGACCACCTGGAAACCTCTCAAGGACCACTGGTGATCCCCGGACCACCGGTTGAACACCACTGATTTATACAGTTGAGTAGCCTTTACAGTGCATTGCTTAAATCAACCTGCCATTCTTCAGGGCGACATACTGTAAAACAATCGTTTTAAAAATCTTTTTGTGTCAAGGGCCCCATCATTTATTAGGCATTTTTTGCCACAGGCCACCATTCGAGAACTTGAACTTTGAATATTGCATACTGTGTAGGCTTGAGGTCTAACAGTAGTGCTTAAGGGGAATTCCACCCATTTTCAACCTTTTCCTGAGAGGATACAAATGTGAACTAAATTTGGTTCCATTTGTACCCTCTCAGGAAAAAGGGGTCTGAAAGAAAAGTCATTAACATGGGGAAATACATCTTGACGATGTCATCAGATGTATTTCACCATGTTAAGGATTTTTCTTTCAGACCCCCTTTTTTACCATGTCCACACAACATCTCTAAGGTATATTAATGTTGAAAATGGGTGGAGTTCCCCTTTTATAACCATTTCAATTTGACTACCAACTCCCATCATTTATTTTATACGGGGAATCACCTGGAAGCCTCTCAAGGACCAATGGTGGTTGAAAACCATAACCACCAATATAAACAATCGAATAAGCCCAGAATCCAGAGAGACCCATGATTCCACATTTCCAGGTTTCCTGCTATGTGGGTGGGGAACAACACAACAGCCCAAGAAGCTATGGCATTTCTCCGGGGATTACACAGCCAGGCTCCATTTGAATTTGAATTTCAAAGCCTTTTCCAGTGAATTCATAATAGACTTAAGTGGGGCTATGGCGGGTGGCTGCATAATTTTGGCATTCCAGTTATGCCAGTTCCAGTTATTATACCACCAACACCCCAAAACCATTTACTACTACTAGACTGCAGCATAGTATGGTGTTGGGTATGCATTGGTTTTGGCAAACTGACTGTAATAATAAAATAAAACCATTTTGTTTGTGAAGCGAGAGAGACAGAGAGAGAGAGAGAGGGAGAGGAGATGAAAAATAGACTTGCTCATAGGGTTTTCCGTTTCCTAACAATTTCTCTACCCATGCAGGCAGCAGGCAGTCACCGGCAAGCCCCCAGGCCCTTTTTTTTTTCTATAATTCCCCTGGGGGGATATGAGAGAGAGAGATGGCCCGCTGTCACTGGATGTGTGCCTCCTCTGTGACTTCACTGCCACTAAATAGATGTGAGTTCACACAGGGTTCTGCGCTCTCTCTGTGTGTGTGTGTGTGTGTGTGTGTGTGTGTGTGTGTGTGTGTGTGTGTGTGTGTGTGTGTGTGTGTGTGATGTGTGAGAGAGGGGGGTAACTCAGTGTGGGTGGAGTCTCAGGGGCTATTATTTGTAAAAGGTTTTGATGGATGACGGCTGAGAGGGAGAGAGAGAGAGGGAGTGGGTGAGCGAGAGAGCGAGGGAGTCCCCCTATTCCTTTCCTTCTCTCCTTTTTTTTATTTTTTTCGGTGCCTCACTCACTGTTCTCTCCCCGTACACAGACGACTAGAGCACACAATGACTCAATGAAAACTGGAGGGGAGGAGAGGAGGCACACACTCACTGTACAGCTGCACACTACACTACACAGGAGAGAGAGAGTAATAGAGATCTACAGGACCAGCACATACAGGACACAGGAGACTAGAAGAAGGAGGAGAAGAGGAGAAATCTGTTGGGTTGGAGAGAGAGAAGGAGACTTTTTAAAACAGATCAAAGAACAGGAGTATATATCTTCTTTTTTCCCTCTCTCTCCCAAAGCTGCTGCGTTCCAGAAGCCATCACCCTGGGGATCAAGTGTCCAGCAGTCATTATTCTAGAGAAAGCTGAGCTGAACTTTCCAAAACCACCACCTGCTATAATTGGTCCTGTCACCTCCCTCTCTCTCCTCTCTGTCTTTTCATTTTATTCACCCCAAAGCTCCTTTATTTTAGAGAGAGAGAGTGTGTGTTTGTGTGTGTGAGAGAGAGAGTGAGTGAGGTGTGTTTCATTTTGAAGGGATAGGGAGAGAGAGGGGCTGAGCCGGTGAGGTGCATCAGTGTCCCCCCTTCCCCAGGTTGACTGGAAAACCTTCTTCTGAGGCTGACTGTGTGTTGGACAACCGAGGAGCTACTGGGCCATCTCTGGAGCCTCACTGCCGGTATGGAGACCATGCCTGGAGGAGGAAGAAGAAGAACCGGTGCAGCTGCGGCCCGCGTTGGGGGTCATCGTGGCACATCGGCGGTGGTGACCCTTCCGACCGTCGTGGGGCTGTCTTCGGCGCCGTCGTCGCGGCGGCACGGCGTGCTGGCGTGCGTGGTCCTCGCCCTGGCCCTGTGGGCCGACGGCGCGGCGTCGTGCCCTCCTTCCTGCAGCTGCGTGGGGACCACGGTGGACTGCCACGGACTGGGGATCCGCAGCGTGCCCAAGAACATCCCCAGGGGAACGGAGAGACTGTGAGTACAGTACACCACTCTCTGGTTTGGTGTGTGTGTGTGTGTGTGAGAGAGAGAGAGAGAGAGAGAGAGAGAGAGAGAGACACTTGTGCGTACCTGTGGGTGTAACTGTATCACTCACAGTCCTGTGCATGCATACAATTCAATTCAAATGGCTTTATTGGCATGAGAAAACATACTGTACGTTTACATTGCCAAAGCAAGAACATAACAGCACGAAATGCAATATAACAAGAAAACACAATATAACAGCAGCAGGGAGGCGTAATACAGCAGTACAACAATGTATCAATACAAAAGTTAAGTTAAAAATATGGAGGTTGTAGTCTTCGAAAAACAAATTTCTATATGCTTAGATCAATCGATGTAGGGTGTAAGAGTACAATACAATGTTTATTCTTCAGGTTGGTTGTGTTCCATTTGATATCCTTCTTTTATCGCAGCACAATTGACATACAATACACTGTATGTCAATTTAAGTTTCTGTGTGTATGTGGGTGTAGGTGTGAGTCTTAATGTTGACTCTTTCTCAATGTCAGTATTCTGTTTTTACTTCAGATCAGTCTCCCTTTCTCTCTCTCTCTGTCTCTCTGCAACTCTCTCTGCTGTAAAATGAGAAAAGGCAAACCTCCAGTTCCCCTTGACTCGAGGGAGACCCCAAAGTGGGCTAGCTGCTGCTGTATCGTGACTAAAGATCTCCTGCATGCATCTCTGTGTGCTGCAGAGCGGAGCGCTGACTGTACTGTACTATACTGTAAAGCCACCTGCTCCTCTGTCACTATACTGTACAGTACGGTGCTTTTCAAACCTTTTCATGTCAACGACCCGCCGGTCCCCTATCTTTATTATGATATATGTGCACATTTGCTGCTGGGGACCCCTTAGAACCCCCTTAAAGAATCTCAGGGGATACCTAAGCTGATATATAAACCTCAGTACAGTAGGTTATACCTTATCACATGCGCACACAGTGACCAGTGTTACCAACTTGGTGCATTTGTCGCTATATTTAGCTCTTTTTCAGACCCCCCCCCCCCCCCCCCCCCCCAGTGGCAAAATTAGTGAAAAACTCCTGGCGGAAAATCTAGTGCTTTTTTGCTGGTGAGTTGGGACGAAATTGGTTGACAGGCGCCAGAGATAAAACCCTCATATTTCACCATTTTTCCTCCGATGATAGAGTCCTCCTTCCTTCCTAGAAAGGACCATTGGTAACCAAATGAACCCTTTTAGATCTGTAACTCTTGAGATCGTAAAATGAAACGTTTGGTTTCATTTTACGCTCTCAATAGTTAACCATCTGAAATACCTAATTTTCAAGAATCTACACATTTAGCAAGTGTAGAAGAATTGCTATTTTGACCAACATTTCATCAGTTAATTCTCCTAAATTGGTCCGAGAGTCCTAAAATGCAGAATAAATAGTGGGCCCCGGTATGAAAATGGTTGAAAACCCCACTGCTCTAGTGCATTCTGGAAGTGTCATTAGTGCATTTTGGATTTTGGCTGGTTGGCAGCACTGACAGTGACAGACAGTCTGCCCGGAGCCCTGTCCGTGCCGCGGTGTGTGTGCGTGTGATGTATCTGATGGCACGGTGTGTGTCAGAGTGACATGTTTTCTGCAGGCAGCGCCGGCCTTTAATTACACACACTGTCTCCCCATTTTGGTGTCATTCTCTGGGTTTTCGTCTGCTCTGCAGTCTGCACGCACTGTGTCCTGTGTCTGTTGCACTGCTCTCTTCACCATTTTTCATTTAAAACAAACAAACAAACAAGCAAAACTAAAGCACTTTCTTGAACCCGAGCATACTGTACATATTCTGGGGAGAGCCTTAGCCAATGATAGGAGATCTACAGGTAGACCTAAAAAAGCGATTTAATAGTTTTATCTATTGTTGTGTTCTTACCGTGGGGCAACGCTCGCCCAACACAACGAAGGCGCAGAACACGACGAAATCTAGATTTCATTCTTTAATCCATCTATTAGTCCGTGCGCATCTTTTTTTTTTTTCGTCCCATTCGCACCCATTCAATCCAATGCATTCAAAAGCCTTTCCTGGAATCTGCCCCTGAATGTCGTGGAGCACACGGGTAGATCCACTAGGGCTAGACATCACTTCCTGACTTTTGACGCCGGAACTTTTTGCTCAGATCGTCAGAGGACAGATTAGTCAAAACACCAGAAACAGCATGACGTCATCGCACATCCTGTTTAGGAGATCTGGCGCTTCAAAATAAGGGTATTTTACCGAATGCACTAGCTTGAGCCGTGGCATAGGGCAGAAAAGGACGCACACGCGATCGCTGTCTATGTGTTAATAAAAAAGGCCTGAGCTGTCCATGTTGCTCCAGTGTTCTCCTCCTTTCTGAACCTATACGGGTGTTTCTCGGGGCAGCCGTACGCATTTTGATGTGCGCGTGTCTCAGGTACTAGAGCATGTGTGTGAATTATTGATGATCCCGTGGGAGCGCTGGGTCTGAAGCCTCAGTGTGTCAGACACACTATAGCCTCTACATCCTCTGGTTTTACCGGAGCAGTGTGGAAGAGAGTATCCCCTCTGTGGCTTCACTGCTGCTCCGTGATCTGGCTCCTTGGCTTGCTGGGGTCAAGGTGAAACCTCCTAGAGCAGTGGGTTTTCAACAGGTGGTCCTGTCCCTGAGAGGGTTCTAGACTATTGAGACAACATGTAGTCCAGGAAGTAGTGTAGGAAAGGGGAAGGGGTTCTAAATCAATCTTCTGAATGCCATTAACATTTTTTTTAAACAGTAAAATGTTTCCTTCACTCTGAGAAGGTACAAATGGACAGATTTGGTCCCCAGGTGGTCCCTAGACAACGTTGGGTTACACCATGCCATGTTGAGGCGACTGAGATGTTTCAAAAGCCGATGAACAGATAGAGACAGCCATTGACTTGAGTTATTCAGCTTATGTTCTTAAGTGTAAGAGAAGTTCATATTTGGTTGTTTTGTTAATTACTCCACCTAATACCGTCTGAACTTGGAAACAGAACTTTATACAGGAATTGCCTGTTGATCTTTTGTTACAGTCAAGTCAACAAATGTGGATCATTCAGATTTTGCATATGAACGTAGCAGCCCTGGCAGGTAACCTGACTGACCTCTAGCAGCTAGTAGCATCTAGTAGCTACAGAACATGATTCATCCTACGTCTTTTCCATTATCCCTTATCTTATCTCCTTGTCTGACTAAGACACACATCATAGTGTCACGCGGTCATGAAGTGGTAACCTATAATCAGCGTTGCTCATTTATACAGCATCCCCAGGGTTGGGTATTTCTGCTTCATAATGCCAGAATGCCACGTCTTGTTGGCACAGCTTTGGAGTTTACCCTTTTGACCTCGCCGGTGGATAGTTACCCTTTCCCTGCCCCCCCCTGCCCCCCCCCAGAGCTGCCCCAGACAGCCGGTGGCACGCCTTCCCTGCAGTGAAATGAAGGGAGTTATTAAAGTGCTATTTGTTGAAGGTCTTGTTGGGCAATTAGCATGTAAAGTGATCTCTCTGTGTGTGTGTGTGTGTGTGTGTGTGTGTGTGTGTGTGTGTGTGTGTGTGTGTGTGTGTGTGTGTGTGTGTGTGTGTGTGTGTGTGTGTGTGTGTGTGTGTGTGTGTGTGTGTGTGTTATAGCTGGTCGCTTAGCCGCTGGGGGAAGATAAATCAGGGGCGGATCTAGGCATGGGTATGGGGGGCAGTGCCCCCCTAAATACCCAGTCTGCCCCTCCCCAAACACGGTGGCATGCAAAACAACCCAAGATATTTCAAATTAAAGTGCTTATATTTAAAATGATTTGAAACACTGCTACTACTACTGCTACTAACTAACTACAAATTTGGCACCACTAAACCAACAGCATTTCATCATTGAAAACAGAAAACTCTCTGAGTCAGACCTTTAGCTTTATGCATGCTGCGTGTCTGTTGCAGCTTCAACAACAACTGATGTTATTATTGATGCTTTACTTGACTAATAAAAGTTCTGTAACCAAAAATGGTATGCGCCACGTGCGATGAAGCCGCCCCTATACCATTTTCTCTTGCCCCCTCCAACATGTTCTCTTGCCCCCCCAAATGGGAACATGTTATATTCGCCCCTGGGAAGATTCAGTGTGTCTGGTTATCCGCTGCCAGCTCAGACACCACGCTCTGTGTGTGTGAATACACCGTATGTGTGAGTCAGTGTGCGTGTTTAGTGAGTGCGTGCGTGCCGTGCGTGTGTTTGTACATGCACACTTGTGGGGGGCTAGTATTCCCCCGGGTGACGGGCCCAGTAATAAGAGGGTCATTTATCAAGGTGACTGCACCAGTCAAACTATATTCCCGCTCCACTCTCCTGGGTATTGTCACGGCAACGTTGAAAAATGGATGCCCCATTTGGGCTCCGGGGGGAATGGTTATTTGAGAGAGGAGAAGAGTTTTCTCTTTCTTTCTTTCTCTCTCTCTCTCTGTGTGTGTGTGTGTGTGTGTGTGTGTGTGTGTGTGTGTGTGTGTGTGTGTGTGTGTGTGTGTGTGTGTGTGTGTGTGTGTGTGTGTGTGTGTGTGTGAGAGAGAGAGAGAAAGAGACAGGCTTCTGTAGCCTTCAGAACCTAACGTTTGTATAGTAGGCGTTGATGTCTGGAGGAATAAAACAGATGTGTAAAATGTAGGCATTTAGTAGATCTAGCTCAGTGGTTTTCAACCTTTTTCATCCCAGGGCCCACTATTTATTCAGAATTTGAGCCACAGAGCACCATTGGATGACATTTTAGCCCCACAGACCCAAAACTAAAAAGTTTATTTTGCTTTTGTCCAGACTTCCAGGCTGAATTTGGGACAAAACAGTCAAACATATAGATCAAAATGACCATTAATCTTCTACATTCTCTAGTTGTGTAGACTTGGTTCTAATTCAGATGATAGAATGTTTTAACTCTTGAGAGTGTAAAAATGAAACCAAATTGACCCGCAAGTGTCCATTTGGTTGGAGTTACATCCTGTTACCTAACTTTTCATCAGTTAGCTGGGGACCACCTAGAGCCTTCTCAAGGACCACTGACGGTCCCCAGACCACCGGTTGAAAACCACTGATCTAGCGGAAATAAATATAGTGCAAGACCTCATGAATCCTAAGCAACCGACAAACGATTGTATTATGCTCAAGCAAAGAAAACAATGCAGTGCTACATACAGTACTGTAGTTTGCAGCACATCACCAGGTAAACAGACCTATCTATCCAGCAGCTGTGTGTAAACAACATGCTAAATCTAAACGCAAACAGCATTGAATAAGCAGTGAGAGAATGCAAACAGCAAACATCTGTATAACATGAATGCAACAATGGCCAAGTAACCAACAACACATTGCATATGCATAGATAGTGAGTATGCGCATGCATACTGTAAAGTGAAAAGGGAAATCTAGTGGCGAAGTGACTTGAGTTTAATGCCATTGAATAGTTTAATTCAATCAATTTGGACTTTTCTGTTCTGACTTTTTCAGACGTTTTGGGGTACCGTGATTCCAGGCTCTCATCTCGCAGCGCGGATGAAAGCCTGGAGATCGAGGCTAGTTTGGATGTACTGTATGGACGGTCAAGACCAAAATGTTGTTTTTGGCCACTCTACAGGCACTCTGCATCATCCTTTTGCTGTTATAATCACCAGGACGGATTTTCAAGTTTGTGTCCACAATTTAGTAGAGATACTGTAATTGGCAAAACGTTGGTCAAAATAACAATTGTTCTACATTTTCTAATTGTGTAGAATTCTTGAAAATTAAGTATTTCAGATATTTAAATATATTTTAACTCTTGAGAGCGTACAACGAAACCAAATTTTGTTTCATTTTACAATGTCAAGAGTTACAGATCTATAAGGGTCCATTTGGTAATACTAACTGCCCATGATTTAGGTGTGGGGACCACGTGTAAACCTCTCAAAGGAGGAAAATGTCATCAAGTGGTCGTCCGTGGCTCGAATGCTGAATAAACAGTGAGGCCTGGGATGATCAGAAAGGTTAAAAACCACTGTAATAAACTGACACCATTTTTCAGTTTTAAAAAGAAGATCACACTTGTGTGAAGTGAGGGCCGCTCGTTTGAGTGAGAGAGAGCCACCGGTTCTACTGGTTACTCACATTTCTTGCACCCCCCCCCCTCCCTGGGGGGTCCCCCAGACCAGACCAGAACAGTAGGTGTTTAAGGACAAACCCCACGCCGTGTTGACGTGTCATTTGGGGGGTCAAAGGGTCAGCAACCACCGACTCTATCCTGACGGACAGGACAGGGAAAACCACCATGGGAAATTTAAACAAACCCCCAAACCCCTTCCCTTCCCTTCTCTGGCTGGCAATGTGTGTGTGAGAGAGAGAGAGGGAAAATGAATTTGTGTGTGTCTGTGTGTGTATCAGGGGCGGATCTAGACATGGGCATGGGGGGGCAATGACCCCCTAAATGCCCTAAATGTCCCAACAAAGAGGATGGAATGCAAAACAACCCAAGCTATTTCAAATTAAAGTGCTTATATTTAAAATGATGTGAAACACTATTATTGTTGCAACTTCAACAACAACTGATGTTATTATTGATGCTTTACTTGCCTAATAAAAGATAAAAGTCCTGTAACTGAGAGTGGTATGAGTGAGGCTTCAGCGGTGAAGCCCCCCCCCATACCATTTTCTCATGTCCCCCAATTGGGAAATGTTACATCTGCCCCTGGTGTGTATGTGACAGTGTGTGTGAGAGAGAGAGTAATATCATAGTTGGGGATGTGTGCACACACCACACCACAGACACTCCAAACCAAACAAATCCCTGCAAGGCTTGGAGCCATGCGCAGCAGTGCAGTCGCACACCACACACACACACACACACACACACACACACACACACCACACACACACACACACACACACACACACAACACACACACACACACACACACACACACACACACACACACACACACACACACACACAGCAGACTGACACAGCACAGACTCTAGCTCTGTGGGTCCACTGTGTGTGTGTGTGTGTGTGTGTGTGTGTGTGTGTGTGTGTGTGTGTGTGTGTGTGTACTAGGGCATTAACCAACTAGTCGACTAGTCGATTGTCAATAAGTAAAACCACTAGTCGAACTGGATGTTACTAGTTGACTAGTCGATAAGATATTAATAAAAAACTGAGGTATTATTATTTTTATTATTAATATTGTTTTAGTGTTTAGTGTGTGTGTGTGTGTGTGTGTGTGTGTGTGTGTGTGTGTGTGTGTGTGTGTGTACATACTGTATACCAGTGGTTTTCAACCAGTGGTCCGTGAGAGTCAAAGTCATCAGATTAGTCACTCACGTTACCGCAGTGAAATTAGTTCTCCGCTTTTGACCCATCTCTTGGAGCGGTGAGCTGCAGCGTGCGCCGCGCTCGGGAATCATTGGTTGATTTGACCCCCAATCCATCCCTTTGATGCTGAGTGCCAAGCAGGGAGGCATTGGGTCCCATTTTTACAGTCTTTGGTATGACCCGACCGGGAATCGAACCCCGGCCTCCCAGTTCCAGGGCGGACACTCTAACCACAAGGCCACTGAGCTGGCCACAGGGTTCCAGGTGGTGGTAGTGGTGGTGATGGAAAGTTGGTTAACCAGATGTAACTCTTGAGAGTGTAAAAATGAAACCAAATGGTTTCATTTCTATACTCTCAAGAGTTAAAATATTCATCATTTGAATTACCCCAAATCTACACAACTAGAGATCTAGGTATGCCTGTTGTGTTTCCGAAATCCAGCCTGGAATTGTGGACAAAAACAAAATAAATCTTTAGTTTTGGGGTCTGTGGGACTAAAATGTTCTCAAATGGTGGTCCTTGGCTCAAATACTGAATAACTAGTGGACCCTGGTATGAAAAAGGTTGGAAACCACTGCTGTGTGTATACTGTATACACATACTGTACATACATATGTTGTACATACATACACTGTATGTACATACATATGTCGCTTGGACATGTGGTTGTCCAGAAAAAAAACAAAACGTGTTTGTGTGTGTGTGTGCGTGTGTGTGCGCGCCTGCGTCCGTCCGTCCGTCTGTGTCCCATTTAATTGAAATATAGGGAGGTCTCTCTCTCTGTCTACCTGTCTGTCTGTGTGTTACAACAGGTATTGCACAGCTACTCTCAGCAGATATCGGCCCGGTGTGCTTAAATACCAGAATGAATGAGGACTTCCTTCACAGAAGTGTTTGCGTACATGCATGCATGTGTGTGCAGGGGTGCTTGCACATGTGTGCCACCCCATGCCCCCCCCATCGCCTCTTTGTGTCCATTCGTTCCCAAGCTCTACTCGTCTTATTTGGCTCCGCCAGTTCTTTTTTTTTTTGCCCATTTCGTTTTGTACTTCATCTCCTGTTGTCTGGATCTCAGGTGCGGATGTAAGATTTCCCAATTGGGGAAATGGTATGGGTGCGGCTTCATCGCCTGTGGCACTTTGCGCCTTGGGTGTTGAAGCCGCCCCCATACCATTATCGGTTACAGGACTTTCAGGCAAGTAAAGCATCAATAATAACATCAGTTGTTGTTGAAATTGCAACAGACACGCAGCATGCATAAAGCTAAAGGTCTGACTCATAGAGTTTTCTGTTTTCAATGATGAAATGCTGTTGGTTTACTGGTGACACAGCTGTAGTTAGTTAGTAGCAGTATGAGTGTTTCAAATCATTTAAATAGAAGACTTTAATTAGAAATATCTTGGGTTGTTTTGCATGCCATCATGTTTGGTGGGGCAGCCTGGGTATTTAGGAGGCCGTTGCCCCCCCCATGCCCATGCCTAGATCCGCCCCTGCTGGACCTGTCCCTCATAATCATCTCTGTGTTTCCCCCGCGGCCCTCCGCTCCGCTCCACTCCAGACCTCCACAACCTCAGTGGCAGGGATGGATGCAACTAATTAACTGTCACTAATCGTGCGTCTACCGTCTACTGCTTGCTCCACCCTCTGTGTGTGTGTGTGTGTGTGTGTGTGTGTGTGTGTGTGTGTGTGTGTGTGTGTGTGTGTGTGTGTGTGTGTGTGTGTGTGTGTGTGTGTGCATGTGTGTGTGCGTGTGCATGTGTGTGTGCGTGTGCATGTGTGTGTGCGTGTGTGCGTGTGCGTGTGTGTGTGGACTTACTATACTTGTGAGAGTCATAATGCACCCACAACAAATACTGTATAGTACTTGTAGGATCTGATAATTTTGAGACATTCCTCAAAAGAAATCGTTGCTTTTTATTGTAATTTAAAAAAAAATAATAATAGATGTGGTTTTCAAATAGAATAGGACACACAAGTTGGGGTTAGAGTTGGGATTTAACATGTTATTATGACTGATTTGAACTTGTGAAAGTGAGCTTGTAAATCAGCTGTTTTGTGTTTTACTTTATGGCTAGGGGGCAAAAATGGCGAAAAATTTACGTTAACAAAATTCCTGCCTTAAATCACCAGATGTCTCCGCAAGTATAATAATTATACTTGCGTGCGCGCGTGTGTGTGCGTGCGTGCGTGCGTGCGTGCGTGCGTGCGTGCGTGCGTGCGTGTGTGCGTGTGTGTGTGTCTGAGCGTGATAATGATGATAATAACCGAGCGGTTGATTAAGGATATGAGGTGACATCACTCAGACAGACAGTGCGGAGGAAAGGCAGTGCAATTAGTGTGTGTGTGTGTGTGCGTGCGTGCGTGTGCGTGTGTGCGTGCGTGCGTGTGCGTTGCTACTTCTCCCTCTCTCTCCCAGTGGTGTCTTGCTGTTATCCACATCATCACCATCAGACCATTCAGTATTGGTAAATATACCAGTCTAACCAGCGATCAGACACAGGGGTAAGGGGTTGACACTATGGTGAATATACCAGTCTAACCAGTGATCAGACACAGGGGTAAGGGGTTGACACTATGGTGAATATACCAGTCTAACAATGATCAGACACAGGGGTAAGGGGTTGACACTATGGTGAATATACCAGTCTAACCAGAGATCAGACACAGGGGTAAGGGGTTGACACTATGGTGAATATACCAGTCTAACAATGATCAGACACAGGGGTAAGGGGTTGACACTATGGTGAATATACCAGTCTAACCAGTGATCAGACACAGGGGTAAGGGGTTGACACTATGGTAAATATACCAGTCTAACCAGTGATCAGACACAGGGGTAAGGGTTTGACACTATGGTGAATATACCAGTCTAACCAGTGATCAGACACAGTGGTAAGGGGTTGACACTATGGTGAATATACCAGTCTAACCAGTGATCAGACACAGGGGTAAGGGGTTGACACTATGGTGAATATGCCAGTCTAACCAGCGATCAGACACAGGGGTAAGGGGTTGACACTATGGTGAATATACCAGTCTAACCAGTGATCAGACACAGGGGTAAGGGGTTGACACTATGGTGAATATACCAGTCTAACCAGTGATCAGACACAGGGGTAAGGGGTTGACACTATGGTGAATATACCAGTCTAACCAGCGATCAGACACAGTGGTAAGGGGTTGACACTATGGTGAATATACCAGTCTAACCAGTGATCAGACACAGGGGTAAGGGGTTGACACTATGGTGAATATACCAGTCTAACCAGTGATCAGACACAGTGGTAAGGGGTTGACACTATGGCAGGTAAATAAATGTTGTGGAATTTGCTTTGTAGTTGCCCAAGTGCACAATTGAGTGAGGAGTGCTATTCTAGTCTGCTATATATATATAAAGTGATCGGATTGGAAAATATCGGGATCGGCAGATACTCAAACTCAAATGATTGGGATCGGATCGGGAGCAAAAAAAAAATGTGATCGGGACAACCCTAGTTTTCCCCATGTATGGGTTTAATATTGATGACATCAGCCAGGGAGTGGCATCATCCCTGATGATGACACGTGATGTCACTAGGCATGAGCATAATTACTGCATGGAGGCGTGGGGTGATGGACAGACGGATGGATGGACTAACCGACCGATCATAGTAAATGCAACCTGCGGATGCAATTAAAGCAAATGTAGGAAACAAAAAAGCACACACACACACACACTCTCTCTCTCTCTCTCTCTCTCTCTCTCTCTCTCTCTCTCTCTCTCTCTCTCTCTGGGTGTGTTCACTGTTCACACGCCTCCAGTGTTGTGCACAGATGCTCAACTGATTGAGCATTGAGCGGATTAGAGTTAGTCATCTGCACCCATTGGCCACACGTGTGGGCCTTTATGCATCTGACTGAACCGTCTGTCTGTCTGTCTGTCTGTCTGTCTGTCTGTCTGTCTTGTCTGTCTGTCTGTCTGTCTGGCAGCTTGTCAGCCTCTCAGTATGGTTTGGGGGTCCAGTGGTTTTCAACCAGTGGTTCGGGGACCACCAGTTGTCCTTGAGAGAGTTCCAGGCAGTCCCCAGGCTAAATGATGGACATTTGGCTAACCAGATGTACCGTATTTTCCGGACTATAAGGCACACCTAAAAGCTTTTAATTTTCTCGAAAGAATCCACACTGCACCTTATAATCCAGTGCACCTTATACAGTAGCTTCTATTCTATGTTAACTGCAGTAGCTTCTATTCTATGTTAACTGCAGTAGCTTCTATTCTATGTTAACTGGAGTAGCTTCTATTCTATGTTAACTGTAGTAGCTTCTATTCTCTGCGCCTTATAATCCGGTGCACTTTATATATGAAAACAGTTCTAAAAGGTGTGCTTTATAATCTGGTGCGCCTTATAATCCAGTGCGCCTTATAGTGCGGAAAATACGTACTGTAACTCTTTACGTGCGTAAACATGAAACCAAATGGACCCTTGCAGGTCCATTTGGTTTCATGTTTACACTCTCAAGAGTTAACTTAAAATCATCATCTGAATTAGCCCCAAGTCTACACAACAGAGAATGTAGAAGATTAATGGTCATTTTGATCTGTATCTTTGGCTGTTTTTGTTTTCCAAATACAACCTGGTATCGTGGACAAAAGCAAAGGAGTTTTGGGGTCTGTGGTGCTAAAATGTCATCAAATGGTGGACCATGGCTAAAATGTATGAATAAATAGTGGACCCTGTTATCAAAAAGGTTGAAAACCACTGGTTTAGTGTATAAATGGCCACCATGGTTTCATAACAGTGGTTTCTCAATTAAAAAATAAAAACAATTTTGATATGAATTATATTAGGACATTGACTCCCATACCCTTAAGAGTGTACAAAATAAAATCAAATGGACGCATAGTCGCATACAGGTGGTAAGGGTGCGTTCGGTTCTCACAGTCATTTAGACCACATTTCGAGAACTGGACCACTGTTTTGGTTTATTGTGCTCTGTGCCAGTGGAGTGGAGTTTTGCCATGTCATGCAAACATACAAGGTACACACCATTAAATGCAGACAGTCACAGGAACATTGATGGTGAGATTTTGTATTGGCTTCATTATTAGTGTAGTTAGTAATAAGGGTTTGTCATACGGGTTTACTATATGCCAATTTCAGAGAACAAGAACGAAAACCAATAAAAACAGTATGTCTTGGCAGAACATAAACATATCCCCCCCTAATTTGAAGTTGAATTTAAATGAATTATACACAGCTGTTAAAGCAAGTGGAACGACGGCCGTGCTGTATGTGTTGGCAGTGACGTTCCATTATAAGCACATGAATGGGAAAACTGCTGAATGAAACGCAAAGTGGCAGTGTTATGACTAGGGCAGTTTGGATATCGATAAAGGTGGAACGCATAGTTCCTCAGGCTTTGTTAACCCACTAAAAAAAAGTTTGTTTTTAGAATGACTGTGCGGGTACACTGGCTCTGTTATCGTGGTCATCTGAAATTGACATAGGAAGTTTTGGTTAGAACGCTGCGTACTCTGCTCCCCGTGTGTTCAAGTCCAAGTATTGTCAATCATATCGTCTGCTCATAATTCGCTCCATGAGAGATGGGGGGGGGGGGGGGGGCATTCTCCCTTTTAACACATGAACAAAGGCAAAGTGTATTCAGACAGTATTTTAGAAAATCACACCCGTGTGAAGTGGAGTCGTGCTGCTCCGTGCCTTGGGGGACCGCAATTCTGTTCTGAGTCAGAGTTAGTTCAACATCGGGTTAATGCTACAATGCTGAATGTAAATTAATAAACACATCAGATATAGCACTGAATCATTGTCCTACTGTTAAATTACCGTAATTTCACTAAAAGCCGCTACTTTTTCACATGTTTTTGACCCTGCGGCCACCAACGGTGCTCTAACATGAAGCTTATTGCCTGGTGCAGCTTATACAAGGAAAAACAAGTATTTTGCCCCAAATTTAGAGAGACAGCGAGGTGAATTTACTGGCCAAATTTAGCTGGTGCGGCTTGTATTCAGGTGCGGCTTATACAGTAGTCCGGAAATTACGGTAACTGTCTGTGAGTCAGAATAGGCTGTCCGAAAATCTGCCAATTATCCTTCCTTATACGACTGGAGCTGGACTAAAGACGGCCAATTAGATTTTTTTTTGCAGTTTCATGGATTCCTTCAATCTGAACGCACCTTTATGCAAACTCTAGTCCGTTCTACTGACAGTCATGTGATCAGCCTAGCCAATCACAGCTGCCATTTTCAGACTGGCGTCAATGTCGCCAGCATGAGACTTCCGTTTATAGGGAGCATGTGATTTTAGCACCACTCCAAAAATGTGATATACTGTATGTCTTGTTGAGAAATGGCCTCTATTTATGATTGGAAAACGATCTCTGGCGCCACAGACATTGATTGGTTCTCCAATGTACTCAAGTTACCCAAGTGACAATGACGACGATTTGCTATTATTATCTGCGACACAATTTGACGGCAATAGAAAATTAAGCTAAATCTAAGAGAACAATGAAAAGAGAACAATTGAATTCAGTTAATAGTGGTGGTGTGTTCAGTGTTATGTGAACATCAAAGCTGTGTTCCCGCTCTCTCTCTCGTTGGGAAGGGCGTTCCACAGCTGTGGTAGAGAGGCAGCAGGAGGCCTGGTCACCATGCAGAGCTTTTAGTTTCACTGCTGGGGTTTTGAAGGCATGTTGGAGCCAACAAAACCAAGGGTTTTTTTTTATTATTAACCACAATAACCCTGGCATCCCGACTTTGTAGGCCTGTGAATCTTTGGGTGTCCCACGATATGAATATGATTCAGTATCGATTTTCTGGGTCAAGAATCAAAAACGATCTTTCGATTGTTTTGGATCAGATTCAAAACGATGCTGCCCTGCAATTCTAAAGCTTTCTTTTTTACAAGATGGTTCAATAGGATTTCAGCATGAAAATGTTTTACAGAAACATTCTTCTTCATTTGGTACTTTTGTTTACTGTTTGGTTAAAAAAAAACATGTACAGCATTACATGATTCACTTATGACTCTCAGCGTCTTGTTTCCCCAATTGTTTTCCAATCGGTCTAACTGTACTATTTTACTGTAGCTTGCAGTTAACAAAAACAAATTCACCACCAAAAAAAAAACAGCCCAGACAGTCCAATGCTGCTTACTTTGCTCATATGGCGGAGATGACACGGTGAAAAGACCTGATCTACAAGCTTACAACTTCATTAATGATAATAACAATAATACTAAGTGCTTAGTGCTGACACCTCACAGCTAGAAGGTCCTGGGTTCGTTTCCCGCTAGGGACACCGCTGTGGGTGTTTTGCAGCGTATCTCCTCCGAGCTCTGTGTCATCAGTGCCCATATCCGACGCGGGGTTGGTGAAAGGGCCTTTCTGTGTGGAGTTTGCATGTTCTCCCCGTGTCCCCTAGGGTAGATACCCTCACAAAAACATGCAGTGGTCCTGGGCTCTAGACTGCCTCCCTCTGGCCAGCTGGCGGGAGGCTGGCCAGTGGTCCCCAAAAACCAATACCAGATTGGTTTTGTGGACCACTAGAAGTACATGCACTTGTGTGTTTTCTGGAGGTTCGATGCTGGTGCCAGGCTGTTGCGGGCTTTAAAAGACAACAATGAAATCTTTAAAAAATCAATTGTACATGAAACAAGAAGCCAGCGGAGTGTTGCTAAACCAGGGGTGATATGACCTTATGACCTCCTTGGCCAGAAGTAATAATTCTGCAGCTGCAGCATTCTGTACTAACTGTAGGCGGTGTATAGATTAAAAAAAAAATAATAATAATAATAACCAGGGCGTGATGGCATAAGGGAATACATGACTTTATGGAGGTTAGGGGGTGGAGGAAAGGACTGACGGATTATATACAGTACATACTGTATATAGTTGTGTAGGTGGAAAAAGCATGATGCAAAAGTTTTTTGTTTTGTTTGTTTTTTTAACCTGAGCAATGGAGTCAAAGGTTAGAGTCCAGTAGCAGACCCTGCTCCTTTGCCACTGGTCTGGCAGTGATCTGACAGATATCTGGATGGTAGGGCACCCGAAAAGGACTATCATTGTACCTCATCCAGCCCACACAGTGGTAGGATGTGGTATAATTGAGGCTGAAGTGGTTCCACTCACAGAGCCAGAGGCACTGAGGCAGGAGCTGAACCATGAACTGCTTCATAGGTTAGAGCTTCTAAATCCATACCAGAGCAAACGGGAAGCAGAGGATGGATTGGTAGAGTACAGGTCAGGAGGAGTGATGGAGAGTTGGGAAAAGGGGTGTAATGATTTATATATTAAAGGCAAAATAAATCTTTAGTTTTGGGCTCTGTGGGGCTAAAATGTCCTCAGATGGTGGTCGGTGGCTCAAATTCTGAATACATGGTGGTCCCTGCGATGAAAAAGGTTGAAAACCACTGCTCTAGACAACCAAAACCCATGCATTAAAAAGTGTCAGTGTGCAGGTATAACCCATCCAGATCCATCTCATCCACTCCCCTTTCTGCACCTGCTCATGAAGTTCACCGGCCGTGCTTCCGGATGTCCCGATCGTTTTTCACCAGTATTTCCCTGCGGCGCGACACCCACCCGCGTGACAAATGACAAAATAGGGAGCTCATGTGCTTAACATTGTTCTTGTGGGAGCTATCTCTGCATGCATGCATGCTGCAGTAAAGAATACCACAGGGTTGGGCAAGGAGATTCATCATTACACCCTTTCTCTGCGTGTTGGTTCTCTGTCTTGCTTCGCATCTCTGCCACTTCATCCATCCATCCATCTGCATGCATGCACGGCACACTTGCACCTATGCACCAGAGCCGGATCTAGGCATGGGCATGAGAGGGCAATTGCAAACAAAACAAATTTATTTGTTAGAATTGGAAAAGCTTGACCTGCTTAGCAACAGTCGCTAAAGTATTTGGACTGGCATTAGACAGTGACTAAACCTCGACCCGAAAGAGCTCATTGTCGTTACCACTAAACCAACAGCATTTCATCATTGAAAACAGAAAACTCTCTGAGTCAGACCTTTAGCTTTATGCATGCTGCGTGTCTGTTGCAACTTCAACAACAACTGATGTTATTATTGATGCTTTACTCGCCTAATATAAGTCAGGTTATAAGATATAACCTTTTGGGTCACAGAACTAAAGAATTTAAATGAAAATTGTATGCCATTTTCGCCTGCCTTCCCCTACAATTGGGAAAATGTTACATGCATGCAGGCCTGGTATGCGCTATTCCTGACCGACACTCCTCATTCCTCCGTCTTCACACAAATCTCATTTATGTGTTTTCTCTCCCTCTCCCTCTCCCTCTCCCCCTGCAAACATCTTATTTCATCCTATCGGATCGCCCCTTCCTCCCTCCCAGGGGCGGATATAACATTTCCCAATTGGGGGGGGGGGGGGGGGGGGGGGGCTGGAGAAAATGGTATGGGGGCGGCTTCGTTGCCTGTGCCGCTTCGCGCCACGGGCGATAAAGCCGCACCCATAACATTTTTAGTTACAGGACTTTTATTAGTCAAGTAAAGCATCAATAATAGCATCAGCTGTTGTTGAAGTTGCAACAGACACACAGCATGCATAAAGCGAAAGCTCTGTGTCCTGTCCCCTTCACACGCCTTGCATGAAATGGCAGGCAGATAACTCCATCCCCAATAACCACAGCATCAAAGACGTTACAGCAATTGTCTTTAATTAGGTCACTGGCAGTAGGGTAAAACTGAAAATGAAAACGAAGGCAACAAACATGAGTACAACACAGTGAGAGTGAGTGTAAACCATAAAACAAAAGGGTTACAAAATGTCACAAACAATACAAATACATTAAACAAATGCGGTGGCTGAGTGCACACAAACACAAGATTCCTAATGTACATCAAAAGAAACAAAGGTATTAATCCTCACCAACGAAGCTCTCCCAAACCCAACGACAAATGAACAGCAACTAGAGAGCTCTGTACTGCCAAACAATCTGACCTGTACTGACAAACAGTCTAGGCTGAGCCGACACACCTGGTGGCTAATGGCATAATGATCAAACTTATATAAGGCTACAAAGCATGTAGTTCCACAAATAAACAGAGGGGGTGCTAGAAATAACAAAAATAAAAATACTGCCTGACTGAAAGCAGCACACTCCCCGCCTGGTATCCCCAGATACCACATTCCAACCCCTTAACAGTTCACTGTAAACAAAGATGACACTTGTCCCTATTCTTCAGCAACAGGCAACAGGCCTGAGGTAGTGCTCTGTTCCATCCTGTCCGTTGGTCTTCACCTCTTTACAGGTCTCCCCATCCTTGCTGGGAAACACTTGAGTTATGACCCCTAAAGGCCAGTTCCTTTGTGACCGCAAAGTAGACAAACAGTGCTTGTGCCATCTGTCCCAGTATGTACCGGTGAGGCTTTGCATGTGTCGCCACTGGCGCTTGTACAGATCCTTGCGGTCGAAATCCGTGGGAGGAATTGAGTAAGGGGCGGTTTTC
Source organism: Benthosema pterotum (assembly GCA_039105355.1). Taxonomy (NCBI): domain Eukaryota; kingdom Metazoa; phylum Chordata; class Actinopteri; order Myctophiformes; family Myctophidae; genus Benthosema; species Benthosema pterotum. Next base: position 2,968,410 of record CM076973.1, on the reverse strand, counting down.
TGTGTGTCAGGAGTGACGAATTGATCCTGCTTATCTGTAGGGACCAGCACTTGAGGTCTCCAGGTAGTGAAGCGTTCACAGCGCTGAGATCCATGTCTGCTGCCATGGGCGCTGGACGTGAGCTCTGTCACTTGTGGGCAGATGTCCTCATCCTGTTCCGAGTCCATTAGTTCAAGGTTTTCTGTCTTGAGAGAAGTTTTCTCTGGCTGAGATAAGAACGCAGGCCTGTTGAACCAGATGGTGTCTTTCAGCTGTTCAGCAGGGATGGGCCTTGTAGCCTGGTCCGTAGGGTTGTCACTGTGACAGTTACCCTCTGCGATCTTCAGATCCGCAGCTCCTTTGTCTGGTGGCCCCGGAAAGGCACAGGGTTCTTTGTGCTGGACGTCTGTCAGAGACACTGTGTATGGCCTTGGAATCTTGTCATTGTCTTCAGTCTGTCGAAAGACATGTTCTCCGTAATTCCCATATGTGGGACCTTCCACATGGTCAGGGAAGTGGAGATCTGGGACCTCGGTGTTGTACCACTTTTCCTTCATGGCATAGCAATCAGAGCATGATTTGTCGCGCTCATTTTCCTGAGTGTTGGTAAGGTAGGTGCTCACAGTCACTGGTTTGTGAACATCTCCCAAACAGACATCACCAACAATCACCCATCCTAAATCTAGTCTTTGAGCATAGGGTGAGTTGCCTGGCCCGTTTATCTGTTCCCGTGCTTTATGAATCTGAATGATGTCCCTGCCAAGCAGGATCATGATGGGAGCCTGAGGGTCGAGCTTTGGGATGTTGGGGCTATATGTCTCAAATGTGCATGGTCCTTTGCCACTTCCGGTGTAGGGATTTCTGAGCGATTATTTGGAAGTGCGTTGCACTCAATCAGGGTTGGTAGGTCGAGGATAACCTGTCCATCTATGGATTCAATCCGGAAACCATGTGCTCGCCTGCCCTTTGTCTCAACTAGACCAGCACACGTCTTGAGAGAGTACGGATAGTTGAAGCCCTTGATGCTGAAAAGGTTGAAGAACTCTGATCTTGCTAAGGAGCGATTACTCTGATCGTCCAGTATCGCATATAACCGAATGGCCTTTCCTGGCTGACCAGCAGGGTAAACTTTCACAAGAGAAATCTTTGAGCATGACTTGTCAGTGAGTTCTGCTCCACAGATCTGTGTACAGCTTGAAAAAACTGTAGTCTCTTCCGTATCATTCTCTTCCTCCCCGCCATCCTCACGTGCAGGGGACTGAGTCTGTGCGGACCAAGGAGCAGGCCCAGGGTGTAAGGCTGAGACGTGACTCTCGCTTCCACATTCAGTACACTTTATGCTGCTGTCACAGTTTTTTGGCCAGATGTGAAGATGAGGCACAGCATTTGTAACAGATGCCATGTTGCTTTAAAATGGCTTTCCGATTCTCAATGGAGTTCTCCCTAAATCCACGACATCTAGGGAGAGGGTGAGGTTTGTTGTGGATAGGGCATTGCTTGGTAGGATCCACCTTAGTCTTGTGTGTTGAGTCAGGTGAGGTGGAAGGAGACACTTCAGTCGTATGGACTGAGATGGGAAGCTTCTGACTGCTGAGCTTAGGAGCTGACTTTCCCATAACTGGAGGGTCAACACTGCTTTGTGTGAGCGAAAAGCTAGGGTCATTTCGCATCTTAGCTTGCTCGCACACAAATTCCACAAAGTAGCTAAACGGAGGGAAAGATACGTTGTTCTCAGCCTTGAACCGAAAGCCTTGAGAGCGCCAAGTCTCCTGCAAATAATATGGCAGTTTCTGCACAATGGGCCTGATGCCCTGGGCGGTGTCTAAGTAGGTGAGCCCCTGTAATTCTCCATCATATTTAGCAGCTTCGAGCTCCATTAGCAGGTCACCGAGTTCTCTTAACTTCTGGTGCTCCTTGTTAGCAATATTAGGGAAGCTATCCAATCTGCCAAACAGCGAACTCTCAATGACCTCTGGTGACCCGTAACATTGGTCAAGTCTGTCCCAAATCATCTTGAGACCTCTCTCAGGGTGATGTACATGTACGGCTCTCATCCTTCGCACATGTTCAGCTGACTCAGCGCCTAACCACTTCACCAAGAGGTCCATCTCTTCGCTGTCAGTGAGGTTTAGACCCCGTATGGCGTTCAGGAATGACGCTTTCCAAGCCCTGTAATTCTCAGGGCGATCATTGAACTGCAAAAGTCCGGAGGAAACAAGTTCTCGTCTTGCGAAAAACCTCACAAGTTCTGACATACTCCCACTATCAGGAGCACTAGATGGAGTTGTGTGACTCATGTGAGCCATGGTTCCCTCTGAACTCATATTGTGAGTCTTTCGATCTGGAGAGTGGGACCTGCGCTCATAGAACCTTCTGTCAGCAGAGGGGGAACGGTGAGCGTGGGCATGCCTATCTGGACAGTGAGACCTGTGAGCTTGGGCATTCCTTTCTAGAGAGCGGGACCAGTGGGCATCAGTGTACATGCTGGACTGTACTTGAGTTCCAGCAAATGAAACCTGAATTGGTGGATGTCGATCGAGATTGGATTTGCTACTGTGGATGGGAAGCTGCTCAGCAGCTGTGGGCACACTGTGTACAACATTGTCTGGTTGATTACCATCTGGCTGTTTAACATCGACTGCAGAGACTTGTCCTAAAGCTGTTGTTGATTGAGAAGTAGATGGCACTGTATGCTGATCAACATACTGTCTTGTGCGCTCTACGGGATCGTGGCTTTCTAGATCGATTTTAGGGCCAGCAACATCAATTTCTTGTTCCTCTAGAATTGCCTCTAAGGCTTCGGCTTTAGCCTCTGCGATTGCAGCTTTTTTCTCTGCTTGTAGAGCATCAAGTGATACTTCTAAACGTGCCTTTTCCAATTTGATTTTGCCCTCCTGTATTGCATATGCAGCCTCCGCTTTAGCAGCTTGGGCATCAGCACGAGCCAAGGCTAGTGCTGCACTAGTGGATGAGTGACTCGATCTTTTAGATGAGCTGGCACGTGACCTTGTATGGTATGTTCCGGATGACGATGTCTTTTTGTCTGACATTTTGGAAGGATATTCACCTCTGAATCCAGTGTACTGTGTCACTCACTGTTGTGAAGTAGGTGATCTGTTCTTTGGTGTTCGGTCCGCTGGAAAGCGTTGTTTTACTGTCCTGTCCCCTTCACACGCCTTGCATGAAATGGCAGGCAGATAACTCCATCCCCAATAACCACAGCATCAAAGACGTTACAGCAATTGTCTTTAATTAGGTCACTGGCAGTAGGGTAAAACTGAAAATGAAAACGAAGGCAACAAACATGAGTACAACACAGTGAGAGTGAGTGTAAACCATAAAACAAAAGGGTTACAAAATGTCACAAACAATACAAATACATTAAACAAATGCGGTGGCTGAGTGCACACAAACACAAGATTCCTAATGTACATCAAAAGAAACAAAGGTATTAATCCTCACCAACGAAGCTCTCCCAAACCCAACGACAAAATATAGCTGCAAGCAGCAATAAAACGGGACCAAGCAAGCAGCAATAAGGAGTAAAAACAATACGCACAAATAAGCCATAGAAACATGGGAGCCTGAACTTCAGAAATACATTGGGTAATTATGGTAGCAGGGCAGGGTTTTTGAGCCCTGCCCTGACTGACTCACACATTGTAATCTGGTGTGACTGAGCGAATGATTGGTGAGCTGTGAGTGAGTGGTGAACTGAGCTATGAACTGTCATTAGTGACAACATGGCCGAATAGTGACAGTCAAACAGTGACAAAACACAACATGGTCGAATGGTGACAACCACCATTACCATTACATTGAGTTGTACCCTGGGTAACACATAGAACCATGAACTTAGAAGTAGAAGACCACATGAGATTGATGATTGATTCATATTACTAGGTGTCAGTGCCGGGATTTGAACCCAGGAACTCTCAGTTCCAAGTCATGCACTCTACCAATGAGGCTACCCAACAGACACAAGATCTACTGGAAACAACACACACATTCAGTGGACTGCTTGGTCCCTTAAATATGCACAAATAAGCCATATAAATATGGAAGAAATACATCATGTGATTGAGAGAGCACAGCAGGGTTTTTGGAGACTCTGACTTTGTATTGTCAGCAGTGGGACTTGAACTCTCAATATTGTGTTCCGAAGTCAGGCACCCTACCGACTGAGCTATCCAGGCACAATGATTTGCTTAGTTGTCATCAATGAAACAACCCAACAACACGGCACCAAGCAGTAAGCAATATGAACAATATGCACAATTCAGCAATCCGAGGGTGGAGCTTAGTGGTCTCATTAATCAAGGAGCATGTGGAAACAAGTTTCACATGCTTATTCCTCTCACACAATCTGGCACAATGTACTTGCTCCAGTGTTGCCAGATAGAAACAAGCAGAAGAAGACTGTTCACAAAGCAGGAATTTTCAGTGGCTTATAAAAACGCCATTTTTTGATGAAAACAAATTTGCTTCTGAACTTTTGTCCGGATGGGGCCAAAGTTCTCATGTAGTAGGTGTCATGCAAATTGATCAAAAGCCAGGCAGAAAATCAGGCATGAGCATTTTTCAAACTGCTTAAAATGGCGGACACTCTGGGGGTGGAGCTTACCAGTCAAAGTTACAGATGTGTTCCATGTGAATCAAGGAACATGTAGAAACAAGTCCCATAATTTTTGGCCGAACGAGGCCCGAGTTATGCTTGTTCAAATGTTTCAGTTTAAAAGAATTGCTATAGCGCCCCCATTTGAGCAATTTGTGTAAGACTGGTTTTAGTGCTATTTGGCATCCTCCTCTACAAAACTGTAAAATCTCAGAAGCAGATTACGTTGCATGTGTAGCTTAGGGGCAATAGAAGAATTTTCACAAACGAGCAATTTTCATTGGCTCATAAAAACATCATTTTTTTCACTAAAAACATGATTCACACCCATTCCATGTTTGTATGGCTCCAAAGTTCATGTGTAGGTCATTGTTATGCATTTTGATCAATGATTGTAGGAGGAGATGCATTTTAACTGTTTTACATATAATTAAAGATGGCGGTTCATCTAAAGGTCAGAGGTCAAAAGTCAGAATACAAAAGTTGTTCAGCATAAGCAGACGCATAAGTGAATATAAGTTACATTTCTGAGAGTCAAGCAGTTCATGAGTTATGAGTGTTTAAAGTTTGCACTTTCAGTTGAGTGCTACAGCGCCACCATTTGACCAGTGCTCACGGGCTTCGCATCATCACCGTTTGGCATCACCCTCTACCAGATTACCAATTTTCGCGAAAACCGACTGCACGGTTCAGCCAGAACAGCTATTTTTGGCGGAAGAAGAAGAAGGAGAAGGAAAAAAGCAGTCAATAACAATTAAGTGACCAAGTCCACTTCGTGGACTGCTTGGTCCCTTAATGAACAGCAACTAGAGAGCTCTGTACTGCCAAACAGTCTGACCTGTACTGACAAACAGTCTAGGCTGAGCCGACACACCTGGTGGCTAATGGCATAATGATCAAACTTATATAAGGCTACAAAGCATGTAGTTCCACAAATAAACAGAGGGGGTGCTAGAAATAACAAAAATAAAAATACTGCCTGACTGAAGGCAGCACAGTCTGACTCAGAGAGTTTTCTGTTTTCAATGATGAAATGCAGTGCACTTTAGTGGTGACACAGCTGTAGTTAGTTAGTAGCAGTAGTAGTGTTTCAAATCGATTTTAAATATAGACACTTTGCATGGCATCGTGTTTGGTGGGGCAGACTGGGCATTGCCCCCCCTACGCCCATGCCTAGATCCACCCCTGCCTCCCTCCCTCTCTACTTTATTCCTTTGCTTGCTTGCTTGCCTTCCTCTTCTAAACTAATAGGGTAGAGAATGGCCTGAGTGGGCCATTTCCAGAGGAGGGAATCAACTGCTTCAGTGCGCGCCGAGGCCATTACCGTAGACTGTTATAATGTGCAGCTGAATTGCACAGAGAGTGTGTGTGTGTGTGTGTGTGTGTGTCTGTGTGTGTGTGTGTGTGTGTGCTTGAGAGAGGGAGAAAGAGAGACGCGTTCTGCTTTAATGAGCTATTGTTTGGTGGAGTCGCCACTTGAGGGGAGTCTGCCGCTCGACTGACCCCTGACCCCACAATACCGCGCAAAACCCAATTAGCCATGCCTCATCACTCTGTGTGTGCGTGCGCTGCGTTTGTGTGCGCGTGCGTGCGTGTGTGTGTTTGCGCTTATCCTCGGATATATCTCTCCCACTCTTTCCCACTCGACCGTTTTCTTTTTGCTCTCAATCTCTTCACCTTTTTCTTTCTTTTGCTGGGTAATTGTTTTCTAACTCGGCTGTGCTTTAGGCAGATAAACCCCAGATTTTACTGGTAGAGAGAGAGACATCGGCGCCGTGCTTTATCACAATCGCGTGAAACTGTATATGTTTTTTCTTTTACTGCGTCTGACCGGTGGGCAGTGGTGGACTGGGCGAACAAAACGTCCTGGACCTATTCTACCTAGTATAGTTGGTTAACTCTTTGAGAGCGTAAACATGTAACCAAATGGACCCTTGCGGGACCATTTGGTTACATGTTAACACTCTCAGGAGTTAAAATATTCATCTAAATTGGCCCAAGTCTAATTACAAAATATTACAGAAGATTAATGGTCATTTTGATCTGTATGTTTGAATCTTTGAATACTGTACATACTGTACAGAAACCAAAAATGGATTCCCGGCCTGACTAAAGTTAAGAACGGCTTAATTAAATGTACACAAAGAATTTGACTGTGTTGTAGTGTATTATGTACATACAGATTAATGGTCACTTTGATCTGTATGTTTGACTGTTTTGTTTCCCAAATCCAGCCTGGAATTGTGGACCGAAAAGCTAAATAAATCTTTAGTTTTGGGCGTCTGTTGCAGGGGCTAAAATGTCATCAAATGGTGGTCCAAAAGGTTGAAAACCAGTGCTTTTAATCATACCGTGATACCAGCGGCCCCCTACGGGTCGTGGCCCACCGGGAGACCTCCCTGTACACCCAATGGTCAATCCAACCCTGCCGCTGGGATGCTCGCTGGGCTGTCCAGGTACGGCATGTCCTGACAGCGTGTCGCAGGTTCGACCCCCGATCCCAACGACCTTTGCTGTAGGCCCCACCCATCTCATCTCATCTCTCATCTCACCACTCTTCCCATACCATTGAGCAGTTGTTTTCAACCTTTTTTCATACCAGGGCCCATGCACTATTTATTCTGCATTTGAGGACATTTTCACCCCCACAGACTTTTTTTTTTTTTTTTCATTTTGCTTTTGTCCACAATTCCAGGCTGGATTTCAGGGGGAAAAAATAGTCAAGAGTTGCATCTGGTTAAACAATTTAGCTGGGGACCACCTGGAACCCTCTCAAGGACCACTGGTGGTCCATGGATCACCTGTTGAAAACCCCTGCACTACAGTACACAGTTAGATTCTTTGTGTAATTTTTTGGATTCTGTACAGTATGTACAGTATTCAAAGATTCAATTTTGTTTGATGTTGCTTTATAAATACTCAAAGTTTTTTTTTCAAACAACTTAGGTCAGGCCTAAATAGGTTAGATATTGTTTAAAGGGCTCTCTCTCTCTCTCCGCTGTAGACTGGGTGCGATTAGACGTGGTCCAGTCACAACACCAAACGGACCAATAATAACAAGGGTCCGCGCGTTCGGTTCCATTTGTCCGAATTGAATGGACACAGAGAACGGTCCGTCCTGCGTTCCCATTGGTGTGTATGTGGGTCACACCTCTCTGTGTCTCTCTCCAGGGGCGGATCTAGGCATGGGCATGGGGGGGGGGGCGGACAATGCCCCCCTAAATGCCCTGACTGCCCCAGTGCCCCACCAAACACGATGGCATGCAAATTGCAAAACAACC
>CM076973.1:2953035-2955535 GCA_039105355.1 Benthosema pterotum | reverse complement strand
AAAGGTCATGAATGCACAAATAACGCCTGTTTGGAACATTCCACAGGTAAACAGGTTAATTTTAAACAGTTTAATATCGTTATTGAGTATAACAAGACCATCCAGTCGCTCACAATCAAAGATGGGGCGAGGTTCACCACTTTGTGAACAATTCTGTGAGAAAATCATCCAACGGTTTAAAAACAATGTTTCTCAACATTCAATTGCAAGGAATTTGGTGATTTCATCATCTACAGTCCATAATATAATCAAAACATTCAAAGAATCTGAAGAACTTGCTATACTAAAGCGTCAAGGCCGAAAACCAACACCAAACACTTGTGACCTTTGATCCCTCAGGTGGCTCTGCATTAAAAACTGACATCATTGTGTAAGGGATATTATTGTGTGGACTCAGGAACACTCAGAAAACCATTGTCAGTTTACATAATTTGTCGCTACACCTGCAATTGCAAGTTAAAAATCTACCATCGAAAAGCAAAGCCATACATCAGAAAGGTTGGTTTGAAAAAAAACAGAAATGCCTTCTCTGGGTCCACTATCATTAGAAATGTGGACTCATCAGACCACAGCCCACTTTTCCACTTTGTGTATAACCATTTTAAATGATATTGTACCCAGAGAAGGCATTTCTGGTTGTTTTTCTAGTTGTTTTTTCAAACCAACCTTTCTGATGTATGGCTTTGCTTTGCATGGTAGAGTTTTAACTTGCAATCGCAGGTGTAGCGTCAAATTCTGTAAACTGACAATGGTTTTCTGAGTGTTCCTGAGTCCACACAGTAATATCCTTTACACAATGATGTCAGTTTTTAATGCAGAGCCACCTGAGGGATCAAAGGTCACAAGTGCTAGATGTTGGTTTTCGGCCTTGATGCTTTAGTATAGCAAGTTCTTCAGATTATTTGAATGTTTTGATTATATTATGGACTGTAGATGATGAAATCACCAAATTCCTTGCAATTGAATGTTGAGAAACATTGTTTTTAAATCGTTAGATGATTTTCTCACAGAATTGTTCACAAAGTGGTGAACCTCGCCCCATCTTTGATTGTGAGCGACTGGGATGGTCCCGTTATACTCAATAACAATATTAAACTGTTTAAAATTAACCTGTTTACCTGTGGAATGTTCCAAACAGGCGTTATTTGTGCATTCATGACCTTTCCCAGTCTTTTGTTGCCTCCGTCCCAACTTTTTGGTACGTGTTGCAGGGATCAATTTACAAAAGATTGTATAATTTCAAAAAACAATAAAGTTTATCAGTTTGAACATTAAATATACTGTCTTTGTAGTGTATTAAACTCAATATAGGTTGAAAACGATTTGCAAATCAATGCATTCTGTTTTTATTGACATTTTTCACAACGTCCCAATTTCAACGGATTTGGGGTTGTATCTGCCTCCTTCCTATACAAACCCATTATAACTTAAAACTCCATTTTGACCATGACAGATTATTTTAAATCAACCAATGTTTTTTCTGTTGACTGATATAATACGTGAGAGGGCCGTGGAATTTCATTTGCAGCTTTCATTTATTTTAAAATATTGTTTTATTAATCTCGGTGGGCATACCCAAATATAGAGGCAGCTACATTTTCCAAAACAATAAAAAAAAGAAAGAAATTCCATGGCCCTTTCATGTATTAGACCATATCAGTAACCAGAAAAAATATGGGTTGTTTTCGAATAATCTGTCATGGTCAAAATGGACTTTTAAGTTATAAAGGGTCTGTATAGGAATAAGGGTTTGTATGGAATAAGGGTTTGTATGCAAATAAGACCGCAAGGTCTTTTTTTGGCGCTCCCTTTAGGAAAAAAAGGCGGATGCACTAAAATGACCATCAACTCATAAACTATCTGGTGTGTTCACTTGAGACATGAGACTGAGCAGACCATAAAATGACCAAAAAATGTTTTTGTTAAAGTGTAATATCCCTTTAAAGTTGAAGTGTTTTACGCGCGGCCATGCCTCGCCGTATATATACTCTGGTGTGGGAATATGGAGTATGTGACAGCGGTGAAAACCCAGAGGGTACGTTCTGGACTCACCCCTGATACGTGAGCCCGACGGTACGGTGTCAGTGTCAGTCACATTACAACAGGAGAGGGGGGGCTTTGACCTGTTGACCTGGAAACACAATGCTCCTGGTGGCTAGTGTTGGTTTCCTGTGTTCTGAGCTATGAGGATTTGGACTCTGTGATGGACATGCACCGTGTGAATGGGTGACATGCTAGGAACTAATGGCACGTCTTTAGCCCCTGCTTAAAGACTATTAGCATTCCAACTCAGAGCCCTGGGGCACGTTGCTGTCAGGAAGAGATTCAGTGTTACACCGGTAGATTAGGACAACGTGGTTGTCAGTGAAAGGTCTAAACAATTTGTCTACGGATTCCTTTTGAACAATGTCTTAAAGCCTGGAAGACAAATATATATTTAAACCCGTTTTTAGAACCAGTGACCTAACACAGGTGTTTTCAACAGGTGGTCCGGGGACCA
>CM076973.1:2915535-2950535 GCA_039105355.1 Benthosema pterotum | reverse complement strand
TTTAACCATGACAGATTATTCGAAAACAACCAATCTTTTTTCTGGTGACTGATATTGTCCTCCTGTGGAATTTCATTTACAGTTTTTATTTATTTTTAAATTATTGTTTTATTCATTTGGGTAGGCCTACCCAAATATGGAGGCGGCTACATTTTCCAAAACAATATTTTAAAAATAAATGAAGACTGTAGATGCAATTCCACAGCCCTCTCACGTATTAGGACGACAATATCAGTCACCAGAAAAAAGATTGGTTGTTTTCGAATAATCTGTCATGGTTAAAATGGAGTTTTAAGTTATAATGGGTTTCTATGGGAAGGACGTTCCGGCAGACTAATGAACATCAAATATCTAAATACTGAAAGGAGTAACTTATAAACTGTCTGGTGTGTTTACATGAGGCTGAGTAGACCATAAAATGACCAAACGTTTTTTGAAAGTGGAGTACCCCTTTAAGTTGATGGGGAAAATTTCATGCACTATTCATTTAATGATTCGTCAACAATTCGTTAATTTGAAAAAAGGGCTTCGTCAGTCTCTTCATAATATTATGTTGAATGGCCGTGTGAAAAGTCACTGCAATTGGTGAGGAGTTACGCCTGTTTCAGATATTCATTCAGACAGACATTCAGACATTTCCTTAGTTATAGTATGGATATGGAAGACATTGACAAAGCCAACTCGGGTCGTGACAAATCATGACAACAAACACAGTATTATCATACAATCATCTAATTAGCAAGAAGTTGAAAAACGGCAGGATACAACACCTTTTGTTGCTTTGTTTTTCTTCTTGGTGGTCCCCGGACCGCCTGTTGAAAACCCCTGTCCTAAGCCACAGTCAGCCCAGCAAGGCACTCTACAGCTTACAGTTTATTGTGCTCAGTTTAGTCATGTCTGGGTCAATACACGCGCGCGCGCGCACACACACACACACACACACACACACACACACACACACACACACACACACACACACACACACACACACACACACTCCTCTCTCTTTCTCTCTCTCTCTCTCTCATCTCCTCTCTCTCTCTCTTCTCTCTCTCTCTCTCTCTCTCTCTCTCTCTCTCTCTCTCTCCTCTCTCTCTCTCTCTCTCTCCTCTCTCTCTCTCTCTCTGTTTTATACTGTTCGTTTCTCCCTATACCAGGTGTTTTCAAGCTTTTTGACTCCAGGGCCCACTATTTATCCAGCATTTGAGCCACGGACCACCATTCCATAAAATTTTAGCCCCACAGATCCCAAAACTAAAGATTTATTTTGATTTTGTCCAAATATTTGGGCAATAAAACACACACAACATACAGACCGAAATGACCATTAATCTTCCAGTTGTGGTTAATATTTTAACTCTTGAGAGTGTAAAAATGAAACCAAATGGACCCGCAAGGATCCATTTAGTTTCATTTTTACATTCTCAGGAGTTACATCTGGTTAACCAACTTAGCTGTGGGGACCACCTGGAACCCTCTCAAGGACCACTGGTGGTCCCCGGACCACCTGTTGAAAACCCCTGCCCTATTCCTAAACCGCTGACTATCCCTCCCAAGTGTCATTAATTCCTTCAGGATATAAAGCGTTACAACTGCACACGGAGCAACAATATGAAAATGAATCCCATCATAATGACTGGAATCACTGACTGACGCTGAAAAATTGTCATGGATTATTTTTCCTGGACACAGATGACACACGCAGTCATCATTCAAACCCCACTGCTGGCCATTACTCTGTGAATTAATGTCACTGTGACTTTAATTCACACACACACAACACACACACACACACACACACACACACACACACACACACACACACACACACACACACACACACACACAGAGAGAACCAGGGGCGGATGTAACATTTCCCAATTGGGGGCAAGAGAAATGGGTATGGGTGCGACTTCATCGCCCGTGTCGCTTCGCACCACGGGCGATGAAGTCGCACCCATGCCATTTTCGGTTAGAAGACTTTTATTAGTAAAGTAAAGCATCAATAATAACATCAGTTGTTGTTGACGTTGCAACAGACACGCAGCATGCGTAAAGCTAAAGGTCTGACTCAGAGAGTTTTCTGTTTTCAATGATGAAATGCTGTTGGTTTAGTGGTGACACAGCTGTAGTTAGTTAGTGGCAGTAGTAATGTTTCAAATCATTTGAAATATCTTGGGTTGTTTTGCATGCCATTGTGTTTTGTGGGGCAGTCTGAGCATTTAGGGGGGGCTTTGCCCCCCTGTGCCCATGCCTAGATCCGCCCCTGACACAGACACACATACACACACAGACAGATCACCAGCCAAAAAAAACTTGTGTTGAATGTGTAGTGTTTGTATTTGAGGATTGACTGGGCTCCCGTGCTACTGCCTGGATACGCTAGGAAACAGATATACAAACACACTGACAGAGAGAGAGAGAGAGGGAGAGGAGAGGGAGGGGGGGGAGAGAGAGGGAGGGGGGGGGGAGAGAGAGAGAGAGAGAGAGAGAGAGAGAGAGAGAGAGAGAGAGAGAGAGAGAGAGAGCAAAACAAACAGTGTTTTTTAAATTATCAGTTCCCTGCAATTGATCCTTTTGTGACAGGTGTGTGGGTGGTTGCATGTCTTGTGTCAGAAACAAATGACTATAAGAAAAGCTGACCGTGTGTGTGTGTGTGTGTGTGTGTGTGTGTGTGTGTGTGTGGTGTGTGCCGTGTGCGTGTGCGTGTGCGTGTGCGCGTGTGTGTGTGCGTGTGTGTGTGTGTGTGTGTGTGTGCGTGTGCTTACAATGGATTAGAAGTTGCAGACAGAAAGAAACTCTCTCTCCTGTACATCATCATCCTGCCACAGAGATTCAGGAAACAGTAGATTACCACCATGGAAATACAGCTAATTACTACAGCTGTGTGTATGCGTGCGTGTGTGTGTGTGCGTGTGTGCGTGCGTGCGTGCGCACACCCGTACTCACATGTACTGTATAAGGTGAGATTGGTGCCATATTCACAAAGGTTGTAGCCAGGAAACATGTTAATTAACATGTTGACATGATAACGTGGCAGTTTTTTTCCCCGAAGCTAACATGATTATCATGTTAAGGTTCGTGTGACATCCATGTTAAAGTGTTTCCATAGAAAATGCAGTGGACAGACACGACGCGTTCGCTGTGCGCCTCGTGCATGTGACATGGAACACGTGTGCGTGAATTATTTCACGGACCACACTTAATGGTATTATCCGTGTTGCAAACCTGGTTCCGTGTGTCTCTGCGTTTGCGGGTCTCAGCTCTACGCACAGCGGCCAATACGCTTGTTTGTGTCCTCTCTTTTTCTCAGTTGTATTTTCAAATGGATTTGGCTAGGTGGCCACTTGGCTAAGTAAATATTTAAAGAATTTTAAATATGTTTTGAGCATTTTTAAAGGTAGCCTAACACTTAGAATGACAGCACTTTTTCATATTTTTTTAGGTAGCTAGTGCCAGCGATTTTCATCTAAAAGTCATATTTCATATTTCGGTCCATTTTTCCCGTCGGACAAGTTAGTTGGCGCACACAGTTCCGGTTAGTTCCGGTCCGTCTCTTATTTGGGTCCCTCAGCTGGCAGGAGGCGATCGCTGCTCACTGCCGACGTAGAGCGATGTAGATCAACTTCAAAGGCACCGGTTGTAACTATTATTTTATAATGGTAAGTGAAACGTAGAGCTTATAATCTAATAGCAATTTTAATATTACTCTTGCCCAGACAGTAATATGTAATGCATCACTTTAAAATTTAGGTAGTAGTATATTCCAAATACTGTATAAAGTAATACTGTATAAAAAAAACAAAATACAAAAAACCCGTTTCTGAATATGGCACTAATCACACCTCATACTGCCTGCGACTACACACGCATGCACATGTGCATGTGTGTGTGTGCGTGTGTGCGTGTGCGTGTTAACTTGTTTGCTGGTTTGTTTTTTGGCCAATTTCACACCTTGGCTCCCATCAGGGAGTGTCCAGATGGAGTTGGCACATTCAGTCAATCAGCGCGTGCACACACACATGCACACGCACGCACGCGCGCGCACACACACACACACACACACACACACACACACACACACACACACACACACACACACACACACACACACACACAGTTTGTGTCCATTAGCACCCCCTTCAGAAGGAGTGATTTTTCTCCTGCTGTGTTGATGGGCTTAATAATGCCCTCTGTCCCCAAGGGATTGCCTCTGAAACACACACACACCGGGGGCGGATGTAACATTTCCAAATTGGGGTGGGGGCAGGAGAAAATGGTATGGGGGCGGTTTCATCGCCCATGGTGCGAAGCAACACGGGCGATGAAGCCGCCCCCTTACAGGACTTTTATTAGTCAAGTAAAGCATCAATAATAACATCAGTTGTTGTTGAAGTTGCAACAGACACGCAGCATGCATAAAGCCCACCCCCCTTATATTTGCTTATATTTGAAATGATGTGAAACACTACTACTGTTACTAACTAACTACATTTGTGTCACCACTAAACCAACAGCAACAGCATTGAAAACTCTCTGAGTCAGACCTTTAGCTTTATGCATGCTGCGTGTCTTCAACAACAACTGATGTTATTGTTGATGCTTATCGTGTTTTCCGGACTATAAGGCGGCCCTTCAATGAATGTCCTATTTTAGAGCTGTTTTCATATATAAGGCGCATAGAATAGTAGCTACTGCAGTCAACATAGAATAGAAGCTACTGCAGTCAACATAGAATAGAAGCTACTGCAGTCAACATAGAATAGAAGCTACTGCAGTCAACATAGAATAGAAGCTACTGCAGTCAACATAGAATAGAAGCTACTGCAGTCAACATAGAATAGAAGCTACTGCAGTCAACATAGGATAGAAGCTACTGCAGTCAACGTAGAATAGACACTGCTGTAGTCAAACGATCCATATATAAGGCGCACTGGATTATAAGGCGCACTGTTGTTTTTTGAGGAATTTAAAGGCTTTTAAGTGTGCCTTATATATAGTCCGGAAAATATGGTAATTGCCTAATAAAAGTCCTGTAACCAAAAATGGTATGGGTGCACCCATACCATTTTATCCTGCCCCCCCCATTGGGAAACCTTACATCCGCCCCTGATGCACACACGATCGGCGCATTTCGCACACACTCAGGAACAGTTCCATTTCTGCTAGAATGTTCCCTCTGCCACACTCCAGGGGTCCCATCTGTGTTGCTTTTCATCATGTGTGAGTCGTGATGGGCTCCATCCAAACCCCCAAAGAACCCACAGACCCACCTACCACCTCCCCCATCCATCCATCCATCCATCCATCCATCCATCCATCCATCCATCCATCCATCCATCCATCCATCCATCCATCCATCCATCCATCCATCAGATCTACAAGCTATCAGATCTACAAGCTCATAGCGCGCCACCGAGTGGCACGCTATGAGCTTGTATATCTGATGTTTTTAAATTTTTGAATACATTATTTCAGAAGATTTTTAACTCAAATTTTTGCTTCCGGGGGATCCCTAGAACACGTTTTCAGATGGGGGGTCCGCAGCCAAATATAGATAATTCTGGTGGTCCTTTTGGCATGAAATCTGTATTCCTGACACAGGACAGGAACATGGAATCTTTTCAGGAAAAAAATAGATTCTACTGTCAGAAACTAGTGTCAAAAAAATTAGACGGTAGTGTCGGAAACTGCAACGCCCTGAACTTGACTAGCGACAGAAACTAGAATCTAGCACCAAAAACTAGAATGTAGCATCTGGTACTAGAATCAAGCATTAGAAACTAGAATCGAGCGCCTGCAACTTGAATCTAGCGTCAGGAACTAGAATGTGACATCAAAACTAGAATGTAGCGTCACATAGTGACATTGCGCCCATCATCATCATCCGCCACAAAGGGAAGCCTTCCCCAAAGCAACAGAAACCCCAGCATCCATCATGATGAGACGATTTCCTACAGTAATGTGAAGCTTTCTCCGCAGTGACACAAAACACCCAAGACACTAACTATGAGCATAGACTAGTGTTGTAGTTCTCGAGACATTGTCTTGTCTCGAGTCCAAGCTGCCTTCAGCTTGGACTCCTCATGCATTGAAGGAAGCATGAGGCCAGTCCACTGCTTCCTCGGGTTGGTGGAGGGTGTGTAGAAGAGCCCAGGATCACATTGGGAATTGGCACTGGGTGAAAAAAAAAATGGGTTGCAAAATCGTGGGTTAAAATATTCATCATGTGAATTAGCCCCAAGTCTACACTAGAGAATGTAGCAGATTAATGGTCATTTTGATCTGTTTATGTTTGGATGTTTTGTTTCTCAAATCCAGCCTGTAATTGTGGACAAAACCAAAATAAATCTTTAGTTTTGGCGGTCTGTGGGGCTAAAAATGACCAGTGGTCCCTGAGAGGGTTCCAAGGTTGCTTAACCAGATGTAACTCTTGAGAGTGTAAAAATGAAACCAAATGGACCCGCAAGGGTCCATATATCCCTCCATATATCCCTCATGTGAATTAATCCAGGTCTACTCAACTAGAAGATTAATGGTCATGGACAGAAGCAAAATAAATCTTTAGTTTTGGGGTCTGTGGGGCTAAAAATGTCATCAAATGTTGGTCCATGGCTCAAATTCTGAATAAGTAGTGGGCCCTGGTCTCCCTATCTCTCTCTCTCCCCCCACCACTCTCTCCATACCACGCTCTCTCTCTCTCTCTCTCTCTCTCTCTCCTCTCTCTCTCTCTCTCTCTCTCTCTCTCTCTCCTCTCTCTCTCTCTCTCTCTCTCTCTTTCCTGTCTATCATGTCTTTGTTGGCTCCTTGCGGTTGCATCCACGCCCAGAAACAGTCTTTTGTCTGTGTTGACGACACGCCAGAGGCTGTGTGTGCGTGTGTGCGTGCGTGTGTGAGTGTGTGTGTGTTTGTGCGTGCGTGCGTACGTGTGTGTGCCATGTGTGTGTGAATAATTCCCAGGGGCTTCCTTCCTTTCTCTCCCGAACCACATTATGGTCCTGGGGAGCCTGGGGATTATGGGTGCACTGCACACACACACACACACACACACACACACACACACACACACACACACACACACACACACACACACACACACACACACACACACACACACCTTGACCCTGAGGTGAACCTGTCTTTGTGTCATTTATACTCTGTGGTTTATCCTCAGCAGGTGTGTGTGCTGCTGCAGTGCTGAGTGTGGATGGATGGGATTTAGTGTGAAGTTCCACACAACATAACACTATACAACACAACACAACACAACACAGTACATCACCACCACCACCACCGCCGCCGCCGCAGCAGCAATTTTCCTACAAACCGAGGCTCACAGTTCTGCATAACGACAGAGGGTGTTTAAAATGTAAAAATAATTACGCCGTGTCACGTTAAAAGTTCAGAATATCAGCTTGTTTCATTGCGGGAGGAGGGACCACTTATCTCCATTATCGGACATCTCTAGTTTCGACTCGAGCTTGAAGATCTGCTATTTTTTCTGCAATTTGGATTTCAGTGTGGAAGTTAACAGGGAAATCCACCCATTTTCAAGTTCAACATGTTTCTGAGAGCGTACAAATGGGACCGAATGGACCCTATTGGGTCTGAAAGAAGGAAATCTTAAGAAAAATCTTTAACATGTCATCAAGCTGTGTTTCACCATGCTAATGTTTTTTTTTTTTTCATGCATCCAATTCTAGGAAACACACAGTATGGTGAAACGTTTTATCACAATATTGCTGAGGCATATTAATGACATACAGTAGTAAAATGTTGAAAATGGGTGGAATTCCCCATTAACAGTTTTTTGGTCATATGAGGTTTCCAGACGAACGTTGTTCGGTGTGAGTAGCACACTTTCCCTCAGGGCTCCTTCCTGTGACGGCTCTACATAATTGGCTGTCTCCTCTCCTCTCTCAGGCTCACACTGGGGATATTTGCATGGAATTGATAATTACTTAACCAAAGGAATTACAGAAGGATTTGCCATGATGACAGCCCCGTTCCGTTCCTGCCTGTCAGCAGGACTTGGCCTTGGCGTCGCACAGTAAATCCTCCTGATCGCGCCATCACCTTTTTGCTTTCCAAAATGAGTTGTGAATGTGCGTGCGAAGCAGCGATGCCACGGGTCTTTAACCAGGTGGTTCACAAATGTCACAAAATTCAATCGCGGCTCCATTTGCTTCCATGTCTATATGGATGATATATCCAGGGGTGCACATAAGTGGTGCTTCAGTGCTCAGGAGAACCCAAAATCCTACAATGAGCTGTCAATCCAGGGGTGGAAAGCTCCTTTGAGCACCACACAGCTGGGGCTCATAATGTGTAAAAAAATAAAGCCTTGAAAATGAAATAATTCTATAGTATAAAATACTACTAGTATTTTTAATGGATATAGAATGCAGGTAGTAGTACTACTACTAGGCTAGCCGCTATTGCAACGCCTATCTAACTATCGCCCTGTACTGTAATACTGTACATTGATCTGGCTGTGCGGCGTGGGAAAAAGGCGTCCCAGCGCCCGGCGATCCGGGTCACTGCATTTTGGGAGCACCAAGTAACATCCCCAGGTGCTCCTCTGAGTACTGGACCAAAATAGTTATGTGCACCCCTAGATATATCAGACTTTGGAGAGAATACCGTTGGGCTCAGTGTGTGTGTGGTGGTTGCCAGGCCTGGATGTAAAATTTCTCAATTGGAGGGGCAGGCGAAAATGGCATGAGGGCAGCTTCATCGCCCGTGTCGCTCATGTTAGGCAAGTAAGCATCAATAATAACATCAGTTGTTGTTGAAGTTGCAACAGACACGCAGCATGCGACAATTGCATTCATTTAGTAGCAGTAGTAGTGCTTCAAATCATTCTAAATATAAGCACTTTAATTTGAAATATTTTTGAAATTTTGATTGTTTTGCATGCCATCATGTTTGGTGGGGCAGTCAGGGCATTTAGGGGGGCATTTTCCCCCATGCCCATGCCCACATCCACCCCTGCTGTGTGCGTACATGTGTGTGCACGTGTGTGTGTGCAATGCATGCGCCACTCCTCGAGTGTCACTCCGTTTCGCATACTTAAACGCTGTTGTGCTTGGATTCATTATTAATGTAGTGCCGCGCGCGTGCGTCGCCGGTGTCATTTGCGCCGCACACGCGGCTAATTAACGGTGTGAACTTAGCGCGACGCGGTGCAGCAGGCGGGGTGATGATGACAGCTGTCGGCTCGTACGTGGCGACGCTCGTTTACAGACTAATCGGAGTGTGACCACACTGCTTGACGCATTTATTTACCGGGAGTGATGGGAGGCAATGGGGTGGAGTAGTACAGTACACTGACTGAGTGTGTGCCTGTGTTGTGCACGTGTGTAAGCATGCATCATGTGTGTGCGCGTGTGTGTGTGTGTGTGTATGCATGCATGCATGTCCAAGATGTTTATTAAGATTGTTATTTAGGATTATATTGTCGTGTCTCTAACTTGCATTTGTTAGAAGTAATTACTGATGTGCAGTGTGTGCGTGTGTGTGGGTGTCAATGCATAATTGCATACATTTACATTGTGTGTGTGTGTGTGTGTGTGTGTGTGTGTGTGTGTGTGTGTGTGTGTGTGTGTGTGTGTGTGTGTGTGTGTGTGTGTTGTGTGTACTGTAAGGCCTACACTTTTATGCAAGATAATTACTCTCTGCACTAGTATGAAATGAAGGAATAATTTTTTTCCAAGAAAAAAGATTGCTTTTGCACGGCCACATAAGCAGTGTTATAATTGTTTTCCCAGTGCAATGATGTTTGTGACTGTGTTGGTGACGTGTGTGTATGTGCGTGCTTGCATGAGTGTGTGTGTGGGTGGGTGCATGTGGGTGTGAGAGAGAGAGAGATTTTGAAGATGCCCCATAATGCCTTATCATATAAGGCATTATGGGGGGGGGGGGGGGGTCAGGAGAGAACGGTATGAAGCCACTAGAGTTCTCAAACTCTGCCCAAACCCGACCAGGACCGAACGCGAACAGGCCGACCCGACATTTAGTCGGGTAGAGCCTCGGGCCCCATGAAAAAATAATATATGTTGAATTATCGTATTATTTTATTATCGTAAAACTAATGGTTCTTTTCTGTATTTACCTATTATTAAGATGGTGCTGCCATTTTATTTTTTAATCTGTGACGAATTCTCACATTTTGCCCAAACCCGACAGTTTAGGGCCGGGCAGGGCCTAAAATCTATTCCATTCAGTCGGGCCGGGAGGGGCCTAGGGTCTGAACAGTAGGGACCAGTTAGGGCCCTACTTTAGAAACCACCCCCATACCATTTTCAGTTACAAGACTTTTATTAGGCAAGCAAAACATCAATAATAACATCAGTTGTTGTTGAAGTTGCAACAGACAGGCAGCATGCATAAAGCTAAAGGTCTGACTCAGAGAGTTTTCTGTTTTCAATGATGAAATGCTGTTGGTTTAGTGGTGACACAACTGTAGTTAGTTAGTAGCAGTAGTAGTGTTTCACATCATTTTAAATATAAGCACTTTCATTTGAAATATCTTGGGTTGTTTTGCATGCCATCATGTTTGGTGGGGCAGTCAGGGCAAAAATTAAGGCATGAAAAGGCATGAAAAAGCATGAATTTCAATGTTCATTAAGAAAATGTAAACTTCATTGAATAAAAACATTGTTTCTCACGATTTGTTTGATTATATAAACATTTTAAATCTAATTTTGATCCGAAGTAGTGTAATCAGAGACGGTAACTATTTAGAATCTTTGGCGCAATGGTTGACAGGCGGAACCTTTTAATCTGCTGCTTTTCACGGTCGGTGCTCAAAGTTGAGACACCGGACTTATGCTAGTTTCGAGCAAGTTTGTGAACAACGATGCTGAAGTAATGCTGTGACCATGAAATGATGGGAAAATGGGGAAATGGGTTGTCAAATGCGTACAATTTGTGTGTGACTGTGAACGTGTCTGCATTTGGACATTGGCATTAAATTAGTTTAAAGTGATAAAGGACTCTTAATTCTTTGAGAGCGTAAAAATGAAACCATATGGACCCTTGCGGGTCCATTTGGAGTCAGGTCAACTGCCCTGGATTTCAGTCTCGGCTGGCCGTCAGTGATTGGCTTTAGTCTAGGACCTGGCTAAGATTTGTATGCACTTCATTTAGCGGAGAATATCTCAACTGTTTTTTGCTAATATGGCCGCTGCGAACAACATGGAAACAGTGGCTAAGCCTCAATCCGGGACGAAATACCCGAAAATGACCACACCCCTTTTAAAATGACCCCTAATTCAAACATGCCCCTAACCTACAAACTGTTGTAGCTCCAGATTTTCTGAGGTGCTCAAAATGTTCAGAATACTCATATTTGGGGTAGCTGTGCCTGAGTCAGCAACACTCTATAGTCTTTAGTGGCCAAATCCAATATGGCCGCCAGTTCGCCACCTGAAAAAGCATTTTATCTAGAACGTCTGAACCAGATGAGCTATGAATGCAAACCTTGTGTCTAAATCATGTGTTTTGAAGTAGAAACATGCTGGGGTGCCTATCTTTATGAATGGGTGTGACTAAACATCTATTTTGCATATTTCAAAGATGGCGACCATCTGACAATTTGTTTTACTTATGTTACTTTTGTCATTATTTGTACACTTGTGCTGTCAATTTTGTTTTTTTGAGCATTAGAAGCACATTGGAATGGAAAAAAAATACATTTTTGTGCAATTTGGTGCACCACAACCAGTGCACATATACTCTCCTGACTTTGCGGGTTGGGGTGCAATACAAGCCCTCAACAACACCACAATAACATAAATGACACACAACAGAACAATTATCAATTAACATTTTGCCCAGACTGGCAGTCCAGCCCTGTTATTCTCTCCTAAAATGAAGTGCATACAAATCTTAGCCAGGTCCTAGGAATCAAAAGGACGAAGCATATCTCAACTGTTTTTGGCCAATATGACCGCTTCGAACAAGACACACACACACACACACACACACACACACACACACACACACACACACACACACACACACACACACACGCACACACACACCGTGTATATTTGTATAAGTCTCAAAAAGTTCTAATGACCTATTTTAACAACATAAGTCTAATGCTCTATGGCATTGTCCAACAGTTTTTGTATATTGTACTTGAAATGTACCAATTCCACATACTGATAAGTAGCATGGGCAAGAGGAGGTTCTCAATGGACTTTTTTGACCAACATCAACCTTCCATTACTGTGTGAAAATGAGCCTGAAAAAATCAACTCTGATATTAATATCAGAGTATTGATGTAATATTGATCAGAGCTTGACACTAACACTTGCCCCGCTTGCCCGGGGCAAGTAAAAAAAATGGTGGGGTAAGTGAAGACTGCTACCTGGTTGCCCGATCGGGCAAGTGTGCAACTTAGTGCACTATAACAACACAACACAAGATAAATTTGTCTTGAAGGCAGTCATTGCACTCTGCCTCTGTTTTGCCCCTGCTTTCTAGCTATCTACAATTCCAGCTGGATTGGGAAACAAAACAGGCAATTTAACTTTCACATCAAAATGACCTAATCTTCTACATTCTCTAGTTGTGTAGACCTGGGGTAATTAAGATGATGAATTGTAACTCTTGGGAGCCTAAAAATGAAACCCAAATGGACCCGCAAGGGTCCATTTGGTTTCATTTTTTACGTTCTCAAGAGTTACATCTGCAAAATTTAGAATATATTTTAGGGGGCAAGTGACCATGAGCTGAGGGCAAGTCGACCCTGACTGCAGAGACTCTGTCCGTGGTGCTGAAATGAGCTTTCTGTTACTCTGTCCGTGGTGCTGAAATGAGCTTTCTGTTATGGTAGCTGTAGTGACTCTGTCCGTGGTACTGAAATGAGCTTTCTGTTACTCTGTCCGTGGTGCTGAAACGAGCTTTCTGTTATTGTAGCTGTAGTGACCGTGGTGCTGAAATGTATATTTA
Source organism: Benthosema pterotum (assembly GCA_039105355.1). NCBI lineage: Eukaryota > Metazoa > Chordata > Actinopteri > Myctophiformes > Myctophidae > Benthosema > Benthosema pterotum. The sequence continues at coordinate 2,937,571 of CM076973.1, read as the reverse complement.
CTTGCCCCCTATATATTTTAGGGGGCAAGTGACCATGAGCTGAGGGCAAGTAGAACCTGACTTGCACTTGCCCGATGGGCAAGTGCCTCTGAGACCTTAGTGTCAACCCCTGTTGATGTATGGTCATCATTGCATACAGCAAGAGCTTAGAGATAGCAAAGTCATACAGTGACTTTTCCCAGTGGTTGACAGTGACAGAGGCACTTGCCTGGCAGGCAAGTATACAGGTCAGGTCCCTACTTGCCCAAAGGTCATGCTCACTTGACCATTGATTAGCCTGTACTATAAAAAATATAAGCAACAGTGAAAACAGCACTTCAGAGTTAAAGCTTGCTCTTATTTTTATGTCATATACCAGGGGCACGTGGGCAACTATTAATGTCAGAGATCAGATATCAGACATAATAATATTGTGCACCACTAATAATAACAGACAAACACACTTGGCCAAAGGATATCTGAGTTGATCTTTTCAGGCTTCAAGGAGAAAGTGACAAGCGTTTCTGTGAGACTTCCCTTTTTCATTTGTCAGCATGAGGGACATTACCGCTCCCCTGCAACGTTTTATCTTTAACTGATTAATTGAAATGAATTAATTACAGGAAAAATGATGCAATTAAAAGAATTACCTCATTTAATCACGCATAGATTTTGCACAACAGAACCTTTTTCACCGGACGAATTTCCACCTGCCAATGCAATCTCTAACCCTCAACATAACATGTCACAGTGTGGACACAGTGCTTAAAACCAAGGGGCAACCGTTATGCTGATGGTGGTATTCCAGTGCACGTTCAGAGTAATGAGACATACATTATAGGATCTCTGGGACTTCAGATCTACGCACAGTCCCCCCAGTCAGACGATTAGTTATTGTATTTAACCCTACTCAGTCCTCCGGCGCGCCGGCGCGCCGACCTACCTACGTCACTTTGACGCGACTCGCGTGACGATGACGTCAACTGTCGGACTTCTGGGTGGTCTCATTTTAATCCGGAGGGGTTGTAGATTTCAACCAACGTTGGTTTGAAGAGAATCGACCACTTTTTCACATAAATATAACCCTTTGAAGTTGACATAAATATGTACACGTGTCCAAAAGCGAAAATCTGTGCACATGTTTGTTTGTTTATCCATGCGTTTGTTATTCTCTTCTCCGAGTGTTCTGTGTCGTCGGTTCCATTGCTTTTCGAAACAAGGTTTTACACCAAGGATGAGTCAAAAAGCTAGTTAGCTTAGCCAGCATTTGGCTAGTGGGAGGCAGTTAACCACGTCGTAGACGTGTAGGGATGTGACGTAGCCGAAATCTCCTTCAGAATCTCCACCGTCCATCCGCCGTCCTATATACACTCTAACATGGCCATCTAGTAGAAGAGTTGCGACATTGAGGGTGCAGGGACACAGCCCATAGACTCCAATGGCATTCCGTGACTTCCGGTTGTCCCCATTCTCATAGAAACTCTATTAGAAGAGCTTGGACTGGCCCCATGAAGTGAACGCACGTAACTAGGCCTACCTAACGGTTACGTGCGTCGAGTGAAACGTAACTCTGTTTCCGGTCTGCCACAACAATAAGCCACAACACAAGTTGCAAACATTTATTTTTTTTTTATATAATACACACATGTGAGGGTGTGTGTGCGCGCATCTGCCCGTGCGTTATGCGCAAAACAAATACAGATCGATCGATAGTGTGTGAGGGAGGGAGAGTGTGTTAGTGTTAGTTCTTTGTTTGTTTTTTATCCGTCGTGTTATCACAATCACAGTGGACTAGTGGCGATCGTATCGCAAACATACTTTAGAGGAGCAATCAGACATCTCGACAGAAGACGTTGCCAAATATTACGTGGCAAAGTCCCTGGACCTGATGGCTGAATATGGATACATTCTTGAGTAAGTGATTTCCCTTCTCTCTTCTCCGTCCTTTCTCTCTCTGTGTGTGTGTGGTGTGTGTTTGTGGTGTGTGTGTGTGTGTGTGTGTGTTGTGTGTGTGTGTGTGGTGTGTGTCTCTCTGTGTGAGTGAGCAGACACATTTGAAACATTGTACACATTATGGTCCTGACTCCTGGAAGCAAAACTGTTACATATATCTGTGTGTGTGGTGTGTGTGTGTGTGTGTGTGTGTGTCTGTGTCTGTGTGTGAGTGAGCAGACACATATTGAAAACATTGTACACATTAGGTCCTGACTCCTGGAAGCAAAACTGTTACATGTTTCCATATTATATAGGCAGCAGGAGGAGGAAGAGGAGCAGCTGGCTGGGCAGTTTCATACTGAGGCCAGATACTAGCTATTTGTAGTTCTGAGCCTGAGAAGTGATAACAATTCACTTTTATACACTATTACCAGAATAATAATAATCTATTACGTGCACAGACTGGCCACGGAGCACCAAGTTTTTTGCATTGTTTTTTTATTGGTGCTTCATGTAATATGATGGTGACAGAACCCCTTTTGTGAATCATGTAATAAAGTTTTTACATTTTTTTCCAGTGACGGTGACGGAACCTATTTTGTAAACCATGTACTAATGTTTTACATTTCTGCAGTGATGGTGACACTTCACCTGTGGCGGTGACACAAGAGAAAGAGCCATGGCAGCGGGGCACGCAGAGGTTAGTGTATTTATTGTAATGTGAATTCAACTGTTAGATATGCATGCACGTGTGGAGCTAATCACATGAATTTACTTATTGATTGGTGAATTATCTGCAATTCTAGACCAAGAGCTCAGTCAGCTCCACCCCTCAGCTTGGGAGACGAGCGAGAAGGACAGCGGCCCTTGTGAAGAAGTTCAAAAAGTCCAGGAGTACTGGAGGAAGAAGCATGTCTGCTCAGTGCTGTACCCTTGTCTGGAGTACTGGAGGAAGAAGCATGTCTGCTCAGTGCTGTACCCTGGTCTGGAGTACTGGAGAAGAAGCATGTCTGCTCAGTGCTATACCCTGGTCTGGAGTACTGGAGGAAGAAGCATGTCTGCCAGTGCTGTACCCTGGTCTGGAGTACTGGAGGAAGAAGCATGTCTGCTCAGTGCTATACCCTGGTCTGGCCATGGCAAGAGATTGTTTCAGGGCATAAATATAAAGATCTGTAAAAAACGCCTAACAACAACCTAATACCAGCTCAAAATAAGTAATGACTTTATTTTACACTTGAATTCCATCATTCTATATTCATATAGACAATATATCTTGACCTTTTCAACAGACAATATGATCAGATAAGCATGTTTGTGATCTTTACAAGTCCATAAACCTTATTTTTCAAATCCGTTTTAGTCTATTTTGTCTCTTTCCTGGTCAAATGCATTGATATTAGGTCAAATGAAACAAATAATTGTTGAGATAGACATATGGGTAGGTTGTGCTGAACAAAAATATACCAAATATAGCTATGAAATACTTCCTAGTGTGGAATATAAGGACTAATATAAGATCTGTAAAAAAAACGCCTGGCATAGATATACCTAATAACAGCTCAAAATAAGCAATGTATGGCTTTATTTCTCTTGAATCTCATCATTTTACATTCTTATAGACCACATATCCTGACTTTTTCAAACAGCCCAAAATTCTTTGATAATCATATTTGTGATTTTTACAAAGCATAAACCTGAAAACAAGGTCCGATTTTTGTTTTTGCATGTAGTTTATGTTTTTGTTTCAAAATTACCTTTATAGTATGTAAAAGTGAATTAATTATGGTTTATTATTGTAGGAGGTTGTCCTGAAAAAAGGGGTACCAAACATTAGTGGCTGGACACTTATGAATGTGTTTTATAATAGGAAAAAGCAAAACATCACAAAACGGAAAATGCTCATCAGGGACTCAACAGGGACTGTAGAGGGTTAAGAAAACTCACTCATTGATATGCTATATACCAGTCTGTTTTAATTGACCAAAAAATACTTCTCGGGTAAATATTGGTAAGCGATTAGTTGAGATTATTTAATTACAAAACTGCAAATGAATTGTTATCAATAGATTCTGAATTATCTGGTGATCAGTGTTCACAAACGAAGCTTGTTATCAAAGCCCAACTTGGCAGTTGTAAAACACTCCCTGAGCCCTTGTTAAGATGTTAGAATTAAAGATCTCCTTGAGCCCACAAGTGTTTTATTGTATTTGTGCAACATGGTCATTATTTTTGAATGAACGTATAATCGATATATATCGATAAATCAATACATATCGTATTGTGGTCTCTGTATCATATCTATACGTATCTATCATGAGATTGCAAGCAATATAGCCACTAGCCACGACTTTTATTTATCTTCCCAACTTTTAACTATCTGCCATGATTATTACTTATCTACTGTGACATTTAATCACTTGCCTGACCAACACCTCTTTCCACATCTGCTGCGGCCTTTTATTTATGTGCTTTTAGTTATCTCCCTCACCTTTTATGCCAGTTACGTTCAGGCATTGTTCTACTGAGATGAGGTTTTGAGTTTTTTTTACTGAGGTTAGGTTTAGGGCTAGGGTTAGGTTTAGCATAGGCTTAGGTTGGTCACTTACTCAATGAGATCCTCACGGGATCTTGTAGATGCCAGTAAAGTTTGCAACATGCCAGTAAAGTTTGCAAGCTGGATTGTGTTGCTCGTTATAATAGAATTGTGTGATCTGACAAGAAAAGGCTTCTCCCTGAGGAATCAAAAGGACGAAGCATAACAGGGCTGGACTGTCTACAGGAAGTACTAGGTATATGCCCGGTGGGCTACCTCTCTGGTGGGCCAGTCTGGCAAAATGTTAATTGATAATTGGTCTGTTGGTTGTGTGTCATTTATGTTATTGTGGTGTTGTTGAGGGCTTGTATTGCACCCCCAACCTGTCAGGAGAGTATCTGTGCACTGGTTCTGGTGCACCAAATTGCACAAAAATTCATTTTTTTTCCATTCCAATGTGCTTCTAATGCTCAAAAACACACAATTGACAGCAAGTTTACAAATAATGACAAAAGTAATGTAAGAAAAACAAATTGTCAGATGGTCGCCATCTTTGAAATATGCAAAATAGATGTTTAGCCACACCCATTCATTAAGATAAGCACCCCAGCATGTTTCTAATTGTCAAAACACATGATTTAGACACAAGGTTTGCATTCATAGCTCATCTGGTTCAGACATTCTTGATAAAACGCTTTTTAGGTGGCGAACTGGCGGCCATATTGGATTTGGCCACTAAAGACTATAGAGTGTTGCTGACTCAGGCACGGATAACACAAATATGAGTATTCTGAACATTTTGAGCACCTCAGAAAATCTGGAGCTACAACAGTTTGTAGGTTAGGGCCATGTTTGAATTAGGGTCATTTTAAAAGGGGTGTGGTCATTTCCGGGTATTTCGTCCCGGATAGAGGCTTAGCCACTGTTCCCATGTTGTTCGCAGCGGCCATATTAGCCAAAAACAGTTGAGATATTCTCCGCTAAATGAAGTGCATACAAATCTTAGCCAGGTCAGTGATTGGCTTAGGAAAGGCTTCATTTTGGGCTGTTGTACTACCATATTGGCCTGAATATAAGACTATGTTTTTTCCTCAGTGGAAATATAATAAAAGATGGAGTTGTCTTATACTCAGGGGCTATACTATTTGACATGTGTTTTTTTTTCTGTAAATGAGTCTGGAAAAATGGGGGTCGTCTTATAACGGAGTCGTCTTATATTCGGGACAATACGGTAATTCACCCCCCCAAAAAATGCATAATTTTCGTGGATGTGAACTACTCCTTTTAAAGTATGTCGTGACTATAGCAGGTCACGCACAGCTTTACACGTGTGCATGACGTGCACGTGCTGGCTGTTATGCACACATGCACAGCATGGGTCCATCAATGCGTGTGGGAGGAAAATCCCACCGACCCCCCCCCCCCACCCCACCTCCCCATTTCCTCCCAAATTGTACTTGTCATCAGGGCCGGATATAGGCATGGGCATGGGGGGCATTGGGGCAATGCCCCTCTAAATGCCCAGACTGCTGATGGCATGATGGCATGCAAAACAAATCAAATTTCAAAGATATTTCAAATTCAAGTGCTTATATTTAAAATGATTTCAAACTCTACTACTGCTACTAACTAACTACAGCTGTGTCACCACTAAACCAACAACATTTCATCATTGAAAACAGAAAACTCTCTGAGTCAGACCTTTAGCTTTATGCATGCTGCGTGTCTGTTGCAACTTCAACAACAACTGATGTAAATATTGACGCTTTACTTGACTAATAAACGTAACCTGACTCCACCATCTGGGGGCAGCAGTGTGTTCCTTCTACTGCTGCTCTAATGTAAACAACAACCTAACAATACTACGACTCCTAATTATTTTGGATACATCATATTTTTGTTCTGCTGTTGTCCCACATAGTTTCTGTTTGAGAGTTCCCAGATCAAGATAGGAGGAGGGAACTTGTGAACTCAACACTACCGCAATCTGGAGTCAGGTTATCATAATAAACGTCCTGTAACCAAAATAGGCCACAGGCGCCACAGGCGATGAAGCCGCACCCATACCATAACACACCCCCCACCCCACCCGACTAGGAAATGCTACATCCGGGCCTGCTTTTCATAATGCTGAGAAAGAGAGAGAGAGCGTGGGACTTCCCTGCTGCGTATGATAATAGCATCACCGTGGAAAACATGTCATGAGATAGGACACTGTGGTGAACGGAGTATAACCACCATCCCTTCATAGACTCCCTGAACCATGACAATGCTGTTAGTTACACAACCCTCTGTGTGTGTGTGTGTGTGTGTGTGTGTGTGTGTGTGTGTGTGTGTGTGTGTGTGTGTGTGTGTGTGTGTGTGTGTGTGTGTGTGTGTGTGTGTGTGTGTGTGTGTGCGCGTGTGTGTGTGTACGTGCACGGTGTAAGGTCAAGGCAGGAACCCGACACCCTCTTGTCATGTCCGTCCAAAGTAAGCGAACGAACGGGGGAGACACAGGGAGACCACCAAACCTCGTTCTATTGCAACGCAGGGAGTGGGAAAAACCCTAGGACTGGGGAGCGTTGTGTACGGCTGTGCACGCACACACGCACGCAGACACGCACTCACGCACACACACACACACACACACACACACACACACACACACACACACACACACACACACACACACACAGACACTCCTACTAAAAATGTGTGATTATCAGCACCTCTGCTCATTGTTTCCTCTGAGGGAGTTTTCAGTTTCTCAAGACACTGCAAGTGTTTCCTGTCTTTCTTTCTTTCTTTCTTTCTTTCTTTTTCTTTCTTTCTTTCTTTCTTTCTTTCTTTCTTTCTTTCTTTCTTTCTTTCTTTCTTTCTTTCTTTCTTTTCTTCTTTCTTTCTTTCTTTCTTTCTTTCTTTCTTTCTTTCTTTTCTTTCTTTCTTTCTTTCTTTTTTGTTACATCCATTCTGGGAAAGACAGAACAAAATGTAAGCTAATGAGTATACTGCACTCTACATCATGAGTCATCATGTTACACACGTCACTGCGCAAAAATATTACCATATTTATGTTGGAGACAGAGCTAAATCGATGCATTCTGTTGTCTCACGACTGTAGGTGTCACGTTCGATTCCCCACTGGGGCGCTGTGGGCGTACCGGGGGGCTTCTCTCTCTCTTCTCCCTCTCTTCGGGACCCACCTACCCGTATAGTGGGGTTGGCTGCCTCCCCCTGGTCAACCAGGGTACTTGATGGCTGGGGAAAACTGGTATAACCAGTTCCCTTTCCTTTCCATGTGCTACCATATAGAGCTGAGCAGTCCCGCCCCCTCGTGACGTTGCCCCTGTTCCAGAAATGGATTCCCCATTCATTTTTCTCATAGACCTTTCAAAAATAATTTATATAAAGACGATTAAACCACGGACAAAGCCAACTCGCGTTGTGACAATTCATGATCATACACAGTCTTTTGGGACAATCAGATCATTTCTAAGAAGAAAAACGAAACAAAAAGGCTTGTATCCTGCCATTTTTTTTAAAATTATTGCTAATTAGATATTGCATGATAATATTGTGGTGGTTGTCATAATTTCTCACGACGAGTTGGCTTTGTCTGGCACAATCGTCTTCATATAGATATGCGGGCAGCAGTGGCTCAGTGGATAGAGTCACCGGGTGGTAACCGCAAGGTTGCCGGTTTGATCCCGGGCACCTGCAGAGTTACTGTCGAAGTGTCCTTGAGCTAGACACTGAACCCCTAATTGCTCCTGATGTGCTAGTAGGTACCTTGCATGGTTTCCACTGCCATCAGTGTATGAATGTGTGTGTGAATGGGTGAATGTGATGGACAAGCTATGTAAAGCGCCTTGGATAAAGGCGCTATATAAATGCACCATTTAATTTATAGATATTTTTAAAAAAAAAGTCTATGAGGAAAATGAATGAGAATTCCATTTCTGGAACACAGGCGATGTCTTGAAAGGGGCAGGACTGCTTAGCTCTATAGAAAAAAGTAGGAAAAGAAAATGGGGTTTTGTACTGGAGTCGTGACTCATACAAATTGGGTCCCTTGACTCACTGTTTGGGAAGCAGAGATCTAACAGATTATATGATGCACAACGCTAATGATTTTGGTGACTGCATGGCCTTTTCCTCTAGTGCAGGCGTCTTCAATATTTTACCACCCAAAGGACCCCCGTAGCTAAGGCTGCCTGTACACGGAAACAGGCTTCATTAATAACGTAATCATTTATAGCCGTTTGTGGGGGTCCGTTCAGACGAAGACGGCGTTTTCGTGAGGTGAAAACGTAACAAAGTGAAAACTCCTGGGAAAGTGGAAAGGTTGAAAACGCTCTGCATCTCCCGCTTTCATCTAAAGACATGATCGTTACCGATGCAAAACTCTGAAAATGACAAGATGTGGGGTGTCCCATGGGACGTCCTAGCTCATGCATGTCTCACGTTATAAGAGGCATGTGCAGTCAATGAGTTATGGTTTGTTTGTTTACATCCACGAGACTCTGGCTGCTAGGAGGAAGTAGAACGGAAGAGTGTGCCAAATGGACCCTAGCGGGTCCATTTGGTTGCGTGCACAACTGCACATGCGCAACACACACAGACCTAATTGTATTCATGAAAGTAAATGACAAGACAAAAAACATAGACAAAAAACCACCCCCCCCACTACACCCCGGTCTATATGTCAGTGCGGTTACGCCGACACGCGCCACCTAGCGACCGGACATGCACATAACATCTAAACAGGATATAAAAAATGAAAACTAAACGTCTCTTTGCTGTTTTTCGACGGCGACCGTCTCCGTGTAAAAGGGGCCTGAGAGAGGGAGAGAGAGAGGGAGGTGGAGAAAAATGTATTTGCTGAAATGGCAGATCTGCAAGCTCACGACTACGCCTGGCAAGCGCTCCAGTGTCACCCTTCAGTGTAATATGTGTAATTGGGTGTAAACGTGCAGCTATACCTATTAGCTCTTGTTCCGTGATATGCCCCCGCCGGTGCTCTCTGTGTGGCTGTCGTGCAGGCCTGGATGTAACATTTCCCAATTGGGGGGCTATTTTCATTGAAATTCTTTAGTTCTGCGACCCACAGGGTTTATTTCTTGTACATGACTTATAGGCAAGTAAAGCATCAATAATACCCTCAGTTGTTGTTGAAGTTGCAACATACACACAGCATGCATAAAGCTAAAGGCCTGGCTCAGAGAGTTTTCTGTTTTCAATGATGAAATGCTGTTGGTTTAGTGGTGACACATCTGGAGTTAGTAGAAGTAGTAGTGTTTAAATATAAGCACTTTAATTTGAAATATCTGTGATGCCCCCCATGCCCATGCCTAGATCCGGCCTTGGTTGTAAGGAGGAGGCATGGGAGAGGAGAGAGACGATGAAGGAGCGATCCAGAGGTTAAAGTCAGCATGGGTGCCTTTTGTTCTGTATCGTCCTCTTGACTCACACAGCTTAGCTGGAACACACACAGAGAGAGAGAGAGAGAGAGAGAGAGAGAGAGAGAGAGAGAGAGAGAGGAGGCGAGAAAAAGTGAGACAGAGAAAACTATTTGCAGAAATAGAGAATCAGAAAGCAAGATAAACCAATGGGAGGGAGAGCTTTAGTGTGTGTGTGTGTGTGTGTGTGTGCGTGTGCGTGCATGCGTGCGTGAGGAAGACCACAGGAATGACCTATGATGATATTTGCCTCTTAACGTTGGGCTACGTTTGTCCTGTTGCCATGACTACAGCCTGTCTCCACACCATCAGGTCACGACCCTTCCCAGGGTTCAGTCCTGTGTGTGTGTGTGTGTGTGTGTGTGTGTGTGTGTGTGTGTGTGTGTGTGTGTGTGTGTGTGTGTGTGTGTGTGTGTGTGTGTGTGTGTGTGTGTGTGTGTGTGTGTGTGTGTGTTTGTGCATGTATGTGTCATGCGTCTTTGCTGGTTGTGTATATTTACACATCATGGTTTCATCGTTTTGTATATTTGCTTTTTTGCCGTGTGTGTGTGTGTGTGTGTGTGTGTGTGTGTGTGTGTGTGTGTGTGTGTGTGTGTGTGTGTGTGTGTGTGTGTGTGTTTGGGTGTGTGTGGGTGGGTGTGTGTGGGTGTGTGTGTGTGTGGTCATTCGATGCATGATGTGCCTCAATTGCCTGGCAATAATGTGCACGCATTTTGCTGTTGTGTGTGTGTGTGTGAGGGTAATACTTCGCATGTGTGTATGTGTGTGTGTGTGTGTGTGTGTGTGTGTGTGTTGTGTGTGTGTGTGTGTGTGTGTGTGTGTGTGTGTGTGTGTGTGTGTGTGTGTGTGTGTCTTTGAATGCGTGTGTTTTTTCCCCCTCTCCATCCTGCTGTGTTTTATATGTCAATCAAACTTCGGCCCTGCGTAATGGCACGAACACATGCACATGTACTGTACATGCACACATAAACACAACCCAGGCATCGCACAGCACATACACATACAGAGAAACAGGGGGTATGGACAGAGGAATGTGCATACTGTTCTGTATAAGAAACCCAATAACCAGCCCTATCTCCAATAGAGATACAAACCTACATCACTTTTTGTCCCTTTTTTATCATATCGGTATCGGCAAATACTTCATGGGTATCGAAAAAGTATCAGTATTGGCCCTTATTTGTCATTATCGGGTCACATATTGGCAAATATGCCTGTGTAACCAGTGATCAGACACAGGGGTAAGGGGTTGACACCATGGCAGTTAAATAAAATGTTGGGTCATGTGGAGTTTGCTTTGGAGTTTCCCAAGTGCACATTTGAGAGAGGAGTATGTTATTCCCTGTTGGTGACTTCATATAAAAGTACCCTATTGGCCTGAATATAAGACTATGTTTTTTTCCCAATGGAAATATCCCAACAAATGGAGTCGTCTTATATTCAGGGGCTATACTATTTGACATCCAATGTACTTTTTTCTGGAAATGGGTCTTGAAAAATGAGGTTCGTCTTATAAAACGAGTCGTCTTATATTCGGGACAATACGGTAGTTTTTCTTTTGTATGGTATATTCTTCCCTGGTATCGGTGTTTGGTATCGGTATCGGTTAACACAAAAATTGTGGCATCAGGATCGGAAATGAAAAAGTGGCATCAGGACATACCTTCTCCAAACCTGTGTCTAGTCTACAGTATGTGTTTTTTCCTCACACACATTGACTTGTTTGTGTATTCAAGTGTGTGTTTTTTCTCATACGTGTTACCTGATGAATACCACTTACCAGACCACTTATTTGTGTGTTTATATTTGTGTGTTTATGCGTCAGCAGCACGGGGTCATGGCGGGGTCACTCTCGGCCCGGCGGTCTTGGGGTTTGACCGCATAGTGACCACAGCATGTCCCTGGAATCGTTGTCTTGCTTTCTTTTGTCCACATCTGGACTTAACTGTCTGTAACAGACAGTCCGTGCTCTGTCTCTGTCTCTCTTATTGTTCCCACTTTGTCTCAATTGCAGCTTAATCCAATATGCCGCGCTGGCATTGGAGTACAAAGTGGGGAATTCTGGTGCAAAAGTGGAAACAAACAACAGTTAAAAATAGGGACACAATGTTTTTAAGTAACAATTTCTGTCGATACCGATATTTGTTTGTCGTTATTTATCGCGGTCATCCTAAACACGGGGTCCAAGGGGCCCTTCCAGGAGGGGCTTTACAGAGGGCAAGGAACAAATTGCGCATTCTAGTTCATTTTCAACGGGACGGACCTTTTGTGCTCAGAAAACCCAAAAGGCTCCAGCTGCAAACCTAGCCCAGGAGTGGCCGTGCCTCACAGTTGATGTGATGACGTCACACATCAACCCCACAGGCCCCTGTTGTTGCCATGTCCCACCCGCTTCTATCTACCGTTATCAAGCCATAATTCCCAGTAGGCTGCTTATCAGCACCCATCTCAGCTTGTGGTTAGGTTTAGGGTAGGTTTAGAGAAGGGTGTAGCAATGTTTGTAGCAAAACCCTAGACCCCTCCAACCGTAACCCTAAGCCTAAATGCCCCGGCCGGGGAGGGTCTAGGGTTTTGCGCTACTACAACAACAGGGGCCTGTGGGTTGATGTGATGTCATCACATCAACTGTGAGGCACGTCCACTCCTAGGCTAGGTCTGCAGCTGGACCCTTCTCAGAAAGAGACCTGTGATAAAGAGAGCGTGTGACGCTGGGCGTTGTTGCGCTTCGTCCAGTCTTGTTTATTGCACACATGCTCAATCATTTCGTGCAGACGCCGGCGATGTATTTTAGTCCTCTGTGAGCTTTTTTTCCTCTCTGCGCGATTCTCATCTGTCAGCACTGAGTGTCACGGTGGAATCACCATGATAATGTGAGCGTTTCAGACTCGCCGTCTGTAACGTCCTGAACTGTACAGAATGTGTTGAGTGATGGGAATCCTTGATTATTTTTTGTATTATTATGAAGTTTGGTTTATTGCAGCTTGGTAGACAGCAGATCACCAACACACCAACGTGATTGACGCACATTTGACGCACCACCGCCACCAGCAACCACCGCAGGGGTGGATGTAACATGTCCCATTTGGGGGGGCAAGATAACATGTTGGAGGGGCAAGAGAAAATGGTATGGGGGCGGCTTCATCATGATGAAGTTGCACCCATACCATTACAGAACTTTTATTAGTCAAGTAAAGCATCAATAATAACATCAGTTGTTGTTGAAGTTGCAACAGACACGCAGCATGCATAAAGCTAAAGGTCTGACTCAGAGAGTTTTCTGTTTTCAATGATGAAATGCTGTTGGTTTAGTGGTGACACAGCTGTAGTTAGTTAGTAGCAGCAGTAGTGTTTCAAATCATTTTAAATATAAGCACTTTAATTTGAAATATCTTGGGTTGTTTTGCATGGCATCCCCCCCCCCCCCCCCCCCCCCCCATGCCCATGCCTAGATCCGCCCCTGAACCACCGCAGATAATACCAACACAATGGAAACCACAGTGGAAGTCCCCGGGACATTTTGGTCTTTCCTTTTAGCCCTAAATCTTGGGCTGTAGCATGAGCTGTTTACACTGCTGTCTAATACCGCTGTGGTTTTCAACCAGTGGTCCTTGAGAGGGTTCCAGGTGGTCCTCAAGCTAAATAATGAACAGTTGGTTAACCAGATGTAACTCTTTGAGAGTTACAAGAGTGTGAATTCATCATGTGAATTAGCCCAAGTCTACACAACTAGAGAATGTAGAAGATTAATGGTCATTTTGATCTGTATGTTTGGCTGTTTTGTTTCCCAAATCCAGCCTGGAATTGTGGACAAAAGCAAAACGTCATCAAATGCTGGTCTGTGCAGCTTAAATTCTGGATAAGTAGTGGTCCCTGGTCTCAAAAAAGTTGAAAACCACTGTTTTAGGACTTTAGTTGTTCTGCGTCAATTAATTTAATAGAAGTACACAATTAGAGAATATATATACATATATTTTTTTATCAGTTTTTTATGTCATCATTCATAAAACCATCAATACGTCATGTAATTGTGGACAAATTCTTATCCAATGACAACAAAATATTGTTTTGTTTTGTTCCTTTTTTGCTTTTTGCCTTTATTGATGGTATCAAGTGAAGATAAGAAAGAGGGACATATAGAAGCGGATAGACGTGCAGCAAATGTCGTCACAAGCGGGATTCGTACATGTGACACTGTCAGGCCTGCGTACTCTGGACCACTAGTCTGCTCCACAAAATAGCGGGGGGGCTGGGCTGGGAGGCTAAATATCATTGAAACGCTGGTGGTCCATGACTCAAATGCCAAAAAGAAAAACAGGCCTTGGCATGAATAGGGCTGTAAACCACTGCTATAGGAGAACACAAGAAAACAATCAGATGTATGTTAGTGTGTGTGAATGTGTGCCAGCATGCAGCGTGTGTGTGGTGTGTGTGTGTGTGTGTGTGTGTGTGTGTGTGTGTGTGTGTGTGTGTGTGTGTGTGTGTGTTGTGCGTGTGCGTGTGCGTGTGTGCGTGCGTGCGTGCGTGTGCGTGCCGGCGCTGTGTCCTTGTTAGTGAAAGACAGACGTCTAGCGTGAGTTGGACGTATAAACCACGGAACATCAGTCGTCATCTGTTGAACAGCCTGACGGACTCAGGACATTTGGTTTAAGGGAAGAAAAAGTAGAATACGAAAACCAGCCTGGGTAAATGACCCACCCAGCTAGTCTGTCTGTCGACAGAGCATCTCTCTCATTTTCTCACTGTCTCCCCAGAACATGCTAAAGGTGTGTGTATGTATGTGTGTGTGTGTGTGTGTGTGTGTGTGTGTGTGGGTTGGTTGGGGGGGTTGTGAAGCGATGCGTGCGTGTGTGCATGCGCGCACGCTTGTGTGTGTGTGAAGATGGTGGCAGAGCCTATGTGGATCAATATTAACCATGTTGTTCTTCTAATTCTGTCTGTGCCTGCTGACCTGGAAAGGTTCTCACAAGACTGTCTGCATGTGTGTCTGCATGTGTGTCTGCGTTTGTGTGTGTGTGTGTGTGCACGCGTGTGTGCACGCGTGCGTGTGTGTGTGTGTGTGTGTGTGTTGTGTGTGTGTTGTGTGTGTGTGTGTGTGTGTGTGTGTGTGTGTGTGTGTGTGTGGTGCATGTTTCAGTAGGGTGGAACATAATTTATATGTACATGTCTGTAACCTCTGCAGCACTCATGACTACATTACAAGCAACTTTAGTACCAGTACATCTACAATTGCAATTATTTATTATGCAATGTTCATTCATTCATGCATTCTCATTGTTGGCAGAGAGCACCATGGCTATCACAGTTCTTGGCTGAAAGCATGTTTAAATTAAATTAAAAACACACCTGGGAGTGTGAACTCTGTATGCATGACAGCATCTGGACCTTGACTTTGACCGTGACTTTGACCTTCTTGACCTTTCCCCCTTTGGGACAGTATACTTAATAATCATTCCCACGGGACAGACTACGATGCCCAGGCGCCAAGCATGCATTTTTGGGTGGGAGACAATCAGGCCCGGATGTAACATTTCCCAATTGGGGGGGCAGGCGAAAATGGCAAGAGGGCGGCTTTATCGCCCATGACGCGAAGTGCCATCTTGTACAGGACGTAAAATATTAGGCACTTATATTAGGCAACTAAGCATCAATAATAACATCAGTCGTTGTTGAAGTTGCAGCAGACGCACAGCATGCATAAAGCTAAAGGTCTGACTCAGAGAGTTTTCTGTTTCAAATGCATTTTAAATATACAGTAAGCACTTCAATTTGAAATATCTTTGTTGTTTGCATGCCATCATGTTTGGTGGGGCAGTCAGGACCCTCCCCCCCTTGCCCATGCCTAGATCCGACCCTGGTCAGTGACAATTAGTTTTGGAAGAGAGGGAGGGAGGGAGGGGTGGTGGAGCAGCGGAGAGTTGAAAGAAGGATGATTTGAGGATGAGTGGGAAAGTTTACCTTTCTCACCCCTTCACGGTGTGACCACCAGGGGGGGATCTATGCATGGGGGGGCAATGCCCCCCTAAATACCCAGTCTGCCCCACCAAACACGATGGCATGCAAAACAACCCAAGATATTTCAAATTAAAGTGCTTACATTCAAAATGATTTGAAACACTACTACTGCTGCTACTAACTAACTACAGCTGTGTCACCACTAAACCAACAGCATTTCATCATTGAAAACAGAAAACTCTCTGAGTCAGACCTTTAGCTTTATGCATGCTGCGTGTCTGTTGCAACTTCAACAACAACTGATGTTATTATTCATGCTTATACTGGCCTAATAAAAGTCCTGTAACTGAAAATGGTATGGGTGCGGCTTCATCGCCCGTGGCGCGAAGAAGCCGCGCCCATAGCATTTTCTCCTGCTCCTCCCAATTGGGAAATGTTATATCCGCCCCTGGTAGAGAGAGAGAGGTGGGGGAGGGTCAAGGGATGGATGGATGGATGGATGGATGGATGGATGGATGGATGGATGGATGGATGGATGGATGGATGATGACGGATATTAAACGTCCAGAGAGAGATGGTTGAACAATGGAAGGATAAAGAGACTCCATAGCAGCAGTGAGATGAGGAATGTCATGGAATGAACCGTTGTGTGAGAGAGAGCAGAGGGAAAAGGAAGGGAGGAGATGAGAGGCAGCCTGAGAGAGCAAATATTATGAGACTACCTACTGTCTCACACGCACGCACGTGCGCACTAGCACGCACACACACACACACACACACACGCATGCGCGCAACGCACGCACGCACACAGAAGAAAACAGCAGCTGGGAAGGTTCGTGACCTGATGGTGTGGAGGAGCCTGTACACACCCACACAAACCTAACACACGCTCACACTCACACCACCCACATACTCTTTGCGCATGCCTTCACACACACACACACACACACACACACACACACACACACACACACACAGATCACACATCAGGGGCGGATTCATCGCCTGTGTCGCTTCGCGCCACGGGCGATGAAGCCACCCACCATACCATTTTCAGTAGTGTTTCAAATACTTTTAAATATCAGCACTGAAGTATCTTGGGTTGTTTTGCATGCCATCATGTTTGGTGGGGCAGACTGGGTATTTAGGGGGGCATTGCCCCCCCCATGCCTATTCCTAGATCTGCCGCTGACACACATACAGAACCCACAAACCAACCGCATACAATTCGCATACAGACACAGACACTACATGCGCGTGCACACGCGGGCATGCACGTGCGCGCTTGCGCGCGCACACACACACACACACACACGCACACGCACACACGTCCAGCTGTGACATGAGTTCATTGAACAGTGTTCTCTCTCTGTAAACATCATCTAACCAGAGTCCTCTTGGTGTCTTAGCAACAGACAGTCAGAACACCTTAGACACCTTGGCAACCCAATAGGAAGGAAGGCATCTTTTAATAATATATTGTGTGCGTGGCTGCGTGTGTGTGTGTGTCCTGTTTGTGGGTGTGTGCATGTGTGACGTGCACAACGTGTGTGCGTTCATCCTTTGTCAGGCATTGTGTGGATTGCAGTGGTTTTACGCCAATCAGTGGATTTGCAGCCTGCCAATCTGATGATGGTTCACACACAGGATTGGCATGGGCTTGGATCGTTCCCTATTACTGTAGCTCCCCTGAGTGGCAGGCCGATGCTGGGAGGTTTTTTTAGAGAACTCGAATAATTAAGGAAGTAGGAGGCCAGGGTTTTCTCTCACAATACTACATTTAAGTATTCATAATAGTGTCATTTCTATTCCTTCCACCTACAGCAGGGGTATTCAACAGTTGGTCCGGGGACTACCAGTGGTCCCAGAGAGGATTCCAGGTGGTCCCCAGCAAAATGGAAAGTTGGTTAACCAGATGTAACTCTTTGAGAGCGTAAACATGAAACCAAATGGACCCTTGCGGGTCCATTTGGTTTCATGTTTACGCTCTCAAGAGTTAAAATATTCATCATCATTCATCATATTCATGTAAATTAAGCTCAAGTCTACACATGTGTGCCGTGCACGTCCGTGTGTGCGTCCTTTGTCAGGCATTGTGTGGATTGCAGTGGTTTTACGCCATGGGCTTGGATCGTTCCCTCACATACTGTAGCTCCCCTGAGTGGCAGGTTTGGAAAACTCAAATAATTTAACCATTCTGTGCTGTATTTGTGGTGTATTAACTCTCATTGAAAAATAGCACGGCTGTAAGCCGTGAACGCCTGCTATTTTTGGAGGAGAATGTTGACCTCAGTCTGAATTGTCATTTCGTTTCACTTTGTCATTTCGTTTCACTTCATTATTCAGACTGAAGTCCCTCTCTACCACAGCAGTTTCTGGGATGGGCGTTATCAAAGCAGCAGTCTTAACAGTGATTGGTTCATATGAACCCCTAAGAATATTGGGAAAGTTTTGAAACAAAGTGTGTGACAGGGCTGTTGGCCAATCAGGTGCTGGGATTGGATTTCCAACCGGCACAAACGTCCCCAAAGGCAGGGAAGCCAGTCCTTGAATCACAGGAGAAAAAAATAAGGTAATATTTTTTACGGTGCTGATACAGGGCTGAGCCAGGCTAGGAGAATGGGAGAATGCTGCACAAATCTTTCAGTGGCTTCTTTCAGAGCTAATGTTTTGTAGAATCTACAATGTCGAAATGGAAGTAGGAGGCCACAATACAACATTTTAGTACTCATGACGGTGTCATTTCTATTCCCTCCTTTCTATTCCTTCCACCTGCAGTGCAGTCTGACCAGTCACTATTAGAGTTCTCAAACCTGACCAGGACCAAACCAAAACAGGCCCCACCGGGTCGGACCTAAAACAATATACAGTATATTGAATTATTTTATTATAGTAAAAAAAATATTTTCAGAACAAAGGGAGTCTACTATACGTGCCTCAAACCATATCATCAGGGTTCAACTCAAGAAGGGTTTAATATTTATTTACTGAATATAAAATTAGCAATATAGAGTATTTATCATGGTTTGGCGGATGAATTGATTAAGCAGAAAGCGGAGCAGCAGTATCATAAAACACAATGTTAGCACTCCATTGCTTAGAAGCATCTTTGAAGCTATGCATTACAAAAACCTTTTTTTTTTCTTGATCGTGTCAATAATAGAAAAGAAGAACACAAGACAGATTGTAGTCCAATCCGGTGACCTCGGAACAGTCACTAACAGGTATCCCTATTCCAGAGTGTGCGCCTAAATCTAACCTAATTCCTGAATGTAAAATTGAAAAAAAAACTGTGCCTAAACCTAATCTTACTCCTAAACTAAACGGAAGAGAGAGAGAAAATGGGGGCGAGTGTGTTTTGAGGCGGACAGAGGCCCAGAGTGGAGGGTCAGTAGTCAAACACACAAGCAGGTCAGTGAAAAGAAGAGAGTGTGTGAGAGACATGGAGGCTAAATAGGTGATGAGTGAAATACAGAGTGGCAGAATGACAAACGACAGGAGATACAGGTCAAATGTCAGAAGAGGAGAGAGAGAGAGAGAGAGACTACTGGGGGAAGAAAACAGAGCAGAAAAGGACCTGAACAGGAAGTTAAAAACTGCGGTTGAGTGAGGAGAGAGAGGTGTAGAGAGAGAGAGAGAGAGATAGAGAGAGAGAGAGAGAGAGAGAGAGGGAGAGGTAGAGAGAGAGAGAGCTAGAGAGCGGAGGAGAGAAGAGAGAGAGAGAGAGAGAGAGAGAGAGAGAGAGGAGAGGTAGAAAGAGAGAGAGAGAAGAAGAGAGAGAGAAGAGAGAGAGAGAGAGGTAGAGAGGAGAGAGAGGTAGAGAGAGAGAGAGAGAGGTAGAAAGAGAGAGAGGTAGAGAGAGAGAGAGAGAGGTAGAGAGAGAGAGAGGTAGAAAGAGAGAGAGAGGTAGAGAGAGAGAGGTAGAGAGAGAGAGGTAGAGAGAGGTAGAGAGAGAGAGGTAGAGAGAGGTAGAGAGAGGTAGAGAGAGAAGAGAGAGAGAGAGAGAGAGAGAGAGAGAGAGAGAGAGAGGAGAGAGGAGAGAGAGAAGAAACAAATGAAAGTGTCATAGAAACAGAGAGGTTTCTGCTTAACTGAAGTGCAGCGTCAGGGACACTTCGACACATACCAGGGTTGGGAGGCAAAACCAGTGACCTTCTGCTAACCAGCGCAGGCCGCCTGGCCGCCCCTCTCTGACCACTAAGCCATGGAACTGCCAGCCAGTAAAGAAAACATTCATTTCATAACAGTGTTATGAATCGGTGCCACAGGAGCACGGCCGTAATCTAACTGAATGGGTGGAGGGCTTTGTGTAGGAATCCCAAGGTCCCTGTATGGTTTACTGGCTGGATGTGTCTGAACGTCCCTGACCAAGACTATGAACCCATCACTGCCCTCACGGTCCTGAGGCCCCGTAAGGGTCCGTTTGGTTTCATTCTACGCTCTCAAGAGTTACAGATCTATAGGGGTCCATTTGGTTACCAACTGTCCATCGTTTAGCTGGTGGACCACCTGGAATGTTCTCAGGGCCACTTGTTGAAAACCACTGATGTAGCACAAGCTGCTTGAATACTTTAAGTTTATTCGTGCCAACTAGAGATCGACCGATCAGACTTTTGGCCGATGTTTCCGATCATCGATTAGTGGGACATCAAAAAGGCAGATAGCCGATGTCAGCCGATACGATTATTATTTACTTTTTTAATAGAATGAAAGTGCAGGAAGCAGCAGAATTGTTTCAGTTTCCCCTCCATAAAAAGCATCTTTTTTAATTCAAGGGCCAACCATGCATTGTAGCAGCATTGGAAACATTTTGCCGTGAAGTACAGGCACAGAGCTTTAGACATAGACAAGAAAAAGAGAAAATACATTTAGGGTAATTTGGATAAATCTATAAATACATGAGGTGAGGGGTCAGAGACACACAGCTATACACTACCACAATCTACTGGATCTTCAATGAAAGTGGTTGATGTACAACGTACCATTTTTGAACATTTTTGAACATTTATAATAAATAAAAATAATCGGCTGCCGATACCGATTATTAATAAAATCATGGATATCGAATTCGATAATCGGCCGCGGCCGATAATCGGTCTATCACTAGTGCCAACGTTTCGCCCCTTAGTTAGTCTTCATCAAGTTTGACCTTGATGATAGGTTGTCCTGTTCTGACTGAACTTAAATAGACACATTTGTGGATAGAAGGATGCAGGTGTGTCGTTTTGTTGGCTAGCTTCGTGCTAGCGTTGACAGACACTTCGTTTCTACTGTATACAGTATGTGTTCAGGTTCTGAGAATGAGCGCATTGTTTACACAGAGGAGCCCCGTCACGCCAAGTTTGTTCTTCGCAAAAACAAAACAAACAAATAGAGCATAACGAATCACGATTATAGAAACGTCTGTGTAAACCGATACAGGATGTATATCAGGGCGGATGTAACATGTCCCATTTGGGGGGGGGGGGGGGGGGGGGGGGGGGCATGTTGGAGGGGCAAGAGAAAATGGTATGGGTGCAACTTCACGGGCGATGAAGTCGCACCCATACCATTTTCGGTTACAGGACTTTAATTAGTCAAGTAAAGCATCAATAATAACATCAGTTGTTGAAGTTGCAACAGACATGCAGCATGCATAAAGCTAAAGGTCTGACTCAGAGAGTTTTCTGTTTTCAATGATGAAATGCTGTTGGTTTAGTGGTGACAGCTGTAGTTAGTTAGTAGCAGTAGTAGCAGTGTTTCAATTCATTTTAAATATAAGCACTTTAATTTGAAATATCGTGGGTTGTTTTGCATGGCATCGTGTTTGGGGGTGGCAGACTGGGTATTTAGGGGGCCATTGCCCCCCCCCTCCCCCCCCCATGCCCATGCCTAGATCCGCCCCTGATGTATGTACATAGAATTGAGTTCGCTGCAGTGATGATAACCCTGTCTCAGGCCACGGCCGCCCTGTCACAGCCCAGAAACCTTGAACTAAATAACATCTCTCTTTGGCAGGCCAAGATAAAGAGAAAACACATATTTATTTGTACTTGTCTGGAGGCCTACTGTTGAGCAAGGTCTGAGCTGTGTATATGCAGTACCGCTGACTGGGTTGTTTCGGACCCCTCGGTTTTGGCCTTGAGGTTAATGGAGTGTGTCTGAAATCCTCCAGGGCACCCAGACATGTTGATCTATATCCTCCACTCCTCTGTGG
>CM076973.1:2857861-2910035 GCA_039105355.1 Benthosema pterotum | reverse complement strand
GTGCGCACGCAAAACTTTCTCGTGCGCACGAGAAACTTTCTCGTGCCCACCCGATACTTTCTCGTGCGCACGAGAAAGTTTTGCGTGCGCACGAGAAACTTTTCCCGTGCGCACGAGAAAAAAAGTTTCACGTGCGCATTGGTGGGAAAAGTTTCGCGTGGGCACGAGAAAGTTTTCTCGTGTGCATGAGAAACTTTCGCGTGCGCACGAGAAAGTTTTGCGTGCGACGAGAAAGTTTTTAATTTAATTTACTCATACATGTCCTATTAGGGGCTCCGTAGGTACTACACCATGAATTTCAAATCACTTCCCTACCTTTAATGTTTCCACTGTGTCACTCTCAGCGCTGCGCGCTCGGTCCGGTACAGCAGCTTTACTTGCTCAGTCACCGACCGCTGTATTCACATGATATGATGTTTACTTCCACAGCAACTTTGTGCGTGTGTGTGTGTGTGTGTGTGTGTGTGTGTGTGTATGTGCGTGTGTGAGATCGCGATGCATAATGCAATTAAGATAGAACACACACACACACACACGCACACACGCGCACACGCACACAACACACACACACACACACACACACACACACACACACACACACACACAGTTATTACGCCCCCCTTTGCCAGTGGCTTCATGATGACTGTCCACAGAAACAGCTACTTTAATGCAACAAAAGTAAAATCAGATTCATCTACACGTTCCTGGGCACCCTTACTTTGCCACAATTGTTTTCCCATTCCCCCGTGATCAAGTATACTCACAGTCACAATTACATTAAAGCAAGCAGAAATGTACATGATCAATGCTATAATCTATTAATTCACTACCCACACTGTTATGATCTGTTAATTCACTTTACACACTGTACATCATTTGGTGTTCATATATTCGCAACGGGTAAGGTCCTAGTTTTATAAACTCATCAGTGCTCACACAAGGCACACCGTGCTGCTCTGGCAATGACATACAAACATCAACAGACATCAGTCATTGTAAAAGTAGAATGAGATTTATTAACAATTGGATTTCCCCCAAGAAAAAGTCCAATAAAAGGCAACCACTTCATTATATTACAGTATTTAGAGTATACATTTACAAAACAATACAGGGCATTATACAGACAGAAGCTGGTGCAAGTTGTGCAACAGCAACGCACTCATGGCCAGGATGGGTTAAAATTGTCAAAAACAAAAAAGAGCCACAGAGAAAAGTATACTTCATATTTACACCATACATTCTTGGCAGGGAAGTTGTATATGGGCAGTATGTTGTACATTCTGAATGCTACCATTTCCCTTCATATTTGGACGTCAGGTAGAGCTTTGTGGTTACATTCAGTACCTCGTCCAGTCTGGCTGGCTGACAGAGGGGAGCTTTACCATAATTTGGCCAGTAGATACCATTACCTTCACACTGCATAATAATACACTCCTACGTACGAGTCATCTTTGGTGGTGGCAACAAATGTTCCAGATACAGTCTTTAGTTTACTGCAGGGGTTTTCAACCTTTTTCATCCCAGGGCCCACCATTTACTCAGCATTTGAGCCACGGACCACCAATTGAGGATAATTTTTGGACCCACAAGACCCCAAAAACTAAAGATTTCTTTTGCTTCTGTCCAATGTGTCCATGACCATTAATCTTGTAGATTTGGACTAATTCGCATGATGGATATCTTAACTCTTGAGAGTGTAAAAATGAAACCAAATGGACCCTGGCGGGTCCATTTGGTTTCATTTTTACGTTCTCAAGAGTTACATTTGGTTAAACAACTTAGCTGGGGACCCTCTCAAGGACCACTGGTGGTCACCGGACCACCTGTTGAAAACCCCTGGTTTACTGTATGAATACTAAATTCACATCACTGGCACTGCAGTGCATTAGAATCAACCATTAATTAGTTGCAGTTCTTTCAAACTAAGGACCAGAATAAACCAGATTCAACCAGGACACCATCTTAGTTGATGCCGGTGGGAGCTCAGTTTATTGTAGGCCAGAAGAACTAGAAGGAATATGGAGGAAACAAACATGTTTAAACCAATTTACGGTTGTTTTAGGGGTTACTGTCCACCCACACACCAGTAAATATTAAATAGTAATCCTTCCACAACCTCACAATGACTGCCATAACATTTTATCCATGTCAAATTCAATATCTTCTAGTGAATATCTTTTGAGCCTGAAGTAGAAATAATACTTTGGACCGTAGTTGAAAAATAATAATGAGGGACAAAAGTAACAACTTCCTTGTTGGACTTGGTCTTCCCTTTGCAACACATGCACCTGTGTTGCTATCTTCAATAGCTTCAAAACTTTATGTATCCGACACTGGAAACTAAAACCAAACTTAAAAGCACATGCTTAGCGTGTTAACATTCTCTTAAGCATCTTTTGGCAAGGTAGGTAAAGGTATGCTGTCAATATGTGCACAGAAAAGCATACTCAAAACGGCACACGTTAAAATTACAGCAAACTGCAACAGTGATGGCTGGGGAGGTTCACCATGAAAGTTCCAAATGGAGAGTGGACACTGACCCAACATGTGATTTCTGTCAGGTGGAGAAACCTTATACGTCCAAAACCATTCAGGATTCAAATTCAAAAGTAGATCTACAATCTACTCTTGTGCGATGCTGTACTGTGATCTTGTAAGGACCTTTATTTATGAAAACACCCAAAAGGTTATATGTGGAGATTAGGGGTTCCATTTTCGCTACATGCTAAACCCCTTATCCCAATTCCCTTATTTCGTTTTTTCTACTTTGAAAAAACTTTTTTCGAATATTTCAACATGTCACTCTATTAACACATTGTGAGCTTGTGAGTAAACTGGCCATTTGAGCTACTGAAAAATGTTTTTTTAAATAGCTTAATTCTCTTGGTGCCGTCCACGCGCTGCTCGTGGATATCCACGTGGAATACCACCGCCGAAAACGCGGACGGCTCGTATCACGCGGAAATGTAGATTTCATTCTTTAATCCAACTATTAGTCCGTGCGCATCGTCTGATGATCATCCCGTTGCTGACTTTCATTTGGGACAGAATTGGGGACAACTTTTTTTTCCCCCGTCCCATTGACATTCATTCAATCCAATGCATTCAAACGTCTCTCCTCCGGTTTGCCCCCTCAATGTCGCTGGCGCATGGGTTAAGCAGCCAGGGCTACACAGCTCTTCCTGACTTGTGAGCCGGATGTTTTGGGGCAGATCGCCAGATGATCGATTAGGCAAGACAACAGACACAGCATAACAGAAACAGCACATCCTGTTTAGGAGATCTGAGCTTCAAAATAAGGGCTTTTTTACCGATCGAACTGGTTTGAGCCGCGGCAGTGGAGAGGAAACAAAGAAGATCCGCTCGCGGTCAATGAGTTAAAAAGGCAAAGAAGTTAGGGGATAAGGGGTTTAACGGTAACGAAAATGGAGCCCTAGGTTTCTACCTGGCAGCAACAATATTTGACCTAACAAAGTGTTCACCTGCCTCCAAGGCTGCTGCTGTTCAATGCGGTGGATCACGTAACACAAGAAACCAGCAATAAACGGTTAAGAAAATGGGTTTAAAAATGTGTAGTTATCTCCGCCAGGCCTAAGGTTCAAGGTTGTGCTTTAACTTGTGAAGTACATAAGAGTAAAATTGGCTTCCTGTTTCCTAAAAGGGCTTAACTATAGATATCATGCTGTTGCTGACCAAAGTCACAGACTAGACTAGCAGTGTTGGGAATATTACTTTAACTTGTTAATATATTACTTATTAATTATTACCCTCATTTTAAAGCAATATATTATATTACAATATTACTGTCTGAGAAAGTGTAATATATTAATATTACTATTACATATTACTTTTTACAAAATATATAATTACATATTTAGTATCACTATTAATCAAATATTGTGTAGGCCAGTGGCATGCATACAATAAAGCTTGGCTTTCTGGTCGAATCCATTTGAAATCAACTCGAAAAAACACAGGAGTTAAATGTATTCCTTGAATTCATGGAAGCCAGTAAATAAGTTGATGACAAATTATAGAAAATAAGTAATTATTTAACTTCTGCAGTTGTCAAGATAATTTCACAAGAACACTTGCAACAAGACAGACAAGACAGATTGACAAAAAGTAATATTGAAAGTAATGCAGTAATGCAGAAAGAAAAGTATAATATATTAGATTGTTTTTGTTTAGTAATATATTTATATTACAAGTTACTGCATTTTGGTAATATATTATGTAATATATTAAGTTACGTAGTGCACATGTCCCAACACTGTAGACTAGTCTATATTTGGACTAGACTAGTCTAAAATGGAGTTTCCACCTGGCCTGGCGGAGATGCATTTTCAACCGAGCGGCACCTTTTCTAGTCTCTGATAAAAAGCACAGCACATAGTATATAAGCATAAAATCAATTTATGCAATAAAGTGAAATAAAACAGTCCTATTTACAACAATGTTTGCAGCACAACCATCATGAGCAACGTTTACCTGCCATGACACAACGGAGCACGCGACCTGTACACTCCACTAGAGGGAGCTTGGAAACCAGATCAACGGCGAGAGGTTTCTGCATTCTGTCCTGCCCAGCAAGCAAACCATCTCCTCCTCCTCCTGCACTCTGCTCACATCAGTCATTAGACAAAACCCATTCAATCAAATCAAAAGACTCAAATCAAGGTCAAGGATATCACCAAACTAACTGTACAACTGATTCAGAAAGCCATACGTCGTTGCTGTGCGTGCACTGCCCGGTTTGGAGATGGGGTTGTTGTTGTTGGGGCCAGGAGGGGGTTAGAGCAACAGTCTTAACACAGACTAGATGTAACCCCACCTGATCGAATGCTATCAAAACTAACAATACGTTTTAACAGCGGGCGATGGATAAACGACGTCGGCCGACCAATCAGAGCCAAGTGCTGCTTTTTTTTCAGTGCACCACAGCATCGTTGTTTACGGTACTCATTTTGCATGACATTCAAAGCGAGAATATACGGTAATGACCAGCGACGTTGGTTGTCCATCGCCCGCGGTTCAAACGTACTGTAAGGGAGGAGGGACCATGGATTCGTTTGTCTACCGGTTTAGCTGGCTGACAATCTGAACAGCCGCACATTTTAGCAGCCGTGTTGTGGCAGCTGGCAGGAGTGAACTCTCCCCAACCGACCGCACCCACCCACCCCCCGATCACTTTACAAATATATAGGCGACGCGACATTTACTGCACTTTACACAAAAAGGTAGAAAAATATACTTAAGGCAACACTGATGCACCCCCCCCCCCCTCCCCCACCCCTCCCCTGTTCTCTGTATATCTGCATCTCCTTCCCCGTCTGTGAGAGTACCATCATTCCAGACAGTGTACTGGAGAAACACACGTGTGTGAAATAACATTAGTGTCATCTTCTTTCCCCCTCTGTTCTGTTCTGTTCAGCCCTCCTCCTCCTCCCATCTCCATATTGACGAAAAAAAAGGCTGCTGCTGCTGCCTGCGGCGTACGAACATTATAATCATTGAAAGAAACCCCTCAAGGAAGAAAAAAAAAACAAAACATTTCACTCTGTGCGATTAGAGAAAGGGATTGTGGGAGTGGTGAGGTGTGTTTTCTTTTTTTGTGTTTGTTTTTCTTTTCTCCCCCCCCTGGATGTTATCCGTTCTATTTCTGTGCATCCATCCATCCATCCATCCATCCGAGGATCATTCCCTTCCCTCTTATCCCCCTGGGCTGGTTCCCCCAGGGGTAAGATGGGGAGGAAGGTGTGGATGGGAGGGAGGAGAAGCCCAGTAGCAGCATCATCAGAGAGCAAACAGCAGGATGAGCACAACCATCATGACAGCCACCAGGATACCGATGGCACACCACTGTCTTCGACCTGAAGAGAAAACGCACACACGCACACGCACACGCACACGCACGCGCACACACACACACACACAATAAAAAATTGTCACACCACCAGTGTTGCCAACTGCTCAAATTCAAAATGCACAATAGTGGCACTTCCAAAATGCACTAGAATGCGCTAGATGCTTGGCTGGAAGGGAATATGACCATCAAATGACCATTAATCTTCTACATTCTCTAGTTGTGTAGACTTGGTCTAATTCAAATGATGGATATTTTAACTCTTGAGAGTGTAAAAATGAAACCAAGTGGACCCGTAATGAGACCCATTTGGTTTCATTTTTTACGCTCTCAAAGTGTTACATCTGGTTAACCAACTTTCCATCATTTAGCCTGTGGACCACTGGTTGAAAACCACAGACAATGAGGGTTTTATCTCTGGTGCCTGACAATCAATTTCGCCCCAACTCACCAGTAAAAAAGCACTAGATTTTCACTAATTTTGGCACTGGGGGGAGGGGGGGTGTCTAAAAAAAAGATAATTATAGCGGCAAATGCGCCAAGTTGGCAACACTGCACACTACAGGTTTACACATATAAAACAAGTGGTTGAATATCTGCAGTGGGTGAATGCCTGTATTATTTTGTAGGATTTGTGGACAAGAGAGAGGATAAACCTCAAACCTAATAGGTAGAGCCTAATAGGTATTCTTAATAGTTGAGAATAAGACCAGACTAGAAGTTAAAGCAGGGCAGAAAAAAAAAAAACTATAGATGGAATAGAATAGTAGATTTCCTGAATCTGCGGAGAACATTTGACAATTCCGTGGCAATTCCACAGCTTAAAAGTTAATAATCCTGACATTAAAAACTAAATAACTATGCTGAAATGTCCAGTTTTGAAGCATGCCTATTTTATCACTTAATAAAAGAAGTCAGAATTTTCTTACAAAATTAATTGCAATATCAAAACACTGTGAAACATTTCATTTCGGACTGCGCGGACACACTATTCCCTTTGATTTTAGTAAAAATGTTCAAACATGGCGCATATTACTTTTAATCATTCACCAGCCCTATTACACTGTACACACACAGTGTGTGTGTGTGTGTGTGTGTGTGTGTGTGTG
Organism: Benthosema pterotum; assembly: GCA_039105355.1. Taxonomy (NCBI): domain Eukaryota; kingdom Metazoa; phylum Chordata; class Actinopteri; order Myctophiformes; family Myctophidae; genus Benthosema; species Benthosema pterotum. The sequence goes on along the minus strand of CM076973.1, from coordinate 2,903,060 downwards.
TGTGTGTGTGTGTGTGTGTGTGTGTGTGTGTGTGTGTCAGAACCACAGACTCACAACCTATCTTCCGCTGCAGTCTGAAGACACACCTCTTCAGACTCCATCTCAGCCCATAGCACTTACATACCAGCCCTACAGTACTTGCTGCAATGACTTATATATCACTCCTGAAAACATATTTGTTCACCAAAGCATACCCCTAGCTTTTCCTTTGTTGCACGTGTGCAGTGCTTATTGATTTCTATTTATTCATGTATTTATTTTTATGTGTTTGTTTTTTACTTACTTTCATTGTTTTCTTCACTGTCTGTCAATTGTTGTTGCCTTTGTAAAGCACTTTGTACACATTGTTTTAAGTGCTGTATAAATAAAGTTTATTATTATTATTATTATTATATAGGTTGCCTAATGTATTACAATGTTTTTAGCGCTTCATTGTATGTTGTAAAATGTATTGTAAATCTTGATTAAATTGTAAACTTTTCACCATTGTAAGTCGCTCTGGATCAAGAGCGTCTGCTAAATGCCTAAAAATTGTAATTGTAAATTGTGTGTGTGTGTGTGTGTGTGTGTGTAATACTATATAATATGTATATCAACTGAGCCTTAGCTGGGTCCTTTATTTTGGTTAGAAGGAAGCTGACTTCCTGCTTACATCACACCCAGGCGTGGGTAGATGAGATCATATGCATTCATAAGAACATCTCTGTGTTCTGGGCTAAATGAGGACAGCTTAGAGACCAGAGTCTCCAAAGCACTTTATTCCTCCACCAGAGCTGCACCAAGGCCAGTCAAGGCTACTGTACTTGGTATCATTTTGTTTCCATCAGGCAGAAATCTCTTATCTCCATATTTTTACCGTTCATAAGTCCTACAAGCTTTGTGTACAAGCTCTGTAGTTTGCTAGTTTGCAATTTGAATCGTGAAACTGCTTTGGACAGATGAGGTTTCCAATGATCAACTTCCTATTTCTAAATAAGGATATAGAGTTAGATCAGGGGTGCCCAAATGGTAGATTGTGGTGTAGAGGTAGATCACATGACAGTCCAGCACTTGGACCCTTGTAGATCTGTAACCCTTGAGAGCGTTAACATGAAACCAAATTGACTCTTACGTTTGGTTTCATTGTAACACTTATTTTTCATTATAAGTGCATTATTCTTAAACACTATAACAGTAACACCATCACCACTATTCCAAAGCTCAAACTGCCGAGGGGGCCTTGAAATGGATTTTCAGTAATGGAACAATCACATTTTTGATGTGTAGATCTTGTTGAGCGGCTCATTTTGAAAGTAGCTCTCTAGTCAAAAAAGTGTGGGCACCTCTGTGTTAGACGATATGTTTCACCAGTTTAATTGGGGGTTAATGTGGATGCATGTTTACTGTATATTTATCCAATCCATCCATATGGCAAAGAGAGTATCAAAGAAGCTGCTGGCTTTGATTTAAATCAGATTTCACCCGCGCACACACTGCTGTCTTAAATGTACATATGCTGTTGTTGCCAAAACAAACTGAAGATATAAAAGGGGGAGTGTCATAGCACTAACACTTGCCGCTTGCCCGGGGCAAGTAAAAAAAAATGGTGGGCAAGTGAAGACTGCTACCTGGTTGCCCGATCGGGCAAGTGTGCAACTTAGTGCACTATAACACAACACAAGATAAATTTGTCTTGAAGGCAGTCATTGCACTCTGCCTCTGTGTCTTGCTTTCTAGCTATCTCTACCTATCTCTCTCCCAGGTTCATTTGGTCCCAAACTATCATTTTGCTGGGGTCAGGGACCACTGGGTCTGTGACCACTATGGGCTAATTAAGATGATGAATTTTAACTCTTGAGAGCGTAAAAATGAAACCAAATGGACCCATTTGGTTTCATTTTTACGCTCTCAAAGAGTTACATCTGGTTAACCAACTTAGCTGGGGACCACCTGGAACCCTCTCAGGGACCACTGGTGGTCCCCGGACCACCTGTTGAAAACCCCTGGTTTAAAGCACCCAAGTAGGAAGTAAACTTAAATGCAAAATTTACAATATATTTTTTTTGGGGGGGGGAAGTGACCATGACCTGAGGGCAAGTAGAACCTGACTTGCACTTGCCCGATGGGCAAGTGCCTCGGAGACCTTAGTGTCAACCCCTGAGGGGGATTTTTTTTTTTGTCTCAACTCTCAATGTCAGTCTCATAGTTCCACTTACTGCTGGTCATATGTGAGACCTTCTCCAGCTTCTTCAGAACAGAGTCCATGCGGGTTGAAGTTTGGTCCATCTCATCTCCAAAGTCCCCCAACATCCTAAACAACACACACAAACAGCAGCTCAGGGGCGGATTGGCCATCTGGAGTACAGGGAGTTTTCCCGGTGGCCTGCGCCACCTAGTGGCCTGGACAAGATCCAAAATGCACTAGTGGCACTTCCAAAATGCACTAGAATGCGCTAGATGCTCGCCTGGAACATACAGATCAAAATGACCATTAATCTTCTACATTCTCTAGTTGTGTAGACTTAAAGGTAGGGGAAGTGATTTCACTTTTGTCAGATATCACCCAGGGATTAAAGTAAAAAAAAATCTTGAGACTGAAAATGATCTTTTGCAAATAAGCACTGAGCTAATTAAATGACCCCTGTGAAATCCTCAGGACTGAAATCAGTACCCAGTACTGAGAACTTTAATCCCTGTATCACCCAAAAATATTTTTTTTCTGTTAAAATGCTCTATTATAAGGTGTGGAAACCACATATGGAGTTTCCCCCTCCCCCACGTTAGCAGAGGAGCTAATAAAAGTTCCCCAGGTCACCACAATTCTCCTCCAATCAGGAGAGAGCAGCAGGTTCACATAGTGTAGCTACTTTTGGGGGCCTCTAGTGCACCAGGCTGGTACTACACCATGAATTTCAAATCACTTCCCCTACCTTTAAGTTGGGCTAATTCACATGATGAATATTTTAACTCTTGAGGGTGTAAAAATGAAACCAAATGGACCCGCAAGGGTCCATTTGGTTTCATTTTTACGCTCTCAAAGAGTTACATCTGGTTAACCAGCTGCCAGGCCCCCCCAGGTTGGCCTGGCAAAGGCAAAATTGTCCCGATGTGCCAATCCGCCCCTGCACTAGCTCATATAGAACACACCGCACAAGCAGACGGACAGGAGAACTGAATGGAAGAACGTTTGTCACTTTGTATTACTGGCTTTTGCCAGTAAAAATTAACAGATGTTAAATAAAAAATAAAAATGATGATGGTTCAAGTGATGCAAGCCCAGACTGAAATGGCTTCATAAACATATTGGTACAATATGCTAACGGTTACGGTAAAAAATACTGCAGGTGGAAGAGGAATTCAGGAATTAATACCTGGAAATCAATGTGTTAACTCCTTGACAGATTATCAGAAAACCTAGATGATGTGTTTCAGTTTTCTAAAAATACATTTGAAAAAACAGCCTGTATTTTCAAAGTTCACTCATTCAGAGATAAATGCATATAAAGTTACACCATTTATCAATGATTTAGTTGTAAAGTGTGTGAGGAGTTTTCTGGGTTTTGTAGTCCAATCACCACTTAAAGGACTTCATGAGGTGGTGTGTGCGGTGAGTTAATGAGCTTGTTAACAAAACAAAACCTAAAACAACTTTTGGAGTGATAAGCAGACAACAGAATAATCAATCACTACAAAAGTCGTGGTAAATCTGTTAAGGAGTGAACTATCCTTTGTGTCACACTGCTGCTTAGCTCTGTGTGTTATTGAGACGTGACTGTGTGTGTGTATAGAAGCGTTTTCATGGTGTCTTATAATCCCCCTAAAGGGAACGGTTGTAAGACAAGACACCAGAATAAGATATTGTACATTCACTCCACTCAGCCAGTGTGTACCAAAGCTCTTTCAGCGGACACACAAACGCCCTGGATTTCCTCTCAGGGGATCAATAACGTTTCGACTTACACAGGAAGTCAAACTGGTTCATGAAAGGAACTTGACAGTTTCCATTGTCTTGGCTGTTGGGCAGAAACCTTGCACTATCCATATTTCAAGGTTTGCACGTGTTTGTATTTGTAAAGTAACACCCTACTTCATCGTCACCGTGCAGGAGTGTCACACAAAAAGTGGTGAAGATAGCATATCTGCACGCAATTAGCACGGCGAATGCATCCAATTGTGAGCTTGTAGATCAGATCTTTTCACACTTTTAAAACCATTCTGTACTGTACTGTACTTGTGGTGTTTTAACCTTCATTGAAAAATAGACCTGCTTAGTGACGTCACCAGTCCTGTTCCACTAGTGGATTCCTCATTCATTTTCCTCATAGACTTTTCGAAAATGGTTAATAAAAACATGTTTTTCATCTTAGAAATGATTTGATTGTCCCAAAAGTTTGTGTGAATTGGCTTTGTCCGCGGCGTAATCGTCTTTATATAAATTATTTTCGAAAAGTTTATGAGTAAAATGAATAGGGAATCCATTTCTGGAACAGGGGCGGTGACGTCACTGCGCAGGTCTATAGCAGGCGTTCGCGGCTCATAGCGCGCCACAGAGTGGTGCGCTATGAGCCGCGAGCGCCTGCTATTTTTGGGGAGTATGTGAGAATACAGTACAATCCCTTCAGTGTGTTCTTTCAGAGCGAATGTTTAGTAGAATCTACACTGTCAGGACTAAATGGATTAAACCCAAGCAACGTTTTGGGCTTGAGCGTGGAATTGGGTGGGGAGAGGCTCAGGTTGAGCTGGGAGGAGAGTTCCTGGTTCAATTCCCAGCTCCCCCCACCCTGACATACTGTAAATGGCTAAATCTGGCATTAAGAAATGACGAATTTCTTTCGAATATACACAGTATCTACAATAAAATCGAGTTGATTGTGTTGCTGTTTGTCTCAAGGGTAACCGTTGTATGAATTGCAACGCTACACTCAAGGGTGTACTTTAGAGAGATTGTTGGCACTCCAGCGCTGCTTCAAGAACTCATTCCTGATGCATGAATAATAATTGACATAAAAGCAGTCAAGAGGCTGTTCTACTCATAAAAGAAGTACTGCCCTGGATTTGTGTGTGTGTGTGTGTGTGTGTGTGTGTGTGTGTGTGTGTGTGTGTGTGTGTGTGTGTGTGTGTGTGTGTGTGTGTGTGTGCTCACACTGCCTGTTCGTCCAGCTCATCCCCGATGCGTCCGGACATGTCTTTAAGAACTCGGATGCTGCCAGACACCAATTCCAGCTGCTCATCCTGTTCCTGCACAATGAGCTGCGCGCACACGCACGCGCACACGCACACACACACCACAATTATTGTGGTAAAAAAATAATTGAGATAAACCCATATAAGCAAGCGGGGTGCCCACAGTTCTACACATCAAAAGTGTGATTATTCCATTACTGAAAATCCATTTCAAGGCCCCCTAGAAAGTTTGAGCTTTGAAATAGTGGTGATGGTGATGGTGTTACTTACTGTTGTTATACAGTGTTTAAGAACAATGCACTTATAATGTTTCTTGTATATGCTACTACTGATGTTTGAAAACAGGGTTTTTTGGGGGGGTTGAGTTTAGTCTCTTGCACCCAAAACCCAAAGAACATTCACATTTTTGTCCAAAATAACAATTATTCTCCATTCTTCTTGACAATTACGTAATTCAGATGATTAAATATAACATGAGCTGTTTTGAGTGGCCAAACAGCTTTGCCACACGTCAACAAGTTTTGACTTAAGACCGGATACTTAAATAATCAAAATAGGGCCCTATAGGTCTTATAGGTCAAAAGGCTGAAACTGAATAGGGGTGGAACAGTTCACCTACCTCACGATACAATATTCGTATTTAGGGTTTTGAATTGACTTATATTGTGATTCTTAGTTATGCTGCGATTCGATTTGAACAGAACAAGGGGATTCCACCCGTTTAAGATTTTTTCTGAGAGCGTAAAAATGGAACCAAATGGACCCTGATGGGTCCATTTGGTTCCATTTGTACGCCCTCAGAAAAAACGTCCTAAAAAAATCATTAACAAACACAAAGAATAGGCCTACACACTATATATATATATATATATATATATATATATATATATATATATATATATATATATATATATATATATATATATATATATATAGAGAGAGAGAGAGAGAGAGAGAGAGAGAGAGAGAGAGAGAGAGAGAGAGAGAGAGAGAGAGAGAGAGAGAGAGAGAGAGAGAGAGAGAGAGAGAGAGAGAGAGAGAGAGAGAGAGAGAGAAGAGAGAGAGAGAGAGAGAGAGAGAGAGAGAGAGAGAGAGAGAGGAGGACAATAACGGACAATAACGCTGAGCGCGGCGTAGACACGAGGGGAAAAGGGGACAAGGGGACAATAAGGGGGACAATTGTGGGGGGGGGGGGGGGGGGGGGGGGGGGGGGGGGGGGGGGGGGGGGGGGGGGGGGGGGGGCACTGAAAGCTTGCCTTAATAAGGTTTTATTTGTATTGATTATATTATGAAAAATATTTGATCTCAAAGTGCACCAAATTGAAGCATTTTAAAAGGGGAATTACACCCATTTTCAACATTCTAATATGTCCATTAGTATAACCTAGAGGTGCTGTATGGGTGGACATGATAAAAACGTTTCCCCCCCATTCTGTGTTTCCTGGAAATGGAGGTCTGAAGAAAAACCACTAACATGGTGAAATACATCTTGATGACATCATCAAGATGTACAGTGAGGAAAATAATTATTTGATCCCTTGATGATTTTGTAAGTTTTCATGATTAGAAAGAAATGAGCACTCTGTCATTTTTATGGTACTTTTATTTAAACAAATAGAGACAGAATATGAACAAAAATGTCCATAAGAAAATAATATTTAAAGGTTATAAATTAATTTGCGTTAGAGCTCATGAAATAAGTATTTGATCCCTAAGCACTACTTGGTGGAGAAACCCTTGTTGGCAAGCACGGAAGTCAGACGTTTCTTGTAGTTGGTCACCAAGTTTGTGCACATCTCAGGAGGGTTTTTAGCCCACTCCTGTTTAGATATCCTCCCCAAATCCTAAAGGTTTCGAGGCTGTTGCTTGCCAACCCAAAGCTCAATCTCCCTCCATAGATTTTCTATAGGATTAAGGTCTGGAGACTGGCTAGGCCACTCCATGAGCTTAATGTGCTTCTTCAAGACCCATCTTTAGTGCTCTGGCTGAGGAAAGGAGGTTCTTGTCCAAGATGTTGCAGTGCATGTCTCCATCCATCGGCTACACAATGCAGTGAAGTTGCCCTGTACCCTTAGCAGAGAAACAGCCCCAAAGCATAATCTTTCCACCTCCATGCCTGACGATGGGGATGGTGTTGTTAATGATTTGAAGGCAGCTGGGACCACAGTCATCAAGAAAACCATTGGTAACACAGTACACCATAACGGATTGAAATCCTGCAGTGCCCAGCCATGTCCCTCTGCTCAAGAAGGCGCATAGAGGCCCGTCTAAAGTTCACCAATGAACACCTAAATGATTCAGACCAGGCTGTGGGGAAGGTGATGTGGTCAGAAGAGACCAAAATTCAACTCTTTGGCATCCATTTGACTTGTTGTGTTTGGAGGGAGAGAAATGCTGAATACAAACCCAACAACACCATCCCCACCGTCAAGCATGGAGGTGGAGACAATATGCTTTGGGGCTGTTTCTCTGCGAAGGGTACAGGGCAACTTCACCGCACTGTGTGGCGGATGGATGTGGCCATGTACCGCAGGATCTTGGAGAAGACCTCCTTCCCTCAGCCAGAGCACTGAAGATGGGTCGTGGCTGGGTCTTCCAGCATGACAACAAACCAAAACATACAGTCAAAGCAACAAAGGAGTGACTCAAGTAGAAGCATATTAAGGTTATGGAGTGGTCTAACCAGTCTCCAGACCTTAATCCTATAGAAAATCAATGGAGGGAGCTTGAACTTCGAGTTGGCAAGCAACAGCCTCGAAACCTTCAGGATTTGGAGAGAAGATCTAACCAGGAGTGGGCCAAAATCCCTCCTGAGATGTGCGCAAACTTGGTGACCAACTACAAGAAACGTCTGACTTCCGTGCTTGCCAACAAGGGTTTTTCCACCAAGTACTAAGTCAGGTTGTGCTTAGGGATCAAATACTTATTTCACGAGCTCTAACGCAAATTAATTTATAACCTTTAAATATTATTTTCTTATGGACATTTTTGTTCATATTCTGTCTCTATTTGTTTAAATAAAAGTACCATAAAAATGACAGAGTGCTCATTTCTTTCTAATCATGAAAACTTACAAAATCATCAAGGGATCAAATAATTATTTTCCTCACTGTATGTCATCATGTTAATGGATTTCTATAGACACTTCTTTTTTTCTGAGAGCGTACAAATGGAACCAAATGAACCCGTTAGGGTTCATTTGGTTGCATTTGTACGCTCTCAGAAAAAAATGTTGAAAATGGGTGAAATTCCCCTTTGACACCCGTGGGGGAAATGGGGGCCCATTGTGGAAAAGCTTTGCAGGGGCCCCAGAATTGCTAGCTACGCCCCTGACGCTGTGAGCTCACCTGTTGCTGTTCCTGCTGATCCTGGATGTACCTGGAGTTGGCAGACACCAGGTGAGCCTCCATGCCTGTGGAGGAGCTGTCCTGACCCGATGAGGCAAACAGAGCCTATGGGCTCACACACAGAGGTGGATTTAAATGACAAGCACTGTCCTGAGTCCTGACCCGATGAAGCAAACAGAGCCTATGGGCTCACACACAGAGGAGGATTTAAATGACAAGCACTGTCCTGACCCGATGAAGCAAACAGAGCCTATGGGCTCACACACAGAGGTGGATTTAAATGACAAGCACTGTCCTGAGTCCTGACCCGATGAAGCAAACAGAGCCTATGGGCTCACACAGAGGAGGATTTAGTTTTTTTTTTTTTTTTTTGAGCATTTTTTTTTTTTTGAGCATTTTTTTTTTTTTTTTTGAATATTTTGATTTAGTCTTAGTCTTTTCAATAAGGTATATTTCGTCTTTTAGTCCCATTTAGTCTTCTGAAATTCATTTTTTTTAGTCTAGTCTGAGTTGACCAAATGTCCAAAAGGATTTAGTCTAGTCTTAGTCTTGCTAGTTTAGTCTTACATACAAATACATTGTAGGTTTATGTATGTTATACAGATTTATAGTTTTTAGTATGAAACATGTCTCGTTTTATTTCTTGTATAAAAAATTACTGCAATAGTAATAAGTTTCTTGCAATGTATGCGATGTATACTGCAGATATGTTCACATACTTAAAAAGAAAGAAAAAAAGATAAAAATCTTTCCTATTTCCATTAGTCTTAGGTTATGATTTACAGTAGTCTTCGTCTTAGTCTTATGAAAACACACATCTTTTAGTCCCAATTAGTCTTTTGAAATTCATTTTTGTTAATCTAGTCTTAGTCGACTAAATATCAAAAACCTTAGTCGACTTAGTCTTTAATCTTAGTCTTAGTCAACAAAAATAACACTGTAAGTCTGCCAAGCATTTACAGAAATTGCATGACTAAACCCCCAAGTGTGAACAACGGTAAACCGGTGGTGTTTACACAAGTATTGCTACCTGTTTGTTCTTCTTCTCAGCCTGAGCCACGACGGCAGGGCTGGCCAACTGCTCCTTCATCTCCTGCAAAAAGAATAATAGAAATTAAATAGAATTATTTAAGTTGGGACGTCATATTAAGTCACTACAATCTGTGTGCACCTCTAACATTTACATTTGTTCCTATGCCATGGTTTGATGGCAAATGATATAGGCAACTTGTTTAAAAAGAACATAATGTGGTTTTTAAATGACAGTCTGCTTCAGGAACAACAGTTCTGTTGATGTCCAATAAAATGGGATGAGGAACACTCAAGTGGTGCAAAATCCATTTTTAAAGTATTTTCAAATTTCAATACTTCTACTCGACAGATGAACTAATTCTAAAATAAATGAAATATTTAAAGGTAGGGGAAGTGATTTCACTTTTGTCAGATATCACCCAAAAAATATTTTTTTTTCTGTTAATGCTCTATTATAAGGTGTGGAAACCACATATGGAGTTTCCCCCCCTCCCCCACGTTAGCAGAGGAGCTAATAAAAGTTCCCCAGGTCACCACAATTTCTCCTCCAATCAGGAGAGAGCAGCAGGTTCACATAGTGTAGCTACTTTTGGGGCCCCTAGTGCACCAGGCTGGTACTACACACAATGAATTTCAAATCACTTCCCCTACCTTTAAAGGTTTTTATACATAGAGGCCAATTAAAGGGGAATTCCAGCCATTTAACATTTTTTCTGAGAGCGTACAAATGCAACCAAATGAACCCTAACGGGTTCATTTGGTTCCATTTGAACACCCTCAGAAAAAAGAAGCGTCTAAAGAAATCCATTAACATGGTGAAAATACATCTTGATGATGTCATCAAGATGTTTCACCATGTTAGTGTTTTTCTTCAGACCTCCATTTCTAGGAAACACAGAATGGGGGAACTTTTTTTTTATCATGTCCACGCAACATCTCCAAGGTATATTAATGACATATTAAAATGTTGAAATTGGATGAATGGATAAAGCCCATTAGCCTAATACCTTATTCAGAAAACCAGTGAATGTTCACCATGGTGCACACACACACACCTGTACTGCTTGCCTGGTGGTCTCAACGAAGGCTCTCCTCTCCTGGAGTTCATTCTCTCCCAGTCGAAACTTCCCAGGATTGGATTCCACGATACCTGCCACAGTCAAGGACTCCGTACACACTAGTGATGCAAGAACTGGCCAGGAATTACATTCGAATATTCCTTTTAAAACACCATGTGGATTCGAACGAATATCCAATTATTCTAATATCAATGTATACAATATCAATATGAAATATTGCAGCCTAATATGCTGATAAAACATCACGGTTGCTGCTGAGAAATGCACTCTCTTGAGTCTTGCGAGATCAAATTAATGATTGAAAATCATCTTAATAGCCTATTTTTGTATTCGTTTGTTTTAGTTTATGTGGGCCAGCGTCTTATGGGAACTCGCACAGTATTTTTATTACTATTCACTTTAAATTCGAAACTTAAATTGATATTCGAATAGTCTTTGCATTTTAATATTCAAATATTCTTTCGAATATGGAATATTCGTTTGCAGCCCTAATACACACCCAGAATTCTTCATCTGACACAACTCCGCATACTCATTTTTTGCCAGATGTTCAACCATAGAATGATTTTTTTTCTATCAATTTTGCTTCCTGAGACAATAATTTGGCAATAAAACAAGAAAAAAAATGAAATCTCCATGAATTCAAGGCTTCATGCGGAGTGTTATTGCCAAGTCATTTTTCCCGAACCACTCCTTTAAACAAAAAAAGAAAAAAGGTCAAATATTACATGAATCATCGTGACTTTCCCCGTGACATAACCCTCAATCTTGTGTAACCACAGCACTGTACCACAAGCATGACCGTTAAACAAGCTTCCATTGAGGTCAAATCCCTTCGGCAAAATCTACACATCTTGAGGAAAATAGGCGCGTTTTGCTGGATTTGTTTTTCCTCCTAATTGAAACAGGCTTCAGTATCTTCTTCAGATATGTTGCCTGTTGCCGATATTACTTCAGCATAACACGGTATATAAACTCCTAAGTCTTCCATTGGTTTCATTTCTACTCTCTTCCGAGTTCGATCAACACTAGGGATTTTAACTGTGTATGACTTTCGCACACTTGCTTTTGTTATTTTATGTAAACAAGCACAAGGTCAGTGAGTCTACTTCCTCCAGCTCCCCCCTGACTCATACTCCATGTGTAAGCAACTGGAAGAAACCAGTCTATGCTGTTGTGCACACAACAGAATGAAAACAAAGCCTGACCTCACACAGTGGCTCTGGTCTTGTACGGGTTACTCATACCCTAAGGCAGTGGTTTTCAACCTTTTCTCATACCAGGGCCCACTATTTATTCACCATTTTAGCCACGTAGGACCACCGTTTGATGTCGAGTTTAGTCTCTCGGAAGACACAAGACTAACCCTACGTTTTAACGGCGGGGATGGATTAAAAAAACGTCACCCGATATGAGTGACGGCGACGGTCATTACCGTAAATTCTCACTTAGATTGGCAGGCAAAATGAGTACTGTAAACGAAGGTGCTGTGGTGCACTGAAACAAATAGTATGGTGGAGGAGGAAGTGGGACGGAACTAGGAACCAAACTGCGGCGAATGTTTTCGGATCGAGGGCAAAAAAAAGCAGCACAAAAAAAAAGCTCACCAATTTTTATCTTTCCGGGCGACGTCGCCTGCCCACGTCGCCCGTTCTGCTGCTGTCGCCCGAATCGGCGGATCCCATAGAGGAATAATGGATGTCGGGCGACGTCGCTTTATCATCCCCTGCCGTTAAAACGTAGGGTAAGCTTTTCAAGTTTGTGTCCATAATTTAGGAGAGATAAACTGGCAAAGCTTTGATCAAAATAACATTTTTCTACATTTTCGAATTGTGTAGATTCTTGAAAATTAAGTAATTCAGATGTTTAAATACAATTTAACTCTTTGAGAGAGTAAAACAAAACTGATCTTTAAGGGTCCATTTGGTTACCAACTGTCCATCGCTTAGCTGGGGATCGCCTGGAATCCGCTCAGGGACCACTGATGGTCCCCGGACCACTGGTTGAAAACCACTGCCTTAAGGGGGCGCCTATTCGGGGCAAAGTCATTACAAGTGACAAAAAAGTAACATGTATGAGAAGAAAGAATAGAGTGTTAACCTCTGTGTACTGAACGCGGTTTGGTGTTTTTAAGCTGTTGAAAAATAGCAGATCTACAAGCTCATATCGCGCCACCGAGTGGCGCGATATGAGCTTGTAGTTCTGCTATTTTTGAAAAAAATTGTGAAAAGCATCAGAAACTAGAATCTGATCAGGACACAATGGGTAAAATACAGAGGTCAAGGGTTCTGCTAAGAGCAGCGACATGCTGCTACTTATGTGTAAAAGGATACTAATAGTCTCACTGAGGTCCTCCAGATCCCAGTCTATGGCCCGTAGACAGTTCCTCAGCTCATTCGTGCTCCAATCCAATTCATCCTGACTCACCTGCGGAAAAAAACAAAACAGCAACTGTCGATTAACCTCACCAGAAGCTGAATCAAAGATACTCTATGTACGAAGATCCGCAATCCCTTTCGTTGGTGGCACTACTAGGAGACATGGACTACAAAGCCTACAAATGGTCTCCTAAATTCTCCTCTCCTCTCCCCTATCTGTCGTATGTCAAATGACAGATTACAAAGAGACTCTTCCTGACTTGTAGCAAATCTCGCGAGAGTTGGTTGGTGGGATAAAGAATAATTGATAACAAAGTGAAATTTCTTCTTGTTTGTTTAGCCATTTTACTATGAATATGATGTAAATATTATATGCCTTTTGATGACCGGTTCCAGTATTTAGTTCAGTGTCCATGGAGTTAAGGAATGGATCATAAGTTGTGTTTACGTTCATTCTAGCATTGGAAATGAATAGACTCCATCATTCTTCCGGTCTCCTATTTTTGTACCTGCCCCCGTCCAAAGTGAGTTTCCCCCTCTTGCCATTGGCCTCTTGGGATGAACGTTATGCTGTGTTCACACTGGCACCAATGATACGAAGATAAACATATTTGTTGCACTGTAACCTTTATGGATTAAGTGGAAACCAGTAGCTTTGTAGCCTTTTGTAGCAAGTACAAATGTAGGATTTGTACAGTATCTTTGTATCTTCATGTTGCTGGTTTCAATTGAAAATTAATGGCAGCCTGTAGCTGCTAGTTGTGGAATCGGGTGGCGCTAGGCTGCACAATAGCCACAAGATAAACCTTCCTTTCCGCATGCACCTTTGTTCTTAGATCCCCATTACCCCAACCCGGCACGTTGGTCCGACTTGTGGCATTGCTGAACCGGTCCTTAACTGTATGAGAAGTCACATAATCAGCATAATGGGATGTCAGAGTTATGGGCAGCCCCCCCTTGCCATCAGTACCCCACCTCAGATATGTCTGTTATTTTCAATCAATTGAAGTGACATTGTGTGCACAGTCCCTGCCCATCACCAACAATGTTGTGGGTTTGAATTCACTGTGCCTAAACAATAGACCTTTCAGTAAGCCTCTCCAATCACAGCTAGGCATAACATGTGATAGACAAACCTTCTCCACCAATAGCTTTCCTATATGGTAAAACATTGTTTAAAAAACAAAAAAGTTTGTAGTTTTTCACCAACAAACATGGACGCCGGCACTGGTACTGGGGACTACAGACACTGTGTACCACCGGCGCCTGTGTTCTACGTGGCAATCAGCGCTGCTCTGATTGGTTAGATTCTAACCAGTAGGAGTTAAAATCCCATCCCTAGAAAGTCAAATGCCATCGCTAGCGAATCAGAACCCTGCCCATACCTCCAGACTCATATACTGTACTGTACAAGTACTGCTTGAAATGAGGGTGGGGAAGCCAGGTTAGGGCAGAGAAGGTGATATTGGTTCATGGGGATTCATGGGGATTCACACAGTGTTATAGGCCGGAAGCCTATACCACTAGACCTGGGCCTGGGCTTACCAATTAGCTCATTGACCGCTAGGGGGACCTTCTTTGTTTCCTCTCCATTGCCGCGGCTCAAACCAGTTTCGATCGGTAAAAAAGCCCTTATTTTGAAGCTCAGATCTCCTAAACAGGATGTGCTGTTTCTGTTATGCTGTGTCTGTTGTCTTGCCTAATCGGTCATCTGGCGATCTGCCCATATACATCCGGGTCACAAGTCAGGAAGAGCCGTGTAGCGCTAGTTGATTCACCAGTGCGACAACCCCATTCAGAGCGAAAACACAGGAGAGCCGTTTGAATGCATTGGATTGAATGGAAGTGAATGGGACAAAAAAAAAGAGTTGTCGCTCAATTCTGTTCCAAATGAAAGTTAGCAACGGGATGATCATCAGACGATGCGCACGGACTAATAGTTGGATTAAAGAATGAAATCTACATCTCGTCGTGATACGAGCCGTCCGCGTGACCGGCAGTGGGGTTCTCCACGGGAGGTCCACAGCTGCGCGTCTTCGGCAGGAAAACTATTAGTTATCCAGAATAATTAAAACCTGCAATTCAAAAGGTCCAGAAATCACCTGACGCCCAATTAAAAATGTTACTGTACTCCCCTGCTTTGCTCATCATGATTTGAAGCTCTTGAAGACTGGTTTCAATTATTATGGATTATTGGTAAGCTCAGCCCCAGGCGTGGTGGTATAGGCTTTCGGCCTACCACAAGGCCACAGACCTGATTTGCTGCCATGCAGCCAATAACTTAAGCCATAGCTGGCTACACCACAGCGATTGAGAATTGCACCCATTGTGTATAGTAATTGTGGCATTCTCTGGAACTCAGAGAAGGCAACTCAGGAGGTATTCCAGGCATTCCTCTGCATGATATTGTTGTTCATTGTGTTGTTGATTGTGTGTGTGAAATAATGTGGACATTATGGTGTTTATATGTGCGTTTTGTAATGATTGTACTTCTAGGTTAATGTTCAAAGATAGATCTGCTTTTTTAATTACCAGTGTTAAAATCTAAAAGGCACTAGCTTTTGCCATTTTTAATCACTGGTGTGTGTGGGTGTGTGTGGTGTGTGTGTGTGTGTGTGGTGTTGTGTGTGTGTGTGTGTGTGTGTGTTGTGTGTGTGTGTGTGTGTGTGTGTGTGTGTGTGTGTGTGTTCCAGGTAGATGATGGAAAGTTGGTTAACCAGGTGTTAACCAAGGGTAACCAAATCTTTGAGAGCATGAAAATGAAACCAAACTTTCATTTTACACTCAAGAGTTAAATATCCATCATATGAATCAGCCCAAGACTACACTAGCCTGGGTTCAGCCCACAGGCCCCGCCCACTCAGCTGGGTTCTGTGGTCTGGTGTTGTGATGAAGAGTTTCGATTTATCTCGTCCGGAAAAACGGCTCGGCCAATGAGCTGGAGTTGGAGGCGGGTCAAAAAAATAGCCAATCAACACCGAGGATCATCTAACTGCCACAACAGAACAGTTTCCCATAAAAAAACAGCACACATCCATTCAGTTTCATTGTAACTAAAGTTTCATTGCAACTAGAGTTTCATTGTAACTAGAGTTTCATTGTAACTAGAGTTTCATTCTTTAATACTGCATTTAGTTATAAATAGTGAAAATGTCCGACGCCAACTGCACTGCTAGTTAACTGCTAGTTAACTGTTGCTGTCGACTGCAAACAACGTCTCCAGTGATTGACCCATGGCTCAGAGTCTGACAATCAGGCTAAGTCTACACAGCTAGAGAATGTAGAAGATTAATGGTAATTTTGATCTGTATGTTTGACTGTTTTGTTTCCCAAATCCAGCCAGGTATTGTGGACAAAAGCAAAATAAATCTTTAGTTTTGAGGTCTGTGAGGCTAAAATGTCATCAAATGGCGGTCCGGGGCTCAAATTCTGAATATACTTTGGGCCCTGGTATAAAAAAAAAGGTTGGAGGTTGAAATATGGAAAGTTGGTTAACCAGATGTAACTCTTTGAGTGCATAAAAATGAAAGCAAATGGCCCTGGTGGGTCCATTTGGTTTCATGTTTACACTCTTAAGAGTTAAAATATTCATCATCTGAATTAGCCCAAGTCTACACAATCAGAGACGGTAAAAAAAAGGTCATTTTTGATCTGTATGTTTGACTGTTTTGTTTGTGAAATCCAGCCTGGTATTCTGGACAAAAAACAAACAAACAAAAGAAATCTTCAGTTTGGGGGTTTGTGGGGCTAAAATGTCATCAAATGTTGGTCCTTGTGTCAAAATGTTGGTTCTTACTTAGGGGTGGGACGGTTCACTTATCCCACGGTTCGGTTTGTACCTCGGTATGGGGCCACGGTTTCGGTTCGGTTTCGGTACGTTTTGCTTTTAAAAATAAATAAAACGAAAAATGTTTTATTTCGTTTATAAGCAAATTGAACGTGAATATAAAAAATAAATCAAGATTTTCAAAACAACCTTGTATTGTAAACCCATTATTTACAGAAGAAAAAGTGTATATTGCTATTTGTGCCGCATTATTAGGCTATTTTCAAAGGAAATATAAAATACCTAGGCTAATAAAAGTAATGCATGTTTCAGTATCAGGCAGGTAGCATGCAGACATGCAGCACTGTAGACAGACAACAAAGTTAAATTAGTTGAGTTTACAAGACATTGGTTCCATACTATAATTAAGGAAATGTGTCTGTCTGAACCAAAATATTGCGGTTCATTAGTGCGTATTGAACCTTGGACCCCGTATTGAACGGTTCGGTTTTTTTTTCGGTGAATTGTTCCACCCCTAGTCTTACTCTTACTTTTATCTTGAAATTAAAGTAATATTACATAGACTTTAGTTCAGCCTTTAGTCTTGACCCTCCACAATGTTTTATGTATCTCATTTGGCCCATTGGGGAAAATAATTGCCCACCCCTGATATATATATAGGGCTTCACACCACAACTCACCTGTGGCCCTTCCTGTAACAGCTCCTCCCAGCGATTATACAGATTATATAGGTCTCCTATTTTTGTACCTGCCCCCGTCCAAAGTGAGTTTCCCCCTCTTGCCATTGGCCTCTTGGGATGAACGTTATGCTGTGTTCACACTGGCACCAATGATACGAAGATAAACATATTTGTTGCACTGTAACCTTTATGGATTAAGTGGAAACCAGTAGCTTTGTAGCCTTTTGTAGCAAGTACAAATGTAGGATTTGTACAGTATCTTTGTATCTTCATGTTGCTGGTTTCAATTGAAAATTAATGGCAGCCTGTAGCTGCTAGTTGTGGAATCGGGTGGCGCTAGGCTGCACAATAGCCACAAGATAAACCTTCCTTTCCGCATGCACCTTTGTTCTTAGATCCCCATTACCCCAACCCGGCACGTTGGTCCGACTTGTGGCATTGCTGAACCGGTCCTTAACTGTATGAGAAGTCACATAATCAGCATAATGGGATGTCAGAGTTATGGGCAGCCCCCCCTTGCCATCAGTACCCCACCTCAGATATGTCTGTTATTTTCAATCAATTGAAGTGACATTGTGTGGCACAGTCCCTGCCCATCACCAACAATGTTGTGGGTTTGAATTCACTGTGCCTAAACAATAGACCTTTCAGTAAGCCTCTCCAATCACAGCTAGGCATAACATGTGATAGACAAACCTTCTCCACCAATAGCTTTCCTATATGGTAAAACATTGTTTAAAAAACAAAAAAGTTTGTAGTTTTTCACCAACAAACATGGACGCCGGCACTGGTACTGGGGACTACAGACACTGTGTACCACCGGCGCCTGTGTTCTACGTGGCAATCAGCGCTGCTCTGATTGGTTAGATTCTAACCAGTAGGAGTTAAAATCCCATCCCTAGAAAGTCAAATGCCATCGCTAGCGAATCAGAACCCTGCCCATACCTCCAGACTCATATACTGTACGAGCTTGAAATGAGGGTGGGGAAGCCAGGTTAGGGCAGGAGAAGGTGATATTGGTTCATGGGGATTCACACAGTGGTATAGGCCGGAAGCCTATACCACTAGACCTGGGCCTGGGCTTACCAATTAGCTCATTGACCGCTAGGGGACCTTCTTTGTTTCCTCTCCATTGCCGCGGCTCAAACCAGTTCGATCGGTAAAAAAGCCCTTATTTTGAAGCTCAGATCTCCTAAACAGGATGTGCTGTTTCTGTTATGCTGTGTCTGTTGTCTTGCCTAATCGGTCATCTGGCGATCTGCCCATATACATCCGGGTCACAAGTCAGGAAGAGCCGTGTAGCGCTAGTTGATTCACCAGTGCGACAAACCCCATTCAGAGCGAAAACACAGGAGAGCCGTTTGAATGCATTGGATTGAATGGAAGTGAATGGGACAAAAAAAAAGAGTTGTCGCTCAATTCTGTTCCAAATGAAAGTTAGCAACGGGATGATCATCAGACGATGCGCACGGACTAATAGTTGGATTAAAGAATGAAATCTACATCTCGTCGTGATACGAGCCGTCCGCGTGACCGGCAGTGGGGTTCTCCACGGGAGGTCCACGAGCTGCGCGTCTTCGGCAGGAAAACTATTAGTTATCCAGAATAATTAAAACCTGCAATTCAAAAGGTCCAGAAATCACCTGACGCCCAATTAAAAATGTTACTGTACTCCCCTGCTTTGCTCATCATGATTTGAAGCTCTTGAAGACTGGTTTCAATTATTATGGATTATTGGTAAGCTCAGCCCCAGGCGTGGTGGTATAGGCTTTCGGCCTACCACAAGGCCACAGACCTGATTTGCTGCCATGCAGCCAATAACTTAAGCCATAGCTGGCTACACCACAGCGATTGAGAATTGCACCCATTGTGTATAGTAATTGTGGCATTCTCTGCAACTCAGAGAAGGCAACTCAGGAGGTATTCCAGGCATTCCTCTGCATGATATTGTTGTTCATTGTGTTGTTGTTGTGTGTGTGAAATAATGTGGACATTATGGTGTTTATATGTGCGTTTTGTAATGATTGTACTTCTAGGTTAATGTTCAAAGATAGATCTGCTTTTTAATTACCAGTGTTAAAATCTAAAAGGCACTAGCTTTTGCCATTTTTAATCACTGGTGTGTGTGTGTTGTGTGTTGTGTGTGTGTGTGTGTGTGTGTGTGTGTGTGTTGTGTGTGTGTGTGTGTGTGTGTGTGTGTGTGTGTGTGTGGTGTGTGTGTGTGTGTGTGTGTGTGTGTGTGTGTGTGTGTTCCAGGTAGATGATGGAAAGTTGGTTAACCAGGTGTTAACCAAGGGTAAACCAAATCTTTGAGAGCATGAAAATGAAACCAAACTTTCATTTAACACTCAAGAGTTAAATATCCATCATATGAATCAGCCCAAGTCTACACTAGCCTGGGTTCAGCCCACAGGCCCCGCCCCACTCAGCTGGGTTCTGTGGGTCTGGTTTGTGATGAAGAGTTTCGATTTATCTCGTCCGGAAAAAACGGCTCGGCCAATGAGCTGGAGTTGGAGGCGGGTCTAAAAAAATAGCCAATCAACACCGAGGATCATCTAACTGCCACAACAGAACAGTTTCCCATAAAAAAACAGCACACATCCATTCAGTTTCATTGTAACTAAAGTTTCATTGCAACTAGAGTTTCATTGTAACTAGAGTTTCATTGTAACTAGAGTTTCATTCTTTAATACTGCATTTAGTTATAAATAGTGAAAATGTCCGACGCCAACTGCACTGCTAGTTAACTGCTAGTTAACTGTTGCTGTCGACTGCAAACAACGTCTCCAGTGATTGACCCATGGCTCAGAGTCTGACAATCAGGCTAAGTCTACACAGCTAGAGAATGTAGAAGATTAATGGTAATTTTGATCTGTATGTTTGACTGTTTTGTTTCCCAAATCCAGCCATTATTGTGGACAAAAGCAAAATAAATCTTTAGTTTTGAGGTCTGTGAGGCTAAAATGTCATCAAATGGCGGTCCGGGGGCTCAAATTCTGAATATACTTTGGGCCCTGGTATAAAAAAAAGGTTGGAGGTTGAAATATGGAAAGTTGGTTAACCAGATGCAACTCTTTGAGTGCATAAAAATGAAAGCAAATGGCCCTGGCGGGTCCATTTGGTTTCATGTTTACACTCTTAAGAGTTAAAATATTCATCATCTGAATTAGCCCAAGTCTACACAATCAGAGACGGTAAAAAAATGGTCATTTTTGATCTGTATGTTTGACTGTTTTGTTTGTGAAATCCAGCCTGGTATTCTGGACAAAAAACAAACAAACAAAAGAAATCTTCAGTTTGGGGGTTTGTGGGGCTAAAATGTCATCAAATGTTGGTCCCTGGTGTCAAAATGGTTGGTCTTTCTTACACTTAGGGGTGGGACGGTTCACTTATCCCACGGTTCGGTTTGTACCTCGGTATGGGGGCCACGGTTTCGGTTCGGTTTCGGTACGTTTTGCTTTTTAAAAATAAATAAAACGAAAAATGTTTTATTTCGTTTATAAGCAAATTGAACGTGAATATAAAAAATATATCAAGATTTTTCAAAACAACCTTGTATTGTAAACCCATTATTTACAGAAGAAAAAGTGTATATTGCTATTTGTGCCGCATTATTAGGCTATTTTCAAAGGAAATATAAAATACCTAGGCTAATAAAAGTAATGCATGTTTCAGTATCAGGCAGGTAGCATGCAGACATGCAGCACTGTAGACAGACAACAAAGTTAAATTAGTTGAGTTTACAAGACATTGGTTCCATACTATAATTAAGGAAATGTGTCTGTCTGAACCAAAATATTGCGGTTCATTAGTGCGTATTGAACCTTGGACCCCGTATTGAACGGTTCGGTTTTTTTCGGTGAATTGTTCCACCCCTAGTCTTACTCTTACTTTTATCTTGAAATTAAAGTAATATTACATAGACTTTAGTTCAGCCTTTAGTCTTGACCCTCCACAATGTTTTATGTATCTCATTTGGCCCATTGGGGAAAAAAATTGCCCACCCCTGATATATATAGGGCTTCACACCACAACTCACCTGTGGCCCTTCCTGTAACAGCTCCTCCCAGCGATTATACAGACCCCTGGCCCGGGACAGGGCTTTCTGCACCTCCCTGGACACACACACACACACACACACACACACACACACACACACACACACACACACACACACACACACAACACACACACACACAACACACACACCACACACACACACACACACACAACACACACACACACACAACACACACAGATAAAAACATTGACACTTAAAAAAGGAAGTATCTGCTTAAAGATGGAGTGCCGTGAATTTTTTCTACCCTAAAACATGATCATCAGTATTAATGTTATATGAAAAGTAAGATTTTTTCCCAAAAAGTGTACAGTGTTTGTTAAACTGTCATTTTTATGATTCCACCCTACCAGTTCATTAAGTATGCCTGGTTTGCCTGATGGGTGGTGATGGGTGGAGATCCACCTGAACTGAAGCCACACCCACAGCTTTAGTTGCATGATAAAGGGGGAGGAGTTAGCGGAGGGCTGAGCACATGATGTCACTATATTGAAGTTTTTTTCATTGGCACGTTTGACTGGAAAGGTTCAGCCCCCAGGAAGAAACCCTAAATACAAAGGGAAGACATCATTGCACATAAAAAACACACCAAGGGGTCTATTTACATACTGCCACCTCTTAAACATGTACAAAATTGAAAAAATACAAAAATCACGGCACCCCCTCTTTAAGGAGGTGATTACGACCACAGTCACCCCGGGGGTGTTCTCCAGGGGCGGATCTAGCATGCATGGGCATGGGGGGGGGGGGGGGGGGGGGGGGGGGGGAGGGGGGGGGGGGCAATGTCCCCCAAAATGCCCAGACTGCCCCACTACCACCAAACATGATGGCATGCAAAACAACCCAATACATTTCAGTGCTTATATTTAAAAGTATTTGAAACACTACTATACTTCTACTAACTAAGTAACCTACAGTTGTCTAACCACTAAGCTAACATTTCATCAATGAAAACAGAAATCTCTCTGAGTCAGACCTTTATCTTTATGCATGCTGCGTGTCTGTTGCAACTTCAACAACAACTGGTGTTATTATTGATGCTTTACCCCCCCCCCCCCCCCCCCCCATTTGGGAAATGTTACATCCGCCCCTGGCGTTCTCTCCACAACTGCAGCAGCAGCAGTATTGCCCCCCATTTAACAAAAACAAATCTGGGTACAATTCACAACCTTCCACAATCTCACACTC
This sequence comes from Benthosema pterotum, assembly GCA_039105355.1. Taxonomy (NCBI): domain Eukaryota; kingdom Metazoa; phylum Chordata; class Actinopteri; order Myctophiformes; family Myctophidae; genus Benthosema; species Benthosema pterotum. The sequence continues at coordinate 2,880,328 of CM076973.1, read as the reverse complement.
CTCTGTGAACTGGCTGACTGACTGCAATGACTGGGGGGTGAAGGGGGGGGGGGGGGGGGTGAAAGGGGCCAGGCCCCATACACACGCACTGACACACACCATACAACTTAAACCTTTATACCAGGGGTCGGCAACCCAAGATGTTGAAAGAGCCATTTTCGACCCAAAATTAAATTCAAAATCTGTTCCATTTGGTTCCATTTGCACACTCTCAGGAAAAAAAAGCCTCAAAGAAAAATCATTAACATGGTGAAACACAACCTTTCTTCAGAAATGGAGTTTCTAAAAAAAATAAAGGAGTTTTACAGAACTCCATTTCTAGTCCACACAACATCTCTAAGGTATATTAATGACATAGTAAACTGAGTAACCTTTGAAAATGGGTGGTTCAGATTGAAAGCTCCACCTCTGATAACTGCTGGGCTTTTTTGGCATTGCCAAGTGCTACTTTAACTGGCAACTGTCAGACAGCGCAACGTGTTTTGGGTGACTGAAATGTTTATATTATGTTGGTGGATCACCCTAGTGTGTGTATGTAATAATGCTACATCCAGGGAGCCACTAGGGCTGTGTTCTGGAGCCGCATGCGGCTCCTGAGCCACAGGTTGCTGACCCCTGCTTTATACTGTACATCGTAAGCCTTACGATATACAGTATATGCTTGGTTGCATAGCTGCTTGGTTGTAAACTTTACAGACCTTACAATGTAAGGACTGTAAAGTTTACAACCAAGCAGCCCAATCATACTGTTAAGACTGTAGAGTTCTCAACAGGTGGTCCGGGGACCACCAGTGGTCCTTGAAAGAGTTCCAGTGGGGTCCCCAGCTAAATGATGGACAGTTGGTAACCAAATGGACCCTTGTAAATCTGTAACTCCTGAGATTGTAAAATGTAACCAAATCTTGATAAAAACTGAAAATCCCAGGTTTCGACTCCGAAAGATTAAACTCAACATCAAAGGTGGTCTGTGGCTAAAAATGCTTAATAAATAGTGGGCCTTGGCATGAAAAAGGGTGAAAACCCCTGCTCAAAATAGGATCCTAGCTGGCAGGGACCTCTGAATTGACCCTTACAGAACAGATCTGTAATTATTATTATGAGTGTACAAAATCTAATCTGTAAATGGACGCTTACATTTATGCAAGTGCAAAAATGGTCAGGGTCATGGGGGTTCTTGATGAATAATAATAATAATAATACCCTAGTCAAAAAATCCTATAGGATTCCAATAGAAAAGTCCTATCAATTTTGGAACAAATCCTATTGGATTTCCAATGGGATTCCAATAAGAATCCTATAGGATCTTATAGGAATCCTATAAGAAAATCCTATAGGATTTTCTTATAGGATTCCTATAAGAAATCCTATAGGAAATCCTATTGGAATCCTGTAGGATTTTCCCAAAAATCCTATAGGATTCCAATAGGATTTCTTCCAAAATCTGATAGGTCTTTTCTATGGGTCTTTTCTAAAATCCTTGACTAGGGTACGGTACTAATAATGTGTATATTTTCCACAAACCAAAACAAAGTATTCAATCATCAGCCAGGTTTGAGCAGCAGTGCTGTAGTGTTTACACAGAGCACTGTGTTGTGAAGCCGCGCCCCGCCCCCAGCCATCCACCCCCGTTTAACTGGATGACTGTATGCTAGCTGCCTGGCTAACAGCAAGGTAAACTGAACGCTGTCATAATAACCGAGATCACGGGTGGTTTGCTAATGGCAACATGGAACACGTCTACATCGACACCGAATAAAAGGAGCTGTCTTCGCATAATAAAGCCCAGGGGCTCCAAACAAAGGCCATCTCTCTCACCCTTTGACAACGAAGAATGGGTCTTCAAGCGACATGTTGATTTCCTCTGTTACTCCCAACTTCTGGGACGAACGACGCATGCGCACCGTGCGCAGGAGCCAGATGACTGATGACCCAGTGAGAGCCTTGATACATGACGGTCGGTATACATTTATACGACCGTCATGGATGCTAAGCCCCTGTAGAGATAGTGGATGATTTCAACGGCAGCGTACGTAATCCCAAACGCCCGTATCTGTGAAACAAAGTGCCGCCTCTGAGGTTGTATGTCTCCTGAGTTTGTACGCTCATCGAAAATCACCCGAAACCTCCTTGTTTTTGAATGAAATGACTTTGTTGCCGACCAACTCCTGATTTTCCTCCGTATTTCTGTCAACTTCCTGGACCAGCGTTCCCGTGAAATGACTTCACGGAACAAATCTCTTCAAAAATAAGAGTACCCATTTTTAAAAACTAAAAGGGTACTCTTATTTTGAAGAGATTTGTTCCGTGAAGTCATTTCACGGAACGCTGGTCCAGGAAGATGACAGAAATACGGAGGAAATCAGGAGTTGGTCGGCAACAAAGTCATTATCATTCAAAAACAAGGAGGTTTCGGGTGATTTTCGATGAGCGTACAAACTCAGGAGACATACAACCTCAGAGGCGGCACTTTGTTTCACAGATACGGCGTTTGGGATTACGTACGCTGCCGTTGAAATCATCCACTATCTCTACAGGGGCTTAGCATCCATGACGGTCGTATAGATGTATACCGACCGTCATGTATCAGGGCTACAGTGACGCATGGGTTGGAGTTGTTGGCTGGTAGCACGTGGCGTTTCTCACTGACAGAGCCATCTAGTGTCAGAGTTGCGACATTGAGTGGTCAAAAACTGAGCGCTCGAGCTGCTGTTCTGGCAGCTTGCATATTAGGGACACACTGGAGTTGGAAATACATTGTTTTCAATGAGGGCGGCGCAAATAAACATCATTATTTAAAGCTGTGCTGTTGCCTGAGTCCACTCCATTTCTGTCCACTTCAGGTCAACTTGGGACTTGTCCCTATTTGTTGTCCCCATCCTCAATAAAAGTTTATGTACAAGACCCGTCATTGGACTGGCCCCATGAAATGAACGGAGTTGGCGTAACTCTGTCTACACTCTATGGCTCTGCTGACTGATCACCACTGCCTCTGCTGCAAGTCCAATCCATACAGTTATTTATTCATTCACTCACACACTGGAACATTTCAAATGAGAAGAGAATGATTAATTCCAAAAGAAAACATTGACTTAAAGGGGTATTACACTTTAAAAATAAATAAATAAAAAACTTTTGGTCATTTGATGGTCTACTCAGTCCTATGTGAACACACCAGACAGTTTATAAGCTACTCCATAATTCAGTATTTAGATATTTGATGTTCATTTTAGCTGCACTGTGACGCTGTCCCCTTTCTATATAAACCTATTATAACTTAAAACTCCATTTTAACCATGACAGATTATTAGGAAACAACCCATCTTTTTTCTGGTGACTGCTATTGTAGTATGTGAGGGGGCCGTAGAATTTATTTCATTTACAGTTTTAAAATATTTTTTATTCATTTGGGTGGGCATGCCCACCCACATGAATATAGAGGCTGCTATATTTTCCTAAACAATAGGCCTACATTTAAAAATAAATACAAATTGTAAATGAAATTCCACGGCCCTCTCACGTATTAGTTGGACAATATCTGTCACCAGAAACTGGTGGGTTGTTTTTGAATAATCTTGGTTATAATGGGTTTGTATAGGAAGGATTCGCTAAAATGAACAACAAATATCTAAATACTGAATGGAGTAACTTATAAACTGTTTGGAGTGTTCAAATGAGACTGAGTATACCATAAAATGATAAAAAAAAATAATAATAATTGAAAGTGGAATACCCCTTTATGGGGGAATTCCACCAATATTCAACATTTCACCGCATGTCATTAATATACATTCCATTCCTTTTATCTCAACCTATATAGCCTAACAACGTTTTGCTCCCATGGGCTTGTAAGAACTTGAAAATTCCCTGAGGGGCGAATCGTTGTTTTATAGGTTAAGACACAGAGAACTAGTTGATCTCAAAGTGGGGTCTGGTCTGCATGGGGACCACATACATTGCGTCCTTTGCAAAGGAAAACAAAATATATATTTATGTTGAAATTCTATTTAAGCATAAAGATGATATTGATGATGAATTTTACTGTGACTATATGCTGGTGATCTGTCTGAATGTAATGTCCTAGCAAGGCAAGGGAAGAAGAATGAGTCTGATCATTTGTGATTTCTTTAGACCAAACGTAGGCAACGTTTTGGAGAAGTGCTGTGTCCTTATTCGCTTGATAGTCGGAGTGCCATGTCGACTTTATATGTTTAATTGTGACAACATGTAATTTAAACACAACAGATGTAAGAGGACTTAATTCAACTGTACACCTTCTTATATATATTTACAATGTAAATCAGAGGTTTTCAAGCAGTTGTCCTTGAGAGGGCTCTGGGCGGTCCCCAGCTAAGTTGGTTAAACAGTAACTCTTTGAGAACGTAAAAATGAAACCAAATGGACCCTTGCGGGTCCATTTGGTTTCATTTTTACACTCTCAAGAGTAAAAATATTCATCATCTGAAGTAGGCTAAAGGTTGCACGTTTTGCCTGTTTTGTTTCCCAAATCCAGCCTGGTATTGTGGACAAAAACATAAGAAATTGTCTGTGCAGCAAAAAAAAAGTCCTCAAATGATGGTCCGTGGCTCAAATGCTGAATAAATGGTGCATGGGCCCTGGTATAAAAAGGTTGAAACTCCTGATGTAAATAAAAATCATCCCTCTCACACTTGTATACCAGGGTGCCAGTGATGGCCCTCTATGGTGCCAATGTTGGCACCCGTGCCTAAGGTTGCCTACCCATGCTGTGTAGACCTTCAGTGTTTTGTTATGTAAGCGAGCAGCAGGCTCATACGGCAAGGTCAAGTCACTGTTGCTCTAAGCAGGACTCACTCTTTCCCAGGCAGGGGCAGATCTATAGGCATGGCCATGGGGGGGGGGGCAATGCCCCCCTAAATGCCCAGTCTGCCCCACCAAACATGATGGTATGCAAAACACCCCAAGATATTTCAAATTAAAATGCGTATACAGTCATTTAAAATGATTTGAAACGCTACTACTGCTACTTACTAACTAACTACAGTTATGTCACCACTAAACCGACAGCATTTCATCATTGAAAACAGAAAACTCTCTGAGTCAGACCTTTAGCTTCATGCATGTTGCGTGTCTGTTGCAACTTCAACAACAACTGATCTTATTCATGAAGCTTTACTTGCCTAACAAAAGTCCCCCCCCCCCCCCCCCCCCCCCCCCCAATTGGGAAATGTTACATCCGCACCTGTTCCCAGGGTTATGGTATCAGACATGGGGCCTCATAGCATTGGATGTAATGGAAAACATTTATATAATTTAGTTGGCCTCCATTCTCTCCATTAGATTGGCTGTGTGAGTGAAAGTGGAGTGGCACATTTCGTAGACATGCAGACAAAAGAGACCTTCCATTCTCAAGTGCTGAGAAACAGCCTGTCTTTAGTTTGGACAGACAGACAGACAGACAGACAGACAGACAGACAGACAGACAGACAGACAGACAGACAGACAGACAGACAGACAGACAGACAGACAGACAGACAGACAGACAGAGGAATGTCTGTCCTTGGAAATATCACTGTAGCCTATATAGAAGAACAGATGGTTATAGCCTACAATTAATGCAATCAACAATGAACACACAAAAATACATTCGTTATCACCACAACTTCTCTGTCACAACTTCGTAGCCATATAAAGACGATCTTTTTTATAAACAATAATAACGAGCTGAGATTGGTAATGACGTTTCAAAGATATATGCACATTGCACAAACAGCACGTTAACTGACCCATGGATGTCATAGACAAACAACACACATAGTGCAGGCTGAGTAATCAAAGTGATGCATGGTAACTGGTGAATGTCCACATGCATGGATGTCGTGTGAATGAATACCCCATAGAAACATTTTATTTTAAAAGATGAAATCCTGTGCACTTTGCCCACTTCTATAACTGCTTTGTTCGTTAGAATCTTTTTTTTTTTTTTTTTTTTTTCTGAAAATAAGTGAAGTCAAGTCGCTAGTGAGAACTGAACAGGGCTGTTTCTCTGGGGATTGTAAATACAGTAACTTCCGCAACTAACGTTCACAGTCTCAAAAGCGCATCGTTTTCCCAGGGTGGGGCATTGTACAGTGTAGTATTGTGACAGTGATGATCCAGAGACTATAGACTCCAAAGCATTCCATAAACCCCCAGCCGGTTCAGGCCTTTGTCACTATTTCCCTAGCCTCGACACCCAGACTTTCATTTTCGTCCACAGTGGCCTAGAGGGAGGAGTCAACCTTCCGGGGTGGGCGTTGCTCTAAATTATGTGACATAGAACAGCAGTGGACGGGCGTGGGAGGGGCCGGGGATGACGACACGTTAGTGAGATCAAATCAGATCAGCTTGATCTGCCGTGTGGATTCCACGGCACCCCACCCCCCAAGGCCAAAATCATTTCGCCTTAGGCCAGGCTACTATTTCCCTCGCCTCGATCTCCAGGCTTCCATCCATTCATTTTTCTCAGAAAATAAGAGTGAACAAGTCAAGTTGCTATAGTGAGGACCGAACAGGGTCGTTTCACTGGGGACAGTAAATACAGTAACTCCCGGAACTAACGTTCACAGTCTCAAAAGCGCACCGTTTGCCCAGGGTGCTATTTCCCTATAATGGAGCCGCCATTGGATTGGCCCCATAAAGTGAACAGCGACAAAGCAGCCAATCATATTATCAGTAGCCTACAAGGTCACTACTAGGTCATCCATGTTTCAGCAGCTAAAGAAGCTGGTAAAAACAAAGATAAAGAAGTTTTGTTTTGTTTTAACAGCCCTGCGAGAAATTATTTAGATGGTGTCGAGTCTGGGAGTCCAAAAAAAGGGACTCCACTTTAGAAATAAGCACCAAAATAAGACAACCTACAATATTTTGTATAAGCAAACCTTCAGAATAAAGCAGCATGGCAACACTGCTCTCTCGTTCACACGCGCACGCACACACACACACACACGCACGCACGCACGCACGCACGCACGCACGCACACACACACACACACACACACACACACACACACACACACACACACACACACACACACACACACACACACACACACACACACACACACACACACACACACACACACACACACACCCATCCCCCCCACCACCCCTGTCCAGCCTTTTCTTCCCCTCTCCCTCCCTTCCTGTTTCCTCTCCTGCCTCCCTGCTCCTCCTCCTCCACCCACTTCCTCCCATCCTGTCCGGGGGAAAATTCACAGACCATTGTAGTGTTATTCTTAACACCCAGGGAGACAGACAGACAGACACAGACAGGGCTTGACACTAACACTTGCCCACTTGCCCGGGGCAAGTAAAAAAAAATGGTTGGGCAAGTGAAGACTGCTACCTGGTTGCCCGATCGGGAAAGTGTGCAACTTAGTGCACTATAACACAACACAAGATAAATTTGTCTTGAAGGCAGTCATTGCACTCTGCCTCTGTGTCCTTCCCTGCTTTCTAGCTGTCCACAATTCCAGGCTGGATTTGGGAAACAAAACAGGCATGACCTAATCTTCTACATTCTCTAGTTGTGTAGACATGGGCTAATTAAGATGATTCATTTTAACTCTTGAGAGTGTAAAAATGAAACCAAATGGACCCGCAAGGGTCCATTTGGTTTCATTTTTACGTTCTCAAGAGTTACATCTGGTTAACCAACTTAACTGGGGACCACCTGGAACCCAAGCACCCTAGGAAGTAAACTTAAATGCAAAATTTACAATATATTTTTGGTGGGCAAGTGACCATGACCTGAGGGCAAGTAGAACCTGACTTGCACTTGCTCAATGGGCAAGTGCCTCAGAGACCTTAGTGTCAACCCCTGCACAGACAGACACTGTGGGGTTGATTTTCAGCGTTATTCACCAGTAACTACATTGTATAAGCCTGCCAGCTCCAAAGACACAAACAGTTCCCAACATGCAGGGCTGTCAGCCACATTGTAGACATAATACCTGTACTTTTACATTGAAGTACAAGTCTGGTGTTAAAAATGTACATTTGTTTATGTACATTTGTAAAATGTACAAATGTACATTTGTAAAATGTACAAATGTACATTTGTTTACACCAGTAAAGGTATTTTCAATCACAGTTTGAGATATAGAAAGTAGGTGATAAGATAAGATCTTTATTGTCAGTACAACAAAAATAATTGTTTGATTGTTTGACTGGTTAGTGATTGTAGTGGAATGGAATGTCAAGTATGTTGCCATATTTGTTTGAGATAGTGAAGTCTTCTATACTCCACTAGTGAATTTTCTGATTTACTCTGGTAATGTAGGGGGAAAAAAACTCAAAATTGTTACTTTAGGTACAGTATAATAGATGCTTTTTACGACTATCTCTGTGCCAAGTCCCAAATGTTCTGTATGGCAGGGGGTTTTAACCAGTTGTCTGGGGACCAGCAGTGGTCCTTGAGAGGGTTCCAGGTTGTCCTCAGCTAAGTTGGTTAACCAGATGTAACTCTTGATAACGTAAAAATGAAACCAAATGGACCCTTGCGGGTCCATTTGGTTTCATTTTTACACCCTCAAGAGTTAAAATATCCATCATCTGAATTAGCCATTTTGGAATGTATGTTTTGCTTGTTTTGTTTCCCAAATCCAGCCTGGAATTGTGGACAAAAGCAAAATAAATCTTTAGATTCGGGGTCTATGGGGCTTAATCCTCAAATGGTGGTCCTTGGCTCAAATCCTGAATAAATGGTGGTCCCTGGGATGAAAAAGGCTGAAATCCCCTGCTGTAGGGTATCAACATCACGAGAGTCAGAAGGGTGGATTTTATTATAGCCTACAACAGGATTAAGGTGTTCCGAACAGCGTATGAACCAAACAGGCTACCATATATAGTCTAGGACTGGATCGCTTACAAGGTTTTCCAAAAGGAATCTGTGGAATGACAGCATATGGCCGAGGTTCAACTTTCAAGAGGACGAACTGTTCGACGAATAGTAGCCTGTATAGGGCAGCGATTTTCAACCTTTTTCATCCCAGGGACCTCCATTTATTCAGGATTTGAGCCACGGACCACCATTTGAGGATACTTATTATTAAGCCCCATAGACCCCAAATCTAAAGACTTATTTTGCTTTTGTCCACAATTCCAGGCTGGATTTGGGAAACAAAACAAGCAAAACATAAATTCCAAAATGGCTAATTCAGATGATGGGTATTTTAACTCTTGAGAGTGTAAAAATGAAACCAAACGGACCCTTGCGGGTCCGTTTGGTTTCATTTTTACACTCTCAAGAGTTACATCTGGTTAACAAACTTAGCTGAGGACCACCTGGAACCCTCTCAAGGACCACTGGTGGTCCCCGGACCACTGGTTGAAAACCCCTGGCCTAGGGCTATGTTCTGTGAAATGTTCACGAAACGCAAAATACAGTATGTAATACAAAAATAAGAATGTATAATCCTATATAGGCTAATATGGTTATAGTATGAGGGTAACAATTTATGAAGTGTGTGATGATGTAAAGTGTATAGAAATGTATAAATAACTAACTAATATGGGTATGTTTTTTTTTTTTCTTCTTTTTTAAAACACAAAACAATGTCAAACAATATCAACTTCAGCATACTGAACTTGTGTTAAAGGGTAATTCCACCCATTTTCAACATTTTACTATTGATGTACCTTCAAATTAAGTGTTGGGTGGACATGATAAAAAAGTTCCCCTATTCTGTGTTCCCAAGAAACGGAGGTCTGAAGAAAGACACTAACATGGTGAAACATCTTTTGATGACATCATCAAGATGTATTTTCACCAGGTTAGTGGATTTCTTTAGACGGCTTCTTTTTTATGAGAGCGTACAAATGAAACCAAATGAACCTGTTAGGGTTCATTTGGTTGCATTTGTACACTCTCAGAAAAAGGTAGAGTGGTCTTATTATTACAGCCCTACCGTGTCGGCAAATAAAACAATTATTTTGCCCATTTAACTGCAGCGGTATTTCAATTTGGTATAGCCTATTGAACATGTCTGCACTACAGATGGAAGCTTCAAGTAGGCTGAATCAGATTTCAAATGCATTTATCTTTAATACCCACTATTCGGTGAGCATTGAGCAAACAATGACTGGTTAGTTATCTTTCGATTACAAAAGAGCATTGATTGCTGGGACTCAAGGGTCAACAATGATTCAATCTCTATCCCGAATGATGTGGAGAGATACTAAAAATAGAGCAATAATGGCCTCCTCTCCGGGTGCTTGCATGAGAGAGTGACAGCTGCCTCTACACCGCTTGACCTCAATTCATTGCCACTGCCTTGGTAACCCCTTGGACCGGTGACAGGTCCTTATTTGGTGTTGCGATGACGTCACTGCAGTGCAGCGTGCTGTGCGAGCCAGGCGGGCGTGGAGCGAGGCGCGAGGCGCCTCTCAGTGTTGCCAACTTGCCAGATTCCAAAATGCACAAGTGGCACTTCCAAAAGAATGCACTAGAATGCACTACTAGAGCAGTGGGTTTTCAACCGTTTTCATACCAGGGCCCACTGTTTATTCTGCATTTTAGCCACGGAGGAGTGGATCACCATTTGATGTTGAGTTTAGTCTCTCGGACTAATTTAGGAGAGATAACTGGCAAAATGTTGGTGTTATAATTTAACTCTTGAGAGCGTAAAATGATACCAAATGGATCTGTAAGGGTTTCATTTTACGATCTCAAGAATTACAGATCTATGAGGGTCCATTTGGTTACCAATGGTCCTTTCTAGGAAGGAATGAGGACTCTTTCATAGGAGGAAAAATGGTGAAAAGCAAGGGTTTTATCACTGGCGCCTTTCAACCAATTTCGCCCCAACTCGCAAGCCAAAAAGCACTAGATTTTCCGCCAGGAGCTTTTCCACTAATTTTGGCACTATAGTCTAGGACTCTAGGGGGTCTGGAAAAGAGCTAAATATAGCGCCAAATGCGCCAGGTTGGCAACACTGGGAGCGAGGCGCCTCTCTCTTTCTCTCTCTCGTGAGCGCGCGGGGCCAGCATGGGGGGAAGTGAGCTTGTGGTTGAGCGCGCTCGCGTAATGGCTTTTCCATTGCGCGCGTTCCCCGGGGACTTCCTGCTGCCGGATTTGCCATATATGGCGGTGGAATGTGACGTGTTTGAGTGTGTTATGCGAGCGCGCGCGCGTGTCTGGTGTCTGTGAATGAGCGAGAGTGAGTGAGAGAGGGGGAGAGAGAGAGAGAGAGAGAGAGAGAGAGAGAGAGAGAGAGAGAAACTCCCTGGAAACTGGATACGTTTCCGCCTCCGTAAATTCTCCGAAACGCTGAGTGCGTTTTCTCATCGTAAACACTGGCATGCTATTCTTTTGATGGTGGAGTGGACAGAGCTGTGAGAGGGAGGGAACTCCACTCGATGCAAGCGTAGACCAATGAATGATGCTATTAGCATAGTGTAAACAAGTGATCATCTCTAATCTGTGCCCATTTGAATAGAATAACATTGTTTCTATTCCGTATCCCATGGACAGCTTCAAATCCCAATTAAGCTGTGCTTAATCAGAACCACAGTTAAAAGTGTTTTATTGAGTGTTACCTATTGTGCGTTTTGATCGGATCATTAGACTGTTTTATTCCGTTTTCCCACACTGTCTGTCACAAATTTCAAAAAAGAACCTCGACTGTATAATGATGCAATAATGAAGATGTGTGTAGTGGAGAAATAACAACATTATTGTGTCCCATTGTACGTTGTAGGATATGCTCTCTATGGACCATGCGGTCTGCATTAAATAAACATGAATTCATCCGATCCATAGTTAAATATAGCTAGTAGATATGTTTGCCCTAGTTTTTCTTTTTGTGTCACTACATCACAAATACAGTGTGAGGACCTCGCAGAAGAGGTTGTAGTCTTACTATCGACAAAATAAACATTCATGATTATTGAATATGCAGAAGTGGCCGGCCTATAAGTGCCATTTAAATGGAAGGGGCAAAATTATTTAAATGGAAGCATAAAAATGTTTACACTCTCAAGATGTAAAATATTCACCATCTGAATTGGCCCAAGTCTAAACAACTAGAGAATGTAGAAGATTAATAATGGTAACTTTGATCCGTCAAACATGCGGATCAAAATTACCATTAATCTTCTACATTCTCTAGTTGTGTAGATTTGGGCTGATTCGGATGGTGAATGAATGTATGTATGACTGTTTTGTTTCCCAAATCCAGCCTGGAATTGTTGACAAAAGCAAAAATAAATCAAATGGTGGTCCGTCAAATGCTGAATAGATAGTGGGGATCGTCCTGCTATCAAAAAAGTCGAAGACCACTGCATTACTACACTATACACTCTCAGGCAGGGTTAAATCACATGATACATTGTATTTGTTGGGGCTAGCAGGTCTGGGCGGGGTCTGTTGTGAGGAAAGAAGTCCACCTGACGTCACAGTGGAAATATAATACCGCCCTGTTGCTCACTAATTCCCATTACTGTGAGAACAACAGCCGGCGGTGACACACACACACACACACGACACCCCACCGACCGACAACAACTAGTCCTCAAGGAATCGAGAAGAAATACAAAGTAGTTTTTTTTGTTTGTTTTACTACTTCGCCGACTTCATTTTGTTTTGGAAGTGCCAACCGTGCGCAATTACGCAAAGATGAGTACCACCACCACGACGACAACAGCAACAACAACGAGCCCGCTGGACGTGAACGTCGAAGCCAAGCGGATACTAGCCGTGTCCATCAGCAAGCTGTACGCCTCCCGGAGCCAACGGGGGGGTCTGAGGCTTCACCGGAGCCTGCTCCTGTCCCTGGTCATGAGATCGGCCCGGGACATCTACCACTCCGCCTGCCTGCTCGCCCAGGAAGAGGAGGAGAGCTCCACCACCACCAGTACTACCACCACCACCACCACCACCGAGGAGTCGATGGACCTTATGGACACCACCGCCGGCTCCACGGTGACCCAGCAACCCTCCCCCACTGCTCCGGAGGAGCCACAGAGCGCGGCCACGGAGGAGGAGGATTCCCCGCGCGGCGGCGGCGACCACGACGACGACGACGCCGAAATGCGCGACGAAGAGACGGATAATAAAGAGAACCAGAGCCCGATCATAAGCCCCAGGAAGCGCCGGGGCAGGGCGTCCGAGGCGCCGGACTTCCTTCCCAGCAAGAGGGCGAGACTGGAGCCCGGCGAGGAGCGGCACGCCGTGCCCCTGGCCCTGGGGGGCGGCGGCGGAGTCCCGTCGGGGGCCATCGGCCTCGGCAGCTGTCGCGCCGGAGAGTCGTCCCTGGCCACGTTATCTCTCAACAGAATAATCCCCGCGTTCTGAACTGTGGTGGTGAAACTGTGTGGCGCTCCCATGAAAACGGGGGGACCGACCCGTTGATATAAAGAATGTGTAACAACAACAGCACCACCGGAGCGGATCGGATCGCTCGCCAGTACCCGACAGAGAAGGGGGGCCAAAAGAGCTGGCCTAGATCGGCGGCGAGGCGACCCCCACCGAGGTGTGTGTGTGTGGGGGGGACAATGGGATTACTGGAGCCAAGTTGCGACCTCTCAGCCGATTTGAGGTTGTTGCCAAACCCGCCAGCAGGAGCAGGGCTCTCCCTCTCTCTCTCTCTCTCGTCTCTCTCACCGTGGACAGAAAGAAAGAAAATGTCCGCGACGAAAAGTTTTTCGTCGGCGGTTCGTGGCAAGAAGAAAAGTTTGAGGAAGAAGGAGCCATAAAGAGACTGTGCGGGCGGGGGGAGGAGGCCTGGCTGTGGTTTATTATGGGGCCCGTTGTAAAAACGGGTTTCTTTTTCAGCGAAACGAACTGAGTGACTCAAAAAAAAGGTGCGTGAGAGAGACGGCGCGTAATGGAGGAGTTCAGGGAATTTCCTCCCTGCTGTCGAACAGTCGTAGCTACAGTACCTACCGGGAAATGAACAAGACCAGACAAACAGAAAGGGACATTTTTTGTGGCTCGCTCACTCGAGATTACTCACGGATGATGAACAATAGCTACTCTGGACTGATGAATCAATGTTCTATACGTGAATGACGAGGCTTAAATGTGCTGCTTATAAACTCAAAGCAAGGCTCAGAAAGTCCTCCTGCCTTTGATGGGATCATGTTACCACTGCACTTAAAAAAATAAAGACTTTTTGTGGTAAATGACCTGACCTGTGACAATGACATAGATATATACCTACATGTATATTCTATACTGTCTGTTACCTCACATTCAAAGCTGCTATATGTTTGTATTATCTAAAAAATCATGGCGTGTAACATAATAAATGTTATGTTGAAAGATGGATCCCGTTTCTCGTGTCGACTTTTGTTCTAAGGTGTTGTGGAATGATGTTGATAAACATTACACACAGTAAACTAGTTACTAGACAGATGGAGCATAGCCTACATTCTTCAGTCGGTCTGTCTTTTAATCTCATGACCTAGTGTGTGTGTGTGGTAGGGGGGTGCGCGCCCGCGCGCCTACGCTCGTGCCAGTCTCTGTGTGTGTGTGTGACACACGGGCGCGTACCCCCTACCACACACACACCCACACACACATCCGATTCCAGCAGTTGAAACATTTCCGGTGGATTATGATGGAATTACGAATCATTTCCTTCCCAGAATTACTGGATGAGTGATTTAGAGGCATGGTGCCAATTTAGGCGTAACCTCAACACTTAGTACTAAACTAGATTAATTACAAATGTTTAGGAATTTACATAGGCCTAGTTGTCTGAAATAACTGACCAAAAGAAAAATAAAATAAAAAAGACAATAATAATCATTACTAAATGCACATACAGTATGTGGTGATCGCTAAAGAACTATGACGATAATCATTATCAATAGCTAAAGTTCTTGATATCAGCTTCTTGTACTTGATCACATTCGTTTTTACCATCATCATCATCGACTTAGCCTCACTATTATGTAGGCTAAGCATGTGGGAAGTGTAACACACCATAAGTCAATGAAGTTATGAGAGGCTTAACTCCCTATATATAATCCTCAATACATAATAAGACAAATGTACATTCCTATGCTGTAAGCCCACGCACCTCTATATGACCCATATATAATAGAGCATTCCAGAGGTTACTTAAATACAAAATAACTGGGTCAAATTTCTGATGCATTTATCCATAACATAATTTGGTTTGAATGATATTTCATTATTATCAGACCTATGCTATGGCTACTTTATCCAAGTCTAGTTTTGAAATAGAACTTTGCAGACAAACTATATAGATAAATCCATTAGTAATTTAATTAATTAAATGCCATTATTATTAAGAGTGTAGATAGCTTTGTTGTGCACGTTTTAAACAGAAGTTGAGAACTGAAGCTTGTACTGTCATGCAGTATTAATTAAACACTGACATAAAAACTGGTTGAACTGTTGAACTGGTTGAACAATGATAGCAAAAAAGGTTATTTTTGTAGAATACCATGACCGTCGTAATAGTCCATGGCCTGTTGTTTTCTTTTAAGTGTAGATCTTGTTGAGCCGGTCATTTTGAAAGTAGCTCTCAAGTCAAAAAAGTGTGGGTGGGCACCCCTGAGTTAGGCCCTACAGTTCACACTTCAAGCTATGGTATGAAAAACTCATGTCAATTCTACCCATGGAGAGATAGTCATATGTGCTGAGAGGTAGTACCCTTACAGACTTTGTTAGAGACTGGTCTCCTATTGAAAGATTCTTAGAAGAATGGAAAAGAGTAATATGTATGGGAATGACAATTGTATAAAATAAGTAAAATGTACGACGGGGGTATAATTGATGACGCTATGCTTTTGGATTATTGTATATGCTGGCTTGACTTTGTTTTGTCTTTGTGTTATGTTATATGCTTATACAAAATGTGGAAAAATCAATAAAAAATATTGAAAGAGAGTAATTTTACAACAACACACAAAACAGTTAGGTCCTTACACTTCAATCCAAGGTTTCAGAAAACACATTATGTTATGTCATGGATAAACATGTCAGAAATACTGTATGACCCAATTCTTTTGTTGTGAGTAACTCCCGGACGACTGGTGCCATAATAACAGATGTTATATGTTATGGATAAATACGTCTGAAATGTGACCTAGTTCTTTTGTTATAATAAGTGGCCTCTGGACTGCTGTAATGGCATGTTCACATTATACACACAATACATCATCAAAGCAATGTTGTCTAGGTTACACAACCAGAGTATGTAAGCACATCATCAATATTACACGTCTATAATAATAATAATAATAATATGAAGTGTAAACAAACCCGTGTCACCCTGTTTTAGTAAACTACAGCTTGCAATAATTTGTGCATTTGTGTTGGGCTGGTCACAGAACGTCATAGACATTAAGTATATATAACTTTCCGAACGTCAGGCATAATTGTCCAGTTGTGATGCATGTGTCTGTGCCTGTGAAGGCATTGGCTGGATCGTTCCTTATTTAGCTCTGAGCTGCTGGCAACAACGTCACTGGGACAGTGTGGCAGAACGAACACCCACACTGTCTGCATCTTAAACAGCATAGATATCACACATTATATCACGCCGATGCATTACTCAACAAGTTCGTTTTAGTCGTATATGGGGCAGCTATAGCTAGGGCTCTGGACAGTAAAATTCAGAGTTAACATTTAACAATAACAATAATGGATTGCAATGGATTTTTTTTTATAGCTCTTTCTCTGAGGGTCGTCGAAATGGAACCAAAATGGATCTGTTTGATTCCATTGTACAGTAGGCTACACTAGCTCTCTGTGTCCCATTTTGATTTTAGCGTGTTTGGAGGAGGTGTTGATGGATAATTATTTAGAATTCCATGCTTTTCAAAAGAAGGAATAGGCTTTATTATGTTAAAGGGGAATTCCACCCATTTTCAAAATTTCCCTAAGAGGATACAAATGTCAACCAAATGGACCCATTTGGTTCCATTTGTACCCTCTCAGGAAAAAAAGGGGTCTGAAAGAAAAATCATTAACATGGTGAAATACATCTTGATGGTGTCATCAGATGTATTTCACCATGTCACCATTTTTTCAGACCTCCATTTTTAGGAAATACAGAATCATGTCCACACAACATCTCTAAGGTATATTAATGACATAATAAAATGTTTTTATTTAGAACAATTGTTCTGATCTAATCTCGAGAACCCCCACAACTACAGGCCTGTTAAGTGTCAAAGGAAAACCATGAAGCGTCCGTGGTCTGCATTGGTCTGGGCTCTACTTTGAGAACTGCTGGTCTATAATGTTAAAATGACTCAAATAATAGAGTTGTCAAAAAGTAGTACTAGAAATTAAATACAAATAATAATAAACTGCTCAGCTGTAGGAATAGCTTAGACTCGTACTACTGGTAGTACAGGTCTTACAGGTCCAACTGTAATGACTCATTACTAATGAATAAACATGATGTGGCAGCCATGTCATCATCCGTTGACACATGCAGACACTACAAGAACAGTGTTTCTAAAATGTTTTCATTATAAGAGAGACTCCATAATTCTGAGTGTATGAAATGTTAAACACTACTGGACCATAATATTTTTGGCAGGATAAAAATGTTTTAGACACATTTGTATACATGTAATCCATTTCAATCCCCCCAAGAAAGTTTGAGCTTTGATATAGTGGTGATGGTGTTACTCACTATTATAGTGTTTCAAAATAATGCGCTTAAAATGAAACATAGAGGGGGAGAATTGGAAGGTTTTCTTGTATATGCTACTACTGACGTTTGAAAACAGAATTTGGGGTTTGAGAGTTGACAGTTTGTGATGTGTGAGAGTGTTACGGGTCCTTTTGGACCCTTACGGGGTCCATTTGGTTTCGTTTTAACGCTCTCTAGAGTTACAGATCTATGGGGACTGCCGTGATCTACCTGCACGGTCTGTGTGATCTATTGGTAGATCACGATCTACCTTTTGGGCACACCCCTGGCCTAATTTGTGTGTTGTTGTAAAACTACAGTATGTATGTATTGTTTTTGTGAAAGAGGGAAACGAATTCAGTTTCGATTAAGAAGATCTGTGTGTGTTTTTCAGTGTGTGTGTGTGTGTGTGTGTGTGTGTGTGTGTGTGTGTGTGTGTGTGTGTGTGTGTGTGTGTGTGTGTGTGTGTGTGTGTGTGATTACAGATATCACGTGCCAAGTGGTCATGACGAACGTATGATGACCTCATTCCTGGGTTGTGTAATGTTGACTCTTTGGAGCGGTTTCATATAAGCCAGAGAGCGGAGAGCTGACTAAAGCCATGAGTGTGGATGAGGGTAGGCTCAACTATGTGCTTGTTTGTGAATGAATAACACACACACACACACACACACACACACACACACACACACACACACACACAACACACACACACACACACACACACACACACACACACACACACACACACCCAATGTGTTGCCTGGTTATGTGAGCAAAATAAGCAACGAAAACAAAAAAAGCAACGTCTTGTCACTATGCTTGTTCTATACCGGCACAAGATAATAGCCAATATACTAAACTGACAAGACAATGCCCATCCGCTTGTAGCTTTGCTATTTTCAAAATAATCTTAAAAATGAAAATGTTTTGAAAATGTTTGTTATAAAAAAAACACTGGTTTAAATAACCAATATTTAAGGGACTATACAGAAAATGCCCAAAGTTGCTTATAAAAAGTGCACAGGGCAACACACACACACACACACACACACACACACACACACACACACACACACACACACACACACACACACACACACACACACACACACACACACACACACACACACACACACAGACAGAGAGAGAGAGCGGGAGAGAGAGAGACAGACAGACAGACAGACAGACAGACAGACAGACAGACAGACAGACAGACAGACAGAGAGAGAGAGAGAGAGAGAGAGAGAGAGAGAGAGAGAGAGAGAGAGAGAGAGAGAGACAGAGGAATTACAACCTACAGGAAGACAGGAAGTGATGTGTGGCGGTAGAGAAGGGCGTGGGAGGGAAGTATTTTAAGACACAGCTGCTGCAGAGTAGATTTCCCCCGTACATCTGGCCTTGAATGACTGTACCGTGTGTGTGTGTGTGTGTGTGTGTGTGTGTGTGTGTGTGTGTGTGTGTGTGTGTGTGTGTGTGTGTGTGTGTGTGTGTGTGTGTGTGTGTGTGTGTGTGTGTGACTTGTGTACTTGACCCATTTGCTCCTTTGTCTTCATCTCCTAGAGAGAGCACTGGATGCACTATGATGAGTCCCATCACCCGGGGGCGGATCTAGGCATGGGTACACTAAATTCTAGTCCCTGGCGCCAGATTCTAGTTTTTCTGGAAAAATCTCTTTCTGTGTCAGTGATGCTTAACATATTTCATAGGTACCTCTAATATCATCCAAAACGTCCTATGTTCAAGCCCACCCCTAGATTATTATTATTACGATGATTTTATTTATATTATTTATATTATTTTATTTTTATTATTTTTATTTTATTATTACTATTTACAAACTTGTACATTAAGTTGTATATGTATTGTTGATGTAGCAAGCTACTTTTGTCGTGTAGCTTATAGTTTAGCTTGCTACAATTTTCTGGGGATAGCTTGTAGTGTAGATTAGCTACATTTTTCGAAAGTAACAAGTGGTGTAGCTTCCTACATTTTCCCAGTAACTTGCCCATCACTGGTTATAAGGTTCCTTCAGGAGGAATGGAGGGGCAATGCCCCCCTAAATGCCCTGACTGCCCACTAAACATGATGGCATGCAAAACAACCCGAATGTCAAAGATATTTCAAATGAAAGTGCTTATAATTAAAATGATTTGAAACACTATGCTACTGATAACTAACTACAATTGTTGTACCATTAAACCAACAGCATTTAATAATTGAAACCATCACATCACGTGTCTGTTGCAACTTCAACAACAACTGATTTTGTTGTTGATTTCTTGCCTAAAATTAGTCCTGTAACCAAAATGGTATGGGTGCGCCTTCATGAAGAGCGATGAACCCGCATATCATTTTCTCCTGCCACCCCCCCCAATTGGAAAATGTTATATCTGCCCCTGGGTTCCTTGCTCAATCTTTACAACAGTGATTCTCAAATGTTTTTATATAAATGCCATGCAAATTGACACTTATTTGCCCACAAACCCCCATTTGAAAATAAACGGTGGGAAAGATTTGTAAGGACTCTGAAATATTTCTGAAGTTTATTGTGAATGATTTTTACATAATGTCATCCCATTGGTTTGTAACTGGGTCGCGCTACCACCTTGAACTTGAGGATCTGCTATTTTGAGAAACGTGCCACCATGACTCTGGTCAATGCCATCTGTACATCACATAAAGTTCATCCTGACATTATATGTTTTCAGAACATCCTAGCTGTTTGTGATTGTAACCTGTTTATCAATACTACTGTGCGATCATTGTTTGATTTTTCTGATGCCAATGTTGATGCCTACTTGTCTACTGTCAATAAATAACATCAGCTGTTGTTGAAGTTGCAACAGACACGCAGCATGCATTTAAAGCTAAAGGTCTGACTCAGAGAGTTTTCTGTTTTCAATGATGAAATGCTGTTGGTTTAGTGGTGACACAGCTGTGGTTAGTTAGTCTTAGTAGTAGTGGTTCAAATCATTTTAAATATAAGCACATTCTTTTGAAATATCCTGGGTTGTTTTGCATGCCATCATGTTTGGTGGGGCAGTCTAGGCATTTAGAGGTATAAACCTTACTGGCCTGATTAAAATGAAAAAAAGAATGATATATGGCCTGCTGGTTGAACTTGTTCTCTGCTTCCGGAAGGGAGTTCAGTTCACCATCACCACCTTCCCTTCATACAAGCCTCTGTCAAACTATGGGGAATCGCCCTCTTGTGGCAAACCATATATAGGCCTAACTATTTGAAACCCTGGTACAGGTTCAGCCTGATTTGGTACATTTTAGGTAAAATAAATAAATATATCAATAAAAATGTCAACATTTATCAACAAGAGCCCCTTAAGAAATTTTGAGCTTTGAAATAGTGGTGATGGTGTTACATACTGTTATAGTGTTTAAGAATAATGCACTTATAATGAAAAATAGAGGGGGAGAATTGGAAGGTTTTCTTGTATATGCTACTACTGACGTTTGAAAACAGTATTTGGGGTTTGAGTTGACAGCTTGTGAGGTTGTGAGGTTGAATTCAGTCTCTTGCACCCAAAGCTAATAACCTTCATGTTTTTTTGTCCACAATTGGGAAAGAGAACTGGCAAAAAGTTGGTCAAAATAACAGTCATTCTCCATTTTCTGATTGTGTGGACTCTTGAAATTACGTAATTCACGTGTTTAAATATAATTTAACTCTCGAGAGAGTAAAATGAATCATTTTACCACTCTCAAGAGTTACAGATCTATAAGAGCCCAAGTGCTGGGGGGAACTGTCATGTGATCTACCTGCATGGCCTGTGTGATCTACTGGTAGATAATAATAATAATAATAATGGATTGCATTTTTATAGCGCTTTTCTATGCACAGCGTGTATACTCAAAGCGCTTACAATGGTCCATTCATTCATACATTGGGAAGTAGAGCGGTGAACAGTCAACGCCAGCGTCCTAAACTTCACACATTCACACACCAGCAGTGGCAACCACTGGAGGTTCAGTGTCTTGCCCAAGGACACTTCGACATGTAGACTGGAGGAGCCGGGAATCGAACCGCCGACCACTGGATCATTGGCCGACCTGCTCTACCTCCTGAGCCACAGCCGCCCCGAAAAGTAGATCACTACTTTTTGGACAGCCCTGGGCTACAGTATCTATGCTACATTGGATTCAGCCAGCCCTACTAGGGTGGGCTGCTGGAGGAATGGCAGGGTGGGCAACTCCAACGTTTTTTTTCCATATGAAGCAGTGGTTTTAAATCTTTTTGACACCATTAAACATGTACAAAATCGGAAAAAAATACAATAATCACGGCACTCCGACTTTAGGTGAAACACTGGTACCGTAATTTTCGAACTAAACGCCGCTACTTTTTTCACATGCTTTTGACCCTGAGGCTTACAACGGTGCGGCCAATCTATGGATTTTTACAGGTTCAAGGTGGGCTCCGCAGATTAAATGACAGAAAGTTGGTTAACCAGATGTAACTCTTTGAGAGCGTAAAAATGAAACCAAATGGACGCTAGCAGGTCCATTTGGTTTCATGTTTACACTCTCCAATGTAACTTTTGATGTTTTGTTTGCAAAAATCCATCCTGGAATTGTGAACAAAACCAAAAGAAATCTTTAGTTTTGGGGTCTGTGGGGTGAAGATGTTGAAGCACCTGACTATAAGCCTGGTGCGGCTTATAGTCAGGTGCGGCTTATACTGTATAAGGAAAAATCAGTATCTTGCCCCAAATTTAGCTGGTGCGGCTTATATTCAGGTGCGGCTTATAGTCCAGAAATTACGGTATATATGCTGGTGCAGAAGACAAGACAGAAAGGACACTCCAGGGTG
>CM076973.1:2837861-2855361 GCA_039105355.1 Benthosema pterotum | reverse complement strand
GAATGAGAGGGAGAGAGAGGGAGAAGACCCTATAGTCCACAATGTATACATACACGGTCGCTGTCCGGCCATAAACCTCTCCATATTATAACTTTTTTTGTGTGTTTTGTTCGTGTTCATTTTGTTTTATAGTTACATTTCAACAAATGCCCAACTTGATCACACTACAGCGTCACACGAAAGCATCAGAAGTAGCAGATCCACGCTCTCGAGACACGGCGCAGAAGGCGCCATGCAGGCTTTGAACTCGGCCATCTGCTACTTTTTGCATCGAATGAATCCTGTCAACCCGCTCCACAGTTTTTTGACAAGCGGCAACATTCCATCCCATTACCCAGATGGCTGTCTGCATTATTTCTCTCTCTTTTTTTTTTTTATAAAACAATAACGTTCTTTGACATGGAAAAGGGTTGAAATTTAAACAACTGTTCTAGAGACAGACAGTGGCGTTTCTACGCAATCTGGAGTCCCCAGGCAAGATTTTTCCTGAAAATCTCCTGTGACATCATGTACAGTAAAGTGGCGTCCCCCAAGGGATAAAATTCTGAATTCTTTTTTAAAACTAAAGAACGTATTATGAGTTTTAAATGTTCAATTCTAGTTATAGAGGACAAGTATAACGTGTTTATCCATGTGAGGCTTATTAGCCTATAGTCTGCCTAATGGCGAAAACGCCCGCCTGAAGAGAAGCTGGGCCGTCGGGCGTATATAAGGGACGGCGGCAAGGCTAGAGGCTCGGTCATACTCCAGGCTGAAGTGACTCGCGGTGAAAGAGTTTCACCGTGTAGTTTTTAAGGCTTCACCCTGCTAGGGTGAAATTATCGTGTCAGTGAATTATCGTCACCGCCTTACGTTGGAGACAATTACGGTGGAGACAACTACACCGCGATGAAACCCTTTCAACGCAAGTCACTTCACTTTGGAGTATGTACTGAGCCTTAGTTTAGAGGATGGCCAAACATTGTCTTCAGTAGGAAACGGAGAGACGGTGAGGAGGAAGAGATGCAGAGAGCGGAGGGCGAGGAAGAACACGGTGGTGGTGATGAGCGTTTGTTATGAAAACCTTGTTCAGTGCAGTGTGTGTGTGTGTGTGAGCGGTGTTTATCTACAAAGAGGAGACATGGTGTGTCCTGTACAGTGTAAGGCACTGAGGGTGACCTACTGTAGGTGATGTATGGTCAAGGAGTCACACACACACACACACACACACACACACACACACACACACACACACACACACACACACACACACACACACACACACACACACACACACAGAGGAAATGTCTCCGTGCCCCACCAGTGAACCCTGCCTGCCCTCCTCAGTGGGTTTGTGGGTGGGTGTGTTTTGGGGTGGTGTAAAAGCATGGATGAGTGCACCATCCATTTCCGCAACAACGGCATGAATGCAGGTGGAGGTGACGACAACGATGACCACCACAACAACGACGGGGGGCGGCTTGTTGTGGAATAAACAACGTGACAATGAACAGGCGTTGGTCGTACAAGCCCCCCACCCTTCCCCACCCCCTCCCCCTGTGGTGGTCCTGCAGTGCCCATGCAGCGGTGGCGGCGGGGGAAATCGCGTGTGAATTCTTCTTGTGATCACTAGCACTGACGTATACCTCTGCTGCTACGTGTCCCCTGCACCCACCCACCCATCCCCCTCCCCACACACACACACGGCAGATTCTCTCGCAGTATAGTCCCCAACCCCCAATGCCCCCCAACCCCCCCCCCCCCCCCCCCCCCCCCCCCCCATGACTCCTTTGTCCACCCTACCCCCACCCCCCACCCCCCGCCGGTGCTCTTTGACCTTTTGTTTTGTGTTTCGTTTTTTTGTCTTTTTTCTTTTTTTTGGTACCCCTCCTCCTCCTCCTCCTCCTCTAACCCACACACGCATGCACACACCTAGTGCTGTACAAAAGGGGGGAGATCACCAACACCACCACCATCACCACCACCACGCAATGTATGTGATGTATGTGGTGGTGTTTTTTTTTGTTTATTTATTTATTTTTTTCAGCTACATACGTACGACTTACGCGACGACTTTTGGCAGCACTACTGTACAAATAAACCCATTTTTTGTGGGTTTGTCGTTTTTAGAGAGAAGAGCCCTTATTCGTGTTTTTTTATCTTCTTGACACATACAGTATAGCCTCGCGACTCACTGACTGACTGACTGACCCAAACTTTCTGACACAATTTCACAGACGATTCGGATGGGCGGGCGGATGGGTTTTTTGCGGTGGTGGGTGTTGTTTGGGTGGACGGGGGTTGCCCCCCCCGTCCCCCGCCCCCCGTCCAGAAAAGAAAAAGACACATTCAATGTTTTGGAGGAGGACGATGGTTATGGATGAGCCCCGACACAGCCACAACAAGAGCTGCAAACATAACAGTGCTATGGATGGACCTTACACAACAACGCCTCTCCCCCCACCCCCACCCCCTTTCTCAGCTAAAATGAAAGTCAACAACAATGAAGGTACAAAAAAAAAACAAGGAAAAAAAAGAGATTACATGTTCTTTTTTTTTCTTCAAGCATGGGATTGTTTTTTTTTTCCTTGGAAAGCACACACACAACATGCTTTTAAAAAAAATAATAATAATAATAATAATAATACAAGAGCAGTGTTGTGTGGCCACAGCCATTTTGGATCCGCTCTCTTTCTTTTTTCTTACAATTCTCGGACAAGCGCGCAGGTTTGCCATGTGGAGCCCAAAATGGAGTCGTTTCCTGTTTCCTTGTCTTTCGACACGTGCGTACGGCGGCGGGGGGTGGGTGTCAAATGCAAAGTGTGGTTACATTTGCGTTTGTTTTGGTCAGCAGGCTGTGAACGTGGAAGGTGACGACGTCAGAGTCTGTAATGTGGGGTTACTAACGGAAGGGGAGGAGGTGGAGGAGGGGTGGGGGGAGGTCAACATTACAACGTCTGACTAAAATGCCCCATGCCAGGTAAAACCATACATTAAGTCATAAACCTAGGCCTACTGTTTCGTAGCTTTGTCATTATTCCTACATCTAGCTATCTATCTAGCTACCTAACTCTACCTAGAGGGACCTGAGAAGTACACGAACCACTTTTCACCCCTGTAAAACTCGCCCACAACACCGCCTGAAACTGGACCCAGGAGAATTTTCAAAAAAAGATGGACACAAAAATGTTTCACTGTGCCTATATTATTTATGCCCATAACAGGGAGGTAAAGCAGAAAGCTATAGCCAGCTCTTCGACTCGTCAGCCACATCCGGTATTAGTGTTAAGAGACCTGATACACTAGCAATATTTTTGATCAATAGCAACTAGCAATGTCAACATCAACGGGCAACATAAAATCCTTGTTTCTGTAAGGATCAGGTGACGCCAAGGAAGGCTGTGATTGGAGGATTCCGAAATGTTGACCAGTAGAGGGCGCTAATGATCTGACTTTTCTGAACAACCAAGAGTTGATTGTTTTCTATAGAACGATGAAAAGTCAGACGTTGCTTGTTGATATTGATCAAAACATTGCTAGTATCAGGGCCTTGAGCCATGCCGACGGCGTAGATTTCTGTTGACGCCGGCTTATGCGGTACGAACAGACAACGCGGTTAACATTCTTCGAGGCCGTCTCACGTCTCAGACGTCTAAGGGGAAAGTTTGCGAGCAAATATAGAGAAATATGGGGCTATGCCGCTACTATACCGGAAGTGACGATTGTTTGAATTCGTCTCCTTTTAGTGCCGCGCCATGCGTGGCCGTTTGTTTCCCTGGCTATGTTCTCACCAGGGCCCAGTCTTTAAAAAAAACAACAACAACAATAACAACAATACATACATACACACACACTCACACAACACACACACCACTCTTCCCAGTTCCTGTGCTAAAACATGGGAGCCGGTGGGACTCTTTTTAAGGCGTAGTGTGGATGGTCTTGTCTACTACAGAAGGGAAGGGGAAGGGGCTGGGCAGGAGGGAGGGAGGGGGTGTAAATGTGAGTCTGATACAGAAGGCACTGTGGCTCTGTAGGAGGGGTCCTGTGGAAGCAGTGGCCCTTCCTGCCAAAACTTTCGGTATTATGCGAAGTGAGGGGTGTGATTATAAATGAGGGGCGTGTGTTGGGAAAGGAGCAGGGGGGGAGGTTTTGTCAAAAGGCTCCAGCTGCAAACCTAGCCCAGGAGTGGACGTGCCTCACAGTTGATGTGATGAAGTCACACATCAACGCACAGGCCCCTGTTGTTGTTGTTGCCATGTCCCACCCGCTTCTACCGTTATCAAGCGATAATTCCCAGTAGGCTGCTTATCAGCACCATCTTAGCTTGTGGTTAGGTTTAGGGGTAGGTTTAGAGAAGGGTGTAGCAATGTTTGTAGCAAAACCCTAGCCCCCTCCAACCGTAACCCTAAGCCTAAATGCCCGACCCTCAACCTGGTTAGGATGAGGGTCGGGCATTTAGGCTTAGGGTTACGGTTGGAGGGGGCTAGGGTTTTGCGGTAAGACAACAGGGGCCTGTGGGTTGATGAGATGTCATCACATCAACTGTGAGGCACGTCCACTCCCAGGCTAGGTCTGCAGCTGGACCCTTCTCGGGGGGTTGTGGTCACACCAAATAAATGGAACCGAAAGGTACCTAAATACAACATCCCCATCGCGCTGTACATGCCCCGGGTCTGGAACATTCCAGGAGAAAGGGAAGAAGTAGTAGTAGTAGTAGTAGTAGGGGGGAGTAATGAGAAAGTGACACGAAAAAAGGGATTTTTTTTTACTCTACACGTGATGCTAGTATGTGATTGTGCAAAAGTTTGTGTCGATTCTCACATTCACATTTTTTGTTCTTCACGCATTCCATGCGGTCGATCTCTTAAAATTCTGGTTTTGAACATTTTTACAGTATTTCAGCCTAATTCCCACGCTTCGACGACCCACGGTGTCGCACGGCAAAAATAATAATAATAATAAAAATCATCCGGCAGCTTCATAGGGCGACTTTTTTTTTTTTTTTTTCACGACGGGCGAGACCGTTATCACGATCGCTAAGTACGAATTCATGGGGTTTCATGGCATTTTGTATTTTCTCGTCTTTCTCTAAAACAACACGGCACTAATGCTTATGAGGTCTGCATAGAGTTGGTATACATCTGAGGGGGGGGGGGGGGGGGGGGGCTCTGTCACTACATGACAACAGTGCAAGATTCATGAGCTTGAGCGCTGCACCATGATGAGCAATGGTATGCAAAATAAACATCTGAATCTATCTACTTTATAGTCTATGTCGTTATCTATCTATTAGGCCTTTTACTAACTCTACTGTATTGTATTTAAAATGCATCTGTACTTTATATCTCTATTATAAGCTATACTTTATCGTTGTGTCCTAGAGTTATTGAGTACGCGGCCGGCAGTCGCCCTTTTTTTTTTTCTTTCCAAAAATAAGTCTTTCTTTAAGTTTCCCCTTATCGCCGCCATATTGTGTGTCCTTCAAAGTTCTCTTCTGGCATGCTAAAAAAGACCTGATGTCAAAGGAGGTGGAGAGAGAGACATAGAGAGACAGAGAGAGAGACAGAAAGACAGAGAGAGACAGAGAGAGGGAACTTTAATGATACTAAATCGGGTTGATGGGGTCTTTGTCATGCTGTGTGTGTGTGTGTGGCTGTGTTGGGGGTGGGTGGTGATTCTTCTACCATTTGGCTGTTCTCTAGTTAGTTATCCTGAGCTAATGGGGGAAGGGGCAGCATTGGCACAGTTGGACGGACAGACAGACGTGCTGTCTGTCTGTGTCTGGCCCCCATGCAGCAGCACACCCACCGTATTACTGCTTCTTTAAAACGTCCAAACTCTAGATTTTGGCATGTACTAGATCAAAACGCCAGCGTAGAAAACCAGGATGTGTGTGTTGTGTTGTGTTAGTGTAGTGTGTGTGGCCACTATAGTCACAGAGGAGAGGCTGTCCCGTTAAAGACAGGGGAGAAGGCAGGGCATGTAGACCATGTGCTGACGACACCAGGGCGCCCCCTGGTGGCAGAGAGGAGAACAGCACCACGTAATACCAGCTAGTAAACCAAATACTGCACTTGGTGCTTATATATATATATATATACTGTCAGCAGGTCGAATTCTCAGTACAAACTACAGAACTGCAGAGGAGAGGAGCTGAGTACAAAGTGTAGAAGAAGACCAAAACGGGGACCTATAAAGAATTCAGCCTGTCCACCTGCAGAAACACACAATATTCACATTCGGGCCAATTTTTTCCCCCTCCTGTGACACATCATCATGTATGCCTGTCTGGAAATATTCACATTTGGTGTTTAGATTGTGTGACCGTAAACACGGACGAATCTCTTCTAAAGACTGTAAAATAAACACATTAAAGATTTTTGCCCTCGTTTCGACTGCGAACTCTTCACTTCTGCGATTTGTGTTTGAGAAAGACGCTGAATCAAGACCGTCTCTCTGGGCTTGGCTGCTTTGTTGTTGTACAAACCCCTCACTCCCCCTAGCTGTGCACATGTTGAGAGAGAGTTGGTGTCGAGAGCTTAAAGTGTTTTCTTTTCTGTCAATAATATGCACGGGTCGCCATCGGACATTTTCTACCCATAATAAACGTTGCATTACATGCATTGTAGGCGTTTTTTTGGGGGTGGGGAGACCCCCAGTTGTTGGAAAACAGAACTCACGCAAGAAGAATAAATAAAAAAATAAAAAAAAAAGTCATGGGAACAAGATGGGACACATGATTACTCTACAAATATTAAAAGAAAAGTAAAACAAATCTACAGCAACAATTCCATAATTCAATCATCATCATCATCATCATCATCATTGTCTTCATCAGTTTGCATTGACACCGACGTCGTTATCCATATAAGACTATCATTATTATTATTAATAGTTCAATAGTTAAAGTCAGTTCTCTTTTCTCGGCTCTCTGCTCGTTACTCGGCCATGCATGGGGGGTGGGGGGGGGGGGGGGGGGGGGGGGGGGGGGGGGGGGGGGGGGGGGGGGGGGGGGGGGGGGGGGGGGGGGGGGGGGGGGGGGGGGGGTGAGGGGGGGGGGGGTGGCGTCGAAATTGAACCTGTACTGTGTGTTGTTCACACAGCACAGGTTTTGTTCCAAAAAACGTCGCTTCCAAAAATGCAATGACTATCAGCACTGCTTCAGCCCAACAGAATCAAAACAATGTTCTGACTACGGCAAGATGTAAAACAGAGATAGAGAGAGATAGAAAGAGAGAGAGAGAGCGAGGAGAAAAGAGAACTTCTTTGTAAACCTAAATGGTAGTTGTTCTACAAAGCCCCTATAGGTCCCACCTCCCACCGCGCCATTTAATAATAATACATCCTCTCTAGTATGTATTTTTAATCGATCATGCAGATTTCCATCAAATATTTTATCCGACTCTGAAAAAGATTCAAAGGAGGCTGAGCGAAATGCAACAGAAGAACCAAGCTCCAATGTCCCAAGAAGAACGAGAAGGAGAAGTAATCGATAGAAGAAATACTGAAGAAATAAGTCTTTTTTTGTTGTTGTTGTTGTTGTCGTCGTTGTTGTCTTACCCCATCCCTCCGTTCCTCTCCTTCCTCCTCCGCCCATTCCTGACATGTGATGTCATCATATCGCGACATGTGACGTCAACCGTTAACCGTTAACCGTCGTTCTATCCTTTTGAAGTGCGCGGGTCAAACCACCGTATAGGGCAGGGGGGAGAGGAGGGGAGAGGAGAGAGGGGGGCAAATACGTGTCTGACTCCTCCCCCGAAAATATATGTGGCCTCGCCACACCTTGCCCTCCCCCCTCCCACAAACACACACACGCACACACACACACACACACATGCACACACACGCTCACATACATAGGAAAGTGAAGTCACACCAGTTCCGCCAGCATTAGGTGAGTCTTTAACAGTAAACAGAGATGATAAAACTCATCAAATATCAGCCAGCGCTGTGATTGGCTGGTTTTTGCAGTATAGGCGGAGCTTCCTGGTTCTGTCCCTTTTAATTGGAAAGGAAAAAGTTTTTTTTTTTTCTTTTTTTTTTTTTTTTGAAGTTTAAGTGGTTGTTCTCCCTTTTTATTTCTTGTCAGAGTTTTTATTTATTTTTTTATTTTTTTCGTGTAAAGTTTTTGTTCATGGTTTGTTGTTCTTCGGAGTTCAAGTTAAGATTTTTCTGGAGGCATAGCTTGGCGTGTAAGGATTAGGGGGTCCTGGCTTTTGATTTCATTTATTTATTTATTCATTCATTTTTTTTCTTCTTCTTCTCTCTTCTTTTTTTTTTAAACAGGCCTGTAAAAAGGACTCTCTTAACTCTAAGCTATAACTCTAAGCTTTCTCCTCTGTCTGTCTGGGCTCCTGGACGCGTCGACTACAGTCGTGTACAGTAGTCGAGGGCGAGGACGAGGCTCGGTCTGACATGACTGGCCAGGGAGAGAGGGAGAGAGAGAAAAAGAGAGAGAGAGAGAGGCGCTTGGGAGGCTTGGTAGCGCAACCAGCAACCAGCCCTGGTCGTTACGGTATTGTTCCACACCTTCCCTCTGCACGTCCTCTTTTCCCTTTTGCTTCCACAGCCTGTTCTTGCTGGTCAAAGCAAAGAATACTGGGTACTGTAGTTCTAATCCAGAGAGAGAAGAGGGAGAGAAGGGCTGGGGGAGGTGGAGGGGCCTACTGTACTGTACGCTGTCTTGTCTCTGCATTTTCCGCAGCGTGTCGCTTGGGTCAGTGACACGCACGCACGGTACACACGCTCATGCATTGTGTGAAAGGTTAGCAGCGCCACCTCCAAACCAAATCCCTCCATCCCTCTCTACCGTCTCAGAGTCAGAGGGATTAGAGAGAGACAAGCCCTTCCCTCCTCCACCCCCTTCAAACCCCCCCCTAAAAACATCTACAATCCAAGTACTAGAGGACGGGGGAGGCTGTAAACCCCCTCCTCCCTCCCCTCTCCTCTCCTCGTCTCTTCTCTCGTCGCACCGCTCCTCGCTCCTCGTTCGCTAGCACCAGTCGTCCTCGTCCGTCTCACTGTAAGGTTCGTGCAGGCCCTTGCGGGGCCCCCGGCCGTGCGGGCCGGGCCGGTGGTGGCCGCCGTGCGGCGGTCCTCCGCCGGGCGGGCCGCCGCCGTGCCGGTGCGGCGAGGGCGAGTTTGAGCGGTACCCGTTGGGCACCCTCCGCGGGTGCGGATGCGGGGGCGGAGGGGGCGGGCCGTGCTGCTGCCTGGGGGCAGTCCTGGGGGAGCGGGGGTGCGGATGCGGGGGGGGGTGCGGGTTGCCGTGGGACAGGCTCTGCTCGTAGGCGGGCGGCTCGTGGTGGCGCTCGTACTCGTAGTCGTGCTCGTAGAAGGGGCCGTCGCCCTCCAGGCTGTCGCCGGGCGGCGGGCCGCTCCACCGCCCGCCCCCGCCCCGGTGCGGGGACCTGGGCGAGCCGTGGCGGGGCGAGCGCGGCGACTGGTGCCGGGGCGAGCGGGGGGAGCCGTGCCTGGACGACGAGCCGCCGCCCCCGCCGCCGTGGTGCGGGGAGCCGTGGCGCGACGGCGGCCGGTGGTGGTAGCCGCCGCGGTCCAGGTCCGGCGGGGAGAAGTGGCGCGGCGAGGGCGAGCGGAGGCGTCCCGGCCCGCCGCCGCCGTAGCTGGGCTTGCGGACCGTGGGGGAGTAGGTGACGTGCGGCCGGGGGACGGCCGGCGTCGCGGGCAGCTGGCGGCGGCCTCTCCGCGGGGTGCTGGTGCCCGAGGTGGAGGGGACGGGGCTGCCGCTGACCGAACTACTGCCCTACAGCAAAATGTAAACAAGGAAAATCAAACCGCAACACCACCACAACGATAACAGCACCACGACGAGCAGCAGCAGCACCACAGGCACCAGGACGGATAGAACAGGAGAGAGGAGGAAGAGAGATAATGGAGGAAAACAGAAGTAGAGAAACCAATTGAAGACCCATCCATAAACACAGCGATGAGGCAAAAATATTAACATCAAGAAGCCACACGTCACATCCAAGAAGAATGGACAGAGAGAGAGAAATGGCGACAAAGGAAAAACAGAGAGCGTAACACAAAAAGAGAGATCGATATCCAGAGGTAAGTGTACATATGTGAAATGACATAGAGCTCTTGGATTCTGATTCACAGTAACTTTATACTTGTCTAACAGGCCGAGGACAAACAGAATCCTTTGTTCTCGGACACTGTTATGTGCTGGAGTGATCAGTATCCATAATAGTACACAAAACAGCGAAAGCCTATGTCGTGACGGGTGGCTAAACTGTCGCGATGAGTGCCAAACTCGGGGGTTGTCGAAATGCATCTGGGTTAAAGTTAGATATTATTTTCAAAAATGTCTCCATGCAATAACGTTATTTTTTTTAAATGGGGAAAAAGTTGCTTTGGAGGCTTAATCCAGGCAAGCATCTATGCATACTGAGATTTTAACTTTATAACTTTATAACTTTGAATGTGTTCAAATGTAAATTTTATTTTTGAACACTGTTAAAGGCAGGGGAAGTGATTTCACTTTTGTCGGATATCACCCAAAAAAAACAAAAAAAAAAAAAAAAAAAATCTGTTAAAATGCTCTATTATAAGGTGTGCAGACCATATATGGAGTTTCCCCCTCCCCCACCTTAGCAGAGGAGCTAATAAAAGTTCCCCAGGTGGAGGGTGAATTCTCCTCCAATCAGGATCGAGCAGCAGGTTCACATAGTGTAGCTACTGTTGGACGCCCCTAGTGCACCAGGCTGGTACTATACAATGAATTTCAAATCACTTACCCTACCTTTAAATTAGGATAACATTCAGTCACACTGTATGGGGTTAGTTCCTGTATTTCCCTGATTCACGTATATGAGCTTATGAGGAAATCGTGTATTTTAGAACCTGATTTGGTTTCATACGAATGTCATTCACGTATATAGCTTTTAACCCTTCTAATTTGACTGTGTACGTAGTGTTGTCAACTGCCAAAATTAAGATGTTTCATCTCAGGCGCCTGTCAACCAATTTCGCCCCAACTCACCAGCAAAAAAAAGCAATAGATTTTCCCACCAGAAGTGTCTTTTTTTCCCTCCAAAACTAAATATAGTGACACAAGCGCCAAGTTGGCAACACTGGTCTGGTGGTGTGCGTGCGGACGGACGGACGGAGAGCCCCACCTGTCTGTAGCCCTGTCCGTCGGGCCCCTCGCTGGGCGAGCGCGACCAGTGGCGGTCGTGGGGGTGCCGGTGGTAGTCGTGGCGGTCGTAGCGTAGCTCCTTCTCCACGGAGCCGTGGTGATGGTGGTGGTGATGGTGGTGGTGGCGGCGGTCTTTGGCGCGGCCGCGTTCGCGCTCGCGCTCCTTGGGCGGGAGGTCACCTGACTGGGTGGTGGTGCTGAGGTCCGTGCCCAGGCCTGGGGGGGAAGATGCTGGTGGGGTTACCTTTCAACTTTCCACGATAGTTTACCGCGGCAGAATAGATATAACACAGTGGTTTTCTAGTTTTCAACCTCTTTGATACCAGGGCCCCACTATTTACAGTGGTAAGCAGTGTTGGGCAGTAACGAATTTTAGATTACATATTACTGTAATATTATTACTTTTGCTCCAAAAAGTAAAGTAACGAGATTACTCTGCCAAAATGGGTAATAAGTAATGCATTACTTTGCAAGTAACGCCAAGTTACTTTTTTTCAAGTTTAAAAAGTCAAAGAGACAAATTTTGAAATCTGGATTTGTTAGTTGCAGGTCTGTTTTGTGAGTCAAGGTTAAAATGTTCCCATTGCTTCTCTCTGCTCCTTTTATTTTTATTTATTTTTTAATCTAAGAAAGACATTTACAATGTCGGATTTTGTTGGCTTTGTTTTCAGGTGCAGTTTGTGGGATTGCCGACATTATTCATTCCAATAAATTGGATTCAGTTCTAAAAAGAGCTTTCTAAACGGATTATGTTGTACATCTCTATTTTTTCAAAGGTGGGAGTTGAGAACTTGGGAAAGTAATAACGTAATATGTAATATATTACTCTTCAATTCCAGTATTAAGTAAAGTAATGATATTACTTTGTCTAAGGGGTAACGAGTAAAGTAAAGAAGTAATATTGACCAACACTGATGGTAAGCACTTGAGATTGTCACTGTTAACACTTGGCTGCTGATGGGGCACCATGGTGGTACCACTGCCCTGGAATGGTAACACTTTTCACACTTCATTTAAAAGGTGTCAATGGTTGATTAACAATGGTTATAAAAGTACACCTCTGTCTACAGTATTAGGAACCGCTAACCAAGTAGTAGGACATGTACATGTGTTTTTAACCTGTTAATCTCCTGGTGACACCAATGGAGTGGCACGATGGCAATCTGCATAACAAGCAGGATGTTCTATGGGTGAGTCAGAGCGGTGAGTCAAGGTCGACCTGCCCTGACTCACCACAGTGTCGCTAGAGGCACGCACAGGCACAGCTTTAATGACCTTGTCAACTACAGAGCCTTTTTGACTTTTACAAATCAACCCCCGTTCCATAATGCATTAAAACACATACTGTAGATCAGGCCTGGCCAACCTGTGGCTCTTGAGCCGCATGCGGCTCTTTGGCTGGTTTCATGCAGCTCTTAACAGATTTCGTGCCGTTGAAATAGATCTACGTCTCCGGTTATCATTATGAAATATAGTTACGACTGATGCCTCTTACGTTGAGCTACGTCTCTCTACGTTGCTTATACCGTCGCTGGTTTGATACGATCCCCATGCTAACAGCAGCGTGCCCGCGACCGCATATTCCATTGACGGACCATAATAAGGGACGGACCAACCGGAAACCGGAAGTGTGTGTCGCCAACTAACTTGTCCGTCGGGAAACATGGACCGAAATATGAAATATGACTTTTAGATGAAAATCGCAGGCACTGGCTACCTCCAAAAATATGAAAAAGGGCTGGCACTGGGTGTGTTAAGGGCCTTTCACATGACAAGTGTCAAAATTCCCTATATTATGATTATAAAATCGATTTTGTGTGCATGAGCTCATAATGTTATGTTTGTGGAACTGGTTCAACTGAGAGTTTGTGTGTGGGACAGTGGCAGTGCACACAATGTTAATTATTGAAATTAACTGGCCTACATAATACACCCATTTTAAACCGGTTATCCGAAGTCAGGTCGTGGGGGCTAGGAGTCATTATCATGTGTGTGACGTTTACAATAAATCTGGCTGAGCAGAGGTCTCTGTGTGTGAGAGAGGAAGGGATGGGGTGATGTTCATGTGTGTCCATCTGCATGATGTGGCTCTTTGCAGCAACACGGTAAAAAAAAGTGGCTCTTACTCTCCGACTGGTTGGCCACCCTTAGATAGATCTATCTACCGATCTATAATATCTGTAACCGTCCCTTAGCAACTGTCCAACTGTTACCAACTGTCAATTCTCTCAGGGACCACAGGTAAGTTATACTTACTATGTCAATACTCAGCCAAATCCATCTTACTTAACCCTTAGTGTCCTGAACTCGTTTTGGTGTTTTATCTGTTGAAAAATAGCAGATCAACAAGCTCATGTCGCGCCACCGAGTGGCGCGACATGAGCTTGTAGTTCTGCTATTTTTGAAAAATTGTGAAAATGTGCTGCCAATCTCTGAATACATTATTTTGGAAGCAAACATTTTATCTCAATTTTTCGCTTCTGGGGAACCCCGAGAACAACATGTTTTCAGATGTGGGTCTGCAGCCAAATATGGATAATTCTGGTGCTCCTTGGCTAGAAATATGTTAGCATCACTGACACAGGAGCACAGATTTTTCAGAAAAACTAGAATTTAGAGTCAGAAACTATAGAATCTAGTGTCAAAAACTCGATTCTAGCGTCAGAAACTAGATTCTAGTGTCAAAAAGGAGATCCTAGCATCAGAAACTATAATTTAGTGTCAATAACTAGAATCTAGTGTCGGAAACTACTGTAGAATCTAGCGTCAAAGGCTAGAATGTTGCTGCAGCTATAATCTGGTGACAGGAACTACTGTATAATCTGGTGTCAGAAACTCGAATCGAGGGTCTGGGACACAATGGTTTAAGCAAAACAATCAAGCAATTGTCCCCATGCAGCACTAGTGCACACGTGTGAGAGAGCTACCTGTGTCGGCGTCTGTGTATCTGGTCAGGGAACGCTGGGAGGTGCGGTGGCTCCTGTCCCGGTGTCTCCGTCCTCCTCCTCCTCCTCCTCCGTGCCGGCTCTCCTCCGACACCACCCTCTCCAGGGAGTAGTCGTCCAGCCGCACCCCGCGGCCCGAACGCCCGTGGACCAGGCTGGACGTGGAGCGCCGCATGGGACTGGTGTCCGTGATGGGCTGCGGTCAGAGATGGTGGAGAAGAAAGTATGAGGAGATGGAGGAGGGAAGAAGGATGGTGGTGAGGCTCAAAACATCCTGAAAAAACGGCAAAATCACGAACAAACAGCAGCGTATGTGCTGCGTACGGTTACAGCTGCGGACCGAATATTTCAGGCTGTGTGTGTGTGCGTGTGTGTGTGCACGTGCGCATGAGTCGTTGTTGTTGATGCGCCGCCGGTCGTCGATGACTACACAAGCGTCGAGCACACGTTCGGCTTTGGCATTTTCAGACCCAAATGCTGTTTTTTTTTTTTTTCAACTACGGAGCCTTTTGACAAGCACATTTACTAATAATAATAATCATGCTTTACCCCTGAAATGGGGAGAGAGACATACGAGCAAGAGAGCGCCAGAGAGAGGGAGAGAAGGGGAAGAGAGAGAGAGAGAGAGAGAGAGAGAGAGAGAGAGAGAGAGAGAGAGAGAGAGAGAGAGAGAGAGAGAGAGAGAGAGAGAGAGAGACGGGAGGAGAGAATAGGAGAGGAGAGGGCAAGCATGAAGACAAGGCATAGAGACCATGCCACACATGCACAAAGCGGCTGTAGACAATGCACGAAGCCTCGTTTAATTTTGCCTAGGCTTTTTTTTTTCTTCGTTTCAGATTCGCCATGGGACATACAGTATTTTAAATGGTAACGATTCAGGCCTAGAGCCAGGCTAGATTTCCCCCATACATGGCAAAGCACAGGTCAGTCAACAAGCAGCAGCAGGCCAGATGGAAACTGGGACAAACACGACACACAGGGTTCGACCTCTGGCTGTAAAATTCCACATGATGCGACATTGAGGCGCCTTGAATGAATGGGACGGCCTCGACGGCAAGCCATGCACGGCCTTCACCACCAAGCACGTGGCTCTGCAACGCACCTTCTGTGCCCTTTCTGTCATCCCTCTCTCACACACGAGTGAGCACATATGCACGCACGCACACAACACACTGGACGGCACTGGAAGACTGCCACTAATAAGCTGTCGCACCAGATGCCATGGTATTATTGGACCAGGGTTATAATAGTTAACTAAAACTAACTGAAAACGAAAACTAAAATTCAAAAAAACATTTGAGTTAACTGAAACTAATAAAAACTAAAAATGAATGCAAAAAAATGATAACTAAACTAAAACTGTGATGTGGGTTCAGAAAACTATCTAAAACTGAATGAAATTATACCCAAAATACCCTTAGTTTGTTTTTATATAGCTTTTAAATTCAAAATGTGTTGGTGACCAGCATGAGGAGGAGATGCTTCTAGATCTTCTATCCGCTACTGAGTTCCATAAACACTGAGGGTAAAAAATGTGCTCTTGTGGTTAGAGTGCAATCATCCAATCTACTAAGAAACCCAAAGCAAGGGCTGCTTACCAACTGTTTCCTACTTTGGCACGTTTTTAATCCTATATCTGACAACCAAAGCACAGAATAAATTAAAATAACTTAACTAAAACTAACTAAAACTAAATATTTTCACCAAAATAAAAAACTAAATAAAAACTAGCAAACCCGCTCTAAAAGCTAAAACTAACTGAATTAGTGTTTTGCTAAAGCCTTGCTCTGTCTTGGCAGCACAAAAACATCTCCGGCGTCACGGCGTATCGCCCGTCGACGGCAAAAAGCTCTGCGTATTGAAGTCATGCATGACAAACGGCATGCCAACAAGGTGCCAGGCCTTCACTGCTGCGTCACCAACAGTTCACATTGGCTGCTCATGCTCAGATCATTCACTGTCGATTCCAATCTGCAATACAACGGACCAAGAAGACATACCCACACACACGCACGCACACACACACGCACGCACGCGCACACACGCACGCGCAGACCAGGCAACATACTGTATGCACGGATACTCATACTCACACACACGCATACAGAAACGACATTCGACAAGCAAAACCCTGCTTGGGGCAACCCTCCATAAAACGCACAATGGAGAGCAGCAGTGACACAGGCAAACATGGGACGAGAGACATCGAGAGAGAGAGAGAGAGAGAGACGGGGGGGGGATGTTGGGGCAGCACACGGGAAAGATTAGGATGACATGAAAAGAAATATATGATATAGAAGGAAGGAATTTGCAACCCATTTTTTCACCCAGTGCCAATTCCTAATGTGATCCTGGGCTCTACACATCCTCCGCCAACCTGAGGAGGCAGCGGACTGGCCTCATGCTTCCTTCAATGCATGCCTTCTTTTCACCTGACAGGGGGGAGTTTCTCCGGTTGGACGTAGCGCGTGGAAGGAACACGTTATTCCAACCAGTTCCAGTCCCCTCCATCAGGCGCCCCGGGCTGGCCAGGGGGAGGCAGTCTAGAGCATGTTTTTGTGAGGGTATCTACCCTAGGAGACACGGGGAGAACATGCAAACTCCACACAGAAAGGCCCTTTCACCAACTCCACTGGGCACTGATGACACGGAGGAGCAGACACGCCATCAGCACCCACAGCAGCGCCCCTATCAGGAATCGAACCCACGGCTTTCTAACTGTGAGGGAAAGATGTTTTTTTTTTGTTTACCAGTCCAGAGCCTGGTTGGGAACCACTGCTTTAGCACAGTAGTTTTCAACATTTTTTATACCAGGGCCCACTATTTATTCAGAATTTGAGCCATGGACCACCATTTCATGACAATTTAGCTGCACAAACCAAAAACTAAGGATTTATTTTGCCTTTTGTTCACAATTCCAGGCTTGATACAAAACAGGCAAACATATACAGTAGATCAAAAATGACCATT
Organism: Benthosema pterotum; assembly: GCA_039105355.1. Taxonomy (NCBI): domain Eukaryota; kingdom Metazoa; phylum Chordata; class Actinopteri; order Myctophiformes; family Myctophidae; genus Benthosema; species Benthosema pterotum. The sequence continues at coordinate 2,838,300 of CM076973.1, read as the reverse complement.
AATCGTCTACATTCTCTAGTTGTGTAAACTTGGGCTAATTCATAAGACGAATATTTCTCTCTCTCTTTTTCACTCTTGAGAGTGTAAATATGAAACTAAATGGACCACCTGGAACTCTCTCAAGGACTACTGGTGGTCCCCGGACCACTGGTTGAAAACCACTGCTTTAGCACATTAAGCAGACAAGCAAGACAAGTGGCCATGAGAAAAAAGTCTGTGCAACTATGGTGAGAAGCTGATCTAAAGGTACCATCCCCCTTTTAACTTTACACAGGGCTGGATCTAGAGGGGGGCAGGGGTGGGCAGGGCCCACCCAAATGTGCATCCTGCCCATCCAATGAAAGGTAGTGGTTTTCATACGTGCTCCGGGGACCACGCAAAAAAATGACCGGGACGATTTTTTTTTTGTCACAGTCCAGCTCTGAATGAGTGTGTTTAC
>CM076973.1:2815361-2835361 GCA_039105355.1 Benthosema pterotum | reverse complement strand
AGGGTGAATTGACTCGCAGTGAAAGAGTTTCACCGTGGTCCAGGGTGAAGCCTTAAAAAACTACACAACGCTGAAACCAAATGCTGAATAAATAGTGGGCCCTTGATATCAAAAAGGTTAAAAACCTCTTTGCATCATGGATCTGGTCACCCTATTCCTAAGTCCAGCTAATAATAATAATAATAAGACCAACAGTGAATTTTGCGAACCATAACAGAACATAATACATATTAATATACTGCATATATACAGTATTTTTTTTGTATTCGTGTCCCTTCCTAGTACTGCACTCAGCTTCCACTGCATCATATTACCGTCGGCAGGCAGTGGCACTCAATCGCCAGAAACGGCAAGAAGCGCCGTTTTTCCACGAGTGCCACCGACACCGTGCAACAAGCAGTACGGTAGATATGACACAGCTGGACCCTCATGAAAAAAACACTATTGAATATCTAATAACTTACTTTTTGTTGCTATGCAAACCCTATAGAAACATGAAGTAAATCAGTAGTGAAAACACTACATAAATATTTTCGATAGGGATTGTGTACAGCAGTAAATGTGTAAGCATTGTGTTGTAATTCAACAATAAATGTATAGTGATTGTACAGTTCTTTCCTATTCAAATCACTACCTGGCTGCTACTTAATTACTTCAGCCTCACTATGGCTTTTTGGAATTATGTAGTAATATCAGTAGTGATTAATTAGTGAAATGGGCCATTTCTCTACATTTTACTGCACAAATCACTACTCAATTGCAATAGCAAAAACACAGTTGAAGGAGTAGTGATTAAATAGGGTTTTTTTTTTCATGAGGGGAGGCTACACAGTGACACGCAGGACGGGACAGACACACCAAGGATCGGATGGCAAATGGAGGAGGATGGATGGATGGACAACATCTAAAAGACATCAGGACAGATGCAGACAGACAGACAGACAGTAGGCCAGGCACTCTCACCCACGATTTACAGCTTGACATGCTAAACATCATATATCTGAAGTTAGCATTAGCATGCATGGTTTCTATAGGGGTGTAAGCGATACATCTTAACAGAGATTCGATACGCGGACGCATGACACAACGTTGACGCGTGTAAACGACGTAGGTTCATCCTGGCTATACGATTTGATTCAACGATCTAACATCAAAACAGCAACGTTTTTTTTTTAGCAAATACATTAAATATGTGGGAAAAATGTGGAGGGCTTTTTATGTAAAATGTATTATAACGGATATAAATGCCAGTGACCTGGCATGTGGGTGTGACATTGTATATAAAGACTGTGTTTTACTTTTTAAAACTACTAAATGCATATGATACAATGCAGTAAGCTAGCGCTTAGCATTGGTAGCGATACGATACAGATTATATACATTGCAAATCGATGTGACACTAAGTCAAATGATAATATGATACTTTTTGTTGACATAACGACGCACTTTGATTTAAAAAATAAATAAATACTTTGTTACAGTTATTATATCGTTACACCCCTAATCATTTCTATACATGGCTTTGTAAGGACGTGGGGGGGGGGGGGGGGGGGGGGGCAGAGGCTTAGGGATGGATGGAGGGGAGGATGGAGAGAGGGATGGATGGATGGATGGATGGCTGGAGGGGAGGATGGAGAGATGGATGGATGGATGGATGGATGGATGGATGGATGGATGGATGGATGGATGGATGGATGGATGGATGGATGGATGGATGGAGAGATGGATGGAGAGATGGATGGAGGCGGCCAGCTGACGTTTTGCACTGGACAAGTTTTTTTGCACTGGAGAAAATGACGGCCGCAACGACACTCTACGTCAATAACATGCGCCGGCCTGGCGCCATTCCACAATTCCGAACTGCCATTGTTGCCACCTCCCAATGTTCCGAATTTACGAGACGCAAAACCCTAGCCCCCTCCAACCGTAACCCTAATCCTAAACATGCGTGGTTAGGCATCTCTGCCTAACCCACCTTTCCCGCCTTTTTGTGGCCACTAGGGGGCGCTAAAGTATTTGTATTTTTTTGTTTGTTTGTTTTTTTTTTAGGCGAGTGCCTAAAGCAGTGAAAGTGTTAAAGGTAAAGGGGCTATATACTGTATATAAATGCACCATTCATAGCACAGCACCATGATGTCATTCAGGGCATTTGGACTACAGCCAATACAACTAATTGTGATTTGTAAGAAATTGGTCAGGCATTCAAGGTGGATACAGTATATATACAGTATATTTTTGCTTGTGCTTCAGAATGTGACCAAAGGAAGCTGCCACTCTCTCTCTTCCAGCAGTGGGAGTACAGAGTCTGAAAGGGAATTAACTAAGTCTCATGCGCCATCCTTCCGTTACACTGCCCATAAACACATCGGAATGACAAATCCGCCCCGACCCTCCCGTGATAAATTTCCTCGCGACAGCAGCCTCAGAGGGGGATAATGAACAACGGCTCCCCATGCAGCCCCTTGGCTTGTGTTTCAGTGGGTGGAGCGGAGTGGCAAAGAGGCAGATTCATTGATCAGGTTACCGAGTGGGCAGGGCCAGCCCCCGATACGTTCAATACCTCAATACTCTACGCTCACTCTGTATCTCCGAGATGAGGTCACGTATAATATAATAATAATAATATTTTCTGGCACCGTTTTTTTTTTTTTTTTTTTTTTTTTTTCCATTTTTCTCAAGACCTGCAGTTGTTGTAAATGAAATACCTGTATGTGTGTTTGCAAAGAAGAAGAAGTGGTTTTAATTTGTAATCTTCGGGGGGGGGGGGGGGGGGCTAGAATAATGCACAGCGAGGAATTATGTATTGCATAAGGCCTATGGATGGCGAAAAACTGAAGCTGATGACTAAAACTAGCAGAAAATTTATATTGACAGTTTTGTCAGCAAATGAAACCGAGACTAAAATGTTAGGGAGGGACATGGTGGAGTTGAGATCCACTACGACTACAGGACAAGTCACTTTATGTTTGGGTTCATTTTTTAGCACACAACCAAGTGTAAAACAACCACTAAGATGCCACCTAAAATGACCAAAACTGAATTGAGACTCATTCGCTTGGGACCAGCAGCAGGGGCTAATTGCCCTGACTGCCCCACCAAACATGATGGCATGCAAAACAGACACAGATATTTCAAATTAAAGTGCTTACTTTAATTTGAAATAACGCTGCTACTGCTACTACACTGCTACAATCGTCTCACCACCAATGTTGGGACATGTGCACTACGTAACTTAATATATTACATAATATATTACCAAAATGCAGTTACTTGTAATGTAAATGTATTACTAAACAAAAACAACCTAATATATTATACATTTCTTTCTGCATTACTGCATTACTTTCAATATTACTTTCTGTCATTCAATCATTCAATCTGTCTTGTTGCAAGTGTTCTTGTGAAATTATCTTGACAACTGCAGTTAAATAATTACTTATTTTCTATCACTTGTTATCAATTTATTTACTGGCTTCCATGAATTCAAGTAATACATTTAACTCCTGTGTTAAGGAGTGACGTTTTTTTTTGTTTGTTTGTTTGTTTGTTTTTTTCCCCAAGTTGATTTCAAATGGATTTGACCAGAAAGCCAAGCTTTATAGTGTGCATGGCACTGGTCTGTACAAAGTAATATGTAATAGTAATATTAATATATTACACTGGCTCAGACAGTAATATTGTAATATAATATATTGCTTTAAAATGATGGTAATAATTAATAAGTAATATATTAACAAGGTTAAGTAATATTCCCAACACTGCTCACCACTAAACCAACAGCATTTCACCATCGAAAACAGAAAACTCTCTGAGACAGACGTTTAGCTTTCTGAGCTCCCCCCCCCCCCCCCCCCCCCCCCCCAACGGGAAATGTTACATTCGGGCCTGACCAGCATTACTGTGGTTGGGGGTGGTGGAGGGTGCCGGCTGGAGGGTGGGGGATGGTGAAGGGGTGGGGTGGGGTGGGGTGGGGTGGGATGCGGTGGGATGAAGGTGCTCACTTGGTTGTCTGCCGAGAGGCGGGGCATAGAGAGGGTCCGCCCCTGCCCATCCATTGGGTGATAGGGCTCCGTGTCGGAGTACCCGTCCCGCCCCATCTCCCTCATTTCTACCGTCTGCAAAACACAATGAGAGGCGAGGCCGTGACCACCGTCGCGTCCCGTAGCACCTGCTGCCAGGTGCAAGGGGGGGACGGACGGGGCTCAAACAGGGGAGGGAAGAGGGGGGGGGTCACTAAGACATTCCATAAATGAGGTGTTGAAAAAGTAGCGAAAGTCGACTGGCAAGCTCACAACGCATTGCAAAGCGACACGTTGTGTAGTAGATCTGCTATTTGCACCAGTTTGGCAACATCTTTTTTACTTTCTTTTATGGGGTCAGGGGTGAGATGTGAAAAAGTTTGGGAATCACTGGTCTAAGGCGCGGAGGACAAGAGAGGTGAGATATACAGTATGTATAGTGTCACTGCCAGGGAAGACATCTTGTTTATGCCTATTTCAAAAATGGATCTTACGAAAAAGTGTTTGGACATTTTGTTTGTTAAGTCTGTATGCCGGGTATATTTAAACCATTCTGTACCGTACTGATGTTTTAACCTTTATTGAAAAATAGCAGGTGTTCAGCCGTGAACGCCTACTATTTTGGGGGATGAATGTGAGAATGCGGCACAAATCTTTCAGTAACAAGAGCTTGAGACTGATTTTCTTCTTTGTTTTCTTTGTTTTTATTTTCTTTCTGAAAAGTATTAAACAATTTGCATATTAGGGTTTCTGTCCGACAACATACTGTATTTATCACATACTGTCTTAATTGGTCCTGGGGGTTGAGAGGGTGATAAGAGGATAATGGGGGTGAAATTGCAGCTGACTGTCGTTTTCTGTGGACCTGGCGTGTCGACCTGGTGTTGTCTTGACACCTCTTGATGCAACTTTAGTCAGTTGCAGGTCCAGGCGTCTCTTTCTGGCTTTTAAACAGCCGGTGGATAAAAAAAAAAAACAACAACAACATTTTGCCGGCACTTACAAGTTGCACTAGCACCATTTCAATCCACCAGCTGTTTAAAAATCAGGAAGAAGATTTTTTTCTTGCTGCCTTTTGACACGGCAGTGTGCCTGTAAACTGCTGGGAAGTGTCACAAGCTAATGTGTCCTACTATGTGCCAAGAGATGCGCAGTGACGTCACCGCCCCGGTTCCGGAAGTCTTTTCCCCATTCATTTTTCTCATAGACTTTTCGAAAATAATTTATATCAAGACGATTACGCCGCGGCCAAAGCCAACTCAGGTCGTGACAAATAATGACAACAAACACAATATCGTCATATAATATATAATTGGGAAGAAGTAGAAAACGGCATGATACAAGACTTTTTGTTTCGTGTTTCATCTTAGAAATTATTTTATTGTCCCAAAAGTTTGTGTGTGTCATCATGATTCGTCACGACTCGAGTTGGCTGTGTCCACGGCGTAATCGTCTTGATATAAATTATTTTCGAAAAGTCTATGAGAAAAATGAATTGGGAAAAGACTTCCGGAACCGGGGCGGTGACGTCACTGCGCATCTCTATAGGCCCGAACGTGTGCCACCACGTGTGTCACCACTTTCACCCTGGCGTCCCTATTTTGAGGGCATGTAGTTTTTTATCTCTTCTAGTGTTGCTCTAGCCGTCAAGTACCGAAAAAAGGGCAAATAAAAAAATCCTGGTGAAGCAAGAAATCGGCAGGCAGGAATTGTAAGCCTCTGTACAGTAGATAGCTTTGAAACAGTGGTTTGCAACCATTTTGATGCCAGGGCCCGCAAAACGGCTGTGGCACTATGTTTGGAATTGGAACTATTATGGCAGCGTTAGTGTAAAAAGCCGAAGCCGCACTCGAAAATGAAGGATACAAGACTGGCTCAGATAGTGTTACGCATTTATTGACAACACTTAACACTTTAAAAATAAATGTCTAGTATTTTAGAGAGAGCCACGTTTTTTCCACTTGGTGGTGGTATCTTGAACCTAGTCATATTTAGACCTGAGCTGAACAAAAACAAGGGATCCTGACAAAGCGCAGCTGCCTTTTTCCCCCCTTATTAACAATATTCTGGTGTTGTCTTGGTGAATAAATAAGGCTATGGGGTATGTGATAAACAAACAAACAACCGCCATTGGTTGCTGTCCTCGTTATCCAGCCTTGGGCACGGCTGCCTCGGCTTAAGTGTAATTTATGCACGGTGGCTCATGGCTCATAACTCTGTGCTGTAAAATGTCCACAGGGCTGTCAGCTATATATGAGCCATGCTTTGTCTCACACAGTGCAGTAGAAATGAGCAGTGGCCAGTGGAGGATTGGAGCCCCAAATCAGGCCGGGGAACACTGGCGTGCACAGAGAGTTTCAAGGGCAGGTGCTCAAATGTAACCAGGAGGGGAAAATTGAGTTTTGGTGGGTTAAAAACGCATAGAAAACAGCATTTCAGCATCTTTTTGCTCTTTTAAAAAGGGCATGTTGGTCCAGAGAGGGCCACTAGGGGGTGCTCAAACCCCCCTTGATGTCTATGTATGCACGCCTATGCCGGGGAATCATACACCAGCCAGGCCACTAACATGTCGTGCACACAGAAAAAATTAACATATGTAAATGATGCGGGTATGTAAAATTTTGTGCTGCCTAAGGGTGGCACTATAATAGGCCGTTGTGAAAAATGTTAAGAATTGAGGCAGAGGCAGGTTAGCTCAGACTAGGGCATACCTGGGCATTATGCGGCCTGGCGGGGCCAAATGCGGCCCCTTGGCTGTCTCTGATCAGCCCGTGAAAGGGTACCGTGGTTTTCAACCAGTGGTCCGGGGACCACCAGTGGTCCTTGAGAGAGTTCCAGGTAAATGATGGAAAGTTGATTAACCAGATGTAACTCTTTGAAAGTTAAAATATTCATCCTCTGAATTAACTCAAAGTCTACACAATCAGAGAATGTAAAATATTTTTTGAGCTGTACGTTTGCCTGTTTTGTTTGTGAAATCCAGCCTGCTATTGCGGACAAAAACAAAATAAATCTTTAGTTTTGGTGTCTGCCGGGCTAAAACTGTTTTTTTTTTTTTTTTTTTTTAACGGAAGTCGTTCTCGTCGGCAGCATCGTTGTCAGAACCGACAGGTGGATGAACTAACATATAGAATATGAGACCAACATGCGTTGTTGGAGGTGGTGAAATTGCCCTGCTAAACCGATTCTCTTTGCCAAAGACAGACAGAGTTGACTTACGATATGTACTAAGACATGCCGAGTATATATAGGGACGCCAGGGTTTCATATGGTTACTAGCCAATGTAACAACCTTTACTGCGTGTGTGTTTATGTCTATGTGTGCGTGTGTGTGCGTGTGTGTGCGTGTGTGTGCGTGTGTGTGTGTGTGTGTGTGTGTGTGTGTGTGTGTGTGTGTGTGTGTGTGTGTGTGTGTGTGTGTGTGTGTGTGTGTGTGTGTGTGCTCGCCCACGTGCGGGTGCAGAAGTTTGTATATCTGGCATTTGGTGTTCGAGTTGAGATGAGGGGCTACAGGGAGTGTGTGTGTGTGTGTGTGTGTGTGTGTGTGTGTGTGTGTGTGTGTGTGTGTGTGTGTGTGTGTGTGTGTGTGTGTGTGTGTGTGTGTGCATTTGCTTGCTCAGGGAAGAAATATAAATGAGTCCATGAGTGGTTCCATGGTAGAGAGAGAGAGAGAGAGAGAGAGCGAGAGAGAGAGAGAGAGAGAGAGAGAGAGAGAGAGAGAGAGAGAGAGAGAGCGGAGAGAGAGAGAGAGAGAGAGAGAGAGAGAGAGAGAGAGAGAGAGAGAGAGAGAGAGAGAGAGAGAGAGAGAGAGAGAGAGAGAGAGAGAGAGAGAGAGAGAGAGCAGCACCTGTAGCTTCATAAGGTCCCCTCCCATTAAATGGGAATTCCTCCTATTTTTTTCCATTTGGTTCCATTTTTCATTTTGGTTACATTTTTCTGGCAGCAGCAGCAGCAGCAGCCATGTTTTCAGAAAAGTGGGAGTCTGGGAGAAAGGATCACATGATTCCAAGGAGGGCTCTGATTGGAGGATTCCGAAAAGTTGACCAGTAGAGGGCGCTAATGATCTGACTTTTCTAGACAACCAGGAGTTGATCATTTTCTATAGAACAGTGAAAAGTCATGTTATGTTGAAAAGAAATCAATGCGGGAGAGAGACTCGCTTCTCCTCCAGAGAGAGAGAGAGAGAGAGAGAGAGAGAGAGAGAGAGAGAGAGAGAGAGAGAGAGAGAGAGAGAGAGAGAGAGAGAGAGAGAGAGAGAGAGAGAGAGACAGAGAAACAGAGAGAGAGAGAGAGAGAGAGAGAGAGAGAGAGAGAGAGAGAGAGAGAGAGAGAGAGAGAGAGAGACAGAGAAACAGAGAGAGAGAGAGAGAGAGAGAGAGAGAGAGAGAGAGAGAGAGAGAGAGAGAGACAGAGAGAGAGAGAGACAGAGAGAGAGAGAGAGACAGAGAGAGAGAGAGAGAGACTCCAGGGAAGTGTGTTCTCCACTCCAGCAGCCTGACAGCTTGGTGTCAGTAATGAGGACGTGGATTTTCTCCTCTAATTAGAGCCGCCTCTTGTTTGAAATGAAAAGGACAGCCTGTCGGTGGCATTCTCTCCCATCACTCCCCCCTCAGAGCAGTGTTGCCAACTTGGCACATTTGTCGCTATATTTAGCTCTTTTCCAGACCCCCCTATAGCGCCAAAATGAGCTCTCAAGAGTTAATATATATTTAAACATCTGAATTACCTAATTTTCAAGAATCTACATATTTAGAACATGTAGAATAATTGCTATTTTGACCAACATTTTTCCAGTTATTTCTCCTAAATTAGTCTGAGAGACTAAACTCAAATCAAATGGTGGTCCTCCTCCGTGGCTAAAATGTAAAATAAATAGTGGGTCCTGGTATGAAAAAAAAAAATGTTGACCCACTGCTCTAGCACATTCTAGTCAAGTGTAGCTGTCTGTGGTGCTGAAGAGAGTGTAGCTCATAGCTGTACTGTAGTGTCAGAGTGTAGAGCAGGGGTGGCCAACCTGTGGCTCGCGAGCCGCATGTGGCTCTTCCGCTGGTTACACGTGGCTCTTAAAGGGCTTCCACATGAAACCATCAAAAACCTTTTTATTCAGAATTTACCATTTATTCAGAATTTGAGCCATGGACTACCATTTGTTGACATTTTAGCTCCACAGACCCCAAAGCTAAAGATTTTGTTTACTTTTGTCAACAATTCCAGGCTGGATTTCAGAGAAAACAAAACAGTCAAACATACAGATCAAAATGACCATTAATCTTCTACATTCTCTAGTTGTGTAGACTTGGGCTAATTCACATGATGAATATTTTAACTCTTGAGAGCGTAAACATGAAACCAAATGGACCCGCAAGGGTCCATTTGGTTTCATGTTTACGCTCTCAAAGAGTTACAGTACATCTGGCTAACCAACTTTCCATCATTTAGCCTGGGGCCACCTGGAATCCTCTTTGATGTGGCTCTTTGCAGTAACACAATGAAAAACGTGGCTCTTAGTCTGTGGCCGGTTGGCCACCCCTGGTGTAGAGTGTAGCTGTCTGTGGTGCTGAAGAGTGACTCTCGAAGGAGGCAGTCGCATTCCTCATCTCTCTCCTCAACTCCCTCCCCTCCCATCCCCCTCCGACCATGCCTGTGTCTCGTGTCTGCCGTCAGCGCTTCGACTCTGGGTGAACCCCTAGCCTGGCCACCGGTCCTCTCACTGCCTGCATCCTCGGAGAAAGCCTAACCTCAAGATGACCCATTGATTGATTGGTTGATCAGCGCTATTGACACCTTTTTCTCCACCCGAAAGTCGAGAGCTGAGGGGCCGACATGCTACGCTCGTCTCGCCCGGGACAACAACAGCCCCTGTTGATCTGGGAAAGACTGTCGCTGAGATGGAGATTAAACATTTGGATTACTAATGGTTATCGGATTCCTGGCGATTGGATTGGGCCTGGTTCTGGTATACTGGAAATTCGACGGGTCAAGTAGGAGTCCCCCCTGTACCCGCCGTGCTGATTGGAATGGGGAGGGTTGCGGCTGAGAATTAAGGACGCTGAATGTCATCGCAGGTGGTCTCGCCAACCAAACCCAGCTGATGACCGAAAGACTAAGAGGGGGGCAACGATTGGCTTGCCCTCGATCTAAATTTCTGATTCACGCAAATTGTGATTTGACCCCCCCTGCTTCAAAACCCCTCTTATGAAATTGAGAATGCAACCAGCGAGGGACAACGGCGCGGCCATGCTTTGGACAACTCGGAGTCTCGCCCCCCTCCCTCCCCCGCACACCTGTGGATCGAGCCTTCTCTTCGGAGCCGCTCTATCTCACAGTAACATAAACACTGACACTTTCACACGGCTTTGTGCCCCGAGGATTGGACTGAAACGAACTCTCGCTTTCCACCGTAGAGTACAGACGGACAATCTTAAAAGGCCTTGAGCGTGGACTGATAACTACACATGCTGCCTCCTACCCCCTCCCTCCCCCCTCTGCTTGTAACTTGTCTGTCTAATGAGGTTGTTTTTGGAATGCCATGTACCTGTTATGACCTAAATCAAGGCCTATGACATGAATATTGTGTTCTTTTTTGATATCTCTCCCTGTGTTCTCCTTCACCCCCCCTCCACCCAGCCTGTATGATGTTGGCGCTGCACTGCTTGGCGACACGCTCAGTACAGTCTGGGTATCCCCCCCCCCCCTTATGAGCAAGACAAATTCCAATTCAACTTGTTGAAATGGCTAATAAAAGAACCTTGAACCTTGTAGCTCATAGCTGTAGTCAGAGTGTGGAGTGTAGCTGTCTGTGGTGCTGAAGAGAGTGTAGCCTATAGAGCTGCGCAGTGACGTCACCGCCCCTGTTCCGGAAGTCTTTTCCCCATTCATTTTTCTCATAGACTTTTCGAAAATAATTTATATCAAGACGATTACGCCGCGGCCAAAGCCACCTCAGGTCGTGACAAATCATGACAACAAACACAATATCGTCATATAATATATAATTGGGAAGAAGTAGAAAACGGCATGATACAAGACTTTTTGTTTCGTTTTTCATCTTAGAAATTATTTTATTGTCCCAAAAGTTTGTGTGTGTCATCATGATTCGTCACGACTCGAGTTGGCTGTGTCCGCGGCGTAATCGTCTTGATATAAATTATTTTCGAAAAGTCTATGAGAAAAATGAATTGGGAAAACACTTCCGGAACAGAGGCGGTGACGTCACTGCGCAGCTCTATAGCTGTAGAGTCAGAGTGTAGCTGTCTGTGGTGCTGAAGAGAGTGTAGCGCATTTTGGAAGTGCCACTAGTGCGTTTTGGATTTTGGCAGTTGGCAACACTGCCTCAGAGAGCAGAGAGCGGCACACAGAGCAGACCGTGTGGAGCAGTATGGCGGCCGACTGTTCAAAGTCACATTATTTATTGATCAATCACAACCACCACCACATCTGACATCAACACCGCCAGCCGGGCCGGGCCGGGCCAGGCCAGGCCGGGCCAACCGAGCGCACTAGAACAGATTTTAAAAGCTCCGAAGCTCCTTCGTCAGGTACAGAGCCTTCTAGTAGGAGAGTGAGGATATTCCCGTTCACTCCTATGCGCCAGGCCGGTCGCGCTGCTGGAGGAGCCCTGTGCAGGGCTTGACACTAAGACTTGCCCGCTTGCCCGGGGCAAGTAAAAAAAAATTGGTGGGGCAAGTGAAGACTGCTACCTGGTTGCCCGATCGGGCAAGTATGCTGCAACTTACTGCGCTTTTGTCCACAATTCCAGGCTGGATTTGGGACACAAAACAGGCAAATTAACATACAGATAAAAATGGCCATTAATCCTCTACATCCTGTAGTTGTGTAGACCTGGGCTAATTAAGATGATGAATTTTAACTCTTGAGAGCGTAAAAATGAAACCAAATGGACCCGCAAGGGTCCATTTGGTTTCATTTTTACGTTCTCTGGTTAACCAACTTAGCTGGGGACCACCTGGAACCCTCTCAGGGACCACCTGTTTAAAACCCCTGGTGAGTCCACTCTGAAGCCCGGAAGTCGATGAAATGAATGGGATTTAATAGGGACCGGCAAAGTCTCGCGAGACTGTATGAGTAGTGAGCGTTATCATGAGCGTTATGCTCAGATAGGACTCAAGGAGGCTCTGTATAGTCACGTGACCTGGCTGCTCCTCTCATCTTCCGGTCTCTGCTTCCGGGTACACCAATATCCTAAAGGCCTATTCAGAGTCTGGAATTTCGGTGCCCACCGCGACCACCGCAACCACCGTTTCCTATAATATGACGTCATACCACCACAACCACCGCACCTCCCAGCCCTCCTCTCGGATTTTACTAACCACCGCACCGCACCGCAGCGGTTGCTTGTTTTTAACGGCTGGTTAAAAAAAAGAAAACACACAACCCACCAGAGCGTGGTGCGGTGCTGGTAGTGGACTTTGGAATAGCGGTGGTCGCAGTGCTCTGAGCGGTGCTCGCGGTGGCCACCGAAATTCAGAACTCTGAAAGAGCCTTAACTCTCCCACTAAAAAGCTCTGGTCAGGTATCCTGACGAAGGCCGAAACATTGTATTTAAATTGAGAAGGCAGTTTGAGCAGCAGTGGGCAAAAACATGAACGCGCAATAGGCTAGAACTGTCTCTCCCTATGAAAGCGATGCCAGAGCCGAAATCATGTGCGTGTGTGTTTGTGTGTGTGCATGCGTGAACCTGCATTCGTTCGCCTACCTGGGCGTTGTGGCGGTTGTCGTGGAGATCGTCGGGGTAAGGTCTGTCGGGGCTCCAGTTGCCCGTTTTCTGGAACATCTCCTGGGCTTTGGCTGTCACCCAGGACTGGCTCTCTGTCATACCACCCTCACCACCACCGTCGGGTCTGGGGCACGCGCACACACACATTTAAACATCTTCATTTGTATTCACATTTAACAAGGAAATCTTGAACACAAATCCTGAACAGAATTTTGCCAGTGCCTTAAGCCAAGGCTTCCGAATACAAACACCAGTAGTTTACAATTGTAACCTAGCTGTAAAATAGCATCCCTCACACACACACACACACACACACACACACACACACACACACACACACACACACACACACACACACACACACACACACACACACACACACACACACACACACACACACACACACACACACACACACACACGCACACACACGCACACAGCCATCAGAAGGTTTACACACAAACAAGGACGCCCTGCGCACGCAGGCTTATCTTGCTGCGAATACTAACAAATAAAGCACAGAAATGTGCTTTAATACAATACACAAAACTCATTGCCGAAAAAAAAAAAAAAAACAGAGAAACTGAGAAAAGACAGCAGAGACAGGGAGAAGGTCATTGAGGATCTGGTGGTAGAAGAGGAGAAGTTACACTGCAAAAAATGCTGTCCTACATATAAGAAAAAAATATATATATATATATATATATATATATATATATATATATATATATATATATATATATATATATATATATATATATATATATTATATATATATATATATATATATATATTTGAGTGTAATGGTACTAGAAACAAGCAAAATATTAGTCCGTGGGGTAAGTGAATTGTACTTGGTAAGAATTCTTGTAATAAGAAATATGTTCTAAAAACATGGTTGATAATCTTATACAACTTGCTCTTGGTTAGATATATCCTTCTTAAAACAAGAGCAATCATACTTAAAGTCTAGATTACAAGACTTGCTTAGTTCAGAGCTTTTTGCAGTGTACAAGTACACAGGACATAACCTTTACAAGTAGTTTAAAGAGGGAGTGCTGTGGTTTTTGTATTTTATTATTTTCCTCCTCAATTTTGATGATCCTGATGATCATGTTTTAGGGTGGGGGGAAAAAATCATGCCACTCCATCTTTAAAAAGGGGTTTAAAAAAAGAGATGTTTCAAAAGGAAGAAAAAAAGGTGTAAATACTCACATGGCGTTGTTCATGTTGTCAGGCTGGGTGCTGGGGACCCCGTTGAGGCCCTGCCCCCCGGGGGGTCCCCCCTCCGTGCCCCCCCCTCCGTCGGAGGGTTCCATGCGCTGAAACATTAATGGCGTTCGGTTCTGTGTGAGATATACAACATGGCCTACGGGCTGGCATCAGGCACATTCAGAGGGATGATGATGGGGGAGAACAGTAAGGCGCGCACACGCACACACGCACACACACACACACACACACACACACACACACACACACACACACACACACACACACACACACACACACACACACACACACAGGAGAGGAAACAGGAGAGGACACAAACACTCCCGCACGCTGCACAAGGATGCACTCGCAACATGCACCCACTCGGGGGCGCCATCGACAAGCACATGGCACACATTTTGTGGGCTTCCATCCCCCAAGGTAAAGTTGTTTGCCTTTTGATCTGGGATCGGCCACGGTCTCCAACCTGAACCCCACAGAGATCAACTAGAACATGGGTGTCAAACTCTGGCCCGCGGGCCAAATTTGGCCCGCCGTGTCATTTCATTTGGCCCTTGAGACATTATCAAATTAACTCCACCCATTTTTGACATTTTAATATGTCATTAATATACCTTAGAGATGTTGTGTGGGAAAAAAAAAGGTTCCCCCAATTCTGTATTTCCTAAAAATGGAGGTCTGAAAAAATCATTAACATGGTGAAATACATCTGATGACATCACCAAGATGTATTTCAGACCCATTTTTCCTCTCAGGAAAATTTTGAAAATATTTGCTACTGAAAGAATATATATTCAAAGATTTGCATCACATTTACACAATTTTTCAAAAATATCAGATTTACAAGCTCACAAGCGCTGATATTTTTCAATAGCTTAAGTGTAACATAATGCTTTGATTTTCGGTCAGGTAATGATAAGTAAATAATAAGTAAGAAGAAGCAGATCCACAACCTCCAAACACAGTGACATATTATTTTAAAAGGAGTATTCCTCCAAAGAAAAAGTAACGTATTTTTAGCACTATACGACGCACCAGGTTAGAAGGCGCACCTTCAATGAATGGCCTATAATTTTGGAACTGTTTTCATATAGGCGCACTGGATTATAAATGACATAGAGGCTAATAGAGGCTACTGCAGTCAAACAATCGATAGGCTGTGTTTTTTGAGAAAATGAAGTAAAAAAAAAAAGTTAAAGTAAGGGCTTTTTTTCGACAGATTACACAATCCTTGAAGCCTTCATTTTTCATTTAGTAAATTGCGACATGTTGTGAGCTCGTAGATCTGTCATTTTCAAGAGGTTTACCAAACACTCTATCATTAGTACTTTTGCTTTTGATAATTTAAGTGCATTTCGATGCCAATATATTTGTTTTCTTTTACTCAGGTAAATGTTGACTTTCCACACAATTTTACTTTTCGTATTTCTAGTATTGATACTTTGACTCGTATTTAAGATTCAGGAAGAACACAACCGATGCCAGATCTGTATAACAAGATAACTTCTACCTGTGTGGTATTTCAGGTAAAGTTAGTCCATAAATCGCTGGTCCGCAGTCCGACTGACATATCCACTCGCTAAGCAATGAGGATGAACATTATTTTGTCGAGGCCTGTCGATTCTCAACGGTTGTCTGGACCAACAGGGAGCCACCGTTTAAAATCAAGACAGCACTCTGAAATTTTCGGGCCCACCCATCTGAGACACATCGCCTGCATTCTGAGAGACACTGCGTTGTGAAACAGCGCCATCTCGAGGCGGACTGTCTGTCCATCTGACTGCGGACCAGCGGCATTAAAGGAGCAACTTTTCTACGTTTCTCTTCTCATCAGACGGCTATTTATGGACACCAAGCGGCAGCTCCCCCTCCCAAGGCATCCTGGGTAACGGAGTACTCTTGGAAGTGGATGGAAGAGGCTTTTCCAACACTGAGGGAGGGGGGGGGGGGGGGGGGGGGGGGTTGGAGGTTGCTGGGGAAAGTGCCAGCAACAACAATAGAATGACTGCCAAATAAGACGACTTATTGTGTCACGTCCATCCATAGCCTATAGACAGTGGGGCTAGCGGCTGAATGCTGAACATTAAAAAATGAACAGGGGGATGGATGGCTCTGGACTCTGTTTAGATTAGAAACAGCCCCCGTGGGCCATTCCTGTCCCCTGACACACATACAGTACATCCCCTGGTGGGAAGAGCAAAAAAACACACACACAATGTCAATCGAAAGAGACCCTTAAAAAAAACCCAAAGGTGTCAAGGGGGGAGGAGTGGCGTTAAGTCTCCCTGAACGGTCCTGTGGCGTGGGTTGTGCTGCTGGTTAGGAAATATCCTGGGGGAAATTCATGACTAGACGCTTTAGACCTGTGTTACAGTATAGGGCGATAGTTTGGGCGTTGCAATAGTGGCTAGCCTAGTAGTAGTAGTACGTACTACTACTACCTGCCTTCTACATCCATTAAAAATACCAGTAGTATTTTAGACTTTAGTTAGAATTATTTTATTTTTACTGGTCCAGTCAGGCAGTCATTATGAGCCCCAGCTATGTGGCGCTCAAAGGAGCTTAATTTCCACCCCTGGATTGACAGCTCTTTGTAGGATTTTTGGTGCTATCCTCAGGACCTGAGCACCACTTATGTGCACCCCTGCACATAATGGCCACAGGAAGGTCCACTCAGCATACCAGCACCACCACAACACACACCAGAGGGGACACCGCGGAGAGAGCTTTATGAATACACAGACGAGAGAGAGAGAGAGAGAGAGGAAAGGGTTCTTGGTTAGAGCCACTTGTGGTGATGTGACAATCAACCTGGAACGACCAATCAGGGGACGGGGTTGATAGGTCAAGGTCCCGCCTCCTCCTCCTCCTCCTGGAGGGGACAGACGTAGGGACGGAGGGACAGAGGGATGCGACATGGAAACGCCACGACGACGACGACGGGTCACAAGAAACGACGTGGAGACGGAAGAGAACGAGACAATTAAAGCAGAAAAAAAAAAGAATCGAAATGATAATTTTAGAAAAAAAAGGACGACTAGAGAGTATAAATAACAGCTAGAAGTTGGACAGAGAGAAGACAAGAAACGGTAAGAGAGACACAAAAACAGATACAGACACAGCCAAAGAAGACATTCGCGACAGCAAAACAAACAGTTGACATTCATGAGGACGTGACTGAACGTACAGTTCGTACAGAAAAAAAAGCTAAAGGAAAGGAAATTGAGGATGCGGAAAAAAGGCAGGGTTGCAGATGTACGCAGTAAAATCCAGAATGTTCATTAAACGCAAACATTTCATTGGGTAGAGTAATAGACCTTGCACTAAGCCTCTCCCCCGCCCCGCCAAGCGTGTTCATTCCAATGTAAACATAATGGATATTACATACTTTAAATACAGGTTCGTTTTTGTAACCAAACTTTCAAGGCATGATTATGTACTATCATGCAGGCAAACTATTGGTGGAGAGGTTTGTCAATCATTATGCTTAGCTGTGATTGGACCATATAGCAGCTCGGGGAGGGGATGCTGAAAGGTCTATTGACCCTTTTGGGTCAATCGGGAGTTTAATTACCACTCTGGATTTGACCGTATAGGCCAGGGACTTTTTGCAGGTAAGAACAATGTGAACTGACAGAAAGACAGACAGAGTGGTTCCGGGTGCACAGCTGGGGGCTGCTGATGTTGAGAGAGCCTGTGTGGAATTCTCCAGTCAGTCCAAAGGTATATGTACGCATGGCTGCATTCGGGGTTCATACCAACTTATATTTGCAGGGGATGGATGGGGGGGATGGGTGGGTTGGGGGGCTGCATACAAGAAAACGAAACAAAACAAAATCCGCCACATAATATACTCTCCATTCACCACACACAGTGCTCCCTGACCCTGCAAAAAAAGCGAGTCTTTAGACATTACTTTTATCGCTAGCCCCACGATCTTTTCCACACAGGGGCAGCCATTTGGACTTAATTTGGTCCACAGCAGTAGAGCGGTAGAGCTACGACAAACGCATGACAACCGAACACAGAAGTCGGGTGGAGTTGCAGGAGCATGAGGTGGTGGGTGTTAAGTGAATGGAGAAGAAGTGTTTCCACCACAGGGAGGAGGGGGCAGCGGGAGCAAAGTGCATCTCCAGAAAGCATTCCTTGTTTACTAAAGGGGAAGTGCATTGACATATTGCAGGAGAGCCCGACCGATGTCATATTTCTGGGGCCGATGCCTCTTTCAAGTAAACAATAGTATACGACATTGACTTCATTTACTTTTGTGAAACAATTCCATTTTCTGTCCTTTTCTGTTCCAGGCATATATCGGCCAATATATCGGCCGATATATCGGTACAAATATCCCTGATACCGATGCCGATATATTGGTATCGATATCGGTTGATATATCGGTACGACCAAGATATCGGTCGGGCTCTATACTGCACATACAGCAAAACAAAGGTATAGGCCATGTGTTATCATCATCATCATCATCATCATCATCATCATCACCATCATCATCATCATCAACAACATTTTTTGTTCAGAGGCAGAGCATCGTCAAAACAGTTACCAAACCTGATCCATCCTCCCTCATGATGGTCAGATTTACACAATCAGAGAGAAGAGCAGCGGGTAGCTTAATAATAAGGTAGCGTCGGGGTAGTCTGTCCAGCAGCAGAGTAGGCTAGCTGTAGAGGAAACCAGCCCAGAGCTTGTCGCCAACATGCTAAAAGGATATAAAGATGTGCTAGGGTGCAACCTGGCGCAGGAGAAAAAGGACTCAGAGCCTTTTCTATCATTATCACCATGCTGAAAGGGCTCAACTATATACAGTGGGGTACGCAGTAAAAATCCTCAGGGTTAATTCATCAATTTGTAAAGGCCTTGATACACAGAGCAATTGTTTTGATCAAAATCAACAAGCAACGTCAAATATCAACGTTGACTTCAGAATTCAGAATCAGTCAGATCGTTAGCGCCCTCTACTGGTCAACATTTCAGAATCCTACAGTCACAGCCCTCCTTGGTGTCATGTGATCCTTTCTCCCAGACTCCCACAGATGAACGTGGCTGCTGCCTCACTGGACAGAACATTTTAGAACTAAACTATTTATACCAAAATAATTGATTTTGTATTCTCCTAAATGAACATTTTGAGAACTGTTGGGTGAAAATGATTCAGTTCAGACTAAAAAACAACTTGTAAAAACAATTTACCATGTTAATCGTTTTCCTTTGAGGCTCCTTTTTTTTTTCTTTTTTTTTACATTTTTTTCCTGAGAGCGTACAATGTGAACCAAATGGACCCTCAGGAAAAAAATATGTAAAATGGGTGGAATTCCCTTAATGGGAGGTGGTGTTGCCTGTTGCCATGCGTCTCATCATGTTGCCCGTTGATGTTGACATTGTTAGTTGATATTGATCAATACATTGCTAGTGTATCACTGTATCACTGACCCTGAGGACTTTTGCGGTATTGTGTTGTTTAAGTATTGGGCTGCTTGAAATCAAAGCAGATGTCCTGCTTTGGTGGACAGTTGATGGGTTGTGACCTGTGAGGGTGGGCTTTTATTTGCAGGAAACAGTGATCTGTATCTCTGGTTTTGGAAGTACTTTTGGGGGGTGGTGAGGGGGCTTCTTGTTGGTACCTGTTCCTCTCGCAGGGCCTGCAGCCTTTTGGTCTTGCTCTGCCGGTAGTATTCCATGATCATCATGGCGGCGTAGATTTTGCCCACCGTCAAGTCTGTGGCTGCTGAGAAAATGACAAGTTACCCTGCGAGATTAGACCCGAGCGAGATGGGACCCTGAGCCGTGTGGGAAGGACATCATGGGAGTGGGGGGACGCACACGTCATGCACACACGTTCACAATAACACAACGACAACAACAACAAAAACAACATCACAGTTTGCACCTGGAGCATAGTCGAGTTCCTGCTTCTCTCAGTTTAGATCTGGTCACCCTATACCAGGGGTCGGCAACCCAAGATGTTGAAAGAGCCATTTTTGACCCAAAATTAA
>CM076973.1:2807861-2812861 GCA_039105355.1 Benthosema pterotum | reverse complement strand
AATGAGTCAAAGACAAAGTGCTTAAGACACCCAGTCAGGAAAGATCATGTACATCAGTGGATCCCCACTAGGGATGTCACGGTATCAGGTAATACCGGTATTACCGGTATGGGGCCACAAAACCGGTACTTTGCTTGCCCACCGAATGTACCAGGGAAAAAAATAAAAATAAATAATTTTTTGTGCGTTCTATTGCACGTAACTCTTAGAGAGTGTAAACATGTTTACGCTCTCAAGAGTTAAAGGTAGGGGAAGTGATTTCACTTTTGTCAGATATCACCCAAAAAATATTTTTTTTCTGTTAAAATGCTCTATTATAAGGTGTGGAAACCATATATGGAGTTTCCTCCTCCCCCACGTTAGCAGAGGAGCTAATAAAAGTTCCCCAGGTGGTGGCGAATTCTCCTCCAATCAGGATCGAGCAGCAGGCTCACATAGTGTAGCTACTGTTTGGCACCCCTAGTGCACCAGGCTGGAACTACAGGATGAATTTCAAATCACTTACCCTACCTTTAAAATATTCATCATGTGAATTAGTCTACACAACTAGAGAATGTAGAAGATTAATGCTCATTTTGATCTGTATGTTTGACCGTCTTGTTTCCCAAATCCATCCTGGTATTGTGGACAAAAGCAAAAAAAAAAAAAGTTTTTGGTCTGCGGGGATAAAATGCTTTCGTATAATTATATTACTAATGTTGATTGAGGATTTGTCCTGCATGTGCCAGGAGGACTCTGAGGACATCTAGTGGTCAAACTATAAAACCGATAATACCGGTATAAAAGCAAACTATAAAACCGGTGTTGAGATTCTTACACCGTGACATGCCTAATC
This sequence comes from Benthosema pterotum, assembly GCA_039105355.1. Lineage (NCBI taxonomy): Eukaryota > Metazoa > Chordata > Actinopteri > Myctophiformes > Myctophidae > Benthosema > Benthosema pterotum. The sequence continues at coordinate 2,812,026 of CM076973.1, read as the reverse complement.
CCCACCTTGTTTCTGTAGCGCTGCACCACTTGGATGACTCCTGTTTGTGGCCCATGCATGCACTGCGCCATAGAGGCATACACTGTCTTTATGTTCAACGTATGCACTATCAATTTTCATCCACAGAACGTACTGAATATCAACCTTCTACGGAAGTGGTTATCAGCCTTTTTCATAAACTTTAATCATTCAACGACCCTATATTAAAGCTAAGGGACGTGATTTGAATTTGAAATTCATTGTGTAGTACCAGCCTGGTGCACTAGGGGCGCCAGACAGTAGCTACACTATGTGAACCTGCTGCTCGATCCTGATTGGAGAATTCACCCACCACCTGGGGAACTTTTATTAGCTCCTCTGCTAACGTGGGGGAGGGGGAAACTCCATATATGGTCTGCACACCTTATAATAGAGCATTTTAACAGAAAAAAAAATTGGGGGTGATATCTGACAAAAGTGAAATCACTTCCCCTACCTTTAAATGTATAATACTAATGTAATGACATCTCCAACAATATCCACTTACCCTCTTAGCCCAAATGTTGGCACCGATATATGGAGCCAGAGAGAGAGAGAGAGATAGACAGAGACGGTAACAGGCACACATACCCTTGGCGATCTTGATGTCCAGAGCCGTTCGGATCAGCGCCATGAGGGTGGAGTTAAAATGCACCGTGTTGTCGTCGGCGACGGGCAGATCCATGCGCAGCAGCCTCTGTGGAGAGCCAGTCAGGATGAAGCGGATGAGAAAGGGGCGTGTCCCGGGTAAAGGGGGCGTGTCTGAACCTCCAGGAAGGGAAGGGAGGGGGAGAAAGGAAGGGGGGGGGGGGGGGGGGGGGGGGTTGTCGAGAGAGCTCCATAGACAACAGCCAGTTAGTTAGATGGGCTCTGTCAGATTTTTATTTTCATTTGTTATTGAATTAATATTTTCCAGCCCATCTAGGACAGCGGAAAAAAGACAAAAGACAAAGCAAAAAAAAAAAAAAAAAAAGGTTAATGTCTTTCAGTTGCCAAGCTCTTTTTTTTTTTTGTTGTCAATTCGGCTTGCCAGGCGAGAGCGCATATAGGCTTGAGAACGTACTCCGGGGGTTGACGACCTACGAACAATATGAACGTTCTAAAGTTCCCTCCTTAAACATTTGATCGGCGCATGTATGTATGTGCAAGCGTCTGTCTCCTGCTCGCCAGTGATACTCTACCATACAGCACAGCTATCCAAAACAGGGGGGGGAGGGGGGGCATTTGCTGCTATAGAAGCCGCCGTGAAAACCCCTTAATTTATGCTCTGTCGCAGGTTGGTTGTCGTGCCGCACCGCCGAGAAGAGTGGACCAACCGCTCGAGCTTTTACGAGCCGGCGCTTTATACGTGGAGCTCGAGAGGAGCCGGTCGTTTCTTGCCAGCAGGGGTGACAACCGTCGCGCGACTATGAGTATGAATCGGGAGGGGGGGAGGGGCTTGAGAGCCGAGAACCACAAGGAAGTACAATCGGACGCCTGCTGCTAGCGCGGACCTCCGACCCCAACCTCTGCCCATGTTCCCTAAATGTGTGAATGCGGGATACTCATTCACACATCTTAGTCGTGACACACATGACAGTAATATCGCACACATATACACCACCCCCCCTCCCCCAACCCACTTAACACACAGAACTCCAATTAAATACTCTTAATTGGAGTCCTTTTGACGAACAGGATAGATCGACTGGAGAGGAACAATAACAGTATCACTGGGACAATCTTTGCCACTTTTTTTTTTTTTTAAAGAGGAGACTGGCATTTTGTTTTGTTAACAAAGGCATCTGCTATAGAGCTCCCCCTACCTGTGTGGAGGTTCCCTGTCTGTATATAGACATACTGTACATATATAACTTTACAAGGTAAATCCAATGGCGGAACTCGGCTGATAGAACAAATCAAGCTGCTTTAAGCGGCTCGTTTGTTTTCCCATCCCAGCCAGTTGGCATCCATTGCGTTTACCTCTGAACATGAGCGTTGGGCACTCACGGAAAAAAAGGCAAGCACGGCATAATATAGAGAGTTTTGCATGCTTGCTTCTTCTTGCATGCTTCTTTGTGTGTGTTTGTGTGTGTGTGAGAGAGAGAGAAAGAGTTCTAGTGTTTCGGGCATGCCAGAAAGTGGACGCGGCAGGCGAAACGGCAACAGCCAACATCCGCGGTTCTCGGCAAGGCAAGCATGACGTCATCGACCGCCGTAGCCATGCAACACAGAATCTGTGTCCCTTAATACCCCATAAATCCCCCGGACAAACAGACATGCAGCATGCTTATTTCACCCCCCCCCTCCCCAGAACACACACACCACCCTACCCAGTTCCCCTCCACCAAGCCCCGCTACCCCCTCCCTTCCTCCCTCCCTCCCTTGCCGAAATACAAGCAGCCGTGCATCTGCGCACAGAGAGTATCCTCATCCAGATCAAAACGATCGATAGTTCTCGTGTTCTATTCGATGCGTTTGTTATCTCTTTTTTTGTTTTTCTTTTGTTTTGTGTCGATTGATTGGCTCGCTGATAGTGGTGCAGTTTTATCTCACCTGGCGATTGGTCTGACTTTGTGTTCAAAGTCAAATGCATGCCAGTGACGGTACGATTTGAATAAACAAAAATGTCTGTTTTTATTTGTTTTTGTTTTTTTCTAAACACGACGTCTGTCGAGGCAAGATCTCTCTCGATGCAAAACGGGTGCTGTGTCTAAAAAGGGGAGGGGTGGGGGGTGGGGGGTGTCTGAGTTAGAGAGGACTGACAAAGTGTGACATTCCCTGAAAGAAGAAGAAGAATCAGAGAAGGTGAAGATCAAAAAGTATGAGTGATGTTTATTTATTGAGTTTTTGTTTGTTTGTTTTGTTTTGTTTAGTTCTTTTTTTTTTGCCCACTCTGTTAGTGGCGGGGTCTAAAGCTGTTAGTTTTCAGTGTTAAGACTTAGGTGGCTCTAAAAAGGTCAAAGCTTATGAGATGCGGTTACAGATAAATAGGGGAGGGTGAGGATGAGGAGAACCGTGACAACACTGAAAGAGCAAAATAAATAAATAACAAGAGCGCGTGGTATAACAGGAGAAAGAAAGAAAGGAAGGAAGGAAGGAAGGAAGAAAGAAAGAAAGAAAGAAAGAAAGAAAGAAAGAAAGAAAAAGAAAGAAAGAAAGAAAGAAAGAAAGAAAGAAAGAAAGGCAGAGGCAGAGCGGTGTGTTTAGGTAGAAAAGAGAAGGTAGAGTATATTACAGTACAAGACAAAGAGAAAAAGACACAACACTAAAAACGACACTGACAAAAAAAAAAGTCCACCGATAAAAGGCCAAGTTTAAAACAGAGACGTCTCTCATCTCACCTCGTCTAGAAAAAACCTAATACTTCTCTCAATGAGAAACGCAACCCGGGGTGTCCCCCAAACAAAACAACAACGAAAGAAACAGCCTTTTCCACATACTGCGTACTGTCACTATACTGGACATATTTGAAGGGACTCGGTGCCTATACGGGGAAACCAAAGTTCAAAATTGTCCAACCGCTACAAGCTGACAGACAACATAAGGGAGAATTATATCACCTCAACTGTCTGCTAAAAAATTCGTTTTTTATGGAAGCTTCATTGGTAAAACGCTACGATTCTTCGCCGACCGCCGAGTTATATGCAACAGGCCTGTTTGTCAGGCCTAGAGAGAGAGAGAGAGAGAGATAGAGAGAGAGAGTGAGAGAGAGAGAGGGGTTGGGGGGAGAACAGAAGAGGGGAAAAAGTAGCTGAAGGACAGAAAGACGATGGAGGATGGAGCCAGCCAGTGCTGTGGTGTGGTGTTATGGGTGGAACATGGAGGTGGGCGATGAGCTCTGAGGGACAAAGAGGAGAGCAAGAGAAGAGGTGAGAAGAAACCACAAAAAGGGAGCAGGAGAGATGAGCGAGAGAATGTGGGAGAGAGAGAGAGAGAGAGGACAGATGAGGCGTAGGAGGAGGAGAGATGTAGTAAGATGGGGAGTCGAAAAGTTCCGACCAGAACTGCATTGACATATTTGACAGAAAGAGAGAGAGAGAGAGAGAGAAAGGCAGATGATAGAGAGACAGAGAGAAGGGGGGAGGGCGGGTGGGGGGAGGTGTAGACAGAAGACAGAAGAAAAAACAAAACAAAACAGGGAGTTCTGAAGGAGCTCAACCGAGTC
>CM076973.1:2800361-2802861 GCA_039105355.1 Benthosema pterotum | reverse complement strand
ACTCGTAATAAACTGTACATATCCTTATAATGAATGCGACCGCTGCAAGATAAAATACAAGGAGGGAGGAGGGGGGGTTAGATGAGAGGATCACACAGAAGAAGAAGAAGAAGAAGAAGAAGAAGAAGAAGAAGAAGAAGAAGAAGAAGAAGAAGAAGAAGAAGAAGAGTACTTTTACACAGTGTGTAGAATAGTGGTTCCCAAATCTTCTAATGAAGGGGTGCACATACTTTTTTTGACTCGAGAGCTACTTTCAAAATGACCGGCTCAACAAGATTGAGCTTTGAAATAGCGGTGATGGTGTTACTTAATGTTATAGTGTTTAACAATAATGCACTTATAATGAAAAATAGAGGGGGAGAATTGGTTTTCCTGTCTATGCTATTACTGACGTTTGAAAAATGTATTTGGGGTTTGAGTTGACAGTTCGGGATGTTTAGTTTCTTGCATCCAAAACTAAGAACTTTCACGTTTTTGTCCACAATTGAAAAAGAGAACTGGCAAAACGTTGGTCAAAATAACAATTATTCTCCGTTTTCTGATTGTGTGGACTCTTGAAAATTACGTAATTCAAATGTTTAAATATAACTTAACTCCGGAGAGTATAATGTATAATACTTATTGCAACGTCAAAGTTAAACCCTTAGTGTACTGAATGCGTTTTGGTGTTCTAAGCATTATGTTTTAACTATTGAAAAATAGCAGATCTACAAGCTCATAGCGCGCCACCGAGTGGCGCGCTATGAGCTTGTATCTCTGCTATTTTTGAAAAAATTTTGCAAAACGTGGTGCAAATCTTTGAATATTATGTTATTCAGAAACTAGATAGGACACAATGGGTTTAATTTAGGGGGACCCTGGGGATATCTGGGGACCCCCTGGAACTCTCTCAAGGGCCCAAAGGGGTCCTGGACCACACCTTGGGAACCACTGGCGCGTAGAACAGTGGTCCACACACAGACACTTTGTGTAAAATGACAGAAGGAGCCAGAGAGGTACACAGAGCTATAGAGGTAGATGAGAGGCAGGCACAGGAGTTAAGATAGGAGACACATGTGGAGTTAAGGTTAACTCTATGTTCTCAATGAGTCCCACCCTCCCAGACATATTGAATTCCCTTCATCCGATAGATCCCACATCATGGATTCTGTGTCATTCATAAACAGGATCATCATCATCATCATCATCGTGTCAAATCAGAGGAACAAACCTGACGTTCCATCGGAGGAGAGAGGTAAAGGTTTGACAGCACGTACAGTACAGTCACTTTGTGTCACGTGTGTGTGTGTGTGTGCGTGTGTATGTGCGTGCGTGCGCCTACACACACATGTGTGTAGGCGCATAACTTTGTTGCAGTAGATAAATATAACATAAACATATTAGTTACACACGGAGTTTATATTCATGTTTATGTCTATATCATATCTCCGCTGTCAGGAGGAAACCACCTCACTTCAAAATGTTCATATTACTAAGGCTAAGGCTCATAGGCGTGCATACATAGACGTCAAGGGGGGTATGAGCACCCCCTAGTGGCCCTCTCTGGACCAACATGCCCTTTTTAAAAGAGCAAAAAAGATGCTGAAATGCTGTTTTCTATGTGTTTTTTTTAACTCCCCAAAACTCAATTTTCCGCCTTCCTGGTTACATTTGAGCACCTGCCCTTGAAACTCTCTGTGCACGCCAGTGCTAAGGCTAAAAACCATAGCCTAAAAAGAAAAACAAAAGAAACAAACAAAAAAAACACTCCAAGTGGGTACTTTTGTGAAATAATTCCATTTTCTGTCTTTCTTTTTCTGTTCCAGGAATATATCGGCCGATATACGGTATCCGCTGATTTTGCCACTATATTGGCTGATGCCAATATATATTACTGATACCGATGCCGATATATCTCTATCAATATCAATAGCCAATATACTGTACATGTATCTGTACGAGCGATATATCGGTCGGGCTCTAGATGTGACTAGAGGTGGTGGTGGTGGCGATAGTGGTTTTATTTTAGCACACCGTTTGAGGATCCAAGTTATGAGTTATGAGGTTTTTAAGACTTAAGATTTCCTTTGTTCAAGATTTTCCTTTTAACCAACACATGGATGTAATAGCACTGTCCTATGCACTGTCCTATGTAAAAAGAAAAAAAAAAAAAAAAAAAAAAAAACGTAAAAACAATTGAGTTAGGTGATTTCCTCCAGAGAGCAAATAATACACAGTATGTACCTTGATGTGTGTGTGTGTGTGTGTGTGTGTGTGTGTGTGTGTGTGTGTGTGTGTGTGCGTGCGTGCGTGCGTGCGTGCGTGCGTGCGTGCGTGCGTGCGTGCGTGCGTGCGTGCGTGCGTGCGTGCGTGCGTGCGTATACCGAAAGCCAAAACGTTAGCAAAATTTCGCTCACTATCTGTGATAATAGGCAGCCGTCACATATGGAGGAGACGCTGCTTCCTTGATCAGACATACAGTATCATATCAGGGAGGTTCTGTGCTTGTATGTGCATCTAC
>CM076973.1:2690361-2795361 GCA_039105355.1 Benthosema pterotum | reverse complement strand
CGGGCAAGTGTTAGTGTCAAGCCCTGTTTCAGTAAGCCCCGCCCTCTCCCCAGTGTCCACCCAAGGTACCACCCCAATGTAAATATCATGGACTTTACACACTAAATACTGGTTCATTTTTGGAACCAGACCTTCAAAATCTCTTCCAAGTCCATCAACAAGGCATATTGGAAAAATGTGTGTGTCCCAGTTATTTTTTAAAAGAATGTTTTATCATATAGGAAAAAGTTATTGGTGGAAAGGTTTGTCTGACTATCACATGTTATGCTTAGCTGGGATTGGACCATAGCAGTTTGGGGAGGGGCTTACTGAAAGGTGTATTATATGCAGTGTTGGGACATGTGCACTACGTAACTTAATATATTACATAATATATTACCAAAATGCAATAACTTGTAATATAAATATATTACTAAACAAAAACAATCTAATATATTATACTTTTCTTTCTGCATTACTGCAGTAATTACTTTCAATATTACTTTCTGTCAATCTGTCTAGTTGCAAGTGTTCTTGTGAAATTATCTTGACTGCAGTTAAATAATTACTTATTTTCTATCACTTGTCATCAACTTATTTACTGGCTTCCATGAATTCAAGAAATACATTTAACTCCTGTGTTAAGGAGTGACGTTTTTTCAAGTTGATTTCAATGGATTTGACCAGACAAGCCAAGCTTTATTGTAAGCATGCCACTGGTCTACACAATATTTGATTAATAGTGATACTAAATATTTAATTATATATTTTGTAAAAAGTAATATGTAATAGTAATGTTAATATATTACACTTGCTCAGACAGTAATATTGTAATATAATATATTGCTTTAAAATGATGGTAATAATTAATAAGTAATATATTAACAAGGTAAAGTAATATTCCCAACACTGATTATATGTGGGAGTGTTTTCCATGAGTAAGCGAACATGAAACCAGGCTAGAGAGAGGTCCTTTAGCACGTTCGCATCCCGATCTATATTAAACTCTGGATTAATGATGATGTGACACCATAGCGCCAGTGTATATCTCATAAGAGCTCCATGGTGCCTCAGTGCCTATAGACCTGCCAGAAGCTCCAGTGCGTTCCCAGGACGTACAGTACATGTCCTTGTTGTTTCCAAGAATATCGTCTTTGTCGGGGTGGCAACCTCATTATGTCTGAAACCGTTACTTTTCACCGTTCAAATTCATGAAATAACAAACAGTTTGAGAACCACGGGTCTATAATAAGAGCCGTTTGAGATCGCTTTGCTGCTCTGGGTGAGTTACCCCCCCCCCCCTTGCGGGGACCCAGGCCAGGATGCCAGGCCTGCAATACAATGCCAGCAACACAGTGCGAAACAATCTTCTTCCCTTGTTCAACCTCACTGTTGTTTGGCTATTTACATCTTTTTATTAAATGGGAATTTCACACAGCATTTTTAACAAAATGACGTTAAAGGTAGGGGAAGTGATTTCACTTTTGTCAGATATCACCCCAAAAATATTTTTTTTTTCTGTTAAAATGCTCTATTATAAGGTGTGGAAACCATATATGGAGTTTCCCCCTCCCCCACGTTAGCAGAGGAGCTAATAAAAGTTCCCCAGGTGGAGGGTGAATTCTCCTCCAATCAGGATCGAGCAGCAGGTTCACATAGTGTAGCTACTGTTGGGCGCCCCTAGTGCACCAGGCTGGTACTACACCATGAATTTCAAATCACTTACCCTACCTTTAACTAAGACCTGTGAAATTGGTCCAGTAAAGAGACAAAAAAAAGAAAAAAAAAAAAAAAAGAATTGTGAGTGGATATTTCCTGAATCACACACCCACATTCTTAGCATCATGAAGACGCACCCACCCCAAACAGCAGCAACATTATGAAAATTGCAATGAAAATTCAGTGTTCTAGGGTTGCTGAGAAAAAAAAAAAATACTGTACATAAAAATATATAAAACACATATAGGGCGCACACATGTAATGCGCAATTGTGTAAGAGTTGTAGCACTTGACACACCAAAGATAGTAAATCCAGTGAATCTGGATACATGTCTCCCTCACATGGTAAGACAATGTCGAGTATGAAATTCCTCTTTAACTATTGAAAAATAGCAGATCTACAAGCTCATAGCGTGCCACCGAGTGGCGCGCTATGCGCTTGTATCTCTGCTATTTTTGAGAAATCGTGAAAACGTGGTGCAAATCTATGAATATGTTATTTCCCGAAGCAAACACTGTTAGCTCAAATCTTTGCTTCTGGGGTAGCCTCGACACCCAGGCTTTCATTTTCGTTCGCCTTGCGCGAAAACGGAAAGCCTGGACTAACGCACGTTGGAAAGTGGCCTTGAGGGGGGAGTGAACCTTCCGGGGTGGGCGTCGCTCTACATAATGTGACGTAGAACAGCAGTGGACGGGAGGGGGAGGGGCCGGAGATGACGACACGTTAGTGAGATCAAATCAGAGCGCAGCACTTCCGCCGTGTGGATCCCACGACACCCCCGCCCCCCAAGGCCAAAATCATTGAGGGCTAGACCAGGCTACTTCTGGGGTGATCCCTAGAAGTGTTTTTTTTTTTTTTTTTTTTAGATGGAGGTCCACAGCCAAATATAGATAAGTCTGGTGGTCCTATGAAATATGTTGAGCATCACTGACACAGAAAAAAACAAAACAAGAATCTATAGCGTCAGAAACCAGAACTTAGCATCTGAAACAAGTGGCACAAACTAGAATCTGGCGCCATCTAGTGTCAGAAACTAGAATCTAGTCAGGACACAATGGGTTCAACCATGCTGTACAGTACTTGTGGTGTTTTAGCTTCCATAGAAGAAATGCTTTTGGGGAGAGAATGTGAGAATGCAGCACAAATCTCTCAGTGTGTTCTTTCAGAGCGAATGTTTTGTAGAATCTACAATGCCAAGGACTATCTAATAAGGACAGGAAGCCAAGACACCTATGGGGGAGTCCACATTGGTTCATGGGAGGAAACAGACATGCTCAGTACAGACCAGGAAGTATGACACTTGCAAACCATGCATGCAATTGGTCTCTTGGATGGCCAAGCGTCAAACTTCCTGGTCTGTACTGCGCATGTCTGTTTCCTCCCATGAACCAATGTGGACTCCCCCATGGTGTCTTGGCTTCCTGCCCTTATTAGATAGTCCTTGTACAATGCCAGGAAGAAATGGGTATCTTTGCTATACCTTGAAGGACTGGACGAAGGTCCAGAGCAGGATGCGGATGGTCTCGCCTTGCCTCAGCAGCTTGACCAGACGCGCGGCTCGGAACAGCCTCAGGAAACTCAGGTTGATGAAGTTGTTCTGCACAGCACAGGAACACTCAGTCAGTTCCACCGTACGCATGCATTCATGCATGCACCAGGTCCCACCAAATACACAACCAAAAACGCAACACCCCCCCTCCCCAAAAAAAAAAAAAAAAAAAAAAAAAAAAAAAAAAAAAAAAACACAACAGCATGAGGGAGAGAGAGAGAGAGAGAGAGAGAGAGAGAGAGAGAGAGAGAGAGAGAGAGTAGAGAAAGAGTAGCAGGAGGAAAGGGAGACTTACATTTAGGAAGAGAAAGAGCGAGAGAGAAAGACAGAGCGCCACTAGGGTCAGAGTCAGACCGAACAAATCATATGAAAACTATCTCACACACAAAGGGAAATGAGGAAAAGTCATAGAAAACAGCACAAACGCAAAGACAGAGAGAGAGAGAGAGAGAGAGAGAGAGAGAGAGAGAGAGAGAGAGAGAGAGAGAATTACGAAAAGTAAAATCATAACTGAAAGAATCTAATTGTCATCATCCAATCTGGTAAAACAGATTTTTTTTTTAAGAGAACCAAATGCACTGATCATTGAGGGACAAGCAGACCACAGGATGAAGCGGGGGGAGGGAGGGGGGCATGTCAACCATGTCAACCTCTCTGTCTCTCTCTCACACACACTCACACGCTCACACACACACACTCACACCAGGGAGTGGCTTCGGGTTGTCGTGTGGCACATGGTATATTTGACTCTGAGAGCTGCTACAGACTGCAGAGTGCCCGGTCTGGGTTTCGGCCGAGCTGTGACGTCACGCCCTGCAATTTTTGAGTGGGTTTCAATGGACACTTTCGGCTAGTTCCGGTCTGCATTTTGGACAGTGGACAGGAAAGACCCGCCTGCAGTTGGCCAAAATGAAGACAGGAACAAGCCGGAAGTTGCCCAAATTTAAACACCCATTCAAAAATACAGGACATGCAAAACGCAGTGTGGAGGCAAGCCTCTGCAACACTCTAAACAGCCCATGTTGTCTTACGTTGACTGTCTGTAATAATATCATGTACGGTATCTATTGCAAATGCAAGGAAACAATACACTGAGAGGCACGTACTGTAATAGCCCTGGATACAGTCCCAAGAATCACTCATTTCTGTCCTCACGTTAAGCTGCTTCAATCATACTTAAAAATACTTTGTCATATGACGTCGTTCCTTGAAAATTAACCTACACAAGCTCAGAACATGTGGCATCGTGGCGAGCTTCGTCATCGTAGTTCAGCTATTTTTTCAACATATAGCTCGCTTTCAGGGACAGCAAAGGAACTCAGAGATGAGTGATTTGTTAGTCTGGATCCAGACTAAAGATAGGGTCACAATTAGAGAATGTAGAAGAATGCTCATTTTGATTTAGGGCTACTGTACGTTTGCCTGATTTGTTCGCGAAAATAATAAAGCCTGGTATTGTGGACAAAAGCAGAAGAAATTTAAGCTTTTAAGTTTTGGGTCTATGGGATGTAATGATGGGTGAATAAATGATGGGTCCTAGTATCAAAGAGGTTGAAAACCACTGATCTGCAAACACTGGTTTTCAAGTCCAATTGCACCCATGTGTTCTCCAGGGAACCAAAAGTGCCAAAAGTGCGTGGACAACCAGTGGGCCAGAATCCTCCCTGGTGGGTTGACAGGCATGGGCCAGGGCATAGGGAGGGCAGGAGGGAGGAATGCGGGAGAGAAGAGGGTACTCTAGCAAGCAGCCTCAGTGCAGGCAGTTGGCATGGCATGGCTTGGCTTTGTCATGGCATGGCATGGCATGGCATGGCAGCATAATTCTCAAGGAGACTTACAGCTTACATGCAGACCAGTTGGGGCAGGACTGGATTTAGCACAGAAAAAATAAAACCCTGACTTTTTTTTTTGTTTGTTACAAGAAGGTAATGATTTGGCTGATGAGTGTTTGTAGGGCATTGCACCGACCTCAATGGTCCATATCAGTGTTCATTTTGTCAACTACTTTTTTTCCATTGATGGAAACTAGCTAAAACAAAAGCTATGATGACTAAAACTAAGACCAAATGTAGCTGACAGTTTTGCCAACGCTACACTAAAAAATGTTGGGGATAGGATTAGTGGAGAAGAAATCCAGTACAACGATACCTTTATTCACTGATGTAACCTATATAAAAGCTATGCTATGATGACTAAAAAAAAATTGCCAACAAATACAAAAGAAAACTTTTTTTGTTATGAGGTACTAGCATAGAAGAACTAAAAAAGACAAGTCATTTTATGTTTGGTTGTGGTCTGTAAGACATTTTCCACACCAAATGTCCACTACACCAAATGGCCACTATTTATGCCGCCATCAAGGCAAGACACCGCCGGAATACATTGGTGACAACTGCACATTTAATCAACAAAAATGCCATGATACTTAAAACTATACTAAAACAAGCCCTGTGCCTCTTTGGGGCACAGGTCTCCACTGTCCGGGCTCAGGCCTGAACTGTGCAAACCTGAGCCTGACGGAGATATACTGACTATACTGACAGCTCCATATACTGTATGACGTCATCATGACGTCATCGCGTGCACAGATGGACGGTGGGACAGACAGGGTACGCGCACGGACAGGGTACGAATTATAGTCACCACCTTACGGTGGAGACAACAAAAAAAGTTGCCTAGAAATCTGACCAAAAAGTAAATTACATATACCATGGGTCGGCAACCCAAAATTAAATTCAAAATCTCTCTGGAGCCGCATTTTATTTATATTTTTTCTGAGAGTGTGCAAATGGAACCAAATGGACCCTGGCGGGTCCATTTGGTTCCATTTGCACACTCTCAGAAAAAAAGGTCCTCAAAGAAAAATCGTTGACATGGTGAAACAAAACCTTTCTTCAGAAATGGAGTTCCAAAAAAATAAATAAAGGAGTTTTATGGAACTCCATTTCTAGTCCACACAACATCTCTAAGGTACATTAATGACATAGTAAACTGAGTAAACCTTTGAAAATGGGTGGTTCAGATTGAAAGCTCCACCTCTGATAACTGCTGGGCTTTTTTTTGACATGGCCAACAAGTGCTACTTTACCTGGCAACTGTCAGACAGCGCAACGCATTTTGGGTGACTGAAATGTTTATATTATGTTGGTGTGGATCACCCCAGTGTGTATGTAATGCTGCTACATCCAGGGAGCCACTAGGGCTGTGTTCTAGAGCCGCATGAGGCTCCTGAGCCGCAGGTTGCTGACCCCTGACATATACTATTGACTATGACTAAATGACTGCTTTCAAAATGAACACTGACTCATGTACAGCCCACATATATAACCCTTTAGTGCTACGGTATCCCATCATACTGGAAGCACATGCACAGAGGTCGGGTCAGAGGTCAGGGGGGAGTGTCCAAGTTTACGATCCACAGGGGATGAGGAGGAGGGGGAGGAGGAGGAGGAGGGGAGGGGGATAATGCATTGACCAATGAGGATGCAGCAGAAAGCGTCGAGAGATAAATTACAAACCAACCAGATTCTACATTATGCGTAGATGTAGAAGAATGAATGGGGGAAGGCGTAATTGTTATTATTATTATTATTATTATTGTAATTGTTTGATTTGGGATGCAGAAGTAGAGAGTGAGTGAAAGACATTTGGGACAGGGTGGGTGGGTGGGTTTTTGTAGTTGTTGTTGTTGTCGGGGTGTTGGGGTTTGGGTGTGGGGGGCAATGGGGACGAAACGCACATCATCATCATCATCATAGCAGCACCACCACACATCATGGATGGAGAACAGGATGGAGGAGTTCATAGTGCATTTTGATTGGATGGATTTTGTTTTTTTGGTTTTATCACAGGAAGAGGAGGGGAGGGGGAGGGGGAGGAGGGGAGGGGGAGGGGCAAGGGGCACCAACAGAGGTGAGAGGGTTTAAAGAAAGCATGTGAGGAGATAGAAGAAGGAGAATACGGAGTCATTATGGCTGTGCGGGTTCAACAAGGATCAACAACAAAAACAAGAGTCAGATCAGAAACCTTCAGCGGTACTGTTAACTTAACACATTGACTGCCAGGGACGTAAATCTAATATCTAAATGCTTAATCACGTGTTTTCAGTGATTACACTCTTAACATACTCCAAATATTTTTTTTTTTGTTTTCTTTACCCCAACGCCTCCATCTTATCAGATTTAGGATTTAGGTAAACTCAAATTCTTTCCTCATATTGAATTTTTTGGTCAAAAAACAAACTTGAATCAACGGCCCATAGCGAAAGAAACGCTGAATGCATTTACAAAATGTATTTTCCGAGTGAAAGAGGAGATGATCGTTCTTGTCAAAGAACACCGAAAACACTAGCAATGGGCGCAATAATAAATTGATGATAATTACCAATCAATGTGTTAACATTGATTATTAAATTAACACTGACGGTTTGTCAGTTCACAAAGTCCAGCTCCACCTTAAAGCTGCACTAAGGAACTTTACTCTACAAGCCAATCTGCAAGCTTGTGCTACACTTTTGAACAATATAAGTATAGGCCATCCATTTACAAATAAAATACATCAATATGAGGTTTCTGAGCTACAGCAACGATATACACACAGATACACAGAAATGGGTGACAGTCACAACGCACATAGATCATTCTAAAATGGCTGGTACGACGCAGGGGTCATCAATGTGTCTGTTTGTCCGGGTCGGGACACATGTTCCCTTCTAGACCTTGTCAGGGACAAATAGTTTTTTTTTTCCACATCGTTATAATGCTTTTATTTTCATTATAAGATCCATACTGACCTAATTTCTTAAGAATATTGTGACAATGATGAACAATGGTTCTTAAATGTTTTATTTTCAAGCCACCCTCCTCAGATTTACCTGCATGGATTTAACCTGCGATGGTCCTTTAGGGTAAGCTATTCATGAATTTATTTGTCTACGGACAGAAATAGAATTTGAGCAAAAATGTCCAAAAATTTCGAGCACAAGTTAGATGACCACTGCTGATGACCGCACTCATTTTGAAAAGAACTATAACACCTACGAGGACAGATCCACCTAATTTCACTGTACTATATGAATACCGGTACGTAACATTTTGATATTAGGTTTTCCACAGACTACTGTATATACTGTATAGCACAACAATGAGTTTACAGATACACATGGGGAACAAACAGAGTATATAGCTGAGTTATAGCGGAGTGACTTTTTCCTACCTTTTCGTTAAGTCATTGTCAATGTCAAAGCCATAATCTTGACAAGGGGTCAAGCATATATATCTCTGGAAATAATATTTCTTGAGGAATAGGAATGTGTGTGACTTCTCCATGTGTATCTCTAAAGTAAGAGTTTGACTGGAAAAGGGGGGCAGTTATTGTCCACACTCCAGGAAAGTGCCACACTGAAGCTAGAGCAATAAAAAGATTTGCAAAAAAAAACAAAAAACAATTCAAAACACTTAGGGCTCCATTTTCATTACATGCTAAAGCCCTTATCCCAAACCCCTTATCCCAGCGTTTTTTCCAACCAAAATAAAAAACAGATCCAGTATGCAAGGAACTTTATCCCTGTGTGTCAACATGTGCCGGGTCCCCATGTTCCCTAGAGGCCCCCGTTTTCCGTCTTGACACTAAGAATGTGATGAAAATGGAAGAATCAGCCCAAATTAATCTTTAGAATGAGCTTTTTTATTTTTTTTACATTAAAGTTTATTCCATACGTCACGAGAGGTCTTGTACTGTAGATGGCGTGTTTCCGAGAAAGTCAATTTACAACTTTAAATGTTTGAGCTGGGCTTATGATATGTACTGTATTCATTTTATTTGGGTTGATTCCTCAGTTATGTACACACACACACATCACAAAACTGGTTTCACGTATAAACAAATAGGATTTTTAACACTCCGATGCACTTACCCCTAATTCTGTCACTAAAATGTCAGTGATGGCTCCGAGAACGGAGACAAAATCAAATATGTTCCAGGCGTCTTTGAAATAATTCTATGAGGGAAAAGAGAAAGAGAGAGAGAGAGAGAGAGAGAGAGAGAGAGAGAGAGAGAGAGAGAGAGAGAGAGAGAGAGAGAGAGAGAGAGAGAGAGAAAGATGTGTGTTAGCCCAGTGAGAGTACATAGATACAGAAAGGTAACCAATCACGCCCTTCTCAAAACTAAGGAATGCAAACGCACGCACGCACACTAAGATTAACACTAAAGACTAAGTCGACTAAGGTCTTTAATGGAGTTGGTACAACGTATGTTCAGGAGGAAGACCACACTTCAAAGAATAATCGTTAATAGTTATTACCCTGTCTCTCTATCATACCTTGCACGCCATTCCTGGTCAACTTCTGTAACATACCCTGATCTCCATGGTAACCTGATCAAACACCTCCCCTTGACTTAACTACCATGGTAACCGCTAATGCTCCGCCCAAACTCCTCCCCTTCGTCTACGTATATATACCTGCCTTGTCTACCTATCATTCGTGCTTTGTTCTTCGTATGACTCACGTGACGCCACGTCACGTAGCTTCGCCGTCCCGCGACACACACACGAGTAACTTCCGCGTTCGTTTTTGCCCCGAACTACTGTAGTTATCAAAATAATCATTAGGCTACTTACCTCGAGTTATCACGGATCAACACACTGGAGAAACCTGAGAGAGTCGTCGCTCTCGCCAGCCGCGGGATCCACGTATTCCAGCATTATAACCTACTCGTCTTAGTTCCAACATCCAGAACAGCAAACACAACTCGTTTGTTTCACCCCGTTATCAACCGCTTCCTCATCATCGTCCATGCCGTGATTGCCGTCTCGTCCAGTTCAATATTCCAACACCAAGAAGCTTCAACGTCACGAACGGACCCCCACCATCTAACGCAATCCGACTCGAGTAAACCGGTTCTCCTCCTCCTCTCGGCTCCCGCTCCAACTTCAAACCGGCACACTTCAGAACACACGGGACCCGCCGTCTTCGCCGATTCGATGACGTCACTCCCAGATCCAGCGCAGCGCTGACTGAACTACAAATGATCTTCTCGCCCAGCAGCACAACACACAAGCTAAGTCTCCTTCAATGTTGACAGTAACATCCACCTCTCACCCCATCTTCCTCACAACATCCTCCTATCATGCCGCCTCCCCCTCCCCCCACGCATCTCTATGCGATCGCGCATAACATGAGAACTAATGCAGTACACTGTTAACACTTTCACTGCCAATGATGGTTAACCATTATGTGTTCAATCTGCCACTGTCATCCAGAATACATTGCCACTATAGTAAAACACTGTAGGCCTATAGCAATAACGCAGTGCCACATTATCCAGATTCTCCCAGAATGCATTTCTAGTGGTATAATTGGTATAATACAGTAGGCCTAAAGATTTCACTCCCTTTTTCTCTACTTCACCAGCCTCTCGCCTTTTTCCTTCTTTATCTCTACCTATTGGTTGTACAATTTATCAATGCACTGCCAACTAGGAATCAATGCCACCCATATAACTGCCCATATGCCGGGCTTCCATTGTTAGCTCGAACATCAACCATCTAAACCGCTTCTCTGTTTGCTAACATCAATGTATCATGCAAGTATCACCCAGTCAACCGCTGCATGCTAGTTACAGTTGATAACTACTCATTGTCTGCCCATTAACATTTATCGTTGCGTGCACGCGCTGAAACTTACAGTAAGGCTCTCATATTTACAGGACAACTCCATCCGTTATCTCCTGGCCCGAGCATGCAACACTCACGTTCCCCACGTTCAGGATACCATTCATAATTAAACCAGCCTACCTTTCATGAAGTGGTTGCACCATCAAGCTACCGCAAACCTGCTAACTCCATCCAGGGCAGACCAGGCCCGTTTATTCAACCTCAACGCATAACTTGTGCATGCCGCCTCCCCCAACCTACTTATCTTACCCCCACCTACAATCCTCCACCAAGGGTTCATCCCCATCACGGCAGGATCCACCGTTCACCGTCATGGCTGCCCCAAGTGTCGACTCCAATCCATTACAAGCCGCCTTGTCGCAGCAGTAAGGATCCATGGAAGCCAGAATGCCTGCACCAAATCGCCCTTTGTTTCGAATCTCCTGACGTATGCTACTTCCTAGCATATGTCAGCTTACATAGAGTTGACCTCCATCTTGCAGCCTCGCCCTTCCTTCCCTCCCCTGTTCCCTCCTGCACCTTCACTTGCTCGGCTCAGCTTCCCATTCACCCCCTTCCCATCTGCCCGTCCATCTTCCTCCTTTTTCTCCTCCACTGTTTCCGTACAGCATGCCTCTTCCCCTCCTTCTCACTATACCTTGGCTTAGCATGCATCCTTCTCAGCCTTCTTCGCTCCCTCCACATCATACGCCTCCTTCCACCCCAGCACAGTATGCTTCCTTCCTTGCTTCTCCCCCTTTACACTACGTTCCACTTCCTCCTTCCCCTTCCTCAGCAGTGTGCGTCCTTCTCTCTGTCCCTCTGGTCCACTTCTGCACTCCGCACCGCACGCTCCCTGCGTTGTGGTTCCTCCCAGCCCTTCTTCCAACCTACTTTACACCCCATGCTCACCACGTCTCCTTTCCTCTCTCAGTAGCATGCTTCTTTCCTGCCTTCCTTCCCTGCTACCTTCCTCCCTACACCCGACATGCCTCCATTCCTCCTCAAGAGCATGTTTCCTTTCTCTCCATGCACAGCGTGCCTCCTCCGCCGCTCAGCAGCACGTTTCCTTCCTACCCTCCCCCGCTACCTTCCTCCCTACGCTGGGCATGTCTCCTTCCCTCTTCTGCAACACGCTTCCTTCCTCCCTATGAACAGTACGCCTCCTTCCTGCCCTCCTTCCCTGCTACCTTGCTTCCCTCTGCACAGAATGCCTCCTTCCCTCCTCAGCAGCACGCTTCCTTCCTGCCCTCCTTCTCTGGCACCTTCCTCCCTCTGCACGGAATGCCTCCTTCAATCGCAGCAGCACGCTTCCTTCCTGCCCTCCTTCTCTGCTACCTTCCTCCCTATGCACGGAATGCCTCCTTCACTCTCAGTAGCACGCTTCCTTCCTGCCCTCCTTCTCTGCTACCTTCCTCCCTATGCACGGATGCCTCCTTCACTCTCAGCAGCACGCTTCCTTCCTGCCCTCCTTCTCTGCTACCTTCCTCCCTATGCACAGAATGCCTCCTTCCCTCCTCAGCAGCATGCTTCCTTCCTGCCATCCTTCTCTATCTTCCTCCCCATGCATGAGATGCCTCCTTCTCTTTCTTAGCAGCATGCTTCCTTCCTGCCCTCCTTCTCTGCCACCTTCCTCCCTATGCACGAAATGCCTCCTTCACTCTCAGCAGCAGTCTCCCTTCCTACCCTCCCTCTATTCCACCTTCCCTTCCTCTGCACAGCATCCAGTCTCTCTCTCGGCTCAGCTGCCTCCCTCCCCACACTGCATGCCTCCTTACACTCCCTGCAGCGCACCTCCCTCCGCATCTCCCACCTCTTGTACAGCACGCCTCCCTCCTGGCGCAGCACGCCTCCCTCTGCATCTTCTTCCTCGGGTACAGCATGCTCCCACTTCTAGTACAGCATGCCTTCCACCCTTGGCACAGCAAGCCACGCTTCTCTGGTGCCACGTGCCTCATTTCGCATCTTCCTCCTTGGTCCAGCATGCCTGCCACCTCCGGTACAGCGTGCCTACCTTCCCCGGTGCAGCGCGCCTCCCTCCGCATCCCCTTCCTCTGGCACAGCGTGCCTCCTACCTCTGGTACAGTGTGCCTCCCACCTCCGGTTCAGTTTGCCTCCCTCCGCATCTTCCTCCTGGCACAGCGTGTCTCCAACCTCTGGTTCAGCGCGACTCCTTCTGCATCTTCCTCCCCCGGCACAGCGTGCCTCCCATCACCTCTGGTTCAGCGCGCCTCCCTCTGCATCTTCCTCCTCTGGCACAGCGTGCCTCCCACCACCTCTGGTTCAGCGCGCCCCCTTCTGCATCTTCCTCCCCTGGCACAGCATGCCTCCCACCACCTCTGGTTCAGCGCGCCTCCCTCTGCATCTTCCTCCTCTGGCACAGCGTGCCTCCCACCACCTCTGGTTCAGCGCGCCTCCTTCTGCATCTTCCTCCTCTGGCACAGCGTGCCTCCCACCACCTCTGGTTCAGCACGCCTCCTTCTGCATCTTCCTCCTCTGGCACAGCGTGCCTCCCACCACCTGGTTCAGCGCGCCTCCTTCTGCATCTTCCTCCTCTGGCACAGCGTGCCTCCCACCACCTCTGGTTCAGCGCACTTCCTTCCGTATCTTCCTCCTCTGGCACAGCGTGCCTCACACCACCTCTGGTTCAGCGCGCCTCCTTCTGCATCTTCCTCCCCTGGCACAGCGTGCCTCACACCACCTCTGGTTCAGCGCGCCTCCTTCTGCATTTTCCTCCCCTGGCACCGTGCGCCTCCCACCTCCTCTGGTTCAGCATGCCTCCTTCCACATCTTCCTCCCCCAGCGCACCACCCCTTCTCTGGTACAACGTGCCTCCCCCCGCATCTTCCTCCTCGGGTACAGCGTGCCTCCCTCCTCCGGTACAGCGCTCCCCCATCTGGCCGCACAGCATGCCCCCCGTCTCTGGCTCAGCGTGAAACAGTGTGCCCACTCCATCTCTCCCTTGTCACAGCATGCCTCCTCTAGTTCCTACTTAACTTCAGGATACTGCATCCCCCTTTCTTCCTGGTGATGGCACAGCCTACCATCGCCCCACCGCATGTTCAAGATCCGACTCCCCAACGATGTTGTCAGACGACAAGAACCAACTACCCAGCGATGTCTGTCCATTACATCAATCGAATTCGCCAGTCCTGTCGCGGCTTCTTTTTGGCCCCTTTAATTGACCAGCCGCTCTGTTCTCCGCTCAAACAACAATCACAGTTCAACGTAATCATTATCAAATATTTACTCTAACCACCTCCAACTTCAACAGAAGCATCATCCAGACCAAGCTCCACTCGAACTGCCTCCATTCTCAACCGAAGCACCATCCAGATCATCAAGTTCCACTCTTAACTGTCTCCGGCCTCAACAGAAGCAGGGTCCAGACCAAGTTCCACCATAACCGCCGGCAAACTCAACAGAGGCATCGCCCAGATAATCACTTCTACCCTAACTGGCTCAAGTCTCAACAGAGGCATCGTCCGGATCATCTACGTTCCACCTTAACTGCCTCCAACCTCAACAGAAGCATCATCCAGATCTTCAATTCTACCCTAACTGCCTGAAACCTCAACAGAGGCATCGCCCAGATAATCACTTCTACCCTAACTGGCTCAAGTCTCAACAGAGGCATCGTCCGGATCATCTACGTTCCACCTTAACTGCCTCCAACCTCAACAGAAGCATCATCCAGATCTTCAATTCTACCCTAACTGCCTGAAACCTCAACAGAGGCATCGCCCAGATAATCACTTCTACCCTAACTGGCTCAAGTCTCAACAGAGGCATCGTCCGGATCATCTACGTTCCACCTTAACTGCCTCCAACCTCAACAGAAGCATCATCCAGATCTTCAATTCTACCCTAACTGCCTGAAACCTCAACAGAGGCATCGCCCAGATCTTCAATTCTACCCTAACTGCCTCCAATCTCAAAAGAAGCATCGTCCAGATTTTCGATTCCACTCTAACCGCCTCCATCTACCACCTTGTCCTGAACCGTCATAGGGACAACAATCTTATTCCAAGACAAGTGTGACCATAATCACACTTCTAACTTCCATTAGTGCGACTTGCCACTATCAGCTAGCACCAACGCTTCTCTAGAACTAGTCAGTCTTCCTCCTTTCCCTAAACCATCACATCGGAACCTGCGCAGGATCCACCACCACGCCTCACACAGAATGTCATCCCTCAGTACCAATGCTATAAGCTATCATCCTCCCTGCACAGACACTAAGAATTCGTGCTTAACCATCAAGTCCTGGCAGCTCTATCCTCAATCTAAAGAGACTATGAACCTCTCCATTCATCTCCCGGGACCACGCTTCCCACTAGCTGTCCAGGCATGTTCTCTCGATTCGGAAACGCCAACCTTGCCATCATCAAGTAACTGTTTCCCTGCACACTCCTCATCTTGGGGTCTGGAACTGACGGAGTGTGCCGTCTCTGACGTCAATCAAGACGGACCGTGCCGTCTCTGACGTCAATCAAGACGGACTGTGCCGTCTCTGACGTCAATCAAGACGGACCGTGCCGTCTCTGACGTCAACCAAGACGGACTGTGCCGTCTCTGATGTCAACCAAGACGGACCGTGCCGTCTCCGACGTCAACCAAGACGGACGCTTCGCTCTTCGGACCCCAGGCCAGATACTCAGGGTCCAATACCCCCATTGGAGCCTGAACCATCTACCATCAAGACCACACCCCATCCCCTTCACCCCTATCCCTACCAGGGCTCCGCCCTCCATCCTTCCCCCATCCCTACCAGGGCTCCGCCCTCCATCCTTCCCTCATTCCCTTCATCCTCACCCCCCCTCACCCCATCATCCTCACCCCATCGTCCACATCCCTCCATATCATTCATGTACATCTAATTTCCATTTCTATCATGCCTTTCAATCCACCCTTCTTTTCTAAATAAACGGTTAACGATGTAT
The DNA here is from genome assembly GCA_039105355.1 of Benthosema pterotum. Lineage (NCBI taxonomy): Eukaryota > Metazoa > Chordata > Actinopteri > Myctophiformes > Myctophidae > Benthosema > Benthosema pterotum. The sequence continues at coordinate 2,779,516 of CM076973.1, read as the reverse complement.
GGTTGAATGTGTGGTCTGTCACTAGTGAAATGGAGTTGGTACAACGTATGTTCAGGAGGAAGACCACACTTCAAAGAATAATCGTTAATAGTTATTACCCTGTCTCTCTATCATACCTTGCACGCCATTCCTGGTCAACTTCTGTAACATACCCTGATCTCCATGGTAACCTGATCAAACACCTCCCCTTGACTTAACTACCATGGTAACCGCTAATGCTCCGCCCAAACTCCTCCCCTTCGTCTACGTATATATACCTGCCTTGTCTACCTATCATTCGTGCTTTGTTCTTCGTATCCCTCCCACCCTCCCCTTTTCCATGTTAACTTCTTACTCTGTCTCCTTCACACCTCGCTTAATCAATCAAACTAAAACTATTCTTCTTCTCAGGTTCCACATGGGGGTCTGGAACTGACGGAGTGTGCCGTCTCTGACGTCAATCAAGACGGACCGTGCCGTCTCTGACGTCAATCAAGACGGACTGTGCCGTCTCTGACGTCAATCAAGACGGACCGTGCCGTCTCTGACGTCAACCAAGACGGACTGTGCCGTCTCTGATGTCAACCAAGACGGACCGTGCCGTCTCCGACGTCAACCAAGACGGACGCTTCGCTCTTCGGACCCCAGGCCAGATACTCAGGGTCCAATACCCCCATTGGAGCCTGAACCATCTACCATCAAGACCACACCCCTTCCCCTTCACCCCTATCCCTACCAGGGCTCCGCCCTCCATCCTTCCCCCATCCCTACCAGGGCTCCGCCCTCCATCCTTCCCTCATTCCCTTCATCCTCACCCCCCCTCACCCCATCATCCTCACCCCATCGTCCACATCCCTCCATATCATTCATGTACATCTAATTTCCATTTCTATCATGCCTTTCAATCCACCCTTCTTTTCTAAATAAACGGTTAACGATGTATGGTTGAATGTGTGGTCTGTCACTAGTGAATGATATTTAGTCGACTAAGACTAGAATAACAAAAATGATTTTCAAAAGACCAAGATGAAGACTAAATCATAACCTGAGACTAATGGAAATAAGAAACATTTTTATCTTATTTTTTTCTTTCTTTTCAAGTATGTGAACTAAAACGAGACATGTTTCATACTAGAAACTATATAGTGCATTTATATAGCTCCTTTATCCAAGGCGCTTTACATAGCTTGTGCATCACATTCACCACATTCACACACACATTGATACACTGATGGCAGTGGAAACCATGCAAGGTACCTACTAGCACATCAGGAGCAATTAGGGCTTCAGTGTCTTGCTCAAGGACACTTTGACACTAACTCTGCGGGAGCCTGGAATCGAACCGGCAACCTTGTGGTTACCATCCGGTGACTCTACCACTGAGCCACTGCCGCCCTATAAATATGTCTTATTGAAAAGACTAAGACTAAATCTACAACACTGCACACACACAGACATACACCACACACACACACACACACACACACACACACACACACACACACACACACACACACACACACACACACACACACACACACACACACACACGCGCGCGCAGACAAAACCTAGTGCGGAGCAGAGAATCCGTTCTGGCCAATGGTGTAGTTGTTACCGTGGAGACGGGCTGGGAGCAGAGGGGGGGGGGGGCAGCTAATAGCGTGACTCTGCTGTGAGAATCTGCTCTGGAAGCTTCAAGGAGAGGAACATGCTCTAGATCTGTCTACAGAAATAACCTGCTTATAAATGAGTAATAAGACCCAACGCTGAGGAACATGGACTAGGTCAACCTAGATAAGAGGACTTCCAATGGAGAAGCCTTTGTGTGTGTGTGTGTGTGTGTGTGTGTGTGTGTGTGTGTGTGTGTGTGTGTGTGTGTGTGTGTTAGGGCATTAACGACTTGAGCTTTTTTCAAGTCGACTTGTCAGACAGTCAAGTCGAAGTTGTATCGAATTATCGTTTTATGGCGCGGGGGGGGGGGGGGGGGGGGGGGGGGGGGGGGGGGGGGGGGGGGGGGGTCCGTCGTGGTGGTTCCCCGAGGGGGGGTGGGGATCAAATGGTGCCGCTATATGCCGGCGAGGTGCTTATACAAAACACATCGCGAGGCTACGCATGGCGCATGTGGCAAGCTTAATATGAAAACAATATTGGCACACAGCTGCACATCGTCCACTCCCAGGCCAGCCATAAAAACACATAACATTATCAATACGCAGCAGCCCACACGTTAGAACGCAAAATACGATCCATTTACATGTAGCCTCCTCCTCCTCCTCCTCCAACACCACCATCGCGCCGCTTTTCTTTTATGATTCATTCAGTAAATTAATGAGAATGACGCGGACAGAAGCATGCGTCCCGTGCGGTAGTCTAATGCGAAACGAAGAACAAGACGGTCACTGCACGGGGAGGTGTTGGTTGATGAAGTTCTGTATTCCTCTGACACTGTTTGCAGTTCGATCTGATCCGTGTATGTACGTAATGATCAGCTGGAACGCCGCGCGCCCAGAGCGCAAGAGCGCACTGCGCATGCAGCTGCCTAAATTAAAGCTTAACTCCGATAGAGTTGCAAAGGAAACTTCGAAGGAGACTTCTGTCCGTGAGTGACAGTAACCAATATTACATTTGAATTATATACACAGTACACACGCGTCGCACACATAGAGAAAGAAAAAAGGGGAAAACAAAGGTAAATGTTTAATTCCTCCTCTTTCCTCCTTTCCTTCGGAGGAAGGGAAAAAAACAACTTATCGACTCGGGCTTTTTGGAGTCGACACGTGTTATGCAAATCGATGCATCGATGTATCGATTTTTTGGTTAAAGCCCTAGTGTGTGTGTGTGTGTGTGTGTGTGTGTGTGTGTGTGTGTGTGTGTGTGTGTGTGTGTGTGTGTGTGTGTGTGTGTGTGTGTGAGTGTGTGTGTGTGTGTGTGTGTGTTTCGGATCTAGGCATGGGTATGTGGGTATGTGGGGGCAGTGCCCTGCCCACCCTAAATGCCCTGACTGCCCCCATCAAGCATACATGATGGCATGCAAACAACCCAAATTTCAAAGATATTTCAAAAAATTAAAGTGCTTATAATTATAATTAAAATGATGTGAAACACTACTACTGCTACTAACCAACTACAGCTGTGGCACCACTAAACCAACAGCATTTCATCACTGAACACATAAAACTCTCTGAGTCAGACCTTTAGCTTTATGCATGCTGCGTGTCTGTTCCAACTTCAACAACAACTGATGTTATTATTGATGCTTCACTTGCCTAATAAAAGTCCCGTAACCGGAAATGGTATGGGTGCGACTTCATCGCCCGTGGTGCGAAGCGGCACGGGTGATGAACCCGCCCCCATACCATTTTCTCATGCCCGCCCCCCAAATTGGGAAGTGTTTCATCCGTCCCTGCTTGTGTGTGTGTGTGTGTGTGTGTGTGTGTGTGTGTGTGTGTGTGTGTGTGTGTGTGTGTGTGTGTGTGTGTGTGTGTGTGTGTGTGTGTGTGTGTGTGTGCGCATGCTGAGTCTTACCAGAGGGCCAAAGGCAATGATCTTGAGGATTGATTCCATGAAGAAGAAAGTGGTGAAGACAATGTTTAAATTCTTCAGGACGTCATCATACGTTTCTGAAGCACCGTCAAACTAAGCACACACACACACACACACACACACACACACACACACACACACACACACACACACACACACACACACACACACACACACACAAAAGAAACAGTAAGTTTGCCACCCGGATAACTGTAAGCTTTTAATATGAGCCTGATGCTGGTATTATACTAACAATAATCCAGAAAAACTTTCATCCTGGAAATCCCTTAAAGCATTGGTAAGTGATTTGAAATTCATGGTGTAGTACCAGCCTGGTGCACTAGGGGGCACCCAAGAGTAGCTACCCTATGCGAACCTGCTGCTTGATCCTGATTGGAGGAGAATTCACCCTCCAAGCTGGGGAACTTTTATTAGCTCCTCTGCTAACATGGGGGAGGGGGAAACTCCATATATGGTCTGTGCCCCTTATAATAGAGCATTTTAACAGAAAAAAAAAATTGGGGTGATGTCTGACAAAATTGAAATCAGTTACCCTACCTTTAAGTTGTAAATTGTTATGTCTATCGGCTAAAGTATTCTCCAAACATTTAAGAAGACATTTAAAAAAAAAAACTTCGCAAATGTTCACACATTTTATGTATTCATCATTTCTAATAACAGCTCTACATGCTGATAGATGATTTGTTTAAAGAGGGAGTGCCGTGGTTTCTGTATTTTTGTATTGTTGTACATGTTTCAGAGGTGACAGTTACTTAATTAGTTAATGATGCAATGATGTCTTCCCTTTAAATGTATGGCTTATTCTACCTTACCTTTTCAGCCAAACACGGCAATGAAAAGAACTGTAATATAGTGACATCACACATCAGCCCCTCCCCTAACTCCTCCCCCTTTATCATAGAACTAAAGCTGTGGGTGTGGCTTCAGTTCAGGTGGATCTCCATTCATCACCACCCACCAGGCAAACCAGGCATACTTAAAGGAGAATTCCGGCCCAAAAGTTTTTTTGTATCTTTATTTGCAGTTAATTTTTTTGAAAAAAGTGGTCCAGGTGTTATTTTGTGAAAATACTCCTTTATGGCTGTTTCCCCTACCCCAAAATAAGCTTATAATGGGGCCAATGGGCGTTGTGCAAGTTCACCTACGTATATACATCGCTCCAAAATGCAATTTTTTGCTATATATTGTGTCTCCACCATGTCAGTAGTGAGTTAACACTCACACTTTCACTTTCACTTTTGATTCAGCAGTGATCCAGCTGTCTCAAAACCTGGGGGCGTGGCACATGGTTTATGGCTGAACCACTGCTCAAACAAAAGTGAAAGTGTGAGTGTTAACACACTACTGACATGGTGGAGACACAATATATAGCAAAAAATTGCATTTTGGAGTGATGTATATAGGTGAACTTGCACAACGCCCATTGGCCCCATAATAAGCTTATTTTGGGGTAGGGGAAACAGCCATAAAGGAGTATTTTCACAAAATAACACCTGGACCACTTTTTTCAAAAAAATTAACTGCAAATAAAGATACAAAAAAACTTTTGGGCCGGAATTCTCCTTTAATGCACTAACAGTATGTGGGGAGTCCACACGAAACAAAGAAAAAAAGCACACTTTTTGATGAAATCCATACAAAATAGGTCTTGATTTTAGCCGGCCCAGGTTTATTTTGTCAAAAGGATCCCTGCCTAATGAGACAAACATCGCTGAAAACATTATACTTTGCCTATATAACTATAAAATAAACAAATAAAAACACCAATGGCATCTTATTTCTTTCATAAATAGAGAATATTTCACTCAACAGGAACTGCTCCTGGCGCAGGATGATGATGTCACGTGTGATCTAGCTCCATGGAATATATGGATGAATTGAACATGCTCATGTGACATCATCATCCTGCAACCGAAGCACCTCCTATTGAGTGAAACATTCTATATTTATGAAAAAAATAAAGTATTGAAGTTGTTTTTATCTGCATGTTTCAGTTATAGAAGGCAAGTATAGTGTTTTAAGGCATATTTGCATTATTAGCCAGGGATCCTTTTAAATAAAACTCCATACTTTTTACACTACCAGTTTTGGAGCAAACAATGCAGACAGTGGGAGCTAGCTATGACTGTCACAGGAGATTTTCCCTGGAGCCCTCCCTGGTACCTTCATCATGAGGACGACGGTGTTGAGCGCGATCAGAGCCATGATGCTGTATTCGAAGGGTGGAGACACGACGAACTGCCACATGCGATACTGGAAGCTCATCTTGTTTTGGGGCATGTGGCGTGTCAGAGGCCGGGCGTTGATGGCAAAGTCTATACAAGCTCTCTGTAGAGGAGAGAGACAGAGAGAGAGAGAGAGAGAGAGAGAGAGAGAGAGAGAGAGAGAGAGAGAGTATTGACTCATTTACCGCGATCGGATCTTCTTTGTTTTCTCCCCATTGGCACGGCTCAAACCAGTTCGATCGGTAAAAAACCCTTATTTTGAAGCTCAGATCTCCTAAACAGGATGTGCTGTTTCTGTCATGCTGTTTCTGTTGTCTTGGCTGACCTCTCGTCTGACGATCTGAGCAAAAACATCCGGGTCACAAGTCAGGAAGAGCAGTGTAGCCCCTAGCTGATTTACCCATGCGCTCACGACATTCAGGGGGCAAACCGGAGGAGAGCCGTTTGAATGCATTGGATTGAATGAATGTGAATGGGACAAAAAAAAAATAAGTTGTCGCCAATTCTGTCCCAAATGAAAGTGAACAATGGGATCATCATCAGATGATGCGCTCGGACTAATAGTTGGATTAAAGAATGAAATCTACATTTCGTCGTGATACGCGCCGTCCACGTGACCGGCGGGAGGATTCTAACGGGAAATCCACGAGCAACCAAGGGCGTCAAAAGAATTGAATGAGAGACCTCCACCATTGTAGGTGTTGCTTTCTAGCTCCCGGACCGCCGATCCCGTGGTCGTTGTTTTCCTGCGGTGAACAACGCACGCCGGTCACGACGACGGCGCTTAACATGACAAAATGTAGATTTCATTCTTTAATCCATCTATTAGTCCCAGCACATTGTCTGATAAAGATCCCGTCGCTGACTCTCATTTGGGAGAGAATTGCTGAGACAATTTATTTTTGTCCCATTCGCACCCATTCAATCCAATGCATTCAAAAGCCCTCCTGAGAATCTGCCCCTGAATGTCGTGGAGCGCACGGGTAGATCAACTAGGGCTGAACGTCAGTTCCTGACTTTTGACCAGGAACTTTTTTGCTCAGATCGTCAGAGGACAGGATAGTCAAGACACCAGAAGCAGCATGACGTCCTTGCACATCCTGTTTAGGAGAACAGGATGGCGCTTCAAAATAAGGTTTTTTTACCGATTGCACTGGCACCGTGGGATAGGGCAGAAAACCACGGATGCGTGGTCGCGGCCAATGTACTAGTACAGGGGTCAGCAACCTGCGGCTCAGGAGCCGCATGCGGCTCTAGAGCACAGCCCTAGTGGCTCAGTAGCATTATTACACACTGTACACACAGGGGGTGATCCACACCAAAACAATATAAACATTTCAGTCACCCAAAACGCGTTGCTCTGTCTGACAGTTGCCAGTTAAAGTATCACTTGGCCATGTCAAAAAAGCCCAGCAGTTATCAGAGGTGGAGCTTTCAATCTGAACCACCCATTTTCAAAGGTTTACTCAGTTTACTATGTCATTATTATACCTTAGAGATGCTGTGTGGACTAGAAATGGAGCTCTGTAAAACTTTAGAAACTCTATTTCTGAAGAAAGGTTGTGTTTCACCATTTTAATGATTTTTCTTTGAGGAGCTTTTTTTCTGAGAGTGTGCAAATGGAACCAAATGGACCCGCCAGGGTCCATTTGGTTCACATTTGCACACTCTCAGGAAAAAAAATAATAATAAAATGCGGCTCCAGACAGATTTTGAATTTAATTTTGGGTTGAAAATGGCTCTTTCAACATCTTGGGTTGCCGACCCCTGTGATAGTAGTATGGCTGTAGTCCTCCATCATTCATTCACCTCCAGGGCCAGATATACAGTAGGCATGGGAATGGGAGGGCAATGGTCCCCGAAATGCCCTGACTGCCCCACCAAACATGATGGCATGCAACCCAACAACCCAAATATCAAAGATATTTCAAATTAAAGTGCTTACAGTGTATTTAAAAAAATATATATTCACACCCGTGTGAAAGAAAGTGCTGCGTGTGTGGTGGTCTTCACCAGCTGTGTGCGTGCTAAGCGGCACGATTCTCAAGATCTCTGCGTGTCTGCATGCTAACCGGCACGGTTTTTGCTGCGCGTTGCTGCTTGTTTCTCTCTTATTGCTAACCGGCACGGTTTTTGCTTGTTTCTCTCTTATGTGGCAACTTGCTTGTTTCTCTCTTATGTGGCAACATGCAGAGCAAACCGTGCCGGTTAGCACGCAGACACGCAGATATGTTGAGGTCGTGCCGGTTAGCACGCACACAGCTGGTGAATCGTCTAAGGAAGTGCTTGCTACGCAGCACTTAAAAAAAAATATTGAAACACTACTACTGCTACTAACTACAAATGTGTCACCACTAAACCAACAGCATTTCATCAGTGACAGCAGAAAAGTCTCTGAGTCAGACCTTTAGCTTTATGCATGCTGCGTGTCGGTTGCAACTTCAACAACAACTGATCTTATTATTGATGCTTTACTTGCCTAATATACGTAAGTCTTGTAACCGAAAATACCATTATTTTCGACTGCCCACACCCCAATTGGGAAATGTTCCATCGGGGCCTGCTCTCACCTCGTTCTTCTCTCGACTGTCGTCCTCCATCATTCATTCATTCATTCATTCATTCATTCATTCATTCATTCATTCATTCATTCATTCATTCATTCATTCATTCATTCTCTGCTCTCACCTCGTTCTTCTCTAGACTGTAGTCCTCCATCATTCATTCATTCATTCATTCATTCATTCATTCATTCATTCTCTGCTCTCACCTCGTTCTTCTCTAGACTGTAGTCCTCCATCATTCATTCATTCATTCATTCATTCATTCATTCATTCATTCATTCATTCATTCCTCCTCTCACCTCGTTCTTCTCTAGACTGTAGTCCTCCATCATTCATTCATTCATTCATTCATTCATTCATTCATTCATTCATTCATTCATTCTCTGCTCTCACCTCGTTCTTCTCTAGACTGTAGTCCTCCATCATTAATTCATTCATTCATTCATTCTCTGCTCTCACCTCGTTCTTCTCTAGACTGTAGTCCTCCATCATTCATTCATTCATTCATTCATTCATTCATTCATTCATTCATTCATTCATTCATTCTCTGCTCTCACCTCGTTCTTCTCTAGACTGTAGTCCTCCATCATTCATTCATTCATTCATTCATTCATTCATTCATTCATTCATTCATTCTCTGCTCTCACCTCGTTCTTCTCTGGACTGTAGTCCTCCATCATTCATTCATTCATTCATTCATTCATTCATTCATTCATTCTCTGCTCTCACCTCGTTCTTCTCCAGACTGTAGTCCTCCATCATTCATTCATTCATTCATTCATTCATTCATTCATTCATTCATTCATTCATTCATTCATTCTCTGCTCTCACCTCGTTCTTCTCTAGACTGTAGTCCTCCATCATTCATTCATTCATTCATTCATTCATTCATTCATTCATTCATTCATTCATTCATTCCTCCTCTCACCTTGTTCTTCTCTCGACTGTCGTCCTCCATCATTCATTCATTCATTCATTCATTCATTCATTCATTCATTCATTCATTCATTCATTCATTCATTCTCTGCTCTCACCTTGTTCTTCTCTAGACTGTAGTCCTCCATCATTCATTCATTCATTCATTCATTCATTCATTCATTCATTCATTCATTCTCTGCTCTCACCTCGTTCTTCTCTAGACTGTCGTCCTCCATCATTCATTCATTCATTCATTCCTCCTCTCACCTCGTTCTTCTCTAGACTGTAGTCCTCCATCATTCATTCATTCATTCATTCATTCATTCATTCATTCATTCATTCATTCTCTGCTCTCACCTCGTTCTTCTCTAGACTGTAGTCCTCCATCATTCATTCATTCATTCATTCATTCATTCATTCATTCATTCATTCTCTCCTCTCACCTCGTTCTTCTCTAGACTGTAGTCCTCCATCATTCATTCATTCATTCATTCATTCATTCATTCATTCATTCATTCATTCATTCATTCATTCATTCATTCATTCTCTGCTCTCACCTCGTTCTTCTCCAGACTGTAGTCCTCCATCATTCATTCATTCATTCATTCATTCATTCATTCATTCATTCATTCATTCATTCATTCATTCATTCATTCATTCCTCCTCTCACCTCGTTCTTCTCTAGACTGTAGTCCTCCATCATTCATTCATTCATTCATTCATTCATTCATTCATTCATTCCTTCATTCATTCATTCATGCATTCATTCATTCATTCATTCATTCATTCATTCTCTGCTCTCACCTCGTTCTTCTCTAGACTGTAGTCCTCCATCATTCATTCATTCATTCATTCATTCATTCATTCATTCATTCATTCATTCATTCATTCTCTCCTCTCACCTCGTTCTTCTCTAGACTGTCGTCCTCCATCATTCATTCATTCATTCATTCATTCATTCATTCATTCATTCATTCATTCATGCATTCATGCATTCATGCATTCATTCATTCATTCATTCTCTCCTCTCACCTCGTTCTTCTCCAGACTGTAGTCCTCCATCATTCATTCATTCATTCCTCCTCTCACCTCGTTCTTCTCTAGACTGTAGTCCTCCATCATTCATTCATTCATTCATTCATTCATTCATTCATTCCTGCTCTCACCTCGTTCCTCTCTAGACTGTAGTCCTCCATCATTCATTCATTCATTCATTCATTCATTCATTCATTCATTCATTCATTCATTCATTCATTCATGCATTCATTCATTCATTCATTCATTCATTCATTCATTCATTCATTCATTCATTCTCTGCTCTCACCTCGTTCTTCTCTAGACTGTAGTCCTCCATCATTCATTCATTCATTCATTCATTCATTCATTCATTCATTCATTCATTCATTCATTCATTCCTCCTCTCACCTCGTTCTTCTCTAGACTGTAGTCCTCCATCATTCATTCATTCATTCATTCATTCCTCCTCTCACCTCGTTCTTCTCCAGACTGTAGTCCTCCATCATCTTGTCGCCCTGCTCCTGGAAGGTGATGATGATCAAAGCCACGAAGATGTTGACGAAGAAGAAGGGGAAGACAACGAAGTACACCACGTAAAAGATGGACATCTCCATCCGGTACCCCGGGCTGGGGCCCTGGTTCTCATATGTGGAGTCCACAGAGTGTTTTAGCACCCTGGGGAGACGCAGAGAGAGAGAGAGACGGCGCTTTAGAGGGATAGTTTGTTTTTTTTTATGTACTGAACACGTTTTGGTGTTTCAGCTGTTGAAAAATAGCAGATCTACAAGCTCATATCGCGCCACCGAGTGGCGCGATATGAGCTTGTAGTTCTGCTATTTTTGAAAAAAATTGTGAAAATGTGCTGCTGCAAACCTTTGAAGACATTATTTTGGAAGCAAACATTTTTAACTCAAATCTTTGCTTTTGGGGGATCCCCTAGAACAATATGTTTTTAGATGAGGTTCTGCAGCTAAATAATAGATATTTCTGGGGGTCCTTCCTATGAAATATGTCACGCATCACTGACACAAAAAAAAAACAAACTAGAATCTTGCGCCAGGGACTAGAATTTAGTGTCACAAACTAGAATCTAGTGTCATGGACTAGAATCTAGTGCCAGGAACTAGAATCTAGTGTCAGAAACTGGAATCTAACTTCCGAAACTGTCTACTGAGAGGAACTAGAATCTACCATGGGGGACTAGAATCTGGCATGAGGAACTAGAATCTGATCAGGGTAAATGATGGAAAGTTGATTAACCAAGTTAATTAACTTGTCGGTTTCATATTTACACTCTCAAGAGTTCAAATCTCCACCAAAACAATGGACAACTAACAGGGCATAGGACCTCTGCGTTGTTTTTAATCCATTTATGACAAGATCATTCATCCTCGAGTACCGCTCAAGGTCTTTGTAATTAAAGATTTTCCTAGGAGATTTTCCTTCACTACATTTTTTTTTTTTTTTAAGCGGTTGAACTTCAGCTGCCAGTCCCATGATTTTATTACCGTAATTTCTGGACTATAAGCCGCACCTGACTATAAGCCGCACCAGGCAATAAGCTTCATGTTAGAGCAGTGGGTTTCAACTTTTTTGATCCCAGGGTCCACTATTTATTCAGCATTTGAGCCAGAGACCACAATTTAACATCTTCACCCCACAGACCCCAAAACTAAAGATTTCTTTTGGTTTTGTTCACAATTCCAGGATGGATTTTCACAAACAAAATGAGACCAAAATGAACATGACTTATTAGTTAAGTGGTGCTAATTTAGATGTCGAATATCATAACTCTTGAGAGTGTAAAAATGAAACCAAATGGACCCTAGCGGGTCCATTTGGTTTCATTTTTACGCTGTCAAAGAGTTACATCTGGTTAACCAACTTTCCATCATTTAGTCTGTGGAGCCCACCTGGAACCCTCTGTGTTACCTGTAAAAATCCATAGATTGGCCGCACCATTGTATAAGCCGCAGGGTCAAAAGCATGTGAAAAAAGTAGCGGCTTATAGTCCGGAAATTACGGTAACTTAGCTGTAAACTAATGAAAACGTAAGGGACAAGAAGCTCAGGGACGTCTTCCTCTCCTTCTCATTTCCTCACAGCTTGCAGCCTTTTTTGTGGCATTTTTTTTTACTACACCTTCGTCTGTTTCGAGTTTTGTCCGTGGTTTGGTCTGTGGCTAAAAAGCAGAATAAATAGCGGACCCTCTGCCTTACATTCATACATCCCCTGTACTGTATATCTGCACCATGAGGGCACCGTGTATACAGTATAGTGTATACCAGGGGTGGGCAATTATTTTTCCCAAGGGGCCAAATGAGATACATAAAATATGGTGGAGGGCCAAGACTAAAGGCTGAACTAAAGTCTGCGTAATATTCATTTAATTTCAAGATAGAAGTAAGAGTAAGACCAACCATTTTGACACCAGGGACCTCTATTTATTCAGTATTTGAGCCACAGAGGACCACCATTTGATGACATTTTAGCCCCACAGATCCCAAAACCTTCAAGATTTTTTTTGTTTTTGTCCACAATTCCAGGCTGGATTTGGGAAACAAAACAGGACAACAAAAATGACCATTCTCTTACATTCTTTGATTGAATGTGTAGACTTTGGGCTAATTCAGATGATGAATATTTTAACTCTTGAGAGCGTAAAAATGAAACCAAATGGACCCGCAAGGGTCCATTTGGTTTCATTTATACGCTCTCAAAGAGTTACATCTGGTTAACCAACTCTCCATATTTAACTTGGAACTCTCTCAAGGTCCACTGGTGGTCCCCGGGCCGGTCAGAGTCAGCCAAAGGGCCCGCATTTGGCCCCCTTGCCGCATAATGCCCAGGTATGGTGTATACTGTATAAGTGACGATGTCTCTGCATTCTGCAACACTACGGTGTCAAGCTGCTGGCCAATTTGGTGCTCTATTTAAGTTCATCTCGTTCGCAGCTGTTCCCACTGGCTGTCAGTGTGACTGGAGGTTGCTACTGCGTGCACTCGTTTGCCGGGGCGGATCTAGGCATGGCGGGGCAATGCCCCCCTAAATGCCCTGACTGCCCCACCAAACATGATGGCATGCAAAACAACTCAAAATATTAGTAGAAACACTACTACTGTCTACTGCTACTAACTAACTACAGTTGTGTCACCACTAAACCAGCAGCATTTCATCATTGAAAACAGAAAACTCTCTGAGTCAGACCTTTAGCTTTATGCATGCTGCGTGTCGGTTGCAACTTCAACAACGACTGATAGTCCTGTAACCGAAAGTGGTGTGGGTGCGACTTCATCAAGCATACCATTTTCTCCTGCCCCCCCTAATTGGGAGATGTTATATCCGCCCCTGCTCGTTTGCTCCCATAAACCACCTCTCCTTTCCAGCACAACCGCCATGTTGGCTCTGCTTTCCCTCTCTATGCCTAAAGGTGTTGTTTTCCCATGTGGGGTTTGTTTAAATATACATCTTTAAATACCGTCGCTGCCGGGCAGGAACCTTTGTATCTCCATACTGTATTTCAACTTATGTTTGTTTCGTAAATGAACGCCCCGTTTTCGTGTGATGTGAAAGTAACGGGGGAGGAGGGGGGGCTATCTACAAGCTCACAATGAATGAGTCACAATGACTTCACTATCTTTAATATTAGATGTAAATTTTAAACCATTGTACTGTACTTTAAAGGTCTCAACGGGCTTGAAAATTAAGGCCCTGGCCCGACTCTAACTGGGCCCGGCATGGCCTGACTCTAACTGGGCCCGGCCTGGCCCGACTCTAACTGGGCCCGGCCTGGCCCGACTCTAACTGGGCCCGGCCTGGCCCGACTCTAACTGGGCCCGGCATGGCCTGACTCTAACTGGGCCCGGCCTGGCCCGACTCTAACTGGGCCCGGCCTGGCCCGACTCTAACTGGGCCCGGCCTGGCCCGACTCTAACTGGGCCCGGCCTGGCCCGACTCTAACTGGGCCCGGCCTGGCCTGGCTCTAACTGGGCCCGGCCTGGCCTGACTCTAACTGGGCCCGGCCTGGCCCGACTCTAACTGGGCCCGGCCTGGCCCGACTCTAACTGGGCCCGGCCTGGCCCGACTCTAACTGGGCCCGGCCTGGCCCGACTCTAACTGGGCCCGGCCTGGCCCGACTAAATGGAATAGATTTTAGGCCCTACCCGGCCTATCAAAGCCCTACTGTCGGGCTTTGGACTTTTGGCCAAAATTTGAGAATTCGCCACAGATTAAAAATGAAATGGCAATCAGCACCATCTTCATAATAGTTCAATACAACAACAATTCTTACTACCGTATTTTACGGACTATAAGGCGCACTTAAAAGCCTTTAATTTTCTCAGAAATCCACGGTGCGCCTTATAGTGCTGCGCAGTGACGTCACCGCCCCTGTTCCGGAAGTCTTTTCCCAATTCATTTTTCTCATAGACTTTTCGAAAATAATTTATATCAAGGCGATTACGCCGCGGACAAAGCCAACTCGAGTCGTGACGAATCATGATGACACACACAAACGTTTGGGACAATAAAATAATTTCTAAGATGAAAAACGAAACAAAAAGTCTTGTATCATGCCGTTTTCTACTTCTTCCCAATTATATATTATATGACGATATTGTGTTTGTTGTCATGATTTGTCACGACCTGAGTTGGCTTTGGCCGCGGCGTAATCGTCTTGATATAAATTATTTTCGAAAAGTCTATGAGAAAAATGAATGGGGAAAAGACTTCCGGAACAGGGGCGGTGACGTCACTGCGCAACTCTATAATCCAGTGCGCCTTATATAGGGATTGTTTGACTGCAGGTGCTTCTATTCTGTGTTACCTGTAGTAGCTTCTATTCTCTGCGCCTTATAATCCAGTGCGTCTTATATATGAAAACAGTTTTAAAAGGTACGCCTTATAATCTGGTGCGCCTTATAGTCCGATGCGCCTTATAGTGCAGAAAATACGGTATATTATATTCATTATATTATTATTATTTTTTTTATATTATTATTTTTTCATGGGGCCCGAGGCCCTACCTGGCCTTACTGATTGGCATATATTTTAGGCCCAACCTGGCCCTAAATGTCGGGTCGGGCCTGTTCGGGTTCGGTCCTGGTCGGGTTCGGGCAGGGTTTGAGAACTCTACTGTACTTGTGCTGTCTAAAATTTCATTGAAAAATTGCTATTTTTGGGGGAGAATGCAGCACAAATCTTTCAGTATGTTCTTTCAGAATTAATGTTTTGTAGAATCTACAATGTGTGTGTGTGTGTGCGTGCGTGTGCGTGTGCGTGTGCGTGCGTGTGTGTGTGTGTGTGTGCGTCTGTGTGTGTATACTCACTGTGGCCACCCCTCTCCAGTGGATACAGTGAAGAGGGTGAGCAGGGCCCAAGCCACGTTGTCGTAGTGGAAATCGTACTTCTTCCACTCCCGCTTCTGAGCTTTCACCTCGTCTCTTTCGTACACCAAGAATTCGCCCCTGTGGAGGAGACACATACACAGAGTTATGTTACGCCCATAGAGTAATAAAATATAGAGACCGGACCAGAGCGATAGCCCCGCCCCCCTTGCCGTTCATTTCAATAGAAGCCGATCAGAAGCACGGTTATTGATTTATCGTAGAGCTCTGGGGTCTGGACGGCGGAGCGGGGTTGGGAAGGAGCGCTTGTTTTATCCGCCGGCTACTACTAGTAGGGCGGGGCGAAGCATAGTTTTACTGAGGTTATGTTTAGGGTTAGTAACCGCATAAAGCATCGTCTAACTCTAACCCCAACCTAACCCTAAACACAACCCCAATAAAACTAGGCTATGCCTAAACCTAATCCTAACCCTAAACTTAACCTCAGTAAACCTATGCCTAAACCTAACCTAACCCTAACCATAAAGACACAACCCTAATAAAACTAGGCTATGCCTAAACCTAATCCTAACCCTAAACTTAACCTCAGTAAACCTATGCCTAAACCTAACCTAACCCTAACCATAACCTCAGTAAAACTTCCTTCGCCCCGCCCTACTAGTAGTAGCCGGCGGATAAAACAAGCGCTCCTTCCCAACCCCGCTCCGCCGTTCAGACCCCAGAGCTCTACGATAAATCACTAACCCAGAAGCACCCGGAAGACTACCGGAAGTAGGGTCTAGTTCCGCATTTGTGTGTGTTTTTTGTCATTCTTTCGTAAACACACCTGCAATCGCGCGCAAACTCTTTAGACTCGTCCGTGCAGAAGAAGAAGCGTCCCTTGAACAGCTGCACGGCAACCACAGCGAAGATGAACATGAACAGCATGTAGACGATGAGGATGTTCAGCACGTTCTTCAGAGAGTTGACCACACAGTCAAACACAGCCTGCGTACAGAGGAGAGAGAGAGAGAGAGAGAGAGGAGCATGATGGCACCAGCGGATTCTATCAGTAGATGAGATCGCAGTTATTAGTTTTCATCAGCAGGACTAGTGTTGTAGTCGAGACCACTTAAATCGAGATCAAGACAAGACCAAGACAACCACGGACTTGATTGAGACGAGATCGAGACGATACTAGCACCATAGAAGGTCGAGATCAAGACAAGACCAAGACCTAGCGGGGCCGAGAACAAGACAAGACCAAGACCTAGAGGGGCCGAGAACAAGACAAGACCAAGACTGGTCAAGACCGAGGCCAAGACCTAGTCTTGTCATGCCTATTTTAACATGTAATAACGTTCTTAATGATTTTCAATCTTATATTATTAGTAACCCTGAATTTGACTGTTTTGCCCCCATCCACCATTACATTTTTAAACAAAACTACTAATAATATAATAGGGCTGGGGCGATATGGTTGATAACAAGAATATAAAAAAATCCCTAATCAGACACATCCCAGTGTCTGTCTTCTTTCTTTTCAATATTTACATAAGATAAAAGTATATTGCTATTTGTGCCTGCAGCTGTCATTAGAACTTTTCCTTTGCATTGTCTTGTCTCGAGAGGTCTTATTGGCGATCAAGACCCGAGACAATGGCTCCGAGGTCGAGACAAGACCAAGACAAAATTATACGAGAACAAGACGAGACCACAAGACAAATAAAGCGAAGAGCCGCAAGGTCGAGACAAGACCAAGACAAAACAAAGCGAGACAAAACAAGACCGAGACAATGAAAATTTCTCATGAGACAATGTCTCGAGAACTACAACACTAAGCAGGACAATTTCGTCTCAGTATGGTCATGCTCTGCAGACCCATCTTGCAGTCTGTAGATATCATGGATTCTTTCTGTTGATAATGCATAAGATGACAACTGTGATCCTATCCACTGATAACGGTCGAATCTGAGACGCAAAAACCCTAGCCCCCTCCAACTGTAACCCTCAGTGGCGTGCACAGAGAGTTTCAAGGGCAGGTGCTCAAATGTAAGCAGGAGGGCACTCTAGCCGCCCGGCTTTGAGATTTGGGCGGTTAAAAATGCATAGAAAACAGCATTTCAGCATCTACAAGTACAACTATACAAACACAATAGGCAGATCCCCTTCTAACAGGCCATGACTCTTGTGGACAACAGTGCCATCTTCTGACACAAAGTGGTAGTGCAACTGTAGTAGCAGAGTTGCACATTGAGGGGCCATAAAGAAGCGCACAAGCACTGTTTTCTCAAATGTACATTTTTTTGCTCTTTTAAAAAAGGGCATGTTGGCCTAGAGAGGGCCACTAGGGGGTGCTCAAACCCCCCTTGACGTCTATGTATGCACGCCTATGGTAACCCTAATCCTAAATGCCCGGTTGTGCGTCAGGGATTTAGGCTTTAGTTTAGTAGGCTACGGTACCTTTAGTTTGGGGAGTCGTTTGATGGTCTTCAGAGGTCGCAGCACCCTCAGCACACGCAAGGACTTGATGGTGCTGATGTCCTTGCCCTTACTGCTCCCCCTGGAGTTTGATCACAGAACAACAACGTGAGGAGGGAAAGGAGAGGCAGGTGATCAGGTGTGGTTGAGGAGGACCAGGGGTTGGGTTGGGTAGGGGGTGAGGGGGGGCGGTGGGTTCTCAAAGAGGCTCTCACCACAGCCTTTTGGAAAACAGCGTCTGTGGGCAGGGAGGAAGAAGGAAGGTCCTCAATCTAATATAAAGCAAACTTGGCCTGTGTGCCCGTTGCTGCCATGTAGTGCTTATATGTACTAGACATGGCAACATTACTAGACATGGCAACATTCAAACATTCTTTTCAGTTTTGTCTTCGCTTGAAGAGGAAGAAAAACCGCCGACGAGCAACAAGAGCGTGTGTGTGTGTGTGTGTGTGTGTGTGTGTGTGTGTGTGTGTGTGTGTGTGTGTGTGTGTGTGTGTGTGTGTGTGTGTGTGTGTGTGTGTGTGCCAAACATGAAACCAGTGCAACCAGAGGAAGGTGACCAGAGGACCTGATCGATCGATCGGTTGGTTTCATGGATTATCAGGAAGCAGCCTCATCAGCATCATCAACATCATCATACATGAGACGTTCAACTCATTCCATATGGACAGGCATCTTTCCAACAGAATGCCCAGCCAAACCTCTTTCTTTCTTTTTCAGTGAAAACGTGCCATTCGGGTTCATCAGATGGTGTTGTTCGTGTAGAGATGGTGGCGGGGACTATTTATTTTTTCATAAAGTGTTAAATGGCATATCGGATTATGACGATATAATCCTCGGCTTGGAAACACTAGTATATGGACGGGTTTCGTCCTACACTGTGCCAGGTTTCACGTAGCTTCCATTCCTTTTGAGGTCATTATTTTTACTCGTTAAGACAGTGGTTTTCAACCAGTGGTCAGGGGACCACCAGTGGTCTTTGAGAGGGTTTCCAGCTGGTCCCCAGTGAAGTTGGATAACCAGATGTAACTCTTGAAAGCGTAAAAATGAAACCGTTTCATGTTTACACTCTCAGGAGTTAAACTATTAATCATCCAAATTAGCCCAAGTCTACACTCGAAGAGTAATGGTCATTTTGACCTGTATATTTGCCTGTTTTGTTTCCCAAATCCATAATTGTGGAGAAAAGCAAAATGAATTTTTAGTGTTGGGGGCCTGTGGGGCTAAAATGTTCTCAAATGGTGGTCTGTGGCTCAAATGCTGAATAAATAGTGGGCCCTGGTATCAAAAAGGTTGAAAACCACTGCGTTAAGACCACAAGGGCCGGTTCTATACGAGCGCCTACTTAATCAGTAGTTGTCACGTTTTCTAAAAAAAAAAAACGTTCAACAGCAGATGTACAGTATACCACCTTGCCGTGTGGCACAAAAGTGACACGATGTGAGATTGTATATCTGCTAGTTTTTTTTTAGCCAATGCAAAAATCTGAAATGCCACGGAAGCGTTCGCCAGTATGAATTGGTTAAATGTGTTTTTTTTTTAGCTTAGAGGAGAAAGAACTGTGCGGACCACAAGGAATCAAAGCCATGTAGAAACTCTTTGAATGAAGCGTGATGTCGCTCACGGCGAAAACAAAGTACACAAACGGGTCATGTGACGAGCCGCCGTCACAAAAAAACAAAAAAAACAAACATGGAACCGTTTTTTTTTTTTTTTTTTTTTTTTTTTTTGTGAGATGGTACCCGGCACGCTGCGTTCCGTTCCTTTCCGCCCCGTAACGGTGTGATCGCTGCTTGATTTGTAACTGGGCCATAAAGAAAAATCACCCAGGGAGAATCGGGGGAGTGCCACGGGAGAGAACGGTGGATGGATGTTGATCTTTAATGTAAGTGGATGGGGCCCGTTTTAAAACACAAGGCAGCGGCAGCGGTGGCAGTGACCGCCGCCGTGCGTGGCCCTGGACGCCTGCCAAGCCTTTAGAAGAGAGAAAGAGAGAGAGAGAGAGAGAGAGAGAGAGAGAGAGCACTGCAGCTCTTCCATCAAGACCTGTTCTTTAACTATGAACTCAGCTCCCGTCGCCAAAGACGCTAGACAATCCAACTCATGGCAGATTGATTGAGTTGTTTGGGGCCTTGGCAGCTTTGTGTGCGCGTGCACGTGTGTGTGTGTGTGTGTGTGTGTGTGTGTGCGCACACGCGTGCACGTCAGTCGATAATCAATAAGGCCTTCCTCTTTTGATGCTGAGTGGACCGAGGTCTCTCTATCCAGAGCAGTTTGAGAGCATTAAAGTAAAGCCCGGTAAGGCGATGAGGTGTTAGGGAATTAACACCGGCTCGATTCTCCATAATACACGCACTCACGCATGCACATCACATGCATGCACATACCGTAAATGCACCGCAGTAGATGCATAAGATCAGATATGGTGGTAATGCACACATTGGGGAAAATTTGATCAAACATACTTGGTGTTACTTGTGGACCGTTTTACGTGACGAGATCTTACATGCTAATTCGTCACACTCAATCTCTTGTTTTGTTTTGCGAGGTGTAAATCGGTTTTCCCTGCGCTGTGCAACGAGGGCAGATTAATAAAGCGACAGATGCGTTGCGTGGAGAAAAAAAAAACAGGATGACCCAAAGAGTCGGAGCTGTGCTGGGTGCAGCGGAAAAGATGCAGCGAGGAGGAACGAACGAGGAACGACATGAGAGCGAACGAGCAGAGGAACAAAGAAAGAAAGAGCGAGAAGCTATTCAAATTCTGATCCGGCTGGCGTTGTAGCCGGATGGATGGATGGATGGATGGAGGGGGGAGGTGGGGACGGGTGGAGCGATGGTGTCACAGGGTGGGTGGAGGAGGAGGAAGAAGAGGAAGGAGAGAGGCACAAACTTTACCGGGTGCTGCTCCTGTTGGGGAGGTTTCACCGAAGGTGTGGATACACAGCGAGAGTTCAGTGACAGCAACGACAACAACAACAACAGAGAGGAAAGACAGACAGACAGACAGACAGACAGACAGACAGACAGACAGACAGACAGACAGACAGACAGACAGACAGACAGACAGACAGACAGACAGACAGACAGACAGACAGACAGACAGACAGACAGACAGACAGACAGACAGACAGACAGACAGGCAAGACGGAGGAGGAGGAGAGAGACAGACGGACAGTACGGACAGACAGACAGACGGACAGTACGGACAGACAGACAGACAGACAGAAACATTGATAGAGAAGGAGAAAGACAGCAGACAGGACATGAGAGCGAGGGAGGAAGGGAGGGAGGGAGAGAAGACAGAAAGAGTTTGGTAGAAAAGAGGGGAAAAAACATCCATATGAGAGACGGACAGAGAAAAGGAGGGATATATTGGGCAGCAAGATGAGCAGTGATTTTTGACCAACTTTTGACCAGCTGGACAACAGCGATTTCCACCCACCCACCCGCCATCCCACCCTCCACTCTGTTATACGCAGTGTCAACCAGCCGAAGGCCTGAAAGAGAAACGCAAACCTGTGTGTGTGTGTGTGTGTGTGTGTGTGTGTGTGTGTGTGTGTGTGTGTGTGTGTGTGTGTGTGTGTGTGTGTGTGTGTGTGTGTGTGTGTGTGAACACCAAATAAGACATACCCAGTGGTTAGTGGATTAGTAGTACTTTTCAAGACGGTTTCTTGGAAAGATTGAAAATCGCAAATTCTTATTGCCATTGTTACGTTGCAAAAAAAAAAAGAAAAAAAAGCCAAAAACTCATTTTGGACCAAGTAGAGGGTAAAATACAAATAACAACAATAAAACAGGAAAAGTGCATACATTTCATGTCTACAGAGGATTTCACAAAGAATGAACACTGAGTGGATGTTTCTATATTTGTGGTGAATCACAACTTGATGACATCATAAAGTTATGTTTCACCATGTTATTGTTATTGTTATTATTCTTTTAGGACCTTTTTTTTTTTCTGAGAGTGTACAAATTGAACCAAACGGACCAGCTATAGGGTCCTTTTGGTTTACATTTGTACACTCTCAGGAATAAAAATGAAAATGATCGAATTCCACTTTAACTAACTGGTGTGGTTGCATACGGAAAAACGTCATTTTAACAAATACTGTACATTTGTTTTGGAAAAATATCTTACTTCTCATAACAATTACACTTGATGATCATGTTTTAGGGTGAAAAACATAATTCCATGTTTAAGTAAAAGTAAAAAATATACTGTATATATACAGGGGTTGACACTAAGGCCTCCGAGGTACTTGCCCATCGGGCAAGTGCAAGTCAGGTTCTACTTGCCCTCAGGTCATGGTCACTTGCCCCCCAGGTTCCAGGTGGTTCCCAGTTAAGTTAGTTAACCAGATGTAACTCTTGAGAACGTAAAAATGAAACGGGTCCATTTGGTTTCATTTTTACACTCTCAAGAGTTAAAATTCATCATCTTAATTAGCCCAGGTCTACACTGTAGAAGATGAATGGTCATTTTGATGTGCTAATTTGCCTGTTTTGTTTCCCAAATCCAGCCTGGAATTGTGGATAGCTAGAAAGCAGGGAAAGACACAGAGGCAGAGTGCAATGACTGCCTTCAAGACAAATTTATCTTGTGTTGTGTTATAGTGCACTAAGTTGCACACTTGCCCAATCGGGCAACCAGGTAGCAGTCTTCACTTGCCCCACCATTTTTTTTTACTTGCCCCGGGCAAGCGGGCAAGTGTTAGTGTCAACCCCTGATTATATATATATATATATATATATATATATATATATATATATATATATATATATATATATATATATATATATATATATATATATATTAGGGCTGTTGAATGATTAAAAATTTTAATCAAATTAATCACAGCTTCAAAATTAATTTAATCATGATTAATCACCACTCGAACTATGTCTAAAATATGCATGTTTTCATCGACAGGATTTCAACATTTAAAAAAGAAAAAGAATCTGTGAAAAAAAATAACTATTTATCTTTCAAATATTTATCAAAATAGGTGATCTACAAGCCCTCAATGCTTGTAGATCCTCCAGCTATACTCTATGGCTCTGGTTACAGGGAGACACACAGCTATACGTCTCGGTAAATCCGTGCTCTACCCATTTCTTTCAATGAGAAAATGCTCAGTGGGTTGAGTCAGTGTGCACATGAGTTAATTGAGTTAAAAATTTTAATCAGATTAATCAACAAAATTAATTTAATCCCATTAATTAACTATTTTCAACAGCCTTAATATATATATATATATATATATATATATATATATATATATATATATATATATATTGTATGGTACGTTTTTTCCCCACTCCTGTCAGCTGTGCTCTGCCCTAGATAGTGCTGACGTACCGCCAGGCACTTAGTCACCAGGCAGATAGTAGATCACTAACTCTCCTCCCCAAGTATGCACCCTCAGTGCTGAGTAATCCTATTCTATACCTTCCACCTCTTGCATGGAGCATTTGTTAAAAAAAAATCTCTCAGAAATTCTGCTCAGAAACTCTTTCTCGCCAGGGCCGGATCTAGGCATGGGCATGGGGGGTTGGGCAATGCCCTGACTAAATGCCCTGACTGCCCCACCAAACATGATGGCATGCAAAACAACCCAAATTTCAAAGATATTTCAAATTAAAGTGCTTACAGTATATTTAAAATGATTTGAAACATTAACTACAGTTGTGTCACCACTAAACCAACAGCATTTCATCATTCAAGACAGAAACTGACTCTCTGAGTCAGACCTTTATTATTATATTAGCCCCATGCTAATATAAGTCCTGTAACTGAAAATGGTATGGGTGCGGCGATGAAGCCGCATCCATACCATTTTCGCTTGCTTGGAAAATGTTACATCCGGGCCTGTCTCTCTTTCTCTCTCTCTCTCTCTCTCTCTCTCTCTCTCTCTCTCTCTCTCTCTCTCTCTCTGAGAGGCTGGCTGCACCTCTCTCCCCCCCAGAGATAGATAAGCTGTCTCCTCCCATTGCCAAGAAGCACTACTACTACTAGCTTCACGGTTGGAGAAGAGAAGACTCGATTGGTGCATCCATTTACAGCAATCCTTATCTTATCTCTCAATAATGATCCATTAGGCAAATTCCTACAGCAAACATCGCCCTCATTATAGATCTACGATCATCGTAGCTGTTTCAAATGGCCGGGAGGCACATCATCACCAACAGAGGTGGAGAGGCGAACATTTCCCAATTGTGGGGGCAAGAGAAAATGTTATGGAGGCGACTCCATCGCCTGTGTCGCGATGAAGTCGCAGCCATACCATTTTTGGTTAAATGGCTTTTATTAGGCAAGTAAAGCATCAATAATAACATCAGTTGTTGTTGGAAGTTGCAACAGACAAGCAGCATGCATAAAGCTAAAGGTCTGACTCAGAGAGTTTTCTGTTTTCAATGATGAAATGCTGTTGGTTTAGTGGTGCCACAAGTGTAGTTGGCAGTAGTAGGGTTTCAAATCATTTTAAATATAAGCACTTTAATTTGAAATATTAAATAATTTGCAGATTTGTGTGGATTCACTCATTAGACACAATTGTGTGTGTGTGTGTGTGTGTGTTTTTTTTTAATCAGTGGTATTGGACACCCTCTATATCTGTGTGTCGTTTTGAAACCAATACAACGTGTTAAAAAGGCTCTGTTAAAACAGCTAACTCCACCACCTCTCATCTTCTCTTACTTTGTGCACTGAGCACTTTATTATCACTCAAAAAATAGAAATAACGTCTCTGTCTAAGGAGTCGCCATGAGCAGTTTATGTGCGAAGCAAGACTTTTTTTTGCCATTTTTCCTTGCTGTTTTTGAGACCATCGCACCTGCAGTTATCGCTGAACAAAGATTCAATCAACACAGACTCAATTAAGTCAATTAATGCAAGCAACCACTTGAACCTCTCAAGTTCATTTCACTGCTGTGGTTCAGACAATGAAGAACAACTGTGAGCGAAGCCACCTGTCTATAATGTCTATAACGTCTATAATGTCTATAACGCTATACACGCTCTGTGTTCATGCACCCAAGAGATGCACAACACACACACGCACGCACGCACACACACACACGTGCACCGGCATGCACCTGTTGCAGTGGAGGAGGCGAGGAGGATGCATGCCATCATACATCTCTTCTCTTCACTTTTCCTTTCTCATTCATTCACTCTCGGGTGCATTTTTTCCCAGTACAGACCTAGTATATAGAACATACCTGGGCATTATGCGGCCCGGGGGCCAAATGCGGCCCTTTGGCTGACTCTGACCGGCCCGGGGACCACCAGTGGTCCTTGAGAGAGTTCCAAGTTAAATATGGAAAGTTGGTTAACCAGATGTAACTCTTTGAGAGCGTATAAATGAAACCAAATGGACCCTTGCGGGTCCATTTGGTTTCATTTTTACACTCTCAAGAGTTAAAATATTCATCATCTGAATTAGCCCAAAGTGTACATACACATTCAATCAGAGAATGTAAGAGAATGGTCATTTTTGTTATCCTGTTTTGTTTCCCAAATCCAGCCTGGAATTGTGGACAAAAACAAAAGAAATCCTGAAGAAAGTTTTGGGATCTGTGGGGCTAAAATGTTATCAAATGGTGGTCTTCTGTGGCTCAAATATTGAATAAATAGAGGGCCCTGGTGTCAAAATGGTTGGTCTTGCTCTTACTTTTGTCTTGAAATTAAATTAATATTACGCAGACTTTAGTTCAGCCTTTAGTCTTGGCCTCCCACAATATTTTATGTATCTCATTTGGCCCCTTGGGAAAAATAATTGCCCACCCCTGATATAGAAGGTAGACACACACACTCTCACACACGCATGCATGCACACACTTCACTTCCAAGTGGCTTCCACCAGGAGGAAGAAGAAGAAGAAGAAGAAGAAATGAGTCCACACTACAGCGCCGTCCATCCATCCATCCATCCATCCATCCTCCTCCATCCATCCATCCATCCATCCACCCATCCATCCACCCATCCATCCATCCATCCATCCATCCATCCATCCATCCACCCATCCATCCACCCATCCATCCATCCATCCATCCATCCACCCATCCATCCATCCATCCACCCATCCATCCACCCGTCCATCCATCCATCCATCCATCCATCCTCCTCCTGGTCCCACCAGGGTTTTTATAGTTAACTAAAACTAACGAAAAAACGATAACTAAAATTTTCAAAAAAATATCTGTTAACTGAAACTAAATAAAAACTACAATTAAATTAAACAACTATAACTCAACTATAACTGCATTGTGGCTGCATCATACTCAAAATAGCCTTAGTTTTCGTTTTCTTTATCAATACGTATAGACTTTCAGACATTTATAATGTAAACTTTTCACGTTAAACGTTTTATGGCAGTTTTCACGATTCCAAACAAAGTACAAAAAAGTATGGTATGAAAAAACTGAAACTAAAACTAAAACTATAACTTTTTACAAAAATAAAAACTAAATAAAAACTAGCAAATGCG
This sequence comes from Benthosema pterotum, assembly GCA_039105355.1. Taxonomy (NCBI): domain Eukaryota; kingdom Metazoa; phylum Chordata; class Actinopteri; order Myctophiformes; family Myctophidae; genus Benthosema; species Benthosema pterotum. The sequence continues at coordinate 2,752,956 of CM076973.1, read as the reverse complement.
CCCTAAAAACTAATTAAAACTAACTAAATCAAAAAAGAGAGAGTAAAAACTAATTAAAACTAAACTCAAATGAAAAATCCACAACTATAATAACCCTGCAGGTCCCACAAGTCATGCAGAGGAAGAGTAAAAAGTAAAAAATACCTGTGCCTCCAGAAAAAGGGTTAATGTATGTGTGTGTGTGTGTGTGTGTGTGTGTGTGTGTGTGTGTGTGTGTGTGTGTGTGTGCGTGTGTGCGTGTGCGTGTGCGTGTGTGTGAAACTGTTACAGTACGTTTTAACAGCCGGCGATGGACAAACGACGTCGGCCGACATCAGCGCCGCGGCGGTCATTACCGTACATTCTCGCTTTGAATGGCATGCAAAATGAGTACCGTAAACAACGGTGCTGTGGTGCACTGGAAAAGAAAAAGGAGGGTGGAGGCGGAAGTGGAACGGCGGAACTAGGACTGTGCCGAAAGGTCCTGGGTCGATATGGGGGGAAAAAAGCAACACTTGGCTCTGATTGGCTAACTTGGCTCTGATTGGCTATCTGATTGGCTATCTGATTGGCTATCTCGGCCGATTTGGCCGAAAAGCAAATCTCGGCTTTTCGGCGGACGTTGCCCCGCCCACTTTTTCGACCCATTGTTCTGCTGCTGTCGCCCGAATCGGCGGCTCTCATAGACAAATAATGGATGTCGGCGGACGTTGTTTGTCCATCGCCTCCTGTTAAAACATACTGTTAGAGACAGAGACAGAGAGAGAGAGAGAGACGTGGGTGAAGTGAGGGAAGAGCGCCAGCGCTGATCTCCTGTGGTTGGACGGATGGACGTAGCGTATACAGACTGACGGCCTGGGCTCTTAAAGGGTTAAAGGTGTCTGAGGCGCCCTCACCCCCACGGAGGGACGGACCGCGCCCGGGGCGAGACCCTCCAGCCAGGAGGAGAGATGAGGTGATGGGGCAGGGGTCTTATGCTATGATGGGTGTGGATGTGTGGAAGAGGAGGAGGAGGAGGGGAGGTGGGGATGGGGAAATGGGGGGAGGTGAGATGGAGAGGAGAGGAAGGGCAGGAAGGACGACGTCTTAGGGGGGAGCGACCGTGTAATACACGGTTTGTTGGGGAGACTGAGAGAGAGGACGATATAGGTTCACCTTTGGAGAGGAGAGGGAGGATTCATGGCAAGGTGGGATTGTCCATGAGTCTGAAGTCGTGTTATAATGAAGAGAAAGACCTACTAGACAGATGAGCTGGACATCAATGAGAGAGAGAGAGAGAGAGAGAGAGAGAGAGAGAGAGAGAGAGAGAGAGAGAGAGAGAGAGAGAGAGAGAGAGAGAGAGAGAGAGAGAGAGGGGGGAGAGAGGGAGAGAGGGAGAGAGAGAGACGCTGCTGGTATGTACAGTATCTAAATATGTACCGGTAGCAACAGACAGACAGAAGGAGAAACATGAGACATAGAAAGAGGTGAATACAAGGTAGGGTGAGAGAGAAACGACAGGATGGCAGTGAGACAGAGAGACGACATGTAGGGCAGCAAGGAGACAGAAAGGGACAAGTCCTAATCCACACAGATGACACAACGTGTGTGCTTGCAGTGTGAACTGTATAGAACACTAGTACAGTATTCAAAACTGCACAAAAATATCTAATCCAATCTAATATCATATCATAACTGATATTAGACTTATATTAACTGACACTAGCAATCTCCCAATCATATTTTATTTTTATTATCTAAGTTCCTCTTCCGATTCTGATCATTTGGAAATTGTGTAATCTGCCCCGGGATCGGACAACCCGGCATGCATTGGAGCAGTAATTATTACTTGTGTGTGAGCAGATCAATGCGCGCCTTACTTGAAATTTACACTCTTACACTCTTAAGAGTTAATTTATATTTAAACATCTGAACTACTTAATTTTCAAGAAACTACACAGTTAGAAAATGTACAATAATTGTTATATGGGCCAACGTTTTGCCAGTTTATCTAAATTGTAGGCAAAAAACTTGAAAATCCTTGCTTTTGGGTCCGAGAGAAAAAAATCACACCCGTGCGAAAGTAAGTGCTGCCTGTGTGGTGGTCTGTGGGGGGTCTCCTGTACTGTCCTGCTCCTGCAGAAAAACTCCTGTCCTGTCCCACTCATGAACAAGGACAGAAAAAAAAATCGTGTCCTGTCCCACTCCTGTAGAATGGCTCCTGATCCTGTCCCACTCCCACTCCAAATTACTCCCACTCCTGTCCTGCTCCGTGTTTTTTTTTTTTTTTTTTAACATTAAAAATATGCCATGGTTGCAAAAGGGGTGAAATGGCCCTTTAATGTTTGTCTTTTCTAGACCAGGGGTTTTCAACCTTTTTGACACCAGGGCCCACTATTTATTTAGCATTTGAGCCACGGACCTAGCCTGATTGTCAGACTCTGAGCCATGGCTCAAGAGTCTGACATTGGCCCCATTGTAACCGATTTACAAGGAGGCGGGCCCTTGATTTTCCCTCGACCAATCACTGGAGACGTTGTTTGCAGTCGACAACAACAGTTAACTAGCAGTTAACTAGCAGTTAACTAGCAGTTAACTAGCAGTTAACTGACTAGCAGTGCAGTTAGCGTCAGACATTTTCACTATTTATAACTAAATGCAGTATTAAAGAATGAAACTCTAGTTACAATGAAACTCTAGTTACAATGAAACTCTAGTTACAATGAAACTCTAGTTACAATGAAACTTTAGTTACAATGAAACTGAATGGATGTGTGCTGTTTTTTATGGGAAACTGTTCTGTTGTGGCAGTTAGATGATCCTCGGTGTTGATTGGCTATTTTTTTAGACCCGCCTCCAACTCCAGCTCATTGGCCGAGCCGTTTTTCCGGACGAGATAAATCGAAACTCTTCATCACAACACCAGACCACAGAACCCAGCTGAGTGGGCGGGGCCTGTGGGCTGAACCCAGGCTACCACGGACCTGCGCTACCATTTGAGGACATTTTAGTCCCACAGACCCCCGAAATGGACCAACACAGGTCCATTTGGTTTCATGTTTACGCTCTCAAAGAGTTACATCTGGTTATCAAACTTCCCACCATTTAGCCTGGGGACCACCTGGAACTCTGTCAAGGACCACTGGTTGAAAAGCACTGGTGTAGACAAACAGAAGAGTGCCCCTCATTTCACATGGGTGTGATTTGAAGAAAATATGATGGCCAATAAAAATATATATCCATGAGCTAACTGAGAAGGGAAACTTCTGAGTGTTAACAGTCTTTGAATGAAGTTGTGCTTGAAATTAATTTAGTAGCCTATATGTTGTAAATGTTTAATCCATCAAAGACTTGGTTGGGAATGGATAAAGGGAGACGCACTGGCGTTGCATCGCATTATGTTGCCCGCAATATAGAACGCTATGGTCAGTAAACCATCTGTTAGCGTCGTTAGCATGCTGGAGGAGGACAACAAATCCGTCAGACTGTTATCGATCTCGGCGTCACAGCGACACAAAATCATGCACAGCTGCTTGCAAGCAAACTGTGTTCATGTAAAACTTCATTGAAAAAAAAGTCCAGTCCATAAGTTGTCGGCTGTCTGTCAGTCGTCTCGTTCGCTACACTGCTAGTCGGCAAGCTGGAGCAGTGTAGCATAACCATCCCATAGCTTGTAAGGATAGGGATAGGTCGTGTGGCCTATGCGCTATGCGTGTGGCTAGGATAGAGCAGTGTACCATCCCATAGCCTGTAATGATAGATGGTTCGGCCAATAGAAATACACAGCTACAATGACGATGTCATGGCGACGGTGTGCTCTGCATGTTGCCACATAAGAGAGAAACAAGCAGCAACAAGCAGCAAAAACCATGCCGGTTAGGCACGAACGACTCGCAGCGACTTGCAATTCATTTCCAATGGGAGCGTGCCCGTTCCGTGAGGAGCGTGCCGTTCCGTGAGGACAAGCTTGTAAATCGTCTAAGGAAGTGCTGAGGCAGCACTTAAAAAACTCAACACCAAATAATGGTCCGTGGCTCAAATTCCGAATAAATAGTGGGTTGAAAACCACTGATATAGGAGGCATGTTAGGAGAAAGAAATTAGCTCAGAAGGAGAAGAAGTAGATGTACATAGTAGAGGTGGATGAAAGGTCTTTCTACCTGTGAGTATGTGATGGTGATGTGGTGGATGGAGGAGGTGGTGGTGGTGGTGGTGGTGGTGGTGGTGGTGGTAGGGGAGGAAAGGAGGAGCATGGAGGTGGTGGGTGGGTGGGTGCTGATGGGGGGAGGAGGAGGAGGAGGGGGACTTACGTGAAGGCGAAGGCCACCAGAGCACCGCTAACCACTATAAAGTCCAGGATGTTCCACAGGTCACGGAAATAGGAGCCCTGGTGCAAGAAGAGTCCGAGCACCACCATCTGTAGAGGCACGGGGACATGGTCAGTGCACGCACGCACGCAGGCACGCACACAAGCAAGCACACACACACACACATGCAAAATGCAAGCACACTATACTGTATTGAACATTCACTGTACATAGGCACTTATCTACACACACAGAGTTGGCATGTTCAATCAATCAATCAGCACATACACACACACACACACACAAACACACACACACACGCACGCACGCACGCACACGCACACACACACACACACACACACACACACACACACACACACACACACACACACACACACACACACACAGATGTGTCGTTTGTTACCTTGATCAGCATTTCAAATGTGAAGACACCAGTGAATACATAGTCAAAGTAGCGCAGCACCTGCAGAGCAACGCAGTACCAAGGGATGGCATTATCATTATGAATACAGAGAGAGGGAGACAGAGAGAGACTGAGATACAGAGAGACAGGCAGACAGAGATACATAGAGAGAGAGAGAGAGAGACAGAGAGCGAGAGCGAGAGCGAGACAGACAGACAGACAGACAGACAGACAGACAGACAGACAGACAGACAGACAGACAGACAGACAGACAGACAGACAGACAGACAGACAGACAGACAGACAGACAGACAGACACAAGGAGAGAGAAACAGACTGACAGAGATTCTGACGGATGCAAGTCAGAGCGAAAGAGAGAAAGAGACAGAGAAAGTGACAACCTGAAGCGACAGAAACAGTAAAGGAATAAGGCAAACACAGATATGAGATATGAGATAGTGTTGCCACGTCTGTTGTTGTGTTCTCACATTGTTCCGTGGAGACTCAGGCCACACAGGGTCCTCAGCAGCCAGCGCTATGCTGCTCATGGCGATGACCGACAGGATGCTGAACTCAAAGTACTTCAGGGTCAGGATGTAGTGGCAGCACTTACGAAACCTGGAGGTCGACACGGGAACCAAAGAACAGAAATATTTAAAGAGGGAGTGCCATCATTTTTTCTGTATTTTTCCCAATTTTGTACATGTTTGAGAGGTGACAGTATGTAAACAGACCCATAGGTGTGTTTTTTTATGTGCAATTATGTCTTCCCTTTGTATTGAGGGTTTCTTCCTGGGGGCTGAACCTTTCCAACCAAACGTGCCAATGAAAAAAACTTCAATATAGTGACATCACATGCTCAGCCCCTCCCCTAACTCCTCCACCTTTATCATGCAACTAAAGCTGTGGGTGTGGCTTCAGTTCAGGTGGATCTCCACCCATCACCACCCACCAGACAAACCAGGCATATCGTTATATCAGTAATATGCCTGTCCAACTGCAGGTCTGACACAGGGGTAAGGGGTTGACACTATGGTAGTTTTGCCATATTTTTTTCCTTTGCTCGTTCCTGACAGCGCTCGTTCATGAATCCCTTCCCTTCCCATGAACCCTTGCTTCAGGCGCGTTCATGGAGGAAATACTTCTGCATTTGGACACCAAATTTTGGTGGTCAAATGCGGAAATAGGCGCACTTTCGGTGGTCTTCCAGGTGCTTCAAAACGCCAATAAGCAACTTGTATTGAAATGAATGGCAAGGGGCGGGGCTATTGCTCCAGTCGGGTCTCTATATTTTATTACTCTATGAGTGTTACTCACGGGTTGGTGGTAGACATGATGAAACAGGAGCTGAACGGAGGCATGGGTTTGGGTCCGTCTCCGTCGCCTCCATCTTCCTCCTCCTCCTCCTTCTTCTCCTCGTTCTTCTTCTGGTCTGTGTTGGCGTTTTTGTTTACTGTGGGGGGGAGGGGGGTAGAGACAGCTTTACTTAACTTGTTTGTTTTACAATTATTACGAAACATGCATTATGATAAGCACTTATAAGGTCTGGTACCCTAAAAGTTGTTTTGAAACTGGAAGCAAAAAAAATGGATGCCGGTTCCAACCATGTAAGCACCAAGGTTTACTCTGCCTGAACCCGACCAGGACCAAACCTATATCTATGCTTATCAGTAGGGCCGGGTCTTCCTCGGGCTCCATAAAAAAATAATATTGAATTAGTAGTAAATAATAGTTCTTTTCTGTATTTATCTATTATGAAGATGGTGCTGATTGGCATTTCTTTTTTTTTTTACTCTGTGGCAAATTCTCAAATTTTGACCAAACCCCACAGTTTATGGCCGGGTCGGGCTTAAAATCTATTCTATTTAGTAGGCCCGGGTCGGGCCTCGGGCCTGATCGGGCCTTAATTTTCAGGCCCGTTGAGAACTCTATTTTATATTGCAATACAGTATATAAATGACAGGTGTTGATAACTATATAGGTATATATCGGTATATCAGTAACATGCCTGTCCAACTGCAGGTTCTGACACAGGGGTAAGGGGTTGACACTATGGTAGTTTTGTCCAAGAGTTGCCCAAGTGCACATTACGGTACAGAGTCGCTATTCCCAGTTGGTGGAGTTCATATGAGATCTTTATATTATTATATATATTCTTCTCTGGTATCTCTGGTAACTGCTGTGTACTGACCTTGTAGGATGGCGTTGGTAGAGGGGTAGGGGTAGACAGGGGGCATCATGTACTCACCTTGCAGGATGGCATTGGTAGAGGGGCAGGGGTAGACAGGGGGCATCATGTCCACTGCTGTGTACTCACCTTGTAGGATGGCATTGGTAGAGGGGCAGGGGTAGACAGGGGGCATCATGTCCACTGCTGTGTACTCACCAGGGCTTGACACTAACACTTGCCCACTTGCCCGGGGCAAGTAAAAAAAAATGGTGGGGCAAGTGAAGACTGCTACCTGGTTGCCCGATCGGGCAAGTGTGCAACTTAGTGCACTATAACACAACACAAGATAAATTTGTCTTGAAGGCAGTCATTGCACTCTGCCTCTGTGTCTTTCCCTGCTTTCTAGCTATCCACAATTCCAGGCTGGATTTGGGAAACAAAACAGGCAAATTAACACATCAAAATGACCTAATCTTCTACATTCTCTAGTTGTGTAGACCTGGGCTAATTAAGATGATGAATTTTAACTCTTGAGAGCGTAAAAATGAAACCAAATGGACCCGCAAGGGTCCATTTGGTTTCATTTTTACGTTCTCAAGAGTTACATCTGGTTAACCAACTTAACTGGGGACCACCTGGAACCTGGGGGGCAAGTGACCATGACCTGAGGGCAAGTAGAACCTGACTTGCACTTGCCCGAAGGGCAAGTGCCTCAGAGACCTTAGTGTCAACCCCTGCTCACCCTGTAGGATGGCGTTGGTAGAGGGGTAGGGGTATACGGGGGGCATCATGTCCACTGCTGTGTACTCACCTTGCAGGATGGCGTTGGTAGAGGGGTAGGGGTAGACAGGGGGCATCATGTACTCACCCTGTAAGATGGCGTTGGTAGAGGGGTAGGGGTAGACAGGGGGCAACATGTACTCACCTTGCAGGATGGCGTTGGTAGAGGGGTAGGGGTAGACAGGGGGCATCATGTACTCACCTTGGAGGATGGCGTTGGTAGAGGGGTAGGGGTAGACAGGGGGCATCATGTCCACTGCTGTGTACTCACCCTGTAAGATGGCGTTGGTAGAGGGGTAGGGGTAGACAGGGGGCATCATGTCCACTGCTGTGTACTCCGGCTTGGCGGCCATGCTGGTGAGGATGAGGCTGTCCATGCTGTAGAGCAGAGCCTCGGCGTCGCAGCGGTTCAGCAGGTTGTTGATGTGGTCGGCCGTGGTGGTGGTGGTGGTGGTGGTGGGGGGTGGAGGAGGGGGCAGCAGCACGCCCAGACCTCCTCCCAGCAGCTTGCTGTTGTTGCGCAGGTTGTCCAGGTCCTCGTTGTGCTGCTGGATGGGCCGCGTGGTGGACAGGCACGGCCCGCTGCCGTGGTGCTCTCTGATTGGGCGACACAAAACAACAACCGGGACATTCATTAAAAACACCTGGACGTGATAAGTAGGGCTGGGACTTTAACTGATTAATTGAGATTAAAGGTAGGGGAAGTGATTTCACTTTTGTCAGATATCACCCAAAAAAAAATTTTTTCTGTTAAAATGCTCTATTATAAGGCGTGGAAACCATATATGGAGTTTCCCCCTCCCCCACGTTAGCAGAGGAGCTAATAAAAGTTCCCCAGGTGGTGGGTGAATTCTCCTCCAATCAGGATCGAGCAGCAGGTTCACATAGTGTAGCTACTGTTGTAGTGCACCAGGCTGGTACTACACGATGAATTTCAAATCACTTACCCTAACTTTAATTAATTACAGAAAAATAACGCTATTAAAAAAAAAAAAACTCGCACATAGATTTTGCACTACAGAACCTTTTTCACTGGGTGAATTTCAGGGGTAACGGTCATAGCGGTGCACACAGTGGGAGAAGAAGCCAAACAGGGTAACCAATAAGGGCTGCCAGTGATACAAACTCCCACTGTTTTATCCTCCCATTGGTTCGAAATTACTAATGCTATCTCTAACCCTCACCCTCAACATGACACGTTGCAGTATGGACACAGTTTTGATTTAGAAAAACTCACTCACACACTACCAACCTGTTTTAATTTACACAATAAAAAAATGCTTCTCGGATCAAATATCAGTATGTGATTGATTGAGATTAATTAATTACAAAGCTTCAAATTAATTACATCTTTTTTTTTTATTGAATCCCACCCCTAGTGATAATATGTTCTTTAGTTTAAAAATAGTTCATAATTTTATCCCTAGGGGAGGAGGAATATATCACGCATCAAGTAAACCATCTGCCTGTGAGATTGTCATTTAAAGGAAAAGAAGATAAAAAATGAGAAAAAGAAATAAAACAGACAGATGATGGGTAGACGGATGAAGGGATGCAAAAGAAAAATGGAGATTGGGAGGAAAATAAACGTCTGACAGAGAGAGTGATAGAACAGAGGCCATGCGGCGCCTTGCTCTGAAGGTTGACAAAACACTTTGTGTCAGAGGGACACACACACGCAGACAAACACACACACACACACACACACACACACACACACACACACACACACACACACGCACACACACACACACACACGGACACACACGGACACACATGCATAAACCATTTATTTATGTCCACGCAACGGAGATGCATAGGAGGACACACATACTACAGGCGTAGTTAAGGTCACATTTACATGGGCAACATTGTGTGAGTATCAGCATCTTTTCTGTTTTTTTTTTTCTGTTTTTTTGCTGCCAAAATGATCGCAGAGACGCTGCAATCATTTTGCCAGCGTTTCTGCCTCCTCTTTTGGGCATCCCAAGTTGTTGGAACTAGCGCTAGTCTGTGGGCATGCCTTATGGGCTGCCAAATGTAAAAACAAATGGACATATTGTAGCTATACAGTATATAAAGCTAAAGGTCTGACTCAGAGAGTTTTCTGTTTTCAATGATGAAATGCTGGTTTAGTGGTGCCACAGCTGTAGTTAGTCAGTAGCAATAGTAGTGTTTTAAATATAAGCACTTTAATTTGAAATATCTTTGAAATGTGGGTTGTTTTGCTTGCCACCATGATTGGTGGGGCAGTCTGGGCATTTAGGGGGGGGACACTGCTCCCCCCATGCCCATGCCTAGATCCGGGCCCTGATTATACTGTAGCTCAGCCTTGAGATCACATGCACACAGACACACACGTGCTCAGACTCACTTCCTGCTGCGGTGCTGTCGGCTCCTCTCCTGGTTGGAGTGTCGATGGCGCCGGGGCTTGTGTCCCTCTCCTCCTCCTCCTCCTCCTCCTCCTCCCTCTTCCTCCTCCTTCTCCTTATTCTCTCTGTCTCCCTCTCCCTCCCCCTCCTCCCCCGTGGTGGCCGGCGGCCCGCGGGACGACTTGCACCTCCGGTGCTGCCGCGATCTCCTGCAGTGCTCCTTGTTGCTCCCACTGCAGTCGCCCCCAGTTCCTCCTCCTCCTCCTCCTCCTCCTCCTCCCTCGCCAGGCTGCTGCTGCTGGGGGGAGGCGCTGCGTGTTTGCCGGGCTTCCCTGGGCCCCCGGTGAGCCCGGTGGTGGCCCCTGCTGTGGCCCCTGTGTCTGGGGCTGTGTGAGATTATGAGGAAACACATAGAGAACATAGATTGACGTATACATCAGCAGATGGGTGCGGCGCTGAAGGGACAGATGTCTTCACAGTTATCTACAACAAATGCATTATTAACATTGAGTGTCAGGAGTTTATTCCAGCAGTGAAACTAAAAAAGTAGCGATGTCCCGATACCGATACCAAAGTATCGAATCGGCTCTTTGTCCCTTTTTTGTCATATCGGTATCGGCAGATACTGAATGTACTGTAGGTATCGGAAAAGTATCAGTATTGGTTATTTGTCTTTATCGGGTCACATATTGGCAAATATGCCGAACCAGTGATCAGACACAGGGGTAAGGGGTTGACACCATGGTGAATATGCCTGTCGAACCAGTGATCAGACACAGGGGTAAGAGGTTGACACCATGGCAGTTAAGTAAAATGTGGAGTTTGCTTTGGAGTTTCCCAAGTGCACATTTGAGAGAGGAGTATGTTATTCCCAGTTGGTGAAGGTATTTTTTCCTTTGCATGTTATTATATATATATATTCTTCTCTGGTATCGGTATTGGCTAAGACAAAAATTGTGGTATCGGGATCGGATCGGAAATGAAAAAGTGGCATGAAAAAGTAAAGTCTTGAAAGTTTTAAATAACCTATTTCCGGATGCTTAATATAGGAAGACACGATGACCTCTTTGGAATTCAAAATGGCTGAAATCGATCCGAGAGAACATGAACCCAAGTGTGTGTTGTTCCTCACCTGTGTCCCGGCCTGTCCTCTCCCAGCGGTCCGTCCTCTCCCAGGGGTCCGGCGGGGGTCCCCAGGGACATGCAGCTGACCCCGTGGCCCATGTTAGCCTCCTCGGACGCAGGCTGCTCCCCGTCTCCAGTCTCTGTGTCCCCGCCTGGCTCTGCTGGACCCAGGGGAAACAAGCAGGGGTGAAAGTGAGGGGGGTCGGACAGGGACGCAGTCCCGGGGGAAAGATTTCGTGCCAGGACGTGCAGGGTCTAATAAAATGTTACGTTGAATAACCTCCAGTGCAGTTTGCATTATACTTTAGCTATACTTATTTATTGAATTAACTGAAATGAAATGAAACTAGGCTATAGTAGGCTATACAGCATAAACTCACTATAAAAACACTATATTAATATTCAATCATGCTGTAATGAAGTAGCTAGCCTAATGTAGCAGGTGTAAGGCAGGCCTGTTGTGTTTTATACTCTGCCAAAAAAAAAGCATTTTCCTGAGCATTTTAGGGACACTGTGGAGTTTGGTCCTCCAAAAAATTTTCGGCCGTGCCGCTTCGCAGTGTGGCGCGGCCTGAACGCGTCACAGGATGACATTTATAGACCCGGCAAGAAATGTGATCCACTTTCACCACTGGAAATAAGAGTTTATAGCTAAAGTTCTCTACAGTATGTCACACTGGTTCTGGATGTCTGGGGGCCACAGTTTGGGAAAGGGCTTATGGCAGGGTCTAAGCCGGGCTGGTGGCTGTATCTCTCCTCCCTGCAAACCATTTTTTTCCAAACAGTATTAATTATCTAATGTAATCCTGGAAGGTACTGTACATCTCTTGTGCCAACCTGGGGAAGGGCTAGCGGACTGACCTCATGCTTCCTATTCTTTGCATAGTAGTCGAAAAAGGCTTATTTCAAACTGAGGTGCGTTTCCCCGATCGGACGTACAGTAGCGTTGTGAAAAGAACACCAGTTCTTTACACCCTCCATCAGGTGCCACTGCCATTTTCATGGGTGGAATGCAAATGGACCCAAATGGACCCTAGCGGGGTCCATTTATACACTTTAAGAAAAAAGGTCCCTAAAAGAAAAATCATTTACATGGTGAAACACAACTGTGTTCTTACAAGTGTTATTACGAATTATAATACAAATTGTTTTTACAATTTGTTTTTAGTTTCTACTGGGTCATTTTCAACTGAATGTTCACTCAGCAAACTAAAAAATGTCAGGGAGTCAGGGGTGGACTGACAGTCTGGCATACAGGGCATTTTCCCGGTGGGCCGACCCCCCCCCCGGGGGCCGTTAATGTCGTGTTTTAATTAAAAAAATAATAATAATGAATAAAAAAAAAATCTGCACAAAACCGGCCCACGAATCAGTGCTGGCGGCCCTCTGTCCTCTTCAAATGAGACTGCCTATTGCAGGGTTTTTATAGTTAACTAAAACTAACTAACTAATTTTAGTTAGCCCGAGCCCCAGAGCCCCTTATGTCTTAAATTCTCATGGGGGCTCAGGCCCCGGAGCCCCACAAAGATTGCAACGCTAATTATAAGGTCTTCAGAGGGCCGCTCTGAGACAAAATTGCCTGGTACGTTTTGAGCTCCCAGTCCACCCCTGCAAGGAGGACAGTGATTGGAGGATTCCAAAATGTTTACCAGTAGAAGGCGCTAATGATCTGACTTTTCTGAACAACCAGGAGTTGATCAAGTGAAAAGTCAACGTTGATAATTGATGTTGCTTGTTGATATTAATCAAAACATCGCTAAGTGTATCAGGGCCTTTAAAATGAACTATTATAGAGCTGCGCAGTGACGTCACCGCCCCTGTTCCGGAAGTCTTTTCCCCATTCATTTTTCTCACAGACTTTTCGAAAATAATTTATATCAAGACGATTACGCCGCGGCCAAAGCCAACTCAGGTCGTGACAAATCATGACAACAAACACAATATCGTCATATAATATATAATTGGGAAGAAGTAGAAAACGGCATGATACAAGACTTTTTGTTTCGTTTTTCATCTTAGAAATTATTTTATTGTCCCAAACGTTTGTGTGTGTCATCATGATTCGTCACGACTCGAGTTGGCTTTGTCCGCGGCGTAACCGTCTTGATATAAATTATTTTCGAAAAAGTCTATGAGAAAAATGAATTGGGAAAAGACTTCCGGAACAGGGGCGGCGACGTCACTGCGCAGCTCTATTATTAATAATAATAATGACCTTGCTCTGTGGTCCTCTGGTGGTGGTGTCGGTGGTGGTACAGGTGGTGGTGGTGTCGGTGGCTGTGCGTGCCGCGGTGCCGGTGGTATACCGCCATGTCCTGCCTCTGGTACTCCTGCTCCAGCGGCATGTCGCCCGGACGCGTCTTGTTTGTGTTGTTGTTGCGGTTGTCCTGCGGGTTGACCACCAGCGGACGGTCCAGGTGGGTCATCTCCCCCCGAGAGTTCCGCGGGAACGGCATCTAGACGGGCGGGGTGGAGGGAGAGAGAGAGAGAGAGAGGACACACTGAAGACAAGAAGACAATACCCTCACACAGTGGTGGAAAAGGAACATGGGTGATTTTCAGTGTTGTAGTGGGACTTTTAGAAGTGGGGGGACGGACACCTCTTAAAGGGGAATTCCATCCATTTTCATTTTTTTCTGAGATTTTTCTGAGAGAAAAGGAAACTCATTATTCATTACTCATCTTTTTTTTTTCAGACCTCCATTTCTAGCATTCATTCATCCAATTTAAACCGAGTGCTCCAGACTTCCCTCTCCAGAGCAACATTAGTGAATTGCATAAAAACTACCGTAATTTCCGGAATATAAGCCTCTACTTTTTTCACATGCTTTTGACCCTGCGGCCAGATGGGCCCCCGAGACTAAATGATGGAAAGTTGGTTAACCAGATGTATTAATCTGGCACCAGATGTAATAATGCTACAGCCACTGAGCCACTAGGGCTGTGTTCTAGAGCCCAGTGTGTATGTAATAATGCTACATCCACTGAGCCACTAGGGCTGTGTTCTAGAGCCCAGTGTGTATGTAATAATGCTACATCCACTGAGCCACTAGGGCTGTGTTCTAGAGCCCAGTGTGTATGTAATAATGCTACAGCCACTGAGCCACTAGGGCTGTGTTCTAGAGCCCCAGTGTGTATGTAATAATGCTACAGCCAGGGAGCCACTAGGGCTGTGTTCTAGAGCCCAGTGTGTATGTAATAATGCTACAGTCAGGGAGCCACTAGGGCTGTGTTCTAGAGCCCAGTGTGTATGTAATAATGCTACAGCCAGGGAGCCACTAGGGCTGTGTTCTAGAGCCACAGTGTGTATGTAATAATGCTACATCCACTGAGCCACTAGGGCTGTGTTCTAGAGCCCAGTGTGTATGTAATAATGCTACAGCCAGGGAGCCACTAGGGCTGTGTTCTAGAGCCACAGTGTGTATGTAATAATGCTACATCCACTGAGCCACTAGGGCTGTGTTCTGGAGCCCCAGTGTGTATGTAATAATGCTACAGCCACTGAGCCACTATAGGGCTATGTTCTGGAGCCCCTTGCGGGTCCATTTGGTTTCATGTTTACACTCTCAAGAGTTATGATATTCACCATCTAAATTAGCATCATCATCAGCAGTCATTTTGATCTCTATGTTTTACCTGTTTTGTTTGCGAAAAATCCATCCTGGAATTGTGGACAAAACCAGAAGAAATCTTTCGTTTTGGGTTCTGTGGTTTGTAGCTTAAATGCTGAATAAATAGTGGGCCCTGGGATCAAAAAGGTTGAAAACCCCTGCTCTAACATGACGCTTGTTGTCTGGTGCAGCTTATAGTCAGGTGAGGCTTATATATGGAAAAATCAGTATTTTGCCCCAAATTTAGCTGGTGCGGCTTATATTCAGGTGCGGCTTATAGTCCGGAAATTACGGTACTGTAGAGAGATAGCAGGTTCCTGACCGTTCAGGCCCTGATAAGTGCATGTGGAGTTGTGTTTTTGAAGTGTTGCTGCTGCTGCCTGTCACCCTGCATGGTCCAGTTCTGAGTCCACTCTCCCTCTTTGGGAACAAGCTCTGGATTCCTCTGCATGCCCCACTTTAAATAATGCATCACTCCCAAGCACACATCAGCTCCATATAGCAGGCAGCCACACAGGGCCGGACTTAAAGGGATATTTCTCTTTCACAAACAAGGTCCTCCTGTCTTGTTCTCCCAGGTTTCAGGATGCTTAAGGGTTTTTTTTATTATGGTTTTATCACATTCCTAAATTTCCTCACAAGATTTAAGAATGATGTTACATCTTGGCTCTACCTCTCAACTGAACATACTGTAGTTAGGCTACAGTAAATCATCTAAACCGCATTTGAGTAATGTGAGGATGGATATACTATGTGGAATAACGATGATATTTTTTTGTCTCTTTTTATATCAGTACTAGCATGGTTCAGACTAGAGACTGACATTTTGTCGGGACTCCCGTCGGGACCGGGATTCCCGCGGGAATCCCGTGGGATGGGATTAATAATTTTTATTAATCGCGTGATTGGGACGGGACGTGAATGAAAGACAACGGGAGCGTGCAGGAGCGGGAGTGATCATTATGATCATAATGATCATTTTCAGCTGGCCGGAGTTTCCAATATAAAGAGCAGAGGACATATTTGTAGTCATCTTTCTGTGAGCCAACACTGTTTTGACTTGTGTCGGCAAGTCAAAAGAACTACAGTTCCCAGATTGCAGTGCGGCCAGCTTGCCGTTTCGCTCAGCCACTGTATGACAGAGGCAGGCAGCTGACAGACAGAATACAGGACAGGACAGCACACAACGCAGCAGTAGTCAAACAGCGTGTGTTATGACTGGACTTATGGACTGGACTCTTTTTGTTTGTTTTAGATGAAGACAGTTTGCTTGCAGCTGTGCATGATTCTGTATCGCCATATTTTTCGGATTTGTTATTGATTGTCCAGCAGCAGCAGCACGGCAACAGGCTGTTATGCTACATGCTGCTAATGCTAACAGCTGATTTACTGAGCAAATCGTTCTAAAATGTATATCGTCTGGCAACGTAATGCAATGCAACGGCAGTACATTAGGAGGATTATCGACCAGAGCCGTGTCCAACCAAGGCTTTGTTTGAAAGAAATAATACAGTTTGAAGAATAGGCTACAGTAACTTTCAAGCACAACTTCACAAAGACTGTTAGATTGTCGATTGGATGTTGATACCATAAAGCACTTTTTATTTCATCAAAAATATTTTAGAGACCTACAAATATACAGTACACCCATGTACCCAAAAGCAGGGGATCATGGATACCCTATGAGTAGCTCAGAGAAGTTTCCCTTCTCAGTTAGCTCATGGAAATATATTTTTATTGTCCATCATATTTTCTTAAAATCACACCCATGTGAAACAAGGGGCAATCTTCTGTTTGTCAGACAAGACAAACATTAAAGGACCACTTCACCCGTTTTCAACCAAGGACTATTTTAATGATGTTTAGGACACAAGGAACACTTTCTTGTTTTTATGTGTGTAATCAAAGTTTTTAGATATTTTAGTTATGCATGGATGTTCATGAGGTCATGAACATCCAGGGAGCTCTTTCCTGGACTACAAAGTCCCACCTCCCTGCAGCATCCCCACTCTACACAAGGAGGGAAGGTGCACTGCAGGTGGGACTCTGTAGTCCAGGAAGGAACTTCCTGGATGTTCATGACCTCATGAACGTCCATTCATAACTAAAATTCATAAAAACTACATTACAGTCATAAAACCCACCAAAAAAGTGTTACTTGTTTCCTAAACATCATAAGCTCTTGTTGCAAAATGGGTTAAGGGTCCATTTAAAAGCTGTATGAGGCTATAGCACCCCTCAATAGCAAGATAATGTGTTATTAAAAAAAAAAAAAAAACAAAAAAACAGGAGCGGGACAGGAGTGGGAGTAATTTCGAATGGGAGTGGGACACGATCGGGAGCCATTCTACAGGAGTGGGACAGGACAGGATTTTTTTTTCTGTCCTTGTCCAGGAGTGGGACGGGACAGGATTTTTTCTGCGGGAGCGGGACAGGACAGGAGTGAAAATCCACTCCCGTGTCAGCCTCTAGTTCAGACCCATCGACGTAGTCCACTCTCTGAGTGGACTGAGTCTCTTGGTCTGCCCTTCTATTGTCAACCATTTATCCAATGAGAGTCGGAGTTGGGGGTTGGTCTAACGACAAATCTGAACAGCCCTCAACAGTGCAGCCACCCTCAAATTCATTGGTATTGAAAAGGTCATGTTGCCACCTAGGGGTGGTGACTTCAAGAAACTTGTTGCAGAGAGAAAGTTACTGGATCTTCACATTAAATTCAATGGAGCCACATGGTCTTAATGAAAACTTAGACTTGAGCTCCTTTTTATAGAGCTTGAATTGAACATATCTGAGATGTTAATATTGAAGTGTCTTGTTGAATGTGGATGTATATTGGAGTATTGTGTGGACTGGATTCGCACAATGCATATATGCATC
This sequence comes from Benthosema pterotum, assembly GCA_039105355.1. Taxonomy (NCBI): domain Eukaryota; kingdom Metazoa; phylum Chordata; class Actinopteri; order Myctophiformes; family Myctophidae; genus Benthosema; species Benthosema pterotum. Next base: position 2,735,333 of record CM076973.1, on the reverse strand, counting down.
CTCATGGATGTATATATGTTCTTGTTAATAGTGAATTTTGATTATTGTTTGTCTGTTATGTTTTGGTTTTATTTCACTCTACTAATAACGGTCGAATCCGCTGGTCTCACCTGGTCTCCGTCCCCTCCAACCTTCCAGTCCTCCTGCTTCAGACCCCTGTGTCTCCAGACCCCTGTGTCTCACCTCGTCTCCAGACCCCTGTGTCTCCAGACCCCTGTGTCTCACCTCGTCTCCAGACCCCTGTGTCTCACCTCGTCTCCAGACCCCTGTGTCTCCAGACCCCTTTGTCTCCAGACCCCTGTGTCTCCAGACCCCTGTGTCTCCAGACCCCTGTGTCTCCAGACCCCTGTGTCTCCAGACCCCTGTGTCTCACCGTGTCTCCAGACCCCTGTGTCTCACCTTGTCTCCAGACCCCTGTGTCTCACCTCGTCTCCAGACCCCTGTGTCTCCAGACCCCTGTGTCTCACCTCGTCTCCAGACCCCTGTGTCTCCAGACCCCTGTGTCTCCAGACCCCTGTGTCTCACCTCGTCTCCAGACCCCTGTGTCTCCAGACCCCTGTGTCTCCCCGCGTCTCCAGACCCCTGTGTCTCCAGACCCCTGTGTCTCACCTCGTCCCCGTCCCCTCCAACCTTCCAGTCCTCCTGCTCCAGCTCGTTGTACAGCTGCTCTCGGCTGGTCATGAGGTTCTGCCTGCGGATCTCGCTGGTCCTCTGCTCCCACACAGACTTGTTGCCCGCCTTGTTGACGTGGTTCTTCTGCTGCTCCTTCCTGCAACCATAAACATAAAACAATATGCTGGATGAATGTCATACAATTAAGGCTAGTGTTGCAACACATCCCAGATTTTCCTGATTGTCCCAGATTTTCATGGTCTCTCCTGGAAAAAAAAATCCTAGACACTCTACTGCTCCCAGCTGTCCAAGCCAACTAACAAACTGCTGGAAATAAGCAATGCCACCCTAAATTCCCATTCTGCCCCACCAAACACAATGGCATGCAAAACAACCCAAGATATTAGTTAGTTAGTTAGTTAGTTTATTTTATCTCAGTCATTGATTACAGTACCAGCACATACAGAAAGTAAAGAAAAGAAGAATTACAGTTGACTAAGAAGGAAAGGGCGGAAGCCGAAGCTTTTTATGCCCACCTTATACATTGTTCGATTTTCACATTAAAGCACGGACGGAGAGGAACTAGAATATATATTATATTAACAGAGATAGATAGTATTAATAATGAGAGTAATATGGGTAACAATAATAGTATTGCAATAGTAATAACAACAATAATAATAATAGCAGATCATGATTCATCCCAATAATCAATTATTATTGTAATGATAATAATGCTGACAATAATAATATAATGCACAGTATTATGAGAGAATTGCTTTTTGTTGTTGTATGTATGCATACCGGTGCGCATGGTAGTGCGCACGTGTAGACACACAAACACACACACACACACACATTTGTGTGTGTAAATTGCTTATATTTAAAATGATTTGAAACAGTACTACTGCTACTAACTAACTACAGCTGTATCACCACTAAACCAACAGCATTTCATCATTGAAAACAAAAAACTCTGAGTAAGACCCAATATTGTCAGGTATCGGGGTTTGTAGGACCCAAAATGCAGGACAAGAGGCAGTACTGACAGTCACAACATTTAATAAACAAATAACACAGGAGAACTCTCTCACAATACAGTTGACACCTCACACTCTGGTTACAAACTGGCAAAGGGGGACAGAACACACAAGGCTAATATCACTCACTAATCAATACACACAGGTGAACATCATCATCAATAATCAACAGGGCAGGGTGGGACAACAGAGGTAGCAGGGTTACAAGACAGGAAACACTTCAAAACAAGAGCACTTTCTACATCAACAGGAAGTCCTTCAAAATAAGGGTACACCATATGCAGTCCATGACAGTACCCCCCACTCGAGGGATGGATTCCAGACATCCCAAAGTGAACCAGAGCAGGGAGTGCAGGGGGACTCAGACAGTAAGACAAGTAGGCAAACACACAGACAGGCAAGCAGACAAACACACAGACAAACAGACTGACACAACATGAGACATACCAAGAGACAGGCACACCAACTGACATACCGTTTGACAGGCTGACACACAGGCGGTCTGACATAACAGCAGACGAGTAAGCAGGTCAGGAGGCGGACCGGAGGATTGGGGCGAACACAGACGGACGGACATACTAGCAGACATACACGCAGACAGACAGACAGACACACAGACGGGGAGAACGAGTGGCAACGACTCAGTGATGCTGGGCAGCCCGGGCACTGGAACGCAGGACGGCCCCCTCACTGGGGCGCTGGGCGGCGTGCCCCACACCGGGGCGCTTGGCGGCATGCTGTGCGGCGTGCCCCACACCGGGGCACTTGGCGGCATGCTGTGTGGCGTGCCCCACACCGGGGCGCTTGGCGGCAAGCCCCTCACTGGGGCGCTGGGCGGCGCACTGGGCGGCGAGCCCCTCACTGGGGCGCTGGGCGGCGCACTGGGCGGCGAGCCCCTCACTGGGGCGCTGGGCGGCGAGCCCCTCACTGGGGCGCTGGGCGGCGCACTGGGCGGCGAGCCCCTCACTGGGGCGCTGGGCGGCGCGCTGGGCGGCGAGCCCCTCACTGGGGCGCTGGGCGGCGAGCCCCTCACTGGGGCGCTGGGCGGCGAGCCCCTCACTGGGGCGCTGGGCGGCGCGCTGGGCGGCGAGCCCCTCACTGGGGCGCTGGGCGGCGAGCCCCTCACTGGGGCGCTGGGCGGCGCGCTGGGCAGCTCGGCTACTGGGTTAGTCTCTGTATCGCTGTGCACAGGGGTCTGTACGGTGCTGGAGAGCTGGGACCCTGTGCTACTGGACAACAGGGCACCACGGCATTGAAGTCCAGCAGGGGGGCCTCGGCGTTGACGAGCAGCAGTGCGTCCTCGACGTTGCCGCCTGACAGCGTAGTGACCACGATGCCCTCTGTGTCGCTTCCTGACGGTGGAACCACCATGATGCCGTCGTCTGGAAGGCCCACATCTCCCCCTGCAGATGGCCAAGCGAGACCCCACAAATGGATCTAAGGCGGGTCTGGTCTCCGGGTAGGCCATGTCAGGAGGCAAAGGGTCAAGACGAGCAGAACAGATGGGCTGGAGACTAACAAAGCCGACTCCAAGTGACTGCGGAACCAACTGGGCAGTCGCAGCTTGTTTACCAATAGGCTGGACAGGAGAGAAGTCCTCTACCTCCAGTCCATGTAGATCCAACTGAGGAGGGCGGCCCACACCCCACTGCCACCTGAAGTTTGCCATGTGCCGGGCATGTTCAGGATCGGTCTTCCAGGAATTGGCAAGTAAATCCAGGAATTCGAGGTCCTCAAAAAAAACCTCCCTAGTTACTCCAAAATCCTCCCAGGAAAACGGCAGAACTGCTGGAACCACGACTGGACTGCCATCCTCGGCATCGGACTGATCAGACAACAGATCATCCTGCATGGCAGATGTCCTCTGTGGCTTGCTCCAAACCGGCGGCATACTTCTTGTAGTAAACTAACAAACAAACAAAAACCTTTGTCCGCTGGGTCCAGAATGGCCAGTTTGTACTGTCAGGTATCGGGGTTTGTAGGACCCAAAATGCAGGACAAGAGGCAGTACTGACAGTCACAACATTTAATAAACAAATAACACAGGAGAACTCTCTCACAATACAGTTGACACCTCACACTCTGGTTACAAACTGGCAAAGGGGGACAGAACACACAAGGCTAATATCACTCACTAATCAATACACACAGGTGAACATCATCATCAATAATCAACAGGGCAGGGTGGGACAACAGAGGTAGCAGGGTTACAAGACAGGAAACACTTCAAAACAAGAGCACTTTCTACATCAACAGGAAGTCCTTCAAAATAAGGGTACACCATATGCAGTCCATGACACCTTTAGCTTTATGCATGCTGCGTGTCTGTTGCAACTTCAACAACAACTGATGTTATTATTGATGCTTTACTTGACTAATAAAAGTCCTGTAACAAAAAATGGTATGGGTGCAGCTTCATCGCCCGATGAAGTCGCACCCATGCCATTTTTTCCTGCTCTCCCAATTGGGAAATGTTACATCCACCCCTGTAACTAACTACAGAGAGTCATATGAACACAAACACGCACGCACGCACGCACGCACGCACACACACACTCTACGATAGTGTTGAGTACTTTAACATAATATATAGGCTTATTTCATCATAGTTATCCAAATATAGCCGATCTACAAACTCCACAGCAAGCTTCGGCTGCACACACAGACTGTTTAAGGCTTCGGAAGGAAACCTTTCTGTAAATTGTGTGAGTCTGTGGAGCGTCTGGTCTGGTCTGGCTCGCTCGCGAGACTAGTCGCCTAGCAACACCAAGAGAGGGTTCAGGAGAAACTGTCTATGGAAGCAGCGAACATTACGGCCCATTGTCTATGATTCTGCTGCCACTGGCACATTTTACAGCCCCCTAAACACACACACACACACACGTGCTCGCAGGCGCACACACACACACACACACACACACACACACACACACACACACACACACACACACACACACACACACACACACACACACACACACACACACACACACAAAGGCAAATACATGCACAGACGGACACATGTACATACACACACACACACACACTCCCTTCTGCCGACTAATACTTCACAAAGAACACAATCTGTTGTTTTCTTTCCTCGTCTTCCGTGTGCTCCACCGAAACAATTTGACTGACAGGATGAGGACGAGGAACGTGTATATTGTACCAGATCTACCAGTAGATCACACAGGCCATGCAGTATAGATCTGTAACTCTTGAGAGTGTTAAAATGAAACCATTTGGTTTGAAGTCGCACCCATTTTCTCCTGCCCCCCCCCCCCCTCCCCCAACTTGGGAAATGTTACATCCGCCCCTGCTGTGTGTGTGTGTGTGTGTGTGTGTGTGTGTGTGTGTGTGTGTGTGTGTGTGTGTGTGTGTGTGTGTGTTCTCACATATGTTATCTACTTAGGACCGTTTCGAAGAAAAACACCTTCCAACTTAGGACCGGTGGACAAGTTAGGACCAAAAACCCGGTCCTAAGAAGTAAGACCACTTAAAACAGATAGAGAATGTCATAAGCCATGCCTGGTGTTGAAATTGGCATGGTCCTAAAAAGGAGGCGTTTTTACATATGGCCCTAAAAAGGAGGCATTTTTACATTTGGTGTGTATCAGGTGTGTGTGGGGTGTGTGTGTGTGTGTGTGTCCTACTTAGGACCATCTGGCAAACTTAATATTTTAACTAGATAGGAGCAATTCCAGAGGGAATTGCAGAGTGTGGTCGCCCAAAGGCAACCACACTAATAACAATAGTGTGTTGCCTTTAAGGCAACCACACTAATTATACAATAAATTACTATATATAGCTCATATAGGCCGCAGGTCGCATGTAACTGTAGAACTCGGGGAACTTTGTCCGAGGGTGGGCGGGCGGGTCAGAGTTTAGAAAACTCTGGGGCGGGTCACACTGATGACATAATCATGTTCACTCATCGTAACAAGTGTCTGGCAGCCCGCATCATCATGGTGACACGTGTCTGACATGGGACCATTTCTATGTTCCCTCAGGTCTATGTTCCCTCGCTGACTAACCCCAACCCAAACGCACAAACCATAACCCTAACCGAAAGCATGTCAAACGTTACTTCGCGACATTTGACATGCCTTCGTTTAGGGTTAGGTTTGGGCGTTTGGGTTAGGGTTAATCTATTACTATCCCTACCCCTAATCCTAACCTGACTTTAAGAGCTGAGGGAACATAGACATGACCCCTCTGACATCACTCTGTGACCCCTCTGACATCACTCTGTAAATTTTTGTCTCAAGCCTGTCCCCTTTTATGTCCTATACTTTAAAGCCCGGCTTAAAACCTACCTTTTCACTCAGGCGTATTACTGAATTATTACCGCTCTTGTCTTTCTTTTACTTACTACCTCTATGACCTTTCAACTTGGCTGCAGTCAGACAATGTGTGTCTTCACATATTGAAAAGTATGCCTTTCGGGATAGCAATCCTTTGTTTTCTCATATTTTAGCACTAATCACTAGTTTAATATGTTCTTTAGCATTCCCATATACTTTAGTTGGGAGCCCGCGCGCTGTTTTTGGGCTGAACCGAGTCTTTACTGGATTTGCGGGAGATCGGTACATAAAGGGGTTAATGTGCATTAATTAACAATTCAATAATTAATAATCATATACTTTGTGCATATCCATATTCACAAACACTATATAATGATAAATTTGATGCATTTAGACCAAGTAATTTGCATTAAATACCATACAACTGTATTTTGTATGGATTTTTTTTTTATATTTTGGACATTAAGGGGTTAATAATTAAAAATGCCCGAGGCATATCAGTGGGCACCCTCTTGATTTCTTAAGAAGTGACTCCCAGCTACAAGAATCACTACTATATCACATATCCAAAACAGTTCATATCAATGTTTATTTTAGCCAGTTTAAATACACGTATACTATGTGATTAGAATAGATGTTTGTGTGAGGCAAAAATCAGTATGATGCAATAACAGGATACTCTGATTTTGTCTTTCACCTGTAAGAACAATTCACTGCTGTAGTTCTGTAAGCTCAGTTCAACTGCTGCCCTTCCCCCATACTGCAATGGTTGGGTCGTTAATTAAGCAATGCAGCCTAATTAACGACCCTGCACTCTACAGGCAAACTGCCTAAATCTTTTGGTTGGTTGAAGCAGTCTGGACAAAACCCATGCAGGTGCATTAATGTGTGTTTTTTGGTAATCTTACAATGCCCTAGTATCAATCTCAATTTCTAGTATCTATGTCTATTTGTAAATTATAAGGCAAATATCAACATCCTAACATATGCTGTCTCCCTGTTAGAGCAGTGTTGTTGTGTAACTCTTCCAACTTCCCCATGTCTTTAGCAGAACAATATTAGCTCAGCATAGTCTATTGAATTTAGTCATATTTGGTGGTATCCTGTCCAAGTGAAAAAGCTATTATGCTGAACCTGTATGAGGTTCTAAAATTGCCAATGAAGAGTGAGAGATGTTTATCATGGGCAGATGTTATGTTGTAGACAATGTGTGTCTTCACATATTGAAAAGTATGCCTTTCGGGATAGCAATCCTTTGTTTTCTCATATTTTAGCACTAATCACTAGTTTAATATGTTCTTTAGCATTCCCATATACTTTAGTTGGGAGCCCGCACGCTGTTTTTGGGCTGAACCGAGTCTTTATTGGATTTGCGGGAGATCGGTACATAAAGGGGTTAATGTGCATTAATTAACAATTCAATAATTAATAATCATATACTTTGTGCATATCCATATTCACAAACACTATATAATGATAAATTTGATGCATTTAGACCAAGTAATTTGCATTAAATACCATACAACTGTATTTTGTATGGATTTTTTTTTTATATTTTGGACATTAAGGGGTTAATAATTAAAAATGCCCGAGGCATATCAGTGGGCACCCTCTTGATTTCTTAAGAAGTGACTCCCAGCTACAAGAATCACTACTATATCACATATCCAAAACAGTTCATATCAATGTTTATTTTAGCCAGTTTAAATACACGTATACTATGTGATTAGAATAGATGTTTGTGTGAGGCAAAAATCAGTATGATGCAATAACAGGATACTCTGATTTTGTCTTTCACCTGTAAGAACAATTCACTGCTGTAGTTCTGTAAGCTCAGTTCAACTGCTGCCCTTCCCCCATACTGCAATGGTTGGGTCGTTAATTAAGCAATGCAGCCTAATTAACGACCCTGCACTCTACAGGCAAACTGCCTAAATCTTTTGGTTGGTTGAAGCAGTCTGGACAAAACCCATGCAGGTGCATTAATGTGTGTTTTTTGGTAATCTTACATTGCCCCAGTATCAATCTCAATTTCTAGTATCTATGTCTATTAGTAAATTATAAGGCAAATATCAACATCCTAACATATGCTGTCTCCCTGTTAGAGCAGTGTTGTTGTGTAACTCTTCCAACTTCTCCATGTCTTTAGCAGAACAATATTAGCTCAGCATAGTCTATTGAATTTAGTCATATTTGGTGGTATCCTGTCCAAGTGAAGAAGCTATTATGCTGAACCTGTATGAGGTTCTAAAATTGCCAATGAAGAGTGAGAGATGTTTATCATGGGCAGATGTTATGTTGTAGACAATTTGTGTCTTCACATATTGAAAAGTGTGCCTTTCTGGAAAGCAATCCTTTGTTTTCTCATATTTTAGCACTAATCAATGGTTTAATATGTTCTTTAGCATTCCCATATACTTTAGTTGGGAGCCGGCGCGCTGTTTTTGGGCTGAACCGAGTCTTGTAGCTTAGGGCAACCTCTTAAGAATTCAAGAGGGTGCCTGCTAATATCCCTTTGACATTTTGTAGTTATTAACCCCCTGATGCCAGAAATACAAAAACATCCACCCGAAATAGAGTTGTATAGTATCTAATGCACAATTATGCATTTTATTTGTGGAATGTGTTATTAATTAACTACCTGTTAAAATGTCTATCATGCCGTTTGTGCCCGTTGTATTTGTGATCTGGGACACGTCTTCAGCACTGCTACATTTCCCTATTACGTCTATGAAGCTTTACGTCTACAAAGCACTACGTCACATGTATCCCCATAATAGGCATGATGTGGTGACTCAGACATAATGAAACCCTGGGGCGTGAGGTCAGAGTATCCCATATAGGTATGACGTGGTGACTCAAACATAATCAAACCATGGTGCGTGAGGTCAGAGTATCCCCATATATGTATGATGTGGTGATCCAATATAATGCGTTAATTTTGAAAAAAGGGCTTTGTCAGTCTCTTCCTAATATTATGGTTAACAACCGTGTGAAACCGTGTGAGCGATTGGTGCAGCCAGCGAGGAGTAATGGCGGTTTCAGACATTCAGACAGACATTTTCTGAATTATAGTATTGATGATGATGATGATGATGATGATGATGATGCATATTCATCCGTTCATGCCCAAATTTGACTGCCAGAAGGTCCTGATAATTCTTAAAATGTCCTTATAATTCATGTGTATGTCAAAGTGCTGTGTATGATTGATTCTAAAACTCTTAGTCCCAATACTCCACACCTTGAATCAGATAATAACAAACCCAGGTGCGCTATTTCTTTCCACTGTATTGTGAAGATGACCTGGGGAAGGGAGCGCTTGATTTACCAACAAACCCTAGCCGTGTGGGTGCTTTGAAGCACCGCCCACATGCATAGGACAGTGACTGAATAGCTCCAGGGTGGTCCGTCTAAAGACAACAAGCGCTTCCTATCGTTTGTCTATTTGGTTTTGGAATTTCAATTCATGCAAATATGCTTAAATCAAACTCATGAATGTGGTCATCACACGAGTTGTCACACCAGTTGCCAGAAGTATATTAACTAAATTCTATCTATTCAATGGTCATGTGTAGGCCTATGCAATGGCACCATTCTTAACTGTGATGTTCACAGAGGGTGGAATACAAGTTTAAAAAGCCATGTCAACATTGACAATGTCATTCCAGGTCGGAAGGGATGCGGCTGACGCAGTTGTCATTGCCATTGATGTCTACCTATTCTTTTACTACTAGGTACTCTGATTATAATACCAGGTCAGCCAGCAGGGATCAGCAAGAAGTAACCTATCATATACATATCTCCTCCTATTAACAATGTTTCTAGCCCAGAAGCTTGTGATCTCAAAGGGTCAATGTATTGGCCCCAAATGGCAGCACTGACTCCATTGTAGCTATACTTCACTCTTGAGGTCTGACTACCACACTCTCCTCATCCTTTTTGTGTGAAGCTTTCCAGGCAAGTGCCATCTGAACATTCAGGTACTATAGCTGTTTTGTTAAGCAAACTGGAGGAAAATGCATTTATCTCTCAAAATGTGTATTTTATTGGATTTGGGGGAGATCAGTATATAAAGGGGTTAATGTGCATGGAACTGAGTAGACCATAAAAAGACAAAACGTTTTTTTGAAAGTGAAATACCCCTTTAAGAGCGTCTGATTTGCCTAAATTGGAGGCATATTGTAATGTGCATGTAATGCTAGACAAATTTCTCCCCTGGGAAGATAAAAAAATGTGGTCCCATTATTATTATTACCCTTATAATTGTTAATTATTATTATTATTACCCTCATTATTATTGTGTTTGTTGTTTCCTTTATTATTTTTATTTGTTTTTCTCAGTTATTAAAATTGTTTTTTCAATTATTAAAATTGTTTATCAAATTCAAAATGAAATGATTTTCTCTAAAGTAACTTCATTAATAAGTCAAAGTAAATCTAAGAAACAATCTACAAGCTCATAAGTAAGTCTTAAATCTCTCTTTTTGGTCACAGGCAAAAGTGTCCGGTTTTGATGTCCTGAATCCATTTCTGCCGTATGTCAAGTGATACAAGTGACGGTTTTGTTAGAAATTTAGTAGTTATAATAAGCAATTACGAAAATTGGAAATTGGCTATAATTTTTGATGTACTTTTGTTGTTTATGATTTTTTGCTGTATTGCATAATCACCATGAAATGGAATAGGTCTATACTTTTAGTGGCCTACAGGCACATCTTATAAAAGCCCTGTGAGCTTGGTTTCCAGAAAAAAAATCTGCCTCATATCACTTGGCATATGGCAGAGTGGTTTCAGCACATCAAAATCATATAGAAACAACTTAAAACAACTTAAGTACAATTCATCAGAATTAGACCAATTTCTATTTTAGTTATTCATTATCCTAATTATTAGATTAGATTATTAGATTAAAATGGGGATTTGTATCACTTGAAATGAATTTGGCTCATAAAAATCATATAGAAAGGTTTTTTTTAATACATCGAATGGATGCAACCTGGGACGTGTCTTCAGTGATGTATCCTAAGCTCATTGGGGTTTCGGGTCTCTCGAACATCATACCCCTCACTCAGGTGACCCAGCCGGGGTTCATGACACCCCGACTCACGTCCCAGTAGCTACCCCTGATCAATCCCACAAGGGAAAGGCCAAGGCCGTCCAATCCACCGCCCCTGAAATACTCCGCCAAAACTGGGAGGTTCTGATGCGTGGAGGGACTAGGCTCTGTGGTTTGACACCTGTCCGTGCCCCTCCTACGTCTCACCAGGAGGCACAGGACCTGTGCGTTGCACCAGACTCCCAACGCCGGACATGGAAGAGACATGAGCGGTGGACAAACAGCCCTCCTAAAGGACTAACCAAGGGGTTAACCCATTATGTACATTAAATATCAAAATTAAAGCTATTTGATTTTTCTTTTCTTTTTTTTAACTGTTGTTAATTTGGGGTTTTACTTGCTAATTACTCAATTTCTGACAAAACGGTCACTTGTATCACTTGGCATGTGGCAAAATGCATTCAGCACAGTGTCACTTGGCCACAGTGTCACAGTGGCAGAATTGGACCTTGCTTAAGGTCTAAATGTCATCAGCCACCATTTTTTGGGGCATTCAGGACCAGACTAGTCTGCCTGAACGCTCATCATGTACTGCCTCAAAACCATGGGATGAATAGCAGCTTTGAATAGCACGGTGTCTACAGTATATTTCACTTTGAATGCATGTCCCATTTATTCATGTTTGACCCTTTAATTCACCTGTATGTCTTGTAAGTGTGTTGTATAGCCATGGTCCATACAAATCAAGATAGTCCTGACAATTACCATTTGTGTCATGGGCGGAGCTAAGCAACTCATTATCTTTTGTCCTCCTAATACAGCATCATGTCAGGTGGCTATATTTTGAGTTCTATTGTGTGTATTCAACATTTGAAGTGAGATTTGTCTTGTAGAGCTCAAATAATATTTTTTGGTGTTTATTACATCTTCGTAGCACTAGTGGAAAGGGGTGTCCCTCTAACGTTGCAGAACACAAGTCCTGGAAAAAAGACCTTCTAGTACATAGAAACATGTAGCCTGGAGGAGAGGGGCAGTGATCTGGCCAATCACTGCTGACCAGCCAACTGGAGAGTGTCGTGGGCAAGGGTCGAAACACTCTACGAAGGTTGGAGACCACCTGATGACCTCTCTTCCAGGCCAAGGCAACCACTTGTAGTGGAGTATATTTGCATCTTCGATGTATTTACAAACATGATTAAACTCATAAGAGCCAATACATCTACGTTAACAAAAGGTATTAGCTTCTACAATGTTTCTACAATGTTAACAATTTGACTATACTTGTTAGGACCACTCTTGGTCCTAACAAGTAGGGTAAAATTGTTAATATCTAGAATGTTCTAAAATGAATTTTAATACAATCTGCGGTGATTGTATTAAAATAGATTTTTTTTCATGTTCAGGAGTGTAATTCATATGTCTCTACAATGTCTAGAAAGGGTGGTCCTAAAAAGGATAGCAATAGTCCATTTTTTTGGAGTGGTCCTAAGTAGTTAACATATGTAAGAATGTGTGTGTGTGTGTGTGTGTGTGCGTCTCTCCACGGTACTCACGCAGCAATAGAAAGGTTAGCAGCAGACAGAGGGCTAACCTCCGCCACCTCTTTGGCCTTCTGCAATGCTGTCTTGGCATTGGCTGCCTCCTCTTGCTCCTCCTCGTCCTATTGGTGGAGGCGGACAGACACCATGAACAGGGGAAGATGATTATTATTTATAGGAGACATGCCAGAAGATATGAGAAAGGTACTACGATACTATTTATCCAAGATCTATCTAGTTCAGCATGGTAGTAGCAATTATGCCCTGGTCACTCTGTGTTTTTTTAAAGGATCCCTGGCTAAGAAGACAAATATGCCTTAAAACACTATACTTGCCTTCTATAACTAAAACATGTAGATAAAAACAACCTTCAATACTTTATTTCTTCCATAAATAGAGAATCTTCTTTCACTCAATAGGAGGAGCTCCTGTCGCAGACTGATGATGTCACATGAGCAATGGGCATGTGCCTTCTGTATATTCAATAGACCACACAAGGACATGTGACATCATCATCATCATCCTGCGACAGGAGCAGCATGGTGAAATATTAAGATATTTCGTTACCTTAGTGAGTTCCTGAGCGTTGGCCAGATTGTCCACAGCGATGGCCAAGAATACATTGAGCAACGTGTCTGTGGTCACACATGTTAAGGACAGACTGCAACGGGACAGGCAACAGCAAGCAATGAAGCAAGAAAGACAGACTGATTTGGCTGACAGGATGAGGACGAGGAACGTGTATGGGCTGCCCAAAAGGTAGATGGTGATCTACTAGTAGATCACACAGGCCGTGCAGGTAGATCACATGACAGTCCCCCCAGCACTTGGACTCCTATGGATCTGTAACACACTCTCAAGAGTTAAATCTGAATTACGTAATTTCAAGAGTCCACACAATTACAAAATGGAGAATAATTGTTATTTTGACCAACGTTTTGCCAGTTCTCTTTCCCGATTGTGGACAAAAACGTGAAAGTTCTTAGTTTTGGGTGCAAGAGACTAAATTCAACATAACAAACTGTCAACTCAAACCTCAAATGCTGTTTTCAAACGTCAGTAGTTGCATATACAAGAAAACCTTCCAATTCTCCCCCTCTATTTTTCATTATAAAAGACTGAAAGCCAAGGCTGAAACAGGGAGAGAGAGTTTTTTTTTCTCAACCACAACTTAAATTGTTTTCATTGATAGCAACGTTATTTACAGACCAATGCGTTATTTACCTGGTGCCCTTTGATTGCCAAATTGTCTAATGCACTCAACCAGTGGCCCGGGGACCACCAGTGGTCCTTGAGAGAGTTCCAGGTGGTTCCCTAAATGACGAAGTTGGTTAACCAGGTGTAACTCTTTGCCTAAAAACGCCCCTGCTTGTGAGTGTCTGAATTGTGACTGTATTTCGCAATTGCACTTTTTTTTTCCAGAGAGAGGGAGAGGATACAGTTGCCGAAGAGTGTGAGGACGATGAAGAAGATGGAGAAGATCATTCCTTTGTCTGTGACTCCGCCCTGCGACTCAATACCGAAATACATCACCTCGTTCCAGTCTTCACCCGTTAGGATCTAGACATGTACACACACGCACGCACGCAAACATGCACATGCGCACCCATGCACACACAAACACACACATTGTTATGAGTAACACATTTATTATATAATTACTGATATGGTGAAAAAAAACTATAAGCCCTTGCACCTGAATTAAAGATAACTAGAAAAAGTGCCCATCTGGGCAGAGGTCTCCACCAGGTCAAGCTTTTGCCTCCTGGTGGCGCTATAGGCCAATGTGAAAGGGGTGTCATTTTTCCTTATGCATTTGATGGCAAGTGAATATACTGTATATTATATACAATTGAATATACTGTATATATTGTACTTTTTTTCTGCATGACTGCACTACTTTCTATATTACTTTCTGTCAATCTGTCTCGTTGCAAGTGTTCTTGTGAAATTATCTTGACAACTGCAGACGTTAAATAATTACTTATTTTCTATAATTTGTCATCAAATTATTTACTGGCTTCCATGAATTCAAGGAATACATTTAATATAATATATTTTGTAAAAAGTTTTTTACAAAAGTAGTAACATGCAAGTAACATGCAATAGTAATATCATATTAATAGATTGCACTTGCTCAGTATAATATAGAAGATAAAAAAGTAAAGATAAAGTAATATTCCCAACACTGCTCTTCACCAAGCCTTCAGCCTGGTAGAGATAAAAAACAATAATCTTTTTTTTTTTTTTTTTTTTTTTTTTTAAACCCTGTGCGTGTGCACGTGGGCAGGTGCGTGTGCACGTGGCCAGGCCCATCCACTCATAGCCATGCAGGCCTGTACATTGGCTCCACCACTGGCCAGCACTTCACTATCCTGTTGGGTCTCAAAGCATTATGGTGAATAACATCATGGGTGTAATGATCGCAGCTTCACAATTCATCTAATCTGTTATTTGGCAACGTTCACTTTCTTAGACCAGGGGTTTTCAACCAGTGGTCCGGGGACCACCAGTTAAAATATTCATCCTCTGAATTAGCCCAAGTATACATACATGTAACTAGAAGATTAATTGGTAATTTTGATCTGTATGTTTGCCTGTTTTGTTTCCCAAATCTAGCCTAGTATTGTGGACAAAAGCAAAAGCACTCTTTATTTTTGCCGTCTGTGGGGCTAAAAATGTCCTCAAATAGTGGACCGTGGCTCAAATACTGAATCAAGAGTGGGCCCTGGTATTAAAAAAGGTTGAAAACCCCTGCCTTAGACACACAATAAAGGCACAACAGGTAAACTACACTATCGAATTTCCACCGAAAAATCCTAAAAGTGGTGCAGCCGCTCGTACCTGGAAAACTGTCATGATGGCTGCAGCAAAGGTGTCAAAGTTAGTGGGCGGAGTTCCTTCTGGAAAGTTGAACCTGTGAGGGTTTGGAGAGAGAGTAAAGAGAGAGAGAGCGTTCAGTTGTCAGAGTACTGCAGTATGATGCACAGATACAGAGAGGACTGGGTGTGATGTCATTATTCCGACCTCCCATTGTTCCGAAGTTACGAGACGCAAAACCCAACCCTTCTCCAACCTGAGCCTAAACCCCCGACCCTCAACCTAACCTGGTTAGGTTGAGGGTCGGGGGTTTACGGCTCTTAGGGTTACGGTTGTAGAAGGGTAGGGTTTTGCTATAAACATTTCCAGCGCATGTTCGGACTAATGGGAGTTCTGATCTGTGGGACTTCAGTACTTAGATCAGTCCCCGAGAACTGACCATGCTTTTGCATCATCAGGCTTTTCCATTTCCGGGGGAAAAGCCTGGTTGATTTGTGTTCCAAAATGGCTGTGTGAACGGGTCCGGAGCGACTGGTAAATTACGTCATGTCGTAGTTGCTGATTTGTAGTCATCAGGCAGGAAACCCACGAGGCAGTACAGGAAGTACCTACTATTCATTCATAGCGGTTCCGCCTGGCGGTTTCCTGCCAGATGACTACAAATCATTGACTACAACATGACAAAAGTTACCATCTGCTCCCGCCTCGTCATAAACTCCAAATGGAATGCCGCCCAGGCTATACAGAGAGGACTAAAGAGATACGATAATATGCTTCAGGAATAAAAAAAACTACCACAATAAGGGCGAAG
The DNA here is from genome assembly GCA_039105355.1 of Benthosema pterotum. Classification (NCBI taxonomy): domain Eukaryota; kingdom Metazoa; phylum Chordata; class Actinopteri; order Myctophiformes; family Myctophidae; genus Benthosema; species Benthosema pterotum. The sequence goes on along the minus strand of CM076973.1, from coordinate 2,719,149 downwards.
AGATTAATGTAGACTACAAGGATTCCATCCGTCTCCTAATAACAGCAACAACCAACAACAACAACAGAATGGTGAAAACATCTATGCCAGCCAGTGGTCATAGATGGACCCACAAATAAACTTATGTATTTGGGGTCCCCGACTGACTACCAACTGTCAGTGGGATCGGCACAAAGTAAATTTGCGCCTGGGTCCCTGGGACCCCCCGTTAGGAGATTCTGTCCGGTCCCTCCTCTGCAGGCCGGGCCGGGTTGGACCGGGCCGGGCAGGCGGGCCGCGCGGCCAGGCGTCTCCCTCAGCACAGCGGCTGTGTGGCTCAGGTGACGTGGGTGACCGCCATCAGCCCAGCCGACAGCGGCTCACCGTCCTCCTCAGACCCAGTGACTCCCAGCTCCATACTCCACAGTCCTCTCCAGTCCTCTTCCAACCCCTCCCTGGATATCCAACACCTTCCATCACCGCCACCATCACCATCACCACCACCACCCCGAGGCACTCCTGCCCTCGCACACACCCAACTGCCCCCCCCACGCCCCCACCCACCAATATAAACCTCATCGAACGCATTCCCTATTCCCGTCTCTGAGCATTTTGCCGTTGGCATCAGCCACACCGGCCACACCAGCCAAAGCGGTTAAAGGGGAATTCGACCCATTTTCAACATTCTAATATGTCTTTAGTATACCCTAGAGGTGCTGGTTGGACATGATAAAAAAAAAGTTCCCCCATTCTGTGTTCCCAAGAAATGGAGGTCTGAAGAAAACCACTAACATGGTGAAACATCTTGATGACATCATCAAGATGTAATTCACCATGTTGATGATTTTTCTTTCGGCCCCTTTTTCCTGAGAGGGTACAAATGGAACCAAATCTAGGGTCCATTTGGTTCACATTTGTATCCTCTCAGGAAAAAATTGAAAATGGGTGGAATTCCCCATGGAAACAAGTCCACTGGACTGTGTCGCGTTCTCCTTTAAACCCAAAATGTCTGACTGTACCAAATGCTATTTTCATTTCTGTCTAATAAAGTATTCAATCAATTATTTATTCAACCATACTTGAACTCCAGCGTCCATACAGTATCCTGGGGGGGATTGGGAGAGGGGCAGAGGGATTTGGTGCGTAGTAGTAGACACATAAAGGAAAGCATCTCCCAAGTGCAGAGATAAAACTCACATGCGGTTTACCGAGTCTAGAGAGGGTTCAACGACGTAATATCTCTGGGGACCCCCCCCTCCCCTCAGGGACCCCTTTAGCTACCGCTGCCATCACTTTTGAGAAAATGCTTTTCTATTACAGAGACACACACTGGCATGTAGGCTGATGCTGACTGATGCTCCTGACAAGGGGATGTAGCCGATTATATTATATACTGTACATCCCAGGGGCGGATCTAGGCATGGGCATGGGAGGGCAATGCCCCCCTTAAATGCCCAGACTGCCACACATGATGTCATGCAAACAACACAAATTTCCAATTAAAGTGCTTATAATTAAAATTATTTCAAAACACTACTACTGCTACTAACTAACTACAGCTGTGTCACCACTAAACCAACAGCATTTCATCATTGAAAACAGAAAACTCTCTGAGTCAGACCTTTAGCTTTATGCATGCTGCGTGTCTGTTGCAACTTCAACAACAACTGATGTTATTATTGATGCTTTACTTGCCTAATAAAAGTCCTGTAACAGAAAAGGGTATGGGTGCGGCCTCATCGCCCTTGCTTTGGGCGGTTCCGAGAGGAGACGCACAGCAGAGCCAAAGTGGGACAGAGTTACGACACTCCCGTTGAGCTACTGCTCAACATAGACCTCTATTGAACTGTGACAACTAGGCAGAAATGATAGATTGTTTCGTAGCTATAGTACACCATCTTTAGTTGTTACTGTACAATACTCTAAAAGAGTTGACATGTTGCACACATGCCGATACTGACTGTGTCCAATGAGAGAGACACATCTACAGAGGGCTGATACTGACTGTCCACCAAACAGCTGCATGCCCAGCAGGGCAAACACCACGATGAATAGGAAGAGGAGGAACAGCAGGCTGACGATGGACTTCATGGAGTTGAGCAGGGAGACCACCAGGTTCCTGAGAGGAGCCCAGTACCTGGAGAGAGAGAGAGACAGAGAGAGGAATAATGTTATTGGCGTTTTCAAAAATCAAGGTTCAAGGTTCTTTATTTGTCACTACAGTGTATGTCAGGAGTCAGGACATATACAGGGACGAAATAATGTTTCCATTGTTCCACAGTGCAATAAGACAATAGACAGTGCAATAAGAAAAAGGATAATACAACCACAAGAACAACAAGTGACATAGTGCAACAGATTCTCAGGAAAGGCTTTGGAATGCATTGGATTGAATGGATGCGAATGGGACCAAAAAAAATTGTCCCATTTGCCCATTCTGTCCCAAATGAAAGGCAGCCACGGGATCTTTATCAAACGATGCGCTCGGACTAATAGATGGAATAAAGAATGAAATCTACATTTCGTTGTCTTCTGCGCTGAAGTCGCCGAAGACGACGAAGGCGACTTCAGCGTTCCAGGAGTTAATAATCCAGGTGATAATAAGGTGACCAACGAAATGAAGGTGTGTAAAAGAAAATGAACATGGATTTATGGCACTCGTGTTTGACTTTTTAGAGGTGTAGTGTTGGGGGAAAAAAAGAGCTTGTTTCTACTGTTGTCCATTTCTCTGAGACGTCATGGAACTACAGTAACACACAACAACTGTACTAACGGCAAAAACAAAGACAATGAAATTAAAGACGAAATCGAGAAAGAGAGAAAGAGAGAGAGACAGAGAAAGAGAGAAAGGGAGGGTTACGGTTACTCCAAAGGGGTGCGCTTTTGCGACTGAGAACGTTAGTTGCGGAAGTGACTGTATTTTAGTCCCCAGAGAAACAACCCTGTTCAGTCCTCACTAGTGTTACTGTATTTACAGTCCCCAGAGAAACAACCCTGTTCAGTCCTCAATAGTGTTACTGTATTTACAGTCCCCAGAGCAACAACCCTGTTCAGTCCTCACTAGTGTTACTGTATTTACAGTCCCCAGAGAAACAACCCTGTTCAGTCCTCACTAGTGTTACTGTATTTACAGTCCCCAGAGAAACGACCCTGTTCAGTCCTCACTAGTGTTACTGTATTTACAGTCCCCAGAGAAACAACCCTGTTCAGTCCTCACTAGTGTTACTGTATTTACAGTCCCCAGAGAAACAACCCTGTTCAGTCCTCACTAGTGTTACTGTATTTACAGTCCCCAGAGAAACAACCCTGTTCAGTCCTCACTAGTGTTACTGTATTTACAGTCCCCAGAGAAACAACCCTGCTCAGACCTCACTAGCGACTCAATGTTATTTTCAGGAAAAAAAAAAAAACGATTCTAACGAACCAAGCAGTTATAGAAGTGTGCTAAGTGCACACGATTTCATCTTTTAAACATTTACAACAGCTTTGCGAGCACAAAGGGTGAAATAACACGTTTCCGTTTTCCGGGTATTTATTTTCGGGAGCACCGCATCGTGACTAATGGCAACTTCCGGCGGAAGTTAACTAACCGGAAGTCCCGACTGACTCCCATCAGCCGTTTTGGGGCAGCGTTTTTCCAGGCTCTCATCTCGCAGCGCGGATGAGAGCCTGGAGATGGAGGCTACAGTTACTCAGCAGGGCATGAATAATGGCAATGCATCAGTTGTCAATGTTCTTTAAAGAAACCCGGGCAGGGCACAAGGAAAAACCTGCTGATTCTGAGGTCTGGCAGAGATGGGAAGTGGTAGAGCTATTATTGAAGGGGAGGGGAGGAGGAGAGGGGGAGGAGAGAGAGAGAGAGGGGGAGAGAGAGAGAGAGAGAGGGGGGGAGAGAGAGAGAGAGAGAGAGAGAGAGAGAGAGAGAGAGAGAGAGAGAGAGAGAGAGAGGGAGAGGGAGAGGGAGAGAGAGAGAGAGAGAGAGAGAGAGAGAGAGAGAGGGAGAGGGAGAGGGAGAAAAGAATGAGCAGAAAACGAGTGTGCTGACTGGCTGTGTTTATGAGGTCAGGTCAGGTTGTTGCTGTATTTTGCTTATCTGGGTTTGTTCATAACAGAGCAGTGAGGGCAGCTAGGGCTGCAGGTGTGTACAGTACACATGTGCATGCCAGGGGCGGATATAGGCATGGGTATGGGGGGGGGGGCAATGGCAATTGAAGCATTTTAAAGGGGAATTCCACCCATTTTCAACATTCTAATATGTCATTAGTATAACCTAGAGGTGCTGGGTGGACATGATAAAAAACGTTTCCCCCCATTCTGTGTTTCCTGGAAATGGAGGTCTGAAGAAAAAAACTCAAAAACATGATGAAACACATCTTGATGATGCCATCAAGATGTGTTTCATCATGTTTTTGTGTTTTTTGTGTATGTCATCATGTTAATGGATTTCTCTAGACACTTCTTTTTTTCTGAGAGCGTACAAATGGAACCAAATGAACTCGTTAGGATTCATTTGGTTGCATTTGTACGCTCTCAGAAAAAATGTTGAAAATGGGTGAAATTCCCCTTTGACGCCGCTGTGTGTGTGTGTGTGTGTGTGTGTGTGTGTGTGTGTGTGTGTGTGTGTGTGTGTGGGTGTGTGGGTGTGTGGGTGTGTGCGTGTGCGTGATACTTACTTTGTGACTTTAAAGATCCGGAGCAGCCTCAGAGCTCGAAGCACGCTGATCCCAAAGGATGTCCCTGGCTTTATGGTGGCCCAGATCACCTCGAAGATGCTACCCACTATCACCTGCACACATGCAGGCACACACAAGCGTGCGCACTTAGTTTTCTTCACACTAATGTAACATTACCTGAACAGAATGTGTACATATTACTTCAGGGCTGTTTAATGATTTAATAAATAATAATCAGATTAAGCACAGGTTAAATAAATAATTTAATCATGATTGATCACCATTCAAACCATTATACGAAATTTGGCATGGTTTCCTGTGCAGGATTTGAACATTTAAAAAAGAAATTCTAGGGGAAAACATATCTGCTTTTTTTTAATATGTATCAAAATAGGTGATCTACAAGCCCCCGATGCTTGTAGATCCCTCAAGCTGTACAGTATACACCACATGTGTCAAACTCAAGGCCCGGGGGCCAAATCAGGCCCGTGAATGAATTATCTTTGGCCCGCGGGATGATATTGAATTAGTATTAGAACTGGCCCACTGGTATATTGCACACACCATGATAAGAAATGAATGCAACTAATTGTTTTACTTCCTGAACTCAGTCTCATTTACTTTCTCAATTAACTATGAAAGCAGCACTTGGTGAGGATCATAGAAGAAAAAGATTTTCCTGAAAAATAGCAGGTGTTCACGTCTCATAGCGCGCCACTCTGTGGCGCGCTATGAGACGTGAACACCACATTTTCACCTATGAGACGTGAACACCTATTTTTCACCTATTTTTCATTGAAACTTAAAACAGTTTTTAATGCAGGCAGTTTCATCTTTACAATTATCTTACCATTGATTTTTGATGGAAAATTAATTTTTTGCTGTTTTTGACAGCAGCGTCATCGTAAACTGGTGTTGAAACACAGGCCGGTATCTCCGGCCCTCGACTTGTACCAATTTTTGGCCCACTCTGTATTTGGGTTTGACACCCCTGGTATACACTATGGCTCTGGTTACAGGGAGACAGTCTGCTATATGTCTCTGTTAAACCATGCTCTATGGATTTTTTTCACTGAATACTGCTCAGTGCGTGGAGTCAGTGTGAACATGAATTAATTGCGTTAAAGATTTCCCAGATAGCAAAATGCATTGATTCAACGTTGAATTTTGGTTAGATAACCAGAATTCAACGTTGAATCAATGGATTTTGCTATCTGGATTTGAATCAGATTAATCAACAAAATGAATTGTGCTTGTTATTATAAACTTGTTATTTTCAACAGCCTTAGTGCATAGTAGTATATGCTTGTGCACATGGGCGTGCGTGTGCGTGTGTGCGTGTGTCTCAGAAAAACCTTGAAAATGGGTGCAATCCACCTAGTTGTAGTATAATAAAAGCACAGCAATTTGTGGGGGAAAAAATGAGATATATATCGATATATCAAATTGAATCACAGCATAAGTAAGAATCGCAATATACTGCAAATCGATTCAGAACCCTAAATATCGATATTGTATCGTATTGTGAGGTAAGTGAATCGTCTCACCCCTACTGTAGTGCGCACGTGTGTGTGTGTGTGTGTGTGTGTGTGTGTGTGTGCGCGCGCGCGTGCGTGTGTGTGTGTGTGTGTGTGTGTGTGTGTGTGTGTGTGTGTGTGTGTGTGTGTGTGTGTGTGTGCGTGCGAGCATGTGTGTGTGCATGTTGCATGTTCTCACCACACAGTCGAAGCAGTTGAAGGAGGAGTGGAAGTATGGCTGTGTTCCCAGACCGTACATCTTGATGCACATCTCTGACATGAACAGAGCCAGGAAGATAAACTCAGCGTAGACTGGAAGGGAGAAGAACGGGAGAGAGGAAGAAAAAGGAAACAAGAAATCATTTAATTGGCAGCTGCAACAGACCAATACAAGACCAGTTCAAACTGCAGGTTGTCCCCATTCAGGTTGCATTCAACAGCAGCTTGAGAGCTAAGTTTCTGACCCCTCAATGTCACAACTATAGTACTAGGCGGCTCTGTCCAATCAAAAGTTGTTGCGGCGTTGCCAAGACACCAAGACAGCCAATCAGATAGCCTCTACAAAAACCTTCCCAAGGCTCAGAGGTCGGCTAGCGCCATAGAGTATAGACAGAGTTATCACCTCTGTTCACTTCCATGGAGCGGCTCATTGAAAACAATGCATTTCCCAATTCCAGTTTGTCACCCCACAATGTCGCAGCAAACTCTTAGGCAGTGGGATATTTACATATCCCAGAGAGAGAGAGAGAGAGAGAGAGAGAGAGAGAGAGAGAAAGAGAGAGAGGGAGAGAGAGAGAAAGAAAGAAGTCAATAATCCACAGTAAAATCCTTGGTGTCCAGTGTAACTCAGAGAGGTTGTGGGTGCCTGTGTCTGTGCGCTCTGTGAGTTAAACCAAGGCTGAGTGTTTGACAGTGCAGCAGTAAATGACAGAGTGATGATGAATGGACTCTATCAGTGGATACGCTCCCATATGCTAATGACACTGTGACTGGACACTGGCCATCAGCCGCTCTGTGTGTGTGTGTGTGTGTGTGTGTGTGTGTGTGTGTGTGGGGGGGGGGGGGGTGCAGGGGCATTTTTGACATTAGGCAGACTAGGCAGTTGCCTAGGGCGCCATGAGGGGAGGGGGGGGAGGGTCACCAGACATGCTTTAAAAGGATCCCAGGCTAATAAGCCTAATATGGATGAACACATTATACTTGTCCTCTATAACTAGAATTGAACATTCAAAACACACACAAATGGGAAGCGATGGAAGTGATGTTGTGTAATTCCAACTATTCTGGATCTCATTATTTACATCACAAGTTATGGGATTTCGATCTATCGCCTCTGCTGGAACATTCAATCATTGCAGTTCCTGTGTTTACACTGAGCATGTGCAAACCTCCCGCGGGCAGTGTTGGGAATATTACTTTACCTTGTTAATATATTACTTATTAGTTATTACCTTCATTTTAATGTAATATATTATATTACAATATTACTGTCCAAGCAAGTGTAATATATTGATATTACCATTACATATTACTTAAAAAAAACTTTTGACAAAATATATAATTAAATATGTAGTGTCACTATTAATCAAATATTACGTAGGCCAGTGACATACCTACAATAAAGCAAGCGCACTTGCTATACCAAATCCATATGAAATCAACCTGAAGAAACATCACTCCTGAATAAATAATTTGATGACAAATTATAGAAAATTAATTTAAAACGTAATTATTTAACTTCTGCAGGTGTCAAGATAATTTCACAAGAACATTTTCAACGAGACGGATTGACAGAAAGTAATATTGAAAGTAATGCAGTAATGCAGAAAGAAAAGTACAATATATTAGATTGTTTTTGTTAAGTAATATATTTATATTACAAGTTACTGCATTTTGGTAATATATTATGTAATATATTAAGTTACGTAGTGCACTTGTCCCAACACTGCCCGCAGGAGACCGTGACACGCCTCTGTACAGTATCCCCTTTCTTTATCATAGGTTTTTTTTTTTTGTCCAGTATACTCACAGAGGAAGTCTGAGAGGATCTCAGGCTGGTCGTAGTGCACCACGGCCACACACATGGTGTTCAGTCCCACCAGGCACAGCACCGTCCAGTAGAACGCCTGCGTCTTCACCATCTTGCGGATCATGAAGCGTACGCGGCGCTCGCTCTTGTTGTAGTTGCCGTCCTTGCTCTTGATGCTGGAGCGAGCGAAGCCTGTAGGGGCGGGTTGGGTTGGGTGGAGGGGTGGAGGGGTTTCAGAAGGGAGGGAGGGGTTAGTTAGTTGTCTCTTGACACCAACAGACACACTAGTTGAGCAGTGGTTTTCAACCTTTTTGATACCAGGGCCCATTATTTATTCAGCATTTGAGCCACTGACCACGATGTGAGGATATTTTCACTAGCCTGGCTCAGCCCTGAATCAGCACCTTAAAACTGGCTTCCCTGGCTTTGGGGCCGTTTGTGCCGGTTGGAAATCCAATCCCAGCACCTGATTGGCCAACAGCCCTGTCACTCACTTCGTTCGCATCGTCCAATCACCAATCACCGTTAAGACTGCTGCTTCGATAACGCCCATCCTAGAAACTGCTGTGGTAGAGAGGGACTTCAGTCTGAATAGAGCGTGAACATGAAACCAAATGGACCCGCAAGGGTCCATTTGGTTTCATTTTTACGCTCTCAAGAGTTACATCTGGTTAACCAACTTTCTATCATTTAGCTGGGGACCACCTGGAACCCTTTCAAGGACCACTGGTGGTCCCCGGACCACTGGTTGAAAACCACTGTAGAAGAGTATTAAGCAAACAGTTGACTTTAATAACACAAGTCGACTCAAATTAGGAGAAGTTGAAAACAAAAGAAAATCTTTTTATTTTTGTCCTCTTCACATCATTGTTTTTGTTCTGTGTGTGTGTGCGTACACAATTGAAACTGTAGGATTGGTTATTGTCATGGACATAAGAGATTCTTTTTCCCTTTTGCCAGCTGTGTCGTCGGAGACGGAGTTCGGTCTCAGCCGTTAATTAACAAGTCCTTTGTGTGTGCCGGCCCTTTGATGATGTGCTGCTTTCTGCTCACTCAGCTGCATCTCCTTCCCACTGATTGACTCTCCCGGTAAAACACGGTCAGGAGGACAAGGAATGAATTAGTGACGTCTTGATCAGGGGCGTTTTTAGCCCTTAGGCAGACTAGGCAGTTGCCTAGGGCGCCATGGCGGGAGGGAGGGGGGCGACAATGAGGGGAGAGGGTAGCCTGACTTCAGTCTGAATTGTCATTCCGTTTCACTTCATTATTCAGACTGAAGTCCCTCTCTACTACAGCAGTTTCTGGGATGGGCGTGATCAAAGCAGCAGTCTTCACGGTGATTGGTTCATACCAACCCATATCAATATTGGGAAAGCAGACGACGTTGTTGTCATTATTATGCTAATGCTAACGCATTAGCATAATAATGACGTTGCTAACTAAACAAACACAGCCGACGAGCGTTACTAGCATGTGAACAAAAGCAGTAAAATATGTCGGATGATGATGTTTATAAAACCTAAAGCCTGACGCTTCTTTAAAGAATAATAAAGTGAAACGAAGTGAGTGACAGGGCTGTTGGCCAATCAGGTGCTGGGCATGGATTTCCAACCGACAAACGGCCTCAAAGGCAAGGAAGCCAGTCTTTGAATCACAAAGAAAAAATAAGGTAGTATTTTTAAGGTGCTGATTCAGGGCTGAGCCAGGCTAGGGAGAGGGGTATAGAATTTCTATCTTTACGGCTAATTTACCACCTGAGCCCCACCTGAACCGCTGCAAATAAAGTGTTATATTTTGTGTACAGTGTTCCTATGAGAGGCTCTGCTAGGCCTGCTGCTTTGTGCCAATTATGCTTCCTCTGTTGTCTGCTGGCCTCTGTGCCAGTGTGCCTACTGTGCACGGTTTACTGGTATATACTATACAGTACGTTTTGGTAATTGGTGCCTTGCTATAGGTACATGCACTTTGTGTAGCCTACGACTTGTTTTCATAATGGGTTTCTGTGATATTTTGGCGTTTCCACTGTGTGCACCCCCAATGTTGTTTAGTGGTTTTGTTCAATTTGCTCCATATTTGATGCAATATGCCTGCAACCCGCCAGCCCTGTCCCCGGCTGTTAACACACCCAGTGCCAGCACTTTTTCATATTTTTTGAGGTAGCCATGAAGTGCCAGCGATTTTCATCTAAAAGTCATATTTCATATTTCGGTCCATGTTTCCCGTCGGACAAGTTAGTTGGCGACACACTTCCGGTCCCGTGTTGGTCCGTCCCTTATTTTGGTCCGTTCTAAATGGAATATGCGGTCGCTGCTCGCTGCTGTTATCATGGGGATCGTATCAAACCAGCGACGGTAAGCGACGTAGAGAGACGTAGATCAACCTAAGAGGCATCGGTCATAACTATTATTCATAATGATAACCGGCGACGTAGCTCTATTGCAAGGGCACGGAGACTGTTAACGTCTTTTTGCGGGGACCCCCTCCCGCCAATGTGATGTCATCAGGACTCGACTCGGACTCGACCCCCAAAGACTTCAGACTCGACTCGGACTTCAGGTCATTGACTGAACATTTTCAGAACATCGGAATTGACCTCAGAGACATACTGTATTTACAATTAGTGTAAATCACTTGCCGATATCAGACAATGTGTGTCCCTTAATTAATGCACAAAAGTACAGAAGTACAGTAAGGACACCGAAGCTTCTTCTAGGTTGAATTCCAACCTGCCTGAGAGTAAAGTCTACATAGTGTGTGTGTGCATGAGTGAATGCGTGCGCGCATGTCACTCACAAGTGCTCTCACAGTTAAATGAACGCTGACAATTTGACAGTGAAGTGACAAACAAGTGACAGTGGAAAAAAAAAAACAGGTTGCGCACAGTGCATCGTGTTGTAGGATCACATGAGGATCCAAGTGTAACTAATTATCCATTATTATATTCATGTGAAGGCCACAGTCTGCCTGCCTGCCTGCCTGCCTGCCTGCCTGCCTGCCTGTCTGCCTGCCTGCCTGCCTGCCTGCCTGTCTGTCTGCCTGCCTGCCTGCCTGCCTGCCTGTCTGCCTGCCTGTCTGCCTGTCTGCCTGTCTGCCTGCCTGCCTGCCTGCCTGCCTGTCTGCCTGTCTGCCTGCCTGCCTGTCTGTAGCCTGGTCTAGCCCTCAATGATTTTGGCCTTGGGGGGGCGGGGTGCCGTGGCATCCACACGGCAGATGAGCTGCGCTCTGATTTGATCTCACTAACGTGTCGTCATCCCCGGCCCCTCCCGCGCCCGTCCACTGCTGTTCTACGTCGCATCATTTAGAGCGACGCCCACCCCGGAAGGTTCACTCCCACTTGAAGGCCACTTTCCAACGTGCGTTAGTCCAGGCTTTCCGTTTTCGCGCAAGGCGAACGAAAATGAAAGCCTGGGTGTCGAGGCTAGTCTGTCTGTCTGTCTGTCTGTCTGTCTGTCTGTCTGTCTGTCTGTCTGTCTGTCTGTCTGTCTGTCTGTCTGTCTGTCTGTCTTACCGACGGCGTCCCCCATGCTGTCCTCTCCCTCCTCAGGGTTGAGCAGCTCTGTCTTGTTCTTGGTTTTAATGGTGGGTCTCCGTCTGGTACCTGCGGTTGGACACAAACACACAGATTTAAGACCTGATCTTAGAAGTTGTCATCTAACATGATGCAGGTGCTTTCCCATTTCGACTGGGTTGTAATTAATGTCACTGTTTACACTGTCACGTGTAAACAGTTGTATAAGGGTCAAGTTTAACTAGTAAGTAAGTATGTAAGTATTTATTACTTTATTTACTGTATATAGCACCTTTCACAGAGAGCTCACAAAGTGCAATAAAAATACACAATAAAACAAGACGGAAAAGAAAGTGCTACACAAAACAATAAAAACAAAACAAAAAAACAGTATACAAAAGCATAAAAAGATGAAAGAATAAAATTGAGTTGTGCAAATCAAGCTACTGTATACCAATGGGATAGGGAAGGAATTCGATAAACGATACCAGACAAAACCGGATAACAAGTGGGAGCCTTCTAGTGGGAGAGTCAGGATATTCGTGTACCCGGAAGCAGAGCCCGGAAGCAGAGGCCGGAAGCAGAGCGGAGCAGCCAGGTCACGTGACTATACAGAGCCTCTTTGAGTCCTATCTGAGCATAACGCTCACTACTCCTACAGTCTCGCCAGATGTATACAGTAGTGTACAAGACAATACGAGACTTTGCCGGTCCCTATTAAATCCCATTCATTTCATCGACTTCCGGCTTGAGAGTGGACTCACAGGGCTCCTCCATGCTCCTCCAGTAACGGCTGCGCCCTGGCGCATAGGAGTGAACGGGAATATCCTAACTCTCCCACAAGAAGGCTCATGGTCGCCCCAAATTGGATCTCACGGATGAGTCAGTTAACCCCGTCCGATCCTCTTCTGGGCCAATGATTTAGTCCAGGCTTTCACTTTTATCACAGCGTTGATGAAAATGAAAGCCTGGGTACCGAGGCTGTCTGTCTGTCTGTCTGTCTGTCTGTCTGTCTGTCTGTCTGTCTGTCTGTCTGTCTGTCTGTCTGTCTGTCTGTCTGTCTGTCTCTCTGTCTGTCATACAGGAAGAATTAATTGAGTTACCGTCAAAGTTTCCCGTTGCATCATCCTCAGCTAGGATCACTTCCTCTGTACAAACACACAAAAAACATTTTCAAAATTAATTTGGAAAACATTAATTGTGTGATCATACGTGTGTGTGTGTGTGTGTGTGTGTGTGTGTGTGTGTGTGTGTGTGTGTGTGTGTGTGCGTGCGTGCGTGCGTGTGTGCGTGCGTGTGTGTGTGTGTGTACTGTGCATGCGTATCTGACCTGCTTTGCAGATCCACTCCAGATATCCATTCAGTTCTCTCTCGATCTGCTGCTGTCGCCTCAGTTTCAGGAACTCACTTCTGTTCTCCACTCGCTCTCTCTCTTTGGCAAACTCACTGCGACGCAACGCACAAATAATGTTAACATTCATTTTAGAGGGAGACAAATATAACAGGGCTGAAAGTTGTTTCTTTGCTCTTAGGGACGGCAGCTATACTTGGGTCACTCATGGTCAGTTTATGAACATGACCCAGGCTTATAAATACCAATATGGCAAATCTACATCGATATCCCAGATTTGTCATAATTCCAAGTATTGGTTCATAATATACCTTTAAAGACCTAAAAATCAAGAGTGCCATGATTTTTTTTAACCTAAACATGATCATCAGGTATTAATGTTATATGAAAAGTTTTTTAAACTGTCATTTTTATGATTCAACCCAGCCAGTTCAGTAAGTATGCCAGGTTTGCCTGGTGGGTGGTTATGGGTGGAGATCCACCTGAACTGAAGCCACACCCACAGCTTTAGTTGCATGATAAAGGGGGAGGAGTTAGGGGAGGGGCTGAGCACATGATGTCACAATATTGAACTTTTTTTCATTGGCATGTTTGACTGGAAAGGTTCAGCCCCCAGGAAGAAACCCTAAATACAAAGGGAAGACATCATTGTATATAAAAACACACATCAAGGGGTCTATTTACATACTGTCACCTCTTAAACATGTACAAAATTGGAAAAAAATACAAAAATCACGGCACTCCCTCTTTAAGTAAGCCCCTCCCCAAACTGCTATGGTCCAATCACGGCTAAGCATAACATGTGATAGACAAACCTCTCCACCAATAGCTTTCCTACGTATATGATAAAACATGTTTTTAAAAAATAAATTTCACACACACACACACACACACACACACACACACACACACACACACACACACACACACACACACACACACACACACACACACACACACACACACACACACACACACACGTTTTTCCACTGCATAGGCATAGGTCAGGGGTCGGCAACCCAAGATGTTGAAAGAGCCATTTTCAACTTAATTAAATTCAAAATCTGTCTGGAGGCGCATTTTATTTTTTTTTCCTGAGTGTGTGCAAATGTGAACCAAATGGACCCTGGTGGGTCCATTTGGTTCCATTTGCACACTCTCAGAAAAAACGTCCTCAAAGAAAATCATTAACATGAGTTTTACAGAACTCCATTTCTAGTCTACACAACATCTCTAAGGTATATTAATGACATAGTAAACTGAGTAAACCTTTGAAAATGGGTGGTTCAGATTGAAAGCTCCACCTCTGATAACTGCTTGGCTTTTTTGACATGGCCAAGTGCTACTTTAACTGTCAGACAGCGCAACGTGTTTTGGGTGACTGAAATGTTTATATTATTTTGGTGCGGATCAACCCAGTGTGTATGTAATAATGCTACATCCAGGGAGCCACTAGGGCTGTGCTCTAGAGCCGCATGCGGCTCCTGGGCCGCAGGTTGCTGACCCCTGGCATAGGGCATGCCTTGTTGATGGATCTGGAAGAGATTGTGAAGGTCTGGTTCCAAAAATGAACCAGTATTTACTGTGTAAAGTCCATGGTATTTACATTGGAATGATTGAGCCTGGCTGGAAAGTGTCCTAAGGTGGACAAGAGGGTGGGGCTTATAGTTAAAGGTCTATTCCAAGTATTGGTTGATACTTAGACACACGCACGCACGCACGCACGCACGCACGCACACACGCACACCACACACCCCCCCCCCCCCCCCCCCCCCCCCCCCCCCCCACACACACACACACGTTAAGTAGTTACCCTGAGAGAACACCCAGCACCAGGTTGAGCATGAAGAAGGAGCCGATGATGATGAGAGGAACGTAGTACATCCAGTTCCACGCCGCGCCCTCCACGTCGTTACTCTGTGACGCGCACACACACACACACACACACACACACACACACACACACACACACACACACACACACACACACACACACACACACACACACACACACACACACACACAAACACACAGTACGTGTCATGGCTAGTTTTCAACTCATTAAGTTGTCACCTAATGTTCTAGTGCAGGGGTTTTCAACCTTTTTCATTCCAGGGACCACCATTTATTCAGGATTTGAGCCACGGACCACCATTTGATGACATTTTAGACCCACAGACCCCAAATCTAAAGATTTATTTTGCTTTTGGTCCACAATTCCAGGCTGGATTTGTGGAAACAAAACAGTCAAACATACAGATCAAAATGATGATGACTATTTTAACTCTTGAGAGTGTAAAAATGAAGTTGAAAACCCCTGTTCTAGTGCCCTGCATCGACGTGCCCCGAGGCTGTCGTCCAGGGGCGTTTTTGCCATTAGGCAGACTAGGCAGTTGCCTAGGGCGCCATGAGGGGAGGGGGGCGACCATGAAGAGAGGCCTATACACAAGGCCACAGACCTGATTTGCTGCCACCATACAGCCATTGAGAAGACTTACACCATACCTGGGCTACACCATAGCTTTCGAAAATACATGTGGCAGCCATTGTTACTTTTCGGTGAGAATGGTCCTTCATATCAGACCATGTAGAACATCTTGGGAATATTATGAATTATACTGTGCAGTAGGCATATTATTAACCATGTTAATATAATATAATATAATATAATATAATTAAGGCTGTTGAAAATAGTTAATTAATGGGATTAAATTAATTTTGTTGATTAATCTGATTAAAATTTTTAACGCAATTAACTCATGTGCACACTGACTCAACCCACTGAGCATTTTGTCAGTGAAAGAAATGGGTAGAGCACAGTTTTTACGGAGACATATAGCCGTGTGTCTCCCTGTAACCAGAGCCATAGAGTATAGCTGGAGGATCTACAAGCATTGAGGGCTTGTAGATCACCTATTTTGATAAATATTTTAAAGATAAATGTTTTTTTTTTTTTTTACAGATTCGGTTTCCTTTTTAAATGTTGAAATCCTGTACAGGAAAACATGCATATTTTGGACATAGTTCGAATGGTGATTAATCATGATTAAATTAATTTTGAAGCTGTGATTAATTTGATTAAAATTTTTAATCATTCAACATCCCTAAATATAATATAATATAATATAATATAATATAATATAATATAATATAATATAATATAATATAATATAATATAATATAATATAATATAATATAATATAATATAATATAATATAAACCAAACATATTATAATATAATATAATTCCACTCTTTAGCCCACAGGGCATCCGGTTCTGAAAAAAAGTCTAATGTTTTCAGAAACAACTGCGTTGCTATGCTATCACTGCTGTCATGGAGAAAGACTATCTCCATACTTTTCTATATTAACAGCCTATACTTGAGCAAGCTACACTGTCACACGAAAGCATCTAATGTACTGTAGCGGATCTGTGTGTGTGTGTGTGTGTGTGTGTGTGTGTGTGTGTGTGTGTGTGTGTGTGTGTGTGTGTGTGTGTGTGTGTGTGTGTGTGTGTGTGTGTGTGTGTGTGTGAGTGACAGAGAGAAAGAGAGAGAGAGAGATATGGAGAGAGAGAGGAAATAGATGTCAGCGTTCTTTCTTTGCATAGGCAGAACATAGCCTTGTTCTAAAACAGCTGCCCCAGTCACCCCAGTGTGTGTGTGTGCACGCGCACGGGCTGCTCTCTCTCTACTGCCTGGCACACACACACACACACACACACACAACACACACACACACACACACACACACACACACACACACACACACACACACACACACACACACACACACACACACACACACACACACACTGCACGTCGCCACCCCGTTCTCCATTAAAGTTTCATTGGTTTCCTCCTGGCTGCCTACGTGACTGAGGGGTCAGTCCATCCATCACAGAACATGTTAAATATAGAGCAATGATGACTGGAACGGAAAGAGAGGGAGAGAGACAGAGAGACAGAGAGAGAGAGAGAGAGAGAGAGAGAGAGAGAGAGAGAGAAAGAGAATAAAGAGAAGCAGTGGGGGGGGGGGGGGGGGGTGAGGGGGTGGAGGAGGGGACAGGTGGACATGACGGTGTTTCAAAGCCATTCTTAGAGCGTTATAATTATGTCCATTTCAACGGCGCGGTCGGTACGTAACGCCTGTGGCTCTATGTGCGACTGTGACTCAGTCATGAGGTATTATAGAGCACAGGGGAGCCCAACCAGTAGATCGGGATCTACCGGTAGATCTCGGCCTGATCTCAAGTAGAGATCAGGCCGTCGGGACATCGGGAGATGTGGGGGGAAAGAAAAAAATGGGGTGGAAAAGAAAAAAAGAGCGATTTTCGTCTGTGTGTGTGATGCATTTGCAATGGCAGTGTTTGTCCATGTCTGTTGTACTTATGTTGTACTGTTGTAGGCCTATGTATGACAAGTCTGTTGTACTTTATGCTTATATGGACATAAAGTAAAGTGGTAAAACAAAGTAGTGTTGTGTTGTTGTGAAGTTACTGCAGGATGGCAACGATGCGTGTGGTTTTAAATGTTGATATTTGATTGGTAGATCCCGGAGGGGTTGGCTGCTGAAAGTAGATCTTGGGTCAAAAAAGGTTGGGCACCCTGATATAGCAGGTCATCCAATGATGAGTGTAAGTGTAAAGTGTTATTTAAACTGCTATGTTTATGATTCCACCCTACCAGTTCATTAAGTATGCCTGGTTTGCCTGGTGGGTGGTGATGGGTGGAGATCCACCTGAACTGAAGCCACACCCACAGCTTTAGTTGCATGATAAAGGGGGAGGAGTTAGGGGAGGGGCTGAGCATGTGATGTCACTATATTGAAGTTTTTTTCATTGGCACGTTTGACTGGAAAGGTTCAGCCCACAGGAAGAAACCCTATATACAAAAGGAAGACATCATTGCACATAAAAACACACTAAGGGGTCTATTTACATCTTAAATATCTGAAAATAGTCAATCCATAATACAGTCTGTGGTGACTTATGAGCACACACATGCACAGATTCTAAAAAAAACCCTCACGTAATAGAGCATGTCAGTCCATCCCTCCATGGTGATGCACTGGAAGACGGTGAGCACGGCGAACAGGATGTTGTCGAACTGCGTGATGCCGTAGTTTGGCCCCAACCAGCCGTCTCTGCATGACGTCCCGTTGGGACACAACCGAGACGGAGGAGCCAGACCACACGGCTGGTCATCTACTAGTTCCTCTGAGAGGGAGAGAGAGAGAGAGAGAGAGAGAGAGAGAGAGAGAGAGAAAGAGAGAGAGAGAGGGAGAGAGAGAGAGAGAGAGAGAGAGAGAGAGAGAGAGAGAAGAGGGAGAGAGAGAGAGAGAGAGAGAGAGAGAGAGAGAGAGAGAGAGAGAGAGAGAGAGAGAGAGAGAGAGAGAGAGTCACATGTGGGATATACAACAACGTTAGGATCAACAACGTTTAAAGATGGAGTGTCGTGATTTCCCCGCACCGACCCTAACACATAATCATCAGGTAATACAGGGGCGTTTTGCCTTCTCTTAGTTTTTTGAATAACGTTGTTTAGTGCTTTGGGTATTTAGAAAAGCGCTATATACCGTATTTTCCGCACTATAAGGCGCACCGGACTATAAGGCGCACCGGATTATAAGGCGCACCTTTTAAAACTGTTTTCATATATAAGGCGCACCGGATTATAAGGCGCAGAGAATAGAAGCTACTACAGTTAACATAGAATAGAAGCACCTGCATTCAAACAATCCATATACGTATAAGGCGCACTGGATTATAAGGCGCACTATGGATTTTTGAGAACATTAAAGGCTTTTAAGTGCGCCTTATAGTCCGGAAAATACGGTAAGTCTAAGCTATTATTATTAGGCAGACTAGGCAGTTGCCTTGGGCGCCATGAGGGGAGGGGAGGGGGAAGGGGACGACTACCAGACATGCTTTAAAAAGGATCCAGGCTAATAAGCCTCATATGGATAAATACTTTATACTTGTCCTCTAGAACTAGAATTGAACATCTAAAACACACATGATATGTTCTTTTGTTTAAAAATAGTTCATGTTTTTATCCCTTGGGGGCAGCATTTTTTCTGTGCCTGTCATAGGTATGACGGAGATTTTCCCTGGAGCCCTTATGGGTCCATTTGGTAAGGTAAAATCTTGACTGGGGCTCCAAATTGCTTAGAAACACTACTGAGGTGCTATGATTATACTACCGTATGAAGAAGAGGGTCAAAAAACGTGTCCAGAAAGTGTTAAAATTGCATTTTCATGGTATATGCGGCCCCACCGCAGCTGTTGTACGATGATAATGGGGGGTTAGCTTATGATGTTGCTCTTTTCCCTATACTAATATTTGCAGATGCATTGTGATGTCACAACAATCCGCTTGGGCCATTTTGACTCGAAGGCTTTCGGCTTTCAGAAAGAAACAAAAAATATATATATATATCTACATATTTCACTCTTCTAACCAGGCCTTCGGAGTCATTAGAGTAACATTGACATACAAAAAATCACAGCACTCCATCTTTAAAGAACAGATGACAATCTTCTTCTTTTATAATATTTTGAGCATTTTGTACCAACATGAAACAATCGCAAAAGGTTTCTGTGCATAATTGCAGTACTACAGTACAGCTTTCCTAGATGTGGCATCCCAAGATCCTCCTGAATGTGTTGTTGAGGTTATTAAATCCTGCCATAACATCATCCAACATCATTGTTATCAGATTATAATAATATATTATCTTACATTATTACTACTGCCAGATTTACCACTACTTGTATTTGCCTGCCTCTCCATCCTTCTCTCTCTGCTCTCTCCTGACAGACGAAGCAGAGTGCCTCCACCAGATTCTACTTGCCGTTTCTTCCAGCTAAGGGCCAGTTTTTAATTTTCGCAAAATTGCTTAATCAAATCAATATGTTACGTTTGTCTACTTACAAAGACTACACTACATGGATGTCTTGAGAAACCTTGTTGTTGAAACAGCACAATCTGTAATAATCTCATGCCGTGTCAATGTACAAACATTTAGATTGGCTAAGATAGTTGATCTTAAACAGTTTTTCAAACTACATAACTACATGGCAAATACGTTTTTGGGATAAGCCATAAGGGGTGGCACAGGATAGGTCCTCAATGTGTTTAAATGTCTAAATCCATTTTGACCACTTCACAACCATCAACATGCAATTTATTTATCAGGTTGCACAAACACATAATGCCCAGACTACGACTTATTCCTTGGGAATATGGTCACTGATGTAAATATTGGACCTGTTCTTCATACGTCACATCATTATTTTCCACATGAAGTACACAGCTAGGTATATTGCACTTTCCCAACTGTCATAATCAGAAGGACATTATCTTTGCTCTAACCGTTCCGTAGCAAATGCATGATCATGAAATTTTCACTTTTAACACTTGGTTGATTAACAATGGTCATAAAAGTACGCCTCTGTCTGTTAGGAACCACTAACCAAGTAGTAGGACATGTAAATGTGTTTTTAACTGGTTAATCTTCTGGTGACAGATGGCACATTTGGTACCACATTCCTGTGATACCATCTGACAATCTCAAGTGCTTACCACTGTAGTTTGTGCTTTGGATTGGTACTCGATTGGTAATAGTCCATGTCTGTAACATATGAAAGATCTTTTCTACAGTTATGCACAGAGCCTTTTGGAAGAGAACTAATTAAGTGACACGTACCTTTCATTCGAAAACACCATTGCAGGGAAAACAGTATTGAGCGATGAAGGGTATAATTTTTCATTTTGTCAAATATGCACAAGTTCTACATTTTTAACACTTTTTTAAAGGGAAAAGAGAAATAGCTGAAAGGGGGATTTACAAAAAAAGGGCACAAATAAAAAAAAAAACATGGCATGATGATGATGGATAACTTACTGCAACAAAATGCCATGTTTCACTGGGCCGTTCGAATGAACAGTGGTGAGCAAAGTATTCACAAGTAAGTAAAAGTATCAATACTGCAACGTAGAAACACTCAATAGTTAAAATGTACTTGAAAGTACCTGAAGTGCGTGTAGAAAGTAGTACTTGTTAAGCAGAATGTCCCATTTCACTTGAATTTTCAAATGTACAAAATGTGCATTGAAAACGTGAATTGAAAACGGCAGATCTACAAGCTCACAATGCGTTGTGTGATGTAACTGCATTGTGAGCGTGTATATCGGCCGTTTTCCAAAGGCCGAAATGTACCATAGGTTTGTTGTGGTTAAGGGATGTTCGCAATAATAATAATAAATCAAAAACTAGAACGTCACAGCAGTGTTGTTTTTTTGAGAATATTTCGATTTAGTCTTAGTATGAGGCTTTTCAATAAGGCATATTTAGTCTTTTAGTCCCATTTAGTCTTCTGAAATTCATTTTTTTACTCTAGTTTTAGTCGACGAAATGTCAAAAATGATTTGGTCTAGTCTTAGTCTTTTAGTCTTAGTCTAGGTAGTTTAAGTTCCTTTCCTGAAAAGGTATGCAATGTATACTGCAGATATGTTCACATACTTGAAAAGAACGAAAAATGTTTTCTATTTCCATTAGTCTTAGGTTATGATTTAGTCTCCGTCTTAGTCTTTTGAAAACACACATCTTTTAGTCCCATTTAGTCTTTTGAACTTAATTTTTGTTAGTCTAGTCTTAGTCGACTAAATATCAAAAACCTTAGTCGACTTAGTCTTCAGTCCTAGTCTTGGTCGACAAAAACAACACTGCGTCACAGAAATGTTCAAATGACTGTAGTAGAGTTAACAATATTTTGCCTGTGAGATGTAATGGAATAGAAGTATTAAATGTACTGGAACTGGAAATGATAATAGTAGTATTAAAAGTGCAGTACTTGAGTAAATGTACTTAGTTACTTTCCACCACTGCGGTAAATGGAAGTGGACCAACACAGAAGAAGAATCGAGCCTCATGTGTCACTGCCGCAGCGTGGCTGCATAGCCATCGTCGTCTCACATGAGTGTCCCACAACAAAGTATAAATCATGCTCATAATTGGACAGGAATCAATCATGTTCAATCATCATTATACTGTAGCTGCAGCTCAAGGCATCTTCGTTTAACCAATTACATGCGCTGGTGGGTGGGTTTGGATCGGATGTCAATCAAAAAACGCGCGGCGTTGACATCGAGAAAAAAGCTTTGTCCCCTTGACATCCTGGATGTCAGATGTACTTTATAGCAGTGGTTCTCAACAAGGTTGGGGTGGGGGTCCGTGGACCCCCCCAAATCCGGCGACGGAGCTAGCTGTCCTTCAGTTGTTTATCAATCGAACGGTGCCCTTGCAATGTCGCCAACTCCTGAGTTATGTATAGCAGGGGTCCGTGTGTGGCCTAATCCATACATATTGAACCAGGGAGGGGTGGGGGTCCTTGAAGCTTTGAGAACTACTGCTTTAATAGTGCCTACTGCTGCATTTCAATTGGGAGTTACTCACAACCGGTGACCAACCATCAATATTGTGCACACAGAGGAACATGTTGGCAATTACCGTAAAACCGAAAATTTGTCTCTGACACAACTGAAATAAGGGGAGGGAGAAGAGAATAAGTAAGAAAACACAAAATCAACAATCAACAATTGAACATGGTAAAAAACTAAAAAGAAGAATTAGGTTATTTTTTTATTTGTGTTTTTACTAAGGCTGTTGAAAATAACAAGTTAATTAGTTAAATTAATTTTGTTGATTAATCTGATTAAAACATTTAACGCAATTAACTCATGTGCAACCCACTGAGCATTTTCTCATTGGAAAAAATTGTTAGTAGAGCACGGTTTTACAGAGATATATAGCTGTGTGTCTCCCTGTAACCAAAGCCATAGATTATAGCTCAAGATTACAAGCATCGGGGGCTTGTAGATCACCTATTTTGATAAATATTTAAGAGATAAACAGGTATTTTTCCCCCCAGATTCTTTTTCTTTTTTAACTGTTCACATCCAGTAAAGGAAAACAGGCATGTTTTGGACATAGTTCGAATGGTACTAATTAATCATGATTAAATTAATTTTGAGCTGTGATTAATTTGATTAAATTTTCATTCAACAGCCCTAGTTTTTTTTTTTTATGGAGGAACGTCTGTCGGTCGTGCGCCTTACCCGAGACGTCGTCGTAACAGGCGCGGTGGAACTTGCCCATGTAGAACTCTAGGCCGATGATGGCGAACATGAGGATGGCTACGAACAGCAGCAGGCCGATCTGCAGCAGAGGGATCATGGCCTTCATAATGGACTTCAGCACCACCTGCAGGCCTGGAGGTTAAACGCACAATGAACGGTTAAACGTCAACAGGGTCTTGTCAGGTTTGCGTATTATAAAGGCCTTGATACACGAGCAATGTTTTGATCAATAACAACTAACAATGTCAACATCAACGGGCAACATGATGATGAGATGCATGGCAACAGGCATGCGTCTCATCACACAACACAACTTACTTGATAATGTCATTAGTTGTTTCGCTATGTCTTTATATATATATATATATATATATATTTATATATATATTATATATATATATATTTATATATATATATATATATATTTATATATATATATATATATATATATATATATTTAAAATTAAAAGTATTTTTTCAATTTGTTTTTTAGTTTGTATTGAATCATTTTCAACCAAATGTTCATTAGCAGACTAAAAAAATCTACATTTTCTGTCCAGTGAGGCAGCAGCAGCCATGTTGTTTTCAGAAAAGTTTATTTGTGGGAGTTTGGGAGAGAAAGGATCAGGTGGACGCCAAGGAGGGCTGTGATTGGAGGATTCTGAAAAGTTGACCAGTAGAGGTTGCTAAAGATCTGACTTTTCCGAACAACCAGGAGTTGATCATTTTGTACAGAAAAGTGAAGAGTCAATGCTGATAATTGACATTGCTTGTTGATATTGATCAAAACATTGCTTTAAAGACCCACTCTAGTGTTACACCTCCATGAATTATGAGTCCATATCAGTGTGGTTGGATTTAGTTTTTTTTATGGACAGTTCTGCAAAACATAGATTTTACACACAGAATGAGACAGGATGTCCTGTCCAGGCATTCACATCAATACAACAGAATGTACTGACCTACCTAATAAGGCATATTACCATCACAGTGAGTTGGGAATATTATAATCATAACATCAGACCAGGGGCGGATTGGCACATATATTCCACGGGACAATTTTGCCTTTGCCAGGCCCACTGGTGGGGGCAGCTGGTTAACCAGAAGTAACTCTTTGAGAGCGTAAAAATGAAACCAAATGGACCCGTAAGGGTCCATTTGGTTTCATTTTTACACCCTCAAGAGTTAAAATATTCATCATGTGAATATTAGCCCAACTTGGTCTACAAGCTAGAGAATGTAGAAGATTAAACGGTCATTTTGATCTGTATGTTCCAGGCGAGCATCTAGCACATTCTAGTGCATTTTGGAAGTGCCACTAGTGCATTTTGGATCTTGTCCAGGCCACTAGGTGGTGCAGGCCCGGGAAAACTCCCTGTACGCCAGATGGCCAATCCGCCCCTGCATCAGACACACACAGTAACTGCTTAGGGCTACTACTGCAGCGTGGCCTTCAGTTAGCATTAGCTGAGCTAACCCACCAGAACACCAAGCAGAACATGACTGCAATCCATATAGTCATCCCTTTCCCTATGAGCATATTCTATGTGTTTTAAATGTTCAATTCTAGTTATAGAGGGCAAGTATAATGTAATATCCATATTTATCTCATTATGCAGGGTTCCTTTGAAGGGATTAATACATTACTGTTTGTTTGCCATCTCCAACGAGGTAATATGCAACGATGTAACAGTGCACAGACTGTAGGCTCTGTTTGTGTGTTGTGTGTGTGTGTGTGTTGTGTGTGTGTGTGTGTGTGTGTGTGTGTGTGTGTGTGTGTGTGTGTGTGTGTGTGCGTGGTGTGTGTGTGTGTGTGTGTGTGTGTGTGTGTTGTGTGTGTGTGTGTGTGTGTCTGTGCGTGCGTGTGAGTGTGTGTGTGTGTGTGTGTGTGTGTGGTGTGTAATGGAAGAACACACTGCCTGCGTTCACTGGCTGCTACTGTAGCTCCGTCTCCATGGAAACTACCACAGCTGTTTAGCAAACATGGCGGCAGTGTGGCAGCAGTGCAGAGAGAGGAGGAGAAAAAATAAAAGCCCAGAAGTTGATTGAGGACCAGATGTTTCAGCTGCTTTAAGGCCCTGATACACAAGCAATATTTTAATCAATGCCAACTAGGGTTGTCCCGATCACATTGTTTTTTGCTCCCAATCCGATCCCGATCGTTTGAGTTTGAGTATCTGCCGATCCCGATATTTTCCAATCCGATCACTTTTTTTTGCTCCCGGTACAATCCCTATGCATTAAGAAAAAAAGGACTAAAACTCAATTAAATTATCCCAAGAAAAAGATATTGAAGTCCACCAAATAGCAGAATGATATAGCAGACTAGAATAGCACTCCTCACTCAAATGTGCACTTGGGCAACTCAAAAGCAAATTCCACAACATTTATTTACCTGCCATAGTGTCAGCCCCTTACCCCTGTGTCTGATCACTGGTTATACTGGTATATTTACCATAGTGTCAACCCCTTACCCTGTGTTGATCACTGGTATTACTGGTATATTCACCATAGTGTCAACCCCTTACCCTGTGTTCTCTGATCACTGGTTAGACTGGTATATTCACCATAGTGTCAACCCCTTACCCTGGGTCTGATCACTGATTAGACTGGTATATTTACCATAGTGTCTACCCTTACCCTGTGTCTGATCTCTGGTTATATGGTATATTTACCATAGTGTCAACCCCTTACCCCTGTGTCTGATCTCTGGTTATACTGGTATATTTCCATAGTGTCAACCCCTTACCCCTGTGTCTGATCACTGGTTAGACTGGTATATTTACCATAGTGTCAACCCCTTAACCCTGTGTCTGATTTCTGGTTATATGGTATATTTACCATGTGTCAACCCCTTTACCCCTGTGTCTGATCACTGGTTAGATGGTATATTCACCTCTAAGTGTCAAACCCCTTACCCCTGTGTCTGATCACTGTTTAGTTGGGATGGGTACCTTTCACTTTTGAATCGATACGATACGATACTCGATACTGGAATCGATACGATATCAGAAACGGACCTATTTCGATACTTTTTAAATTATGTATTATGTATTTTACCAATCATAGCAATGGTTTGCTTGAATCATATCTTAAATTTTATAATGTTTGATGACTGTTATCTTTATGGTGACTGATATTATCTTAAAATACAGTAGGCCTATCTCAGTTTGAACATTTTTATTTATTATGAATAATGAATATCTAACTAGCCTTTTAATCACTTATTAGCAATAAAAATATTAGATAATACTGATGGTTGGTAAATTGTTTTTACAAGGAAAAATTAGTTTACCTCATGCTATGGCCACTGTTGCCACTTGGCGCATTTGTCTCTATATTTACATTTTTTCCCAGACTCGGTGATCCTCTGTGGCTAAACTGCAGAATAAACAGTGGGCCCCGCTATGAAAATGATTGAAAACCACTTGCTCTAGCGCATTCTAGTGCTTTCTGCAAGTGCCACAGTGCATTTGGAAGTTGGCAACACTGGCTATGGCAGCAGCAGGGAAGATAGAGGGGAAGGGGCCATAGATTGCGCACAGTGAAAAGGGGGAAGAATGTTTAGTTCACAAAATGATAGCATTTAATCGTTGCATGAGGATTTATTGGACTTCTGCTACATCAATGGAGAATATGCTTAGGATTTGTCACTTTTTTGAGGAAATTACTTTTAAAAGCCACGATTGGAAAGAGAGGACTAGGCATTACGACATCAGGTAGGAGGCGTGGAACAGAGCTAGTGTGTGTATGGTGTGTACTCTCCGTCTCTCTCTCCCCTCTCTCTCCCTCTCTCTCTTCCCCCTCTCTTCCCCCTCTCTCTCTCCCTCTCTCTCTCCCTCTCTCTCTCTCTCTCTCTCTCTCTCTCTCTTCTTTTTCTCTTTTCCCTCTCCCTCTCTCTGCAGCGGCGAACGGAGTTGGGCGCGCGCGCACACACATACACACAACCACATACATACGGGGATGATGCATTCATGCATTTTGATCAGCAGAAATTTCCATGCAGAGTGAAGTTTTTGCAAAGCACTAAATGTTTGGCTAGTTTAGTCAACAAAAACCCGCGCGGTCTTTGTAATTAGTCAACCAGGACAGCTGTTTTATCTTGTCAGCGTCAGTCCTTCTGATCGCTCTTTTGAAGTGCAGCGGCACAGATGACAGTATAATGTATCGAACGAGGCACCGTCATTTTGAAGTGAATCGATCCCACTAGGTACCGCTATGTCCAATCGATCCAGTATCGGTATCGCTCACGGTACCCAAGCCTACTGCTTAGACTGGTATATTCACCATAGTGTCAACCCCTTACCCTGTGTCTGATCACTGGTTATACTGGTATATTTACCAATACAAAATGGTCTGATAATGACAAATGAGGGCCAATACTGATACTTTTCTGGTACTGATACAGTATTTGCCGATACCGATATGAACCGATATGACAAAAAGGGCTGATTCGACACTTTTCCGATACAGATAACAATGTCAACATCAGTGGGCAAAATGATGAGACACATGGCAACGGACAACACCTCCCATTAAAGAGGAATTCCACCCAATTAAATGTTTTTTTCCTGAGAGTGTACACATGTGAGCCAAATGGACCCTGGCGGGTCCATTTGGTTCCAAGAGTACACTCTCAGAAAAAAGGTCATGAAGGAAAAATTATTAACATGATGAGACATCAACATTGTGTTAACAAGTGAGGCAGCAGCAGCCATGTTGTTTTCAGGAAAGTTTATCTGTGGGAGTCTGAGAGAAAGGATCAGGTGATTGGAGGATTCTGAAATGTTGACCAGTAGAGGGCGCTAATGATCTGACTTTTCTGAACAACCGGGAGTTGATCATTTTGTATAGAAAAGTGAAAAGTCAACGTTGATAATTGATATCGCTTGTTGATATTGGTCAAAGCATTGCCACTGTCAGTCAGTTACTGGCAGTCGTATTAGGTCAACGTGAAAACACTCATCTCGGATGCGTTTTGTGGCATGGTGTTGTGTTTTCGGGGGGTTCTGCTTATTCGAATGATCAACCAATCAATTGTGTCCTAGCTTGGATCTATGTGTCTGATGTAGTACACATTATTATGTAACGCACGGGCCAGACGCGAGGCCCCGCCCCCGTGTCCACGGACCCCACTTTGAGAACCAAATGATGCGTAGTAACATGAGTAATATGAGTAATACTTACTGGGAATCCCAGACACCAGTTTGAGCGGTCGCAGCACTCTGACAGCTCTCAGTGTCCTCAGGTCAAACTGAGACCCCACCGATGACAGAATACTAGAGAGAGAGAGAGAGAGGAGGAGAGAGAGAGGATAGGGGGGGGGAAAACGGTTTGTTACACAAACCGTCTCTTGGACTGCTCAGATGATTGATTGATTGATTGATTGATTCATTCATTCATTGCATACTTCATTAGACAAAAATGTAATTGTAAACAGCATGTGGTAAATTAAGGCAACGCATTAGACATAACCAGGGCTGCACATACTGTAACTATTTTGGTCTGGTACTCAGTGGAGCACCAGGAGACCTGGTGGTCCGAAAATGCAGCGACCAATATGACCGTATCGGCGACCCATATCGGAACC
>CM076973.1:2660697-2689861 GCA_039105355.1 Benthosema pterotum | reverse complement strand
ATCCGCCCCTGGCATGCACGCACACGAGACAGATGGATAGTTTGACCTCTCTCTCTTCCAGCGTGGTTGTTTTGACATAGACCATGATGACGTGACCTGTGCAATAAATGGACGAAGATCTGTATGACCTGTCTCAATTCTGAGACGGGTGGAATTACACATACTGTACTGAGACTAGCTGGTGGTGTGCAATAGGGTTGTGAGGTCCACTGACTGACAGGGTTAGAGAATTGACAATAACTGGCCAGGTTAACCCAGAGCCTTACCTGCGCAGTGACGTCACCAACCCTGTTACCACTAGTGGATTCCTCATCCATTTTCCTCATAGACTTTTCGAAAACGGCTAATAAAAACATGATTGTGCCGCGGCACACTAGTATTCAGCTCCCTATTAATAATAGTTTTATCGCCGATCACGCGCTCGTCGTGTTCTTACCGTGGGGCAACGCTCGCCCAACACGACGAAGGCGCAGAACACAACGAAATGTAGATTTCATTCTTTAATCCAACTATTAGTCCGAGCGCATCGTCTGATAAAGATCCCGTGGCTGACTTTCATTTGGTACAGAATGGGCAAATGGGACATATTTTTTTTGTCCCATTCCCACCCATTCAATCCAATGCATTCAAAACGCCTCTCCTTTTGACCCGGAACTTTTTGCTCAGATCGTGAGAGGACAGGTTAGTCAAGACACCAGAAACAACATGACGTCATCGCACATCCTGGGCGCTTCAAAAAAAAAAAAAAAAAAAAAAAAAAAAATATATATATATATATATATATATATTTTTTTTTTTTTTTTTTTTTCACGGAATGCACTAGCTTGAGCCGTGGCAAATATCATAAAACAACAAACTCGCGGTAAATGAGTTAAATCCGATTAATTTCATGGACTTCCTGTTTGAAAGTGGCACCCATAGGGCTCCCCCAGAAGTGCGAGTGCCCGGGGACTATAGGAATGAACGGGAATATCCCAACTCTCCCACTATAAGGCTCTGGGTTAACCGTGAGTGAGAAAAGGGCAGTGATTTTCCTGCATTTCTGCAAGTAGCCGATTGTCAGTCGTTCAAGCAATGGGTTGAGGAAGAGGAGAATAACGTTGAGTCATCTTCGAACCATCTTGGTCCAAAAATAAACACATTGTCTCTGCGATGTTGTCACTCTGTGTTAGTCAGTGGACTTGTTGTCTTGTTTGTCTGTTTCTGGCGAAATTGTGACTAAAGCGGGCGGCAGTGCAGCAGGCTACCATTAGCCTTTTCTCGCCTCTGGTTGATTCTTGACAGCATGGGCGGATATAACATTTCCCAATTGGGGGGCAGGAGAAAATGGTATGGGGGCGACTTCATCGCCCGTGGCGCGAAGCGACACGGGCGATGAAGCTGCACCCATACCATTTTCGGTTACAGCACTTTTATTAGTCAAGTAAAGCATCAATAATAACGTCAGTTGTTGTTGAAGTTGCAACAGACACACAGCATGCTAAAGCTAAAGGTCTGACTCAGAGTTTCTGTTTTCAATGATGAAATGATGTTGATTTAGTGGTGACACAGCTGTAGTTAGTTAGCAGTAGTAGTGTTTCAGGTCATTTTAAATATAACCACTAAAATATCTTAGGTTGTTTTGCATGCCATCATGTTTGGTGAGGCACTCTGGGCATTTAGGGGGGGCATTGCCCCCCCCCCCCCCATGCCTATACCTAGATCCGCCCCTGCCCGACAGTTCCTTCCGTTGAATGAATCCGTCCAGTGTCATTTGTTTTGTTTTTTGGAACACAGTTCTGATGTGACACAATGGAAAACGTCTATGGGAATTCAGATTGAAGATGAAGGGGGATTAAAAAAAAAAGACTGACTTCAGAGGTCATTTCAGCCCCACAGACCCCAAAACTAAAGATTTTATTTTGCTTTTGTCCACAATACCAAACTGGATTTGGGAAACAGACATACAGATCAAAATTACCATTAATCTTCTACACTCTCTAGTTGCGTAGACTTGTGGCTAATTCAAATGATGAATATTTTAACTCTTGAGAGTGTAAACCTGAAACCAAATGGACCCACAAGGGCCATTTGGTTTCTTGTTTACGCTCTCAAAGAGTTACATCTGGTTAACCAACTTACCACCATTTAGCTGGGGACCACCTGGAACCCTCTCAAGGACCACTCGTGGCCCCTGGACCACTGGTTGAAAACCACTGATATTACCTTTCATTGGGTGGGCAGGATGCACTTTTGGGTGGGCACTGCCCACCCCTGCCCCCCTCTAGATCCGGCCCTGAGGCACAGCCAGAGCAGCATGCAGGGTGGAGATTGGAGTTATGGAATTGAGAGCAGAGAGAGAGATAGTCCAGTTCCTTATGTCATTTTTTAGGATGAAGACGGGGATTTTTAAAACTATATATTTTTGGAAACCTTACAGCCTACTGAATCAGAAAATGTTTGATTCCATTTTTTTCAAGGTCATTATAGCAGCCATCTTGGATCTTTAAAAATGGCTACTTTTAAAAACGAATTTCTCAATATCTTGCCTCCAAGGTGACCTAAAATCATGATTATAGTGGTTAAATCTACATTTTTTGGGGCAAGGAATACAATGGAAATGGTTTTCATTCTAAATCAGGGATGTATGGTTAGGAATTTTGCATTTATACATGACTAAATGGTATTATTCTGGTAATCTGGACACATAATACAATATCTCATAAACATTTCTCAAATCTCTCAAAAGACAAAAACTTAAAGGTATAGTAAGTGATTTCGATGATTTGGAAAATCTTCCGGTCCCCCCAGTAGCAAGATGTGCACATGCACACACTCTACGGTGAGGAGGAGTGCAACAGGCCAACTATAGGCCTATACACCAAGGCCTGTCCCCACTCAATCCTGATTGGAGGAAGGCCCCTCTCATCCTGATTGGACGAAAGGCTTTTATCCCAAAGCCCAAACTGAAACTAGGGTTTTATGACCCCAGGGTCTCACTGGGCACAGAGACTCCTTATATGGTCACCACACTATAGTAGAGGGGATTAGCAAAAAAAAAAAATACAAAACACAAACAATATTTACATTAAGTGAAATCACTTACTACTATACCTTTAATCAAGAACTGCAGAGCTTTGACCCAGATCCAGAGAATGGGAAAATGGAAGAACAGAGAAAGAATGTCTACACTGCTGCTGCTCGGTTTTGTCAAAAGGAAGCAGAGAGATTGACGAGAATGAACCTGAGATCCACATCCTAATCAAGACTCCCACCAACATCTTGATTATTGCGCTTTCAGAAATGCAGCAATACCAACAAGACAAGCAAAAGCTGCTGTGGAGGACATGGCAGATGGAAAACAACCTGTGGGTAAAGATTGCATAAGATCTTCAGATGGCTGATGACATGAAGGACTTTGGGTCTTTCCATTCAGGCCTGCATGATCTTCATGTGCCTAAAACCACTGGCTCAACTCCAGTCTGCTCCTCTAACAGGTCTTTCCTTCTCACTGACAAGTGTGACATCCTAGCACGCTGGGCAGAGTGAGATCTTGAACAGAGTCCTCAATTTCCAATTGCCACAATACCTGAACTGCCATTCAAAGCTGAACTGGCAGACCCCCTCACCCGTGCAGACAGTGAAAGCACTCCAAAAGGCCACTTCTGGCAGCAGGACGTGATGGGTTGCCTGCAAACACCACCACACACCACCAGTCAGTGGCCTTAGGGTTAGAGTGTCCGCCCTGAAACTGGGAGGCCGGGGTTCAATTCCCGGCCGGGTCATACCAAAGACTGTAAAAATAGGACCCAATACTTCCCTGCTTGGCACTCACCATCAAAGGGATGGATTGGGGGTCAAATCAACTAATGATTCCTGAGCATGGTGCACGCTGCAGCTCACCGCTCCAAGAGATGGGCCAAAAGCGGAAAACTAATTTTACTGCGGTAACGTGAGTGACTAATCTGACGACTTTGACTTTGAAACATCTATAAGAATGGCGGCATCTGTACCAGGAGGAAAAGAAGGGTCCCAAGAAGGATGCATATAGTGCATGTTTACAAGAGGAGAGGGGAGAGGGCATCCTGCGATAACCATCATGGTATAGCCCACCTGAACATAACAAGAAAGATTTTCGCAAGAATCAACATAACCCGGCTCATCAGCCATGTAGCTGAGAATGTTGTCCCTGGATCCTTTTAGGGTTTATTGGGATAAATGTGGTTTTCACACAGGCAGAGGTACTTGATCACATGATCTTTGCCATCAAGAAAGGGCAGAGAGCAGAACAAGGGTCTCTATGGAGTTTGTCTACCTTAAGAGGGCCTATGGTAAATTCTGGGAAGGTTTGGCTGTCAAGGGAAATTGAACTTTCTCATGGTGTGATTTCATGAAAGTCAGACAGAGAATGGTATGATATTGCCTAGTTCATTAACATACTGTATACTGTAAGTATACAGGTGACTGCGTTCCCTTCACCGAGACCTTCCATCCAGCAAAAAAAGTGAATTAATTATTGACCAACCTGTCAAGTTTTGTGGAAATACCCCTCACTTATAGGCTGGTGGCCAGTATTGTGGCAGACATCCTATAATTATGGAAATGTCTGTCTAAATGTCTGTCTGAAACCGCGATAACTCCTCACTGACTGGCCTTTTTTTCAAATTAACCAATTGTTGATGAATCGTTGAATTACATTTTCCCCATAGACTTAACATGGGGAAACTCCGACCGCCCCCTAACGTTACAGGCAACCGTTCTCGGTGTTACCCCACTGTCATATTTCCACTGCTACACCAGCAACGCAGCTGATATGCACCCCTGCCTATACAATTCAATTCCTATACATGCGGTGTTGGTGTTGGGGAGGACGAGGAGGCACGCCACAACAGCCAAGGGCTCTACAGTCGACTCGAATCGACTGGGTAATGCTTTTGCGACTACATTTAAACTGTTATCGTACAGCGGCAGTGTTCGCACCAAAGATGCAGTTTGCCCCCTGGGTAATAGGATTTGACATTTGCAACAATTTTAACAATATGCAAACTCAATTCAACAAACTCAAGTCAACAATTATTGTAGAAGTCATGAACCACTATTTTGGGTAGCCACCATATTGTAAATATACACAATAAGGGTCCAGACACACCCAATAATAAAAAAAATAGGTATTCCATTAAGACTCTCATGCTCAGAAACTAAGAAATAGACAACAAGTTTGTGTTTCTAGATCATCTGGTTCAGAAGTTCAAGCAAAACCTATTTTATGGGGGCTAATATTGAATATTGGATTTCATGGAAACTTGCAATACAAAAATGTTCTTATTCATATCATTAATCAACATGTGATGATTCGAGAAAATATGCCTTAGTTTAAAATTTGTCCTGTTTGCCCCCATCATATCCAATGGGCCTAAACTGAAGTGACCATATTGGATTTCCAGCAAAAAAAATAATAAGCAGGTTGTAACCCTACTGGGTCATAGATATTATTTCTGGTGGAAAACCGTTGATCTTATGGCAAATGCAGCACACCCCCTTTGCCCCCTGGGTAGGGGGCTACCAGAATTGGAAGGCTTGATCTCTGGCCATATGAAGATTTTTACTAAATCTTAGTGATTGGTAATCATTCACAGGGTCTTTTTAAACACTGTAATTTTAGCATTGACAATGTATCACGGGTATAAAGTGGAAGTTCATCTCAATACGAGTGCTTTTAAGGCATTTTTTGGCATTTAAAGTCATTTAAAAACATTTAAGATTTTTAATTGGCTGTATTTTGCCAAATCCTTTAAAATTAATCTAATTACTATGTAAAGGTTATACTTGCCACAATCAGTTAAATTTGATCACGTTTAGGAAAAAAATAGGTCATTTCTGGTGGCCATTTTGGATTTTACCCCCAAATTAGCCTTTAGTAAATCTAAAATGTTGGGCACCCCTTCTGGGATGGTGAGAGACACCACCCTGAAGAGTGTGTGTGCCAAATTTGGTGCTTTTGTCCACTTCGTAACGACTAGAATTATGTTATGACGATAATTCCCCCTACTATACCTAATGGGCCATGCAAGGTGCACCACATTGGGTAATTAACAAATCCCACCCACTCCTGCTCCAACTGTGAGTCCAACAAGTGGAGTCTGAATCAGCAGAGTTTGATTTTCTACAATAGGCCCAAGATTAACATAACTGATGAAGAAACTTTTCACACATACCTGGATTCATCTGAGATGTTTTTGGCACCATAGGGTTTTTCACAGCTAACCTAAGAGTTGAGCTATGACTAAAACAGCATTCATCAAGATATTTTAGGGACCTTTATATTACCTTGACATGAAGAATGTAATTTGATGCATAGTGTGTATTTTCCGTTTTTTATTTTTCCATATTGTGTCGTTTTACAACATAAAACATGATTAAAATGGAAAATACACACTCATGCATATTTCATTTACAATGTAATCGACTCCACTGCATTCCTTGTGCCCAAAAATGTAGATTTAACCACTGCAACCCTGATTTTAGGCCATCTGGGAGGCCAGATATTGAGAAATTCGTTTTTGAGAGCAGCCATTTTTAAAGATCCAAGATGGCTGCTATAACAACCTCGAAAAAAATGGAATCAAACATTTTCTGATTCCTTATGCTATAAGGTTTCCAAAAATATATAGTTTTACAAATCCCCGTCTTCATCCTAAAAACTCATGTGGATGAACATAGTGTCCTGGACTAAGAGAGAAGACGAAGGAGTTGCAGGGACGGGGGTGCCGCTGGTGAAAGCGAGGAGTGGGGAGGGGAATGATGACGCTTCATGGGTAACGGAGCGAGATCCCCGGGAACAGATGGCTGGAGGTTCAGGATATAATCCTCTGCATTACTGAGGGGGGGAGTTGGAGAGCAAGCACCAACATTCAACAAACACCCGTTTGGTTTTGCCAGCTGGGTCGGAGGAAGGAGGAAGAGGCACATGTGTCACGACTGCAGGAGGCCACTAGAGGGGAGTATAGGGAAACACCAGGCAGTGGTGCTCATTAATGAATTTATGACCCTGATTTGGTGGCAACACACTGTGCACATTGTACACAATAATCACATTGTGATGCATCATGGGTGATTGGGGGCGGGTTTACACACAGGGCATCCGGCGTAATGGGGACAGGCGGGGTGTGGCGTGGGGTCTGTCGTTCCGCGATCCTCCGACTAGATGCATCCTGCTTCCAGCGATGAGGGAGGGATGCAGGGGCGGATATACATTTTCCCAATTGGGGGGGGGGGGGGGGGGGGGCAGGCTTCAACCGCATCCATACCATTTGTGGTTATAGGACTTTTATTAGGCAATTAAGCATCAATAATAACATCAGTTGTTGTTGAAGTCGCAACAGACACGCAGCATGCATAAAGCTAAAGGTCTGACTCAGAGAGTTTTCTGTTTTCAATGATGAAATGCTGTTGGTTTAGTGGTGCCACAGCTGTGGTTAGTTAGTAGCAGTAGTAGTTGTGTTTCACATCATTTTAAATATAGGCACTTTAATTTTGAAATGTCTTGGGTTGTTTTGCATGCCATCATGTTTGGTGGGGCAGTCTGGGCATTTAGGGGGGCATAGACCCCACCCCCCCACCCCCATGCCCATGCCTAGATCTGCCCCTGGACGGATGTATTGGGGGGCGGGCAGGGGGTCATCCAAGACAGAGAGTAGGAGAGCAAAAGGATGAGAGTGACTCAGTGAGAGAGAGGACATAAAAGAGGGAGCGCAGTAGGCGGAAGTGGGAAGCAGTTTCACAGAGCAATACAATGAGAATCTCTCCATGTCATTGTCTGTCTGTCTTGGTCTGACGGAGAGAGAAAGAGAGAGAGAGAGAGTGAGGAAGTGAGCAAGGCGCAGGGGCGTTTTTTACCATGTCTGGGGCACCCACCAGACACGGGCTAATAAGCCTAATATAGACAGTACATTATACTTGCCCTCTATAACTAGAATTGAGCATTTAAAACGCCTATAATCTGTTTATAGTTTAAAATAGTTCATATTTTTATCCCTCGGGGGGGATATATTTTGCCCAACTAGTGTGTTTACCCCGTTTGTTTTATAGTCCTTTATTTCACCAGTGGGGGTCGCCATTGTCATTACAAACAGAGCAGTGCACAGGTATGTACATTGATTTGCATTGCAATGCTGGGTAATCATGGAACCAATGAAATTCATTAAGCCCCCGGGGGGCTCCAGGGAAAATCTTGCCTGGGCCTCCAAATTGCTTAGAAACTCCACTGGGAAGTGAGCAGAGAGACAGCAGGAATCAAGGTCTATACCTGCAAGGCAGTGAGAAACAGGCAGACTTTATGGAGACAAATGGATATTGGCATCTTGATATAAACAATGTCCCCAGTGCAGTTAGTCATCCTCTGTTCGTTATAGTTCTGAATGCCACAGAGTTCAATTCCCAGAAGCAGTGGCGTTTCTAAGCAATTTGGAGCCCTAGGCAAGATTTTCCCTGGACCCCCCCTTACCAAATGGGGGTCCATTTGGTAAGGGGGGCTCCAGGGAAAATGGCAGCCCCAAGAGATAAAATTATGAACTATTTTTAAACTATAAAACATATGTGTTTTTAAATGTTCAATTGTAGTTATAGAGGACAAGTATACTGTATTTATCCATATTAGTCTTATTAGCCTGGCATCCTTTTAAAGCATGTCTGGTGGACCCCCCCTCCCCTCATGGCACCCTAGGCAACTGCCTAGTCTGCCAAAACGGGCTGTTGTGTATGCCCATTCCCTATATACACCAGAGAACTGGGGTGGCCAATCATGTTGGCTATGTTTGCATACTGTGTCCTAATTGGCCACCCCACTTCTCTGGAGTAGGAAATGGGTGTACAATTGAGCTATTCCAGACATATCTGCTGACAAGCAATTTAATGCTTCCAACAGCTGGTTCGTTCTGGATTTAGCCAGGCTACAGAATCGCCAGATATGTGGCATATAAGTTATGTTTCATGCCTGTCTGGTGATGGACAGCTTTGTGTGTGTGTGTGTGTGTGTGTGTGTGTGTGTGTGTGTGTGTGTGTGTGTGTGTGTGTGTGTGTGTGTGTGTGTGTGTGTGTGTGTGTGTGTGTGTGTGTGTGTGCGCGCGCGCGCGCGCGCGCATATCCACATGCATGGTTGTGCATTATGCGTGTTCGGATTGCATTTGTGAGTCTGTGCCATTCTTTGCGTCCCTCCAGGGGCAGTGGTTTTCAACCTTTTAGCATTTGAGCCACAGACCACCACTTGAGGACATTTTAGTCCCACAGACCCCAAAACTAAAGATTTATTTGGCTTTTGTCCACAATACCAGGCTGGATTAGGGAAACAAAACAGTCAAACCTACAGATCAAAATGACCATTAATCTTCCACATTCTCTAGTTGTGTAGACTTGGGCTAATTGAGAAGATGAACTTTTGAACTCTTGAGAGTGTAAACATGAAAATTAATTTAAAAATTTATTTAATTTTTACGCTCTCAAAGAGTTGCATCTGGTTTACCAACTTTCTATTTTTCTGGGGACCACCTGGAATCCTCTCAGGGACCACTGGTGGTCCTCGGACCACCTGTTGAAAACCCCTGCTTCAGCAGAGGGCGTGAGAAAAAAAGTCTACTGCTCGGGAGCAGGATCTCACATTGATAGTTGGATAAACCTCTCCACTCGGGGCGGATGCAACATGTCCCATTTGGGGGGGCAAGAGAACATGTTGGAGGGGCAAAATAAAATGGTATGGGTGCCAAAATAAAAGTCCTGTAGCCGAAAATGTAATAAAAGTCCTGTAGCCGAAAATGGTATGGGTGCGACTTCATCGCCCGTGACGCTTCGCGTCACAGGCGATGAAGTCGCACCCATACCATTTGCGGCTACAGGACTTTTATTAGGCAAGTAAAGCATCAATAATAACAGTCAATATCAGTTGATGTTGAAGTTGCAACAGACACGCAGCATGCATAAAGCTAAAGGTCTGACTCAGAGAGTTTTCTGTTTTCAATGATGAAATGCTGTTGGTTTAGTGGTGACACAGCTGTAGTTACTTAGTAGCAGTAGTAGCGTTTCAGATCATTTTAAATATAAGCACTTTAATTTGAAATATCTTGGGTTGTTTTGCATGGCATCGTGTTTTAGGGGGGCAGACTGGGTATTTAGGGGGGCATTGCCCCCCCATGCCCATGCCTAGATCCGCCCCTGCTCTCCACCCGCGGCTTGATGACTCATTCCCTAACTATTGCTGCCAGTGTGGCTCCAGGGGATGCACAGCACAGCGCAGCACAGCATGCAGGTTCACATAATTAGATGTTTGTTTGTATTTGTGAGTCTTTTTTTCTTACCAAACAAAAAAGGAATAATTCAGTTCTCTGGACTGTTATGTGGTGATGTCCAGCGTAGACTTTTATGGTAGGATTATGGTAGGGTTAAGCCATTATCGTTGTGACATTGTAGTAGAGTACTTCGGGTTAAAGAGACCAGCTCAGTGGCCTTGTGGTTAGAGTGTCCGCCCTGAGACTGGGAGGTTGGGGTTCGATTCCCGGCCGGGTCATACCAAAGAAAAATGGGACCCAATGCCTCCCTGCTTGGCACTCAGCATCAAGGGATGGATTGGGGGTAAGTCCCTGCGATATACTAGCATCATGTCCAGGGGGTGTACTTGTCTTGTACATCAAGCTGCTTCACGCTACAGAAACAGGAGATAGGCTCCTGACCTATGTGGGCCTCAATGGCTCAGCTGGGCCTCCTGACAGGCCATCATGGCCTGGCAAGGCTACTTACTTACTTACTTCGGGTTAACCCGAGACCCGGTAAAACCCGAGGACCGACCCGACCCGGACCGACCCAGCCGGTTCCGGTCCGGGCACAAACGGGCCGGCTCCACGATGTTGTGGGTTCTTTCAGGCCGGTTCCCGCATGTCCCCTGCATGCCCCGGGTACAATCAGGCCGGTTCCGGGGAGCCTCAAAACTGTTTTTGGATTGGACTGGATTGGACTAGATTGGACTAGATTCTGGATTCAAATTATTAACATTTTTTTTTACAAAAGTAGAATGTTGGCCAACAAGCTCAAAACGGATCCAAGCTTGTCTGCTATTTTTGATGCTTTCGTGTGATGCTGTATTCGGATCAAAAGTTCAAATGTGGAGAAAATAGACTTCAAGTTTTTCTCCCGACAGCAATGATATGCTATTTTTGCGTGACAGAACATGCGACAGGTGGATTATGCTCGTGCACAGAGTCGACACTAATGAGCTGGGGCAGATGTAACATTTCCCAATTGGGGGGGCAGAAGAAAATGGTAAGGGGGCAGCTTCATGATGAAGCCACACCCATAACATTTTCAGTAGTGTTTCAAATACTTTTAAAGCACTGAAATATCTTGGGTTGTTTTGCATGCCATCAGGTTTGGTGGGGCAGACTGGGCATTTAGGCATGGGGGGCATCCCCCCCCCCCCCCCCCCCCCTATAACTAGATCCGCCCTTGCTAACGAGGCGCCTGCGGGGCCCGGCTGCACACATTGTCTGCACACAAGATTAATGCACACACGTGGACATGATGCCACGCATGGGCATAATGAGCATTATGCAGGCACACACCTACACACACACTCCCACTTTCAGTCATCACAGACACACGTGTGGTGCACGCGCGTGTGCACGCACGCACACACACACACACACACACACACACACACACACACACACACACACACACACACACACACGGCTATACTGTATACAGGAGAGTTGCCTAAAGGATGCTCTATAGTCTCTACCGTCCATGCATTAACCAACTAATCGACTAGTCGATTGTCAACAAGTAAAACCACTAGTCAACCTTGTTGTTGCTAGTTGACTAGTCGATAAGAAATTAATAAAAATTGAGGTATTATTATTTTTATTATTAATATTGTTTTAGTCTTACAACATAAATCTTAGCTGGATTATAGTGACCAATGTAGTTTTCCTTTTACAATAACAAACATTATAATAACATGAGCGAGACGCTCGCCTCTGCCCCAGAAAGGTGCTTTGCTTCGAGTGGCGTCTGACCGTGGCTTAAAACGAGCGAGTGCCGGGAGCCCAGGAGGTCA
This sequence comes from Benthosema pterotum, assembly GCA_039105355.1. NCBI lineage: Eukaryota > Metazoa > Chordata > Actinopteri > Myctophiformes > Myctophidae > Benthosema > Benthosema pterotum. The sequence continues at coordinate 2,677,782 of CM076973.1, read as the reverse complement.
GGGGCAAGGCTTCCCCCTTCCTCAGTTCTGACCCGTCAATGTCGCAACTCTTCTACTAGATGCCCTCGCCCGCCCCCACTTTTTCTTTTTTAATATAATTATTTTTAATACTAGTTACATTAATGACTAATCGACTAGTAAACTAGGCAACTAGTCGACAGGCAAAAATCCCTAAAAGTGAATGTCTTATAGTCCACGCCAATGTTTTTGATGCGTTGTTATACAGCATATAAGTACTGACATCACTGATCACTATCCATCTACAGTTAAAGGATAGGGATATAAGGCTATAAACTCTCCCCAAAAAGCTCCACAGTTGAGCCTCCATGTGTAGAATGCTAAATCACTATCATTACTCATATCCAGATTCCAGAGAATCCAGACCAAGAAGTGATTCAGCAGCGAAGTGGTCAGCCAGCCAGCCAGGCTATGCACGCATGCATGCACACAGTACAGTATGTGTGAGAGACAGTTCAAAATACATTAGCAAACAGCCACACACGTGCACGGCGCACACACGTAAACACACACACACACACACACACACACACACACACACACACACACACACACACACACACACACACACACACACACACACACACACACACAGTAGACACTGCACTCTGGCTCAGTGGCGTTTCTAAGCAATTTGGAGCCCCAGGTAAGATGTTCCCTGGAGCCCCCCCTTACCAGGGAACCCCCTTACCAAATGGACCCTCACAGGTCCATTTGGTAAGGAGGGGGCTCTCCTGTGACGTCATACCTATGACAGTCACAGTAAAATGGCGCCCCCCAAAGGGATAAAAAATATGAACTATTTATAAACTAATTAAAGAACATATTATATGTGTTTTAAATGTTCAATTCTAGATATACTGTAGAGGGCAGGCATAATGTATTTATCCATATGAGGCTTATTAGCCTGGGATCCTTTTAAAGCATGTCTGGTGGTCACCCTGGTGATCCCCCCCCCCCCACCCCACACATGGTGCCCCAGGCAACTGCCTATAGTCTGCTTAATGGCAAAAACGGCCCTGCGCACGCGCACACACACGCACACACACACACACACACACACACACACACACACACACACACACACACACACACACACACACACACACACACACACACACACACACACGTCCAGCACTCTGGCTGCTGGCATCATTTTCTTGCTTTCACCCTTGTTCTCTCTTCCCCTCAATCCTCTGCATTGTTCTTTTCCTTCATCCTGTCTCTATATCCCCTTTCCCCCTCTCTCTCTCTCTCTCTTTCCCTCTCTCTCTCTCTCTCTCTCTCTCTCTCTCTCTCTCTCTCTCTCTCTCTCTCTCTCTCTCTCTCTCTCTCTCTCTCCCTCTCTCTCTCTCTCCAGATCTTGACTGTAATGTCTCCTGACATTGTTTTATATTTATTTATTTCTTCATTTTCCCGTAGACAGATTTCCCATTCCGTTCTGTCGTGTCGGGCCTGGCTGGGTGTCGTCTCAGTGGGGGCCAGCCAGGGGCGGATCTAGGCATGGCCATGGGGGGGGTAATGCCCTCTAAATGCCCAGTCTGCCCCACCAAACATGATGGCATGCAAAACAACCCAAGATATTTCAAATTAAAGTGCTTATATTTAAAATGACGCGCCCCCATACCATTTTCTCCTGCCCCTCCAATTGTGAAATGTTACATCCGCCCCTGGGTCCAGCCATGCGCTGCATCCCACAGTTCCCTCACGTTCTGGTTGCTGGGGCGACAGAGGTATGTTCGCCGGCCATCCGTCAGTCAGTCTGTAGTGGAAACTATGAAGTAACTGAGGTACTTAAGTCCTGGGGAATTCCACACATTTTCAACATTTCACTCTGTAATTACCTCATATTTGGAGGGAACGCCTTTTGGGTGTTCTAATTGTTATGGGTATAATTAGCATTACTAAGCTTTATTAGCATTACTTAGCATTACCTGCCATTATTAGCATCATTAACAATACTTGCATTAGCGTGACTTAGCATGCCTTGTTGATGGATTTGGAAGAGACTTTGAAGGTCTGGCTCCAGAAATGAACCAGTGTTTAATGTGTAATGCCCATGATATTTACACTGGAATGAATGCAGCAGTGGTTCAGGGGTAACCACAACGTTGCCGGTTCGATCCCGGGCTCCCGCAGAGTTAGTGTCGAAGTGTCCTTGAGCAAGACACTGAACCCCTAATTGCTCCTGATGTGTTAGTAGGTACCTTGCATGGTTCCCACTGCCATCAGCGTATGAATGTGTGTGTGAATGTGGTGAATGTGATGCACAAGCTATGTAAAGCGCCTTTGATATAGGCGCTATATAAATGAACAATTAAACTAATTACACCCTTTTAGCATTATTGTGTACCTGACTGTACAAACCGTAACCAAATACCAAATACATTCAATAATCGAGTTCTTCCTTTGAACTAAATTCTTTCTGTTGGTCCCACAGCTGGTGCCAGTGGGATGGTGTTATGAACAGCCAGCTGGGAGTCTGGGGGTCAGACACAGCCTTACCCTGCCCTGCCCTGCGCTGCGCTGCGCTGCCCGCTGTCTGCCCTGCCCTGCCCTGACCCGCCCCACTGTCCAGTCTGCTGGGAGACACTTTATTAAAGACACCGGTGAGTGGGTTAAGTAAGGGATAACACCCGACGATCGGTGATTTGTTTCCTAATAACTGACCGAGGCGGAAGGGTGTTATCCGCTGTTATCCCGCTTATTACATGGCTTACGTCAGTGGTTTTCAACCAGTGGTCCGAGGACCACCAGTGGTCCTTGAGAGGGTGGCGGCAACGGCATGTAAACAACCAAATACGTAGCTAACCAAATGGACCCGCTAACGGCGTGCTGGAACTAAATGCGGAAGCGCAGCGCGGATTGATATGAACACAGCTGTTTGCACTTTGGGGACCTTGATTATGCAGCGGTCCAATATAGAGCGGAGCGGTGATTATAGTGTAATATGTCACCGCTCACATGACCAGAACGCTGGCTTCTGATTGGAGCATTCATTCAAGCCATGTAATAAACATCACTATATGTGGAAGACCAGTGGAAGACGCACACACACACACACACACACACACACACACACACACACACACACACACACACACACACACACACACACACACACACGCACACGCACACACATACCGTGCAGGCAGGCAAAGGGAAAACTCTCTGTACTCCAGATGGCCAATCTGCCCCTGAATAAAACTTTCTCTATATCACCTCCTCGCCTAGGATAGACTGCTTTCTCTATACCTATATACCTTAGGGATGAGAGGCATTGTGGTGAGCTTCTTTGAAATGCAGTGCTACTGCACTTCTCTCATCTCCATTTCTTATAGTACTCCTGTGTTCTGCGATGTGTTTTTTGAGCACGTTTAGTTTTTCCCCACATATGCTCTCCCATGGGGACATTTCAACAAATGTATGACACATGAGTCGTGCTGGACATTTTTCAGTAAAACGACGTTGTGCACATGCACCACAGCGCTGATTCCCATCGGGTAGGCTATCCAAGAAAGTGTGTGGACTAGGGCATTCACTTGTCGACTAGTTGCCTGTCGACTAGTTGCATAGTTTACTAGTCGACTAGTCGACTAGTTGTTAATGTACCAGGTATTAAAAATAATTATATTAAAAAAGAAAAAAGGTGGGGGCGGGAAAGGGGGAAGCCTTGCCCCTGACCTTCTGGGCTCCTGGCACTTGTTTTAAGCCAGGGACAGACCCTACTCGAAGCGAAGCACCTTTCTAGGGCAGAGGCGAGCGTCTCGCTCATGTTATTATAATGTTTGTTATTGTAAAAGGAAAACTACACTGGTGACTGTAATCCAGCTAAGATTAGTGTTGTAAGACTAAAACAATATTAATGATAAAAATAATAATACCTCAGTTTTTATTAATTTCTTATCGACTAGTCAACTAGTAACAACGAGGTCGACTAGTGGTTTTACTTATTGACAATCGACTAGTCGACTAGTTGGTTAAAGCCCTAGTGTGGACGTTCTGGAGTCAAGTCTGACTTTACTACTATGTCTCGGATGCTTCTATACATTAAAGGAGGGGGAATCTGAAAGGACTTGTCCAGACTATGGGGTCTGAGCTGAGAAGATACCAGTGTTTTCTAATCAGGGGTTGACACTAAGGTCTCTGAGGCACTTGCCCATCGGGCAAGTTTAAGTGAGGTTCAACTTGCCCTCATGCAGGTCATGGTCACTTGCCCCAAATATATATTGTAATTTTTGCATGGAAGTTTACTTTCTGCTTGGGTGCTTTAAACATTTCCTTTCGCAGTTGAAGACTATGCTTTGTCACAGAAAGAAAGCAGGGAAAGACACAGAGGCAGAGCGCAATCACCACCTTCAAGATAAACATATCTTGTGTTGTGTTATAGCGAACTAAGTCGCACACTAAGTCACACAACCAGGCAGCAGTCTTCACTTGCCCGACCATTTTGCCCGACCGGGCAAGTGTTAGTGTCAAGCCCTGCTAATGCTCTTAAAAAAAAAAAAAAAAAAAAAAAAGTTTCCTAAAGGGGAGTATAGAGCTGCGCAGTGACGTCACCGCCCCTGTTCCGGAAGTCTTTTCCCCATTCATTTTTCTCATGGACTTTTCGAAAATAATTTATATCAAGACGATTACGCCGCGGCCAAAGCCAACTCAGGTTGTGACAAATCATGACAACAAACACAATATCGTCATATAATATATAATTGAGAAGAAGTAGAAAACGGCATGATACAAGACTTTTTGTTTCGTTTTTCATCTTAGAAATTATTTTATTGTCCCAAAAGTTTGTGTGTGTCATCATGATTCGTCACGACTCGAGTTGGCTTTGTACGCGGCGTAATCGTCTTGATATAAATTATTTTCGAAAAGTCTATGAGAAAAATGAATTGGGAAAAGACTTTCGGAACGGGGGCGGTGACGTCACTGCGCAGCTCTATTGTGTCACACACAACACAGCTTGCCCTGAAGTAGATTTCTTTTTTGTGGCTTGTATAGACACTTCTCTTGGGGTTTTTTTTACTTACTTTGTCTGCTTTGCTTTGTCTAAATTAAATACTAGTTTTGTTTGCCATGGATGTTGTTTTTTATGTCCGGATACACACATCAAAAATAGGTATCCAATATGCCCGCAGTACATGTGCAGGGACGAGGAAACAGCAGGCTACAGTCTAAATGATTCATTATAATGCTGGCCTAAGCTGAGGAAATTGAATGTCTGTATCTGTGTTGAACACACCGCTCAGGCCAATATACACAGTGGAGGTAATGAGCATTGCTGCACCACTGAGAGTGTCCAAAGTGGAACCAAATGAACCCGTACTGGTCCATTTGGACACTCAGAGTTAACTTTTTTGTTCTGACTAGATTCTATAGTTCCAGGCGCTAGATTCTATAGCTTCAGACGCCAGATTCTAGTTTTTGGTGCTAGATTTTAATTTCCGACGCTAGATTCTAGTTTCTGACGTCAGATTCTAGTTTTTCTGAAAAAAAAAAAAATGTTCCTGTGTCAGTGGTGCTCAACCCATTTCTTGCCAAGGACCCCCAGAATTATATATCATTTGGCTGCGGACCCCAATCTGAAAACATGGATCCCCCAGAAGCAAAGATTTGAGTTTACAATGTTTGCTTCTGAAATAGTATAATAAAAGACTTGCGCCACTTTTCACGATTATTCAAAAATAGCAGACCTACAAGCTCATAGCGCGCCACTCGGTGGCGCGCTATGAGCTTGTAGATCTGATATTTTTCAATAGCTAAAGTATAACATAATGCTTGGAGCACCAAAACGTTACAGTAAAGAAAGGGTTAAATGAATGCTAAGGATTTTACTATGTAATTTGTTCCTCAAGGGGGCATTTTTTATGACACCACTCTGAGGCGAGTTGAGTTGGTTTCGCGCTTGGCTCCGGCGCTAGGGGAGAACCCCTGGGTATGGTTACGATGAATCTGTGTTGGCAGCCTAATGCTAAATGCAGGTCGGTGTGTTGTAAACAGCCACTTAGCAACTAGACCTTAATGTACCAAATTCTGTCTTTCTTTTGCAGTTTTGAAACTGCCCAAGGGGAAGCGGCTTCATGGTCTTATTCTAGGAATGGCTTCTGGCACAAGAATGTCCATCTGCAGTGAATTAATAATAAACTTTATTTCAGACCCCAAAGAAAGAATAAAAGATTAAAATAATAAAAGATTAAAAGACAGTATATAAATATATACAATGTATGTAATACATGTTAACAGAACACATTAGATGACATGCAGTATAATACATAATACAGTAAAAAGTGTTTTTCAAACTTTTCCATACCAGGGCCCACTATTTATTCAGCATTTGAGCCACGGACCATCATTTGAGAGCATTTTAGCCCCACAGACCCCGAAACTAAAGATTTATTTTGCTTTTGTCCACAATTCCCGGCTGGTTTTGGGATACATACAGAACATGCAGATCAAAATGACCATTACTTCTTCTACATTCTCTGATTGTGTAGACTTGGTGCTAATTCACACAATGAATATTTTAACTCTTGAGAGTATAAAATGGAACCAAATGGACCCGCAAGGGTCCATTTGGTTCCATTTTATACTCTCAAAGAGTTACATCTGGTTAACCAACTTTCCATCATTTCACCTGGGGACCACCTGGAACTCTCTCAAGGACCGCTGGTGGTCCCCGGACCACTGTTTGAAAACCACTGTTCTAGATCTAGACTCTAGAATGCGTATGGAAACAAAGCATACTTATTACCCACACACAGTACATGTGAATTATGGAAGCACAACTGTGGGCCTTAAATCTTTCTGGGACAAACTAGTGACGCTTTTGTAGACGGATGCAATTACTGGGGTTAAGAGCTATACTTTCAGCAGGGATTTATATATTTTCTTAAGAACTGTATTAGCTAATACAGCATAGTTTTTTTTTTAAATAACTTTCCCCAACATCCAACATCCACAGCCATTATACTAGAGGGAGCAAGAACAAGAATATGTTACCAGTGCCCACTTTTTAAACAAATGGCCTTCAAATCAGTCAAGATTGATCGATTTAGGATGACAGAAATGCATACAGTAGGTGACAAAACACGTTGAATTCTAATCTATGAAAAAGAAGGGATAATGAAAGAGAGGAGCTTGAGGGTGAGGGACAGGTGAGGATGTAACATTTCCCAATTGGGAGGGAGGGGGGGGGGGCTCATAATGCCAACAATTGTTGGCATTATGAGGAATGGTTGACTAGGTTAGAATTGTTGCTCTGCAGGCTGTGGATCTGTTCTAGATCTTGGCCTAGATTTTCGTCACCGCTAAACCCCTTATCCCTCAACTTCATTGCTTTTTTAAACTATTAGTTGAAATGGCCAGTCTACAAGCTCACGACGTGCAGATTGGCATGTTGAACTATTCCAAAACGTTTATAAAAATATATATAAAAAAACAGAGGATAAGGAGTTTACCGTGTGACGAAAATGGAGCCACTAGACTCCAGAGCACATATGGAAACAAGCACACTTAGTACTCACACACAGTAGATTGAATATGAATTGTTATTTATTGCATCTACTAAAGTCTACCACTTTATACATTAAAAAAAATGCACTTTTTCCATTATTTCAATACTGTGTTGCACTTTGGACAGACGCCACTGTTCATACCATTTTCGGTTACAGGACTTTTATTAGTCAAGTAAAGCATCAATAATAACATCAGCTGTTGTTGAAGTTGCAACAGACACGCAGCATGCATAAAGCTAAAGGTCCGACTCAGAGAGTTTTCTGTTTTCAATGATGAAATGCTGTTGGTTTAGTGGTGACACAGCTGTAGTTAGTTAGTAGCAGTAGTAGTGTTTCACTTTGCATGCCATCATGTTTTTGTAGGGGTAGTCTGGGCATTTAGGGGGGCATTGCCCCCTCATGCCCATGCCTAGATCCGCCCCTGCAGACAGGCAGTAGGAAAGACAAAACGAGAGACACACACAGACTCCAGATCGTGTGGGAGAAAGACATATGGAGAGAATGAAAGAGATGCAGTGGGTTAGGCAAACAGCAAGGCAAGTGTTCTTTTTCAACATTGGATATTCAGCCAGCAGTGATCCGAATGTCATCCACTGTTCGGTGGCATAAAAACAACACATCAGGCTACTTTATATTCGTCTGATGTCAACATCGGCCAACGTAATGCTATTTTTCCCCATTCTAAAAGGCATCTTCTGCACTGATAACAGCTCTCTTCAACCAAAACGTTCAAGAGCACTTCCAGGCACAATTCAGGTGTTACTCGATGGTTGTATATTAAAGTAACTCTGTAATGTTAGATCAAACCGCCGACACAGTGAATTACAAAGTGGTGAATTACCCATTCAATGCCCAGCAACTTTGAAGAAAGTCATTCCGTTTGAACGTTTCGACCTGATTTCACAGTTGTAGATTGGGCGTCTCGGAGGTTCAAAAAATGGCCTCAAATAGGGTTTCAGTGGCTGTTGCTTTTCATGCCAGGGCTGGATTTAGCTAGCCCTACTACGGTGGGCTGGAAGAATGGCAGGGTGGGCAACTCCAAAGTTTTTCATATGAAGCAGTGGTTTGCAACCTTTTTGACACCAGGGCCCACTATTTAGGCTATTAGGCATTTGAGACACGGACCATGATTTGATGGCATTTTAACCCCACAGACCCCAAAACTAAAGATTTGTTTTGCTTTTGTTCACAATTCCAGGCTGGATTTGGGAAACAAAACAGTGATACATAGAAATCAAAATCGTCTACATTCTCTAGTTGTGTAGATAAATCAGATGATGAATATTTTAACTCTTGAGAGTGAAACCGATTGGACCCGCAAGGATCCATTTGGTTCTGTGTCCACCCCTGCCCCCCTCTAGATCCGGCCCTGTTTCATGCATATCAAAGCGGGGGTCCTTGAAATGAAAAGGGCTGAGAATCACAATACTATATAACACGACTCTGGGAATCTCGGCTTTAAACTGGTTATTCAAAGAGTTACCAGATGTAACTCTTTGAGAGCGTAAAAATGAAACCAAATGGACCTTTGTGCCATGTTTACACTCTCAAGAGTTAAAATATTCATCATGTGAATTAGCCCTAAGTCTACACAACTAGAGAATGTAGAAGATTAATGTAATGGTGATTTTGATCTGTATGTTTGACTGTTTTGCTTGCCAAATCCAGCCTGGAATTGTGAACAAAAACAAAAGAAATCTTTTGGCGTCTGTAGGGCTAAAATGACATCAAATGGTGGTCTGTGGCTCGAATTCTGAATACATGGTAGGCCCTGGTATGAAAAAGGTTGAAGACCACTGTCATAACACAGTGTGAATCTCTCTCAAAAACACGCTTAAGAGCAATTTAAGGTGGCTGCCATGTGGAACTGCCCCTGTCCAGGCTATCATCATAAATTCCCTCTCCTGTCTTGGACTTTTCTTTTCTGTAAATGGTGCATTTATATAGTGCCTTTATCCAAGGCACTTTACATAGCTTGTGCATCACATTCACCACATTCACACACACATTCATACACTGATGGCAGTGGAAACCATGCAAGGTGCCTACTAGCACATTCAGGAGCAATTAGGGGTTCAGTGTCTTGCTCAGGGACACTTCGACACTAACTCTGGGGGAGTCCACGGTCGAACCGGCAACCTTGCGGTTACCATCCGGTGACTGTACCCCTGATCCACTGTCGCCTCTCTGTCGCCCCTCTGTCTGTCTGTCTGTCTGTCTGTCTGTCTGTCTGTCTGTCTGTCTGTCTGTCTGTCTGTCTGTCTGTCTGTCTGTCTGTCTTAGCCATCTTTGGTAATGGTTTGACTTAAATAGGGATGCTCGCTATAGTGTAGTGCTGCCCTGCTGCCCTTGGATAAGGACCTGTTGGTTCCAGTCCCACGCCCGGCGTTCTGTTGAAGAGCCCTTGAGCAGATGTCTGCTCCTCTAACAAGCTGCACAGCAGAGCGCTGCTCATCCATGTGCAAGGGGAAGATAATGCATCTCAGCTAATGAATAACACATGCGCACACGCACACGCACACGTCACAAACGCACACGCGCATCATGTCACATGCAGGCGCTCACACGCGCACACATGCATGCAGACATGCACGCACATACACTTAGACATCCACACATATGGCACACACACACACACACACACACACACACACACACACACGCCCGCCTGTCTGTCTGTCTGCTGGCATGTGTCTCGCTGCCGTTCGGCGTTCCCATGGAAACGTGCAGAGTATGGGAGTGAAGTCAGGGCGTGGAGCGTGCGTGCGTGTGTGCGTGCGTGCGTGCGTGTGTGTGTGTGTTCTCCTCCCCTCCGCCTTCTTTTCCTTTTCTTCATCTCTATCCATCTCTCTATCTGATCTGTCGTCTTTCTCTCTCCCTCATGCTCTCTCAGCTCTCCTCCTCTCTCTCTCTCTCTGTGTCAACCCCCTGCTTCTGTTAGCCCTTTCACCGTCTCCACTCTGTCGATTCAGTTCCTGAAGCTAGATTCTAGTTCCTGAAGCTAGATTCTAGTTCCTGACGCTAGATTCTAGTTTCCAATGCCAGATTCTAGTTTTTGGCACTAGATTCTAGTTCCTGACACTAGATTTTAGTTTCTGGCACTAGATTCTAGTTCCTGACACTAGATTCTAGTTTCTGGCACTAGATTTTAGTTCCTGACACTAGATTCTAGTTTCTGGCACTAGATTCTAGTTTTGACGCTAGATTCTATTTTCCGACACTAGATTCTAGTTTCCGACGCTAGTTCCTGACATTAGGTTATATAGTTCCTGACGCTAGATTCTAGTCCCTGACGCTAGATTCTAGTTCCTGACGCTAGATTCTAGTTCTGACGCTAGATTCTAGTTTCTGACGCTAGATTCTAGTTTCTGACGCTAGATTCTAGTTTCTGACACTAGATTCTAGTTTCCGACGCTAGATTCTAGTTTCCAACGCTAGATTCTAGTTCCTGATGCTAGATTCTAGTTTCCGACACTAGATTCTAGTTCCTGACACTAGATTCTAGTTCCTGATGCTAGATTCTATTTCCCGACTCTAGATTTGAGTTTCCGACGCTAGATTCTAGTTCCTGATGCTAGATTCTAGTTTCTGACACTAGATTCTAGTTTCTGACACTAGATTCTAGTTTCCGACGCTAGATTCTAGTTTCTGACGCTAGATTCTAATTTCCGACACTAGATTCTATTTCATGACAATAGATTGTAGTTTTTCTGGGGAAAAAAAAATGTGTTTCTGTGTCAGTGATGCTCAACATATTTCAAGCCAAGGACCACAGAATTATTATTTGGCTGAGGAGGACCTCCATCTGAAAACATGTTCTACGGATAATCTCTATCCATCTCCCTATCTGATCTGTCTTCTTTCTCTCTCCCTCATGCTCTCTCTCTCTCTCTCTCTCTCTCTCTCTCTCTCTCTCTCTCTCTCTCTCTCTCTCTCTCTCTCTCTCCTCTCTCTCTCTCTCCTTCTTCTGTTAGCTCTAGCACCGTCTCCACTGTATCTCCACTGTGTCTCAGGGTTGTCTCAGAGTCCAGATCCTTTCTCTTGCTCCTGCTCCTCTCTCATAGCTCTGGTCCAGAGCTCCACTGCTTCTGAGTCTGACTTGCATTGGAGCTCTGTTGGTCTCCGTGCATTCGGCCATTACTCCACCCGACCAGCCTCTCTTCTCTAGTGGATATATAAAGAACGTTTTACCTAAATAAACATGTCGTGGGTCATTAGAAAGCCTACTTACCTTAGTGGTCACACTCTTAGCCCCCCACCACACGGATAAATTGGACCTTTTGGCCAGAACGCGATCGTTTTTCACCGGAAAAACAACCAGGATTTGCGCCCTCTACCGATATTGCCAATAGAAAAGTTCCATAGGAAATATTTTTCCTTCAGTGAAAAACTATCGCATTCTGGCCAAAAAGTCCAATTTATCCGTGTGGTGGGGGGATAAGAGTGCGACCACTAAGGTAAGTAGGCTTTCTAATGACACAAGACGTGTTTATCTTGGTGAGTAGGTAAAACGTTCTTTATATATCCACTAGAGAAGAGAGGCTGGTCGGGTGGAGTAATGGCCGAATGCACGGAGACCAACAGAGCTCCAATGCAGGTCAGACTCAGAAGCAGTGGAGCTCTGGACCAGAGCTACCTCTCTCATACACTCTCCACTAATCCACTATATTGTCTCTTTGCGGACACCCCCCCCCCTCTCTCTCTCTAATAATAAAATTATGAACATAATCATGTTATTTGTTATTTTAAATGTTCACATCTAGTTATGGAGGACAAGTCTAATGTGTTTATCCATCTGAGGCTTATGAGCCTGGGATCCTTTTAAAGCATGTCTGGTGGTCGCCCTGGTGCCCCCCCCCCCCCCCCCCCCCCCCCCCCCCCCCTCTCATGGCGCCCCAGGCAACTGTCTAGTCTGCCTAATGGCAAAAACGCCCCATGGGTACTTGCTTATTCCACCTTGTGGTTTCCTCCTGCTTGGTATATGAATCAGACTCCAACATGACGTATCAGTTTTACCCTCCGCTCCAGACCGCTTCACACAGAGATTTCTGTAACACAGAGCAGTGGCTTTCCTTCTTGGTGGTGCCTCTCTCTCCATCTGCTTGACTCCAGGGGCGGATGTAACATTTCCCAATGGGGGGGGGGGGGGGGGGGGGGGGGGGGGGCAGGAGAAAATGGTATGGGTGCGACTTCTTCGCTGAAGTCGCACCCATACCATTTACGGTTACAGGACTTTTATTAGTCAAGTAAAGCATCAATGATTGATAACATCAGTTGTTGTTGAAGTTGCAACAGACACGCAGCATGCATAAAGCTAAAGGTCTGACTCAGAGAGTTTTCTGTTTTCAATGGTGAAATGCTGTTGGTTTAGTAGTGTGACACAGCTGTAGTTAGTGGCAGTAGTAGTGTTTCAAATCATTTTAAATATACACTTTAATTTGAATACCCCTAGGTTGTTTTCCATGCCATAATGTTTGGTGGGGCAGACTGGGCATTTAGGGGGGCATTGCCCCCCCCCCCCCCCCATGCCCATGACTAGATCCGCCCCTGCCTGACTCACCCACCTCCACCCCCTCTTTCTCTCCATCGCAACCCCCCCCCCCCCCTCTCTCTCTCTCTCTCTCTCTCTCTCTCTCTCCCTCGTGGCTCACGTAGACCTGAGTTATCGACAGAGCCCTCCAGCACTCCACAAATTAAAGCATATTTCACCCACTGTGAAACGTACAATGACCCATTAAAGTGCAGGGCTTTCCCAGTTTTTCTGTGCGTGCGTGCATGCATGAATGAGTGTGTGTGTGTGCTGTGTGGCTTGTACCAACTTTCATTTGAAATAATCCATATCTATTTTATAAGAGGAGAGTGCATCCACCTCTCTCACCTTCTTTCATACTACAGTCCCTCCCTCCCTCCGCCATGCTCTCACTGCTGTCTGGTCACAGACACTACGCACTATGCTGCACACTATGTAACTTGATGAGAGAAACAGAAGCTCTCCACCATATTATATTTCACTCGTTTGTGACATCGTGTTATAGATGGTCATGAGTCGTGTAGGAGAGACAGATAGAGAGAGAGAGTGTGGTAAATGGTGGATTTATATAGCCCAGTGGTTTTCAACTATAGTGGTCCGGGGACCACCAGTGGTCTTGAAGATGGTTCCAGGTGGTCCCAGATAAATGATGTAAAGTTGGTTAACCAGGTGTAACTCTTGAGAGCGTAAAAAATGAAACCAATTTTTGGGGGCAAAAATTGTTTTTTTTGACTTGTCATTTACTTTTATGGATACAATTAAGCATTGTAAACCATCCTTCTCAATTCAAAATGCATGTTTTAATAGTGTGTCTGTCTGCATTGTGCATGTGCACGCGAATGCACATGCATGTGTGTGTGCACGTGTCTTAAGAGGCGTTCCCCCACTTCTAAAAGTACCACTACAACACTGCCCCTGGTATCAGAAAGGTTGAAAACACTGATATAGCGCCTTTATTCAAGGGGCTTTGCATTATGTTCACCCTTTCTCTCACACACACACACACACACACACACACACACAACACACACACACACACACACACACACACACACACACACACACACACACATTCATACAGTGATTTCAGAGGAAACGAGAAAATGCAAGGCACAACCAGCACGCGTCTGGAGCAATTTGGGGTTCCGTGTATTTATACCAAATAAGACATGAGACAAATGAGATATGAAAAGGAGTTTTGACATGGAGATGTTTCCTGGTACAAAGGGTAACAGGAATGCTTGGCCCAAATAAAACCCCGCCCTAAGTATAAGTTACGCTGTCGCAAAATCCCTTTATTCTGAAACAAATGGACCCACTAGGGTCCATTTGCGCACTCTCAGAAGAGAATTGGAAATGTCCCTCTTTTGTCCCTCGTTCAGTTTTCTGACCCCTCAAAGTCACAACATTTCAGCTGGTCCGAGTATCATTTCGGCCGAGCCTTTCTTTGTGTATTCGTACAAAGCTGTGCCACACAGCGTGAAGTGACCTGCTATGGTAACAGGCATCGACGTACGACATGTTGAAACCATAAAGGGTATTGTCGGCCAAGAGATAAGCGACGGTGCTGTGAATGTTGCTGCTGACTGATGAAGTCAGAGTGTGTACGTTGTACATGCAAGAGGACTGATATAGTGTATGGTACATGTAAGCTGCTCCTACATGGCTCAAGGTAGATAACAGATAAGCCGAGTTCACATGTCAGATTAAGCCCTCCATGGAGGATAGGTATGGAGCTGGTTTGTTAGATTAATATGCCCTGGAGATTAATCTGATGTGTGATATACTGTATAACCTCTGCCACACACAGATAGGGGTGGATAAAGTACTCTACTCCAGCCAAGTATTTTCTGTATTTGTGCCATCGGTACCCTATAGCTGTATAAATGTCAGTCCATGGTGCGCACTGACAGAAAAATATACAGCAACGTGACTTGAAAGAAGGTTTGCATTAAGCTACGGTGGAAACTTGTGTGAATCTGTACTAATTGCTGATGTTTTTAATCAATGCTGTAGGCACCCCTATGCTCATGAAGATGCCAAAAGTGACCGACCGAATGACATTTGTGATCAATGGTGTTTCTAACCAATTTGGTGCCCTAGGCAAGATTTTCCCTGGAGCCCGCCCTTACGGGTCCATTTGGTAAGGGACTGTACGTTATTTCCGGGGGGGGGGGGGCTGGTGCGCTGAAGAAGTCCGGTCAAAAAAAAAAAATCATGCCCCCCCCCCCCCCACCTCAATTTTTTTCCCCCATGGCCCTCCCCCCACTTCAATGTTGTTTTCCCTTGGCCCTCCCCCTACAGGTACAAAATTGCCCCGCCATTTACTTTGAGATTTTTTCTTCAGTTCAATGAGCATGCCGCTGTCGTGAGCATCCCAGTACACACTGACATTTAACCAACAAATAAAACGTGACAGGTCCCCTTTTGGTCAATCTTGCGGAATCATGTGCCTCTCACAGCCATCAATCAGAAAGTATACATGGTTCAGACCCTCACATGCTACCTAGCCGCTACCACCCATTCCTCAACATACGGGGCAGGATGAAGCTCGGCACACTTTTCAACATCCAACGCGGTACAACAAAGCTTTTATATTTATTTGCGCTGGCCTCTTTGAAAACTATAGCCCAGTTGTGCGATCTCTCAGCTTTGATGGCAATGCTGTTGCAGTGGTCGCGCAACAGAGAAAATACTATCACCAGCACGTACGGTTTCTGACCCCCACAATGTCGCAACTCTGCTAGATAGCATGATTCTACCCAGAGCAGCCTGGGTAGAGTAGCTATGTAAGCCTGGAGTACAGACAGAGCACGCTAACACGTTCCGTTCACTTTATGGAGCAAGGGGACAACAAACAGCTCATTTGAGGCTACTCACCACAGCTCGACGTGCTGCCTTATAAGCCAAGCATCGCCCGTATCGGGTTATAGAAAACGGCTCTGCTGTCATTATTATGTCAACAACCGAACGCAGTCCTTGGTAAAAAGGAAAGTTTTCTTTTCCCTACGTGTGTGTTTTGTAAACAGCGCGTGGACGCCATGACAGATCTCGCTCAACTGCATGGAGGGGAGGAGGGCCATGCTGCAGATCCGTTTCCTGTCCTAGTCTGTGATTTGGCATAACTAGTAGGGGGCTTTAACTGAGGATCTCAGCAATGAGCAGTAAGACACCATTATCCTTTGGCCGCGTCGGCGTCGCAGGGAAACTTTCATATTAAGGTGACGGGTACTGGGCAATCTGGATAGGGGGGCACAAAATCTAATCAGGGGGGCATCGCCCCCTACTGCCCCCCCGTAGCTACGGGTATGCTGTAAGCCCAGAAAATATTCACACCATTGAAGTGGAACGTTTCTCATGTATCACCGTTTCACACCTACCCAATATTCTAACGACACACGGAGCGGCAGTCCACCCGGAGTCACGACATTGAGGAGTCAGAAACTGAGCGCTTGAGCGCTGTTCAAATGCCTGAATAGGGACAAACTGCAGTTGAAGTCAATGTAGAAGAATCGCCATTGGTCTACTAGCTCTTTGAGTAAACGTAACTCAGTCTATACTCTAAAGCTCCGTCGTTCCTTTTTCCCCATGGACCTCCCTAAAACTCGATTGTTTTTGCCATGGCCCTCCCCCCCACCTCATTTTTTTTCATCATGGCCCTCCCCCCCCCTACGCACCAGCCCCCCCCCCACCCCCCCCCCCCCCCCCCCCCCCCCCCCCCCCCCCCCCCCCCCCCCCCCCCCCCCCCCCCCCCCCCCCCCCGGTAAATTACGAACAGTCCCTAAGGTGGGGGTAAGGAGGGATTAAAGTTCCAGAACAAACCACTCTGGCCACCCAGCTCCATTGACAGCAGATCGCACGTTCACATTTATTTGGCGAAATTATGGCATGTTAGGACATTTTAATGCATTAACAGAGTAAACGGACCTCTCGTCACTCAGAAAATATAGGATGTGCTGTGATGCAGTGGTTAACTATGTATAGGCCTATGTTTGGAACTTGCAGAGATCAAAGCGGTGTCAC